>JAQLOL010000003.1:7482509-7522047 GCA_029783665.1 Naso thynnoides
ACACACACACACACACACACACAGAGAGAGAGAGAGAGAGAGAGAGAGAGAGAGAGAGAGAGAGAGAGAGAGAGAGAGAGAGAGACGATATCTCAAACAACCTCAGATGATGGCCAGCGTATGACTAAATATAGCCCAAACATCTCTACCAAATTGATGTCACTTTTAAACGCAGTGCCATTGTTACAACATTCTCAGTTTATACATCAGTTGTCTATACATCATGTTAGCAGGACTCAAAATAAAGAGGCCATAGATGTTGTCATTAGACTTTCATATAACAATTTATAAGAACCGCTTGTGCTCAATAAAGACAAAGACATAAGAAAAAGGGAGATGGAGCTTTAACTGGCTCTCCCTAAACTACAACAAATGAAACAAGGTTGAGGCAGATCACTGGTTGTAAGTTGAAGATGCAAACAAAGTCGATGACTTGATTGAAAGAGAGGCGTCATCACAAGCCACACAAGCACACGAGATCATTCAGATCAACTACAGATTAGAGATGCCACAGTAAGGAAACCCTCCCATTGGTCAATAAACTTATGACAACACTGGTGTCACCAATTACACCTGACATGATCTCTAGAGCACTGTATCCTGTTACTGCTAATGCAAACTGAACATTTGCCACTGCGGCAGCTTCACATTAAAAGCCTTTAACAGGCGAAACATGAGCTTTTATTATGAGGTAGTTACAGAAAAAGCAAGCTGCCAGTGAGTTTACGCTTACTATCATTCATCAAAATTGCATCGACACAGGAAAAGAGCCATTTTTAGCATTTTTTGACACCATATCAGTTTGAAATATTGCAAGAGAGGAATGAAAAAGGAAGGAGCAGCCAGTGAAGGTTACATGAAGAGCTGCGGGCGACAGGCTGCACCCCCCCAACTTCTCAAAGAGGTAACCAACTCCTTTTCGCTCATTATATTATCAAGTTGTCTATTAAAAGTGACCTATGATCCAAAATAATGTCAAATATGTGCGTTTGCTTTTGACTTTGACAGCAAATTCTTTCCCATCACCTTGTCAGTCAACTCGACTTACAACTATAACATGGAAAGTGATATCTGGCTGCTGCTTCTCTGTGCTGTGACTCTGCTGCTGCTGCTGTACAGAGTCAACACATACGGTTTACTGTGGCACTCACCTTCCAACTATGTTTTCACTAAAAACAGCTAAACGGCAGTGGGGACAGAAACACCGACTCTACTGCCACTGTAGGCTTACAACAGTTCGCATTAAGGTGGTCGGTGTAAAGACTCTGGACAGCTGGGTTAGCAAAGCTGTGAACATTGTGAAGAGCAATGTTAGGAGGAGGGTAAGTATACTGACAGTACTGACATACAGTTAAAAGTGGAAACATCGAAGAGAAGGTTTAAATTTTGAAAAAAAATGAAGCTTTGATGTAAGCTAGAACAAAGCCCTCTAGATTTACTTTCTGCAAGAAAAGGAGAATGATTAAGAAACCTGTCCGTTTCAAACTCAGTGTGACTAAAGAATATCGTGCTTGTGATGGAGCCAAGTCTGACTCTAGACTGATACCTGGTAAATGATTATATGGTCTAGTAAAATTTTTTTCATCTTACGCAGACATATTTGATCTTGACTGATCAAGAAACAAAAAAAATCAGCCCCCAAAATTACTCTTAAGCATGTCTTCCTAATCTTCTCAGAGCTTTTCTGTGTTTTTTAATTTAGAAAACCCTTTAAGAAACGGCATTCTCTGTGAAAACTGAAAAGATGCGACTGTGTTCCTCCAAAGTCTGGGAGAACACAAGCGATGGCATGGCAGTTGGTTCACATCCAAAATGTATGAGTGTGGATTCAAAGGAATCGGGAAGCTCTACAACATTCACAGGCGTCCTGTGCCAAGAGCAGATAAAGCCACCTCCTGCTTCACTCATGCAATCTGCTGGCGTACAGGGTAAATCCCGGCGCTGCAGGTTTAGTCAGGTACCAGGCTCAGGTGGTTACATCTGTGCAGGCTGCCATGGAGACGGATCTGGCCCACCCTGTTGCCTTTGAGCTCTTCAACCCACAGCTCAGACACCAAACACTGTGTAATGAGGAGGACCACCAAACACAAGAGAGCAAAGAAGCTGGATATTCACAGAACATCAACGCAGATTCGACAATGAGCAAACAGAGAAGGTAAATTTATTCTCTCCAAACAGCAACTGGGTCCTCTATCGGTTCAGTTGTAGCCAGCTGACCCCATTCATAGGAAGATCAAACACAGTTGAAGGCCCTGTGCATTTAACACCAGAAGCCTTTTCAGCCTGTTTAAATCTGCTGGTGTGGTGGGGAGGAGCCAAAGACTGATTGAGAGCTGCCCGCTGTCACTCTGCCTGTGGCCCGTTGCTATGATGAGTTCATTCAGCCTCGGGACACAAAGAGTTAATGGCTGCTGGGATTATGCAATGGCATGCCAGACGCCTTTCTCCTCTCCTGGCCTCCCTTCTCCCCCCCCCTCCCCTTTAAAAGGGCTGAAGCCAAATTAGGCATTCCTGCACGTTTCGATCAGACGCATTTGAATGCGTTGGCACCGACGTGGAAACAAAACAGGGATTTTGTTTCACTCTGAAGGCGAGCTTCCCCTCACCAGGGCCCCACACCTGCCCTGCAGGGGGGAAAGTTGTTGTAAGGATTTACAACTGTCGGAGTCGGTGATATCTGCAGAGTGTCAACCCAGTAAAAACATCTGTATTCATCATTTTAAAAGCAAATATGAAACTATGGGCTGTCACTGAAAGCAAGTAAGTGAACCAGCAACAGCAAACTAGACAAGGTCGAGTTGCAAATCGTCAACAAATGTCAGCAACTACGTCTTATAGGAGAACAATAATGTCTTATTACTGAAGAATAACTGCAACCTGGACCAGGTACTAGGGTTGGAAGACCTGATGATATTAATATATACCTTGAATCAAGAGAAGTTAACCCCAGAATATTAGTAACTAGACTGTTTACAGCGTGGCAGCTGTCCCCTCAATATGTCTGGGTTTAACAACTTGGAATTTACCGAGGCAGCAACGACCTGTTCATATTCAGTCGTAACTGACTGTGCTTGCTTGGTCTCAGGTCTTTGTGTTGATATGGATCCTAATAGACTTAATATCCTCTCTAATAATAGGGTGCGTCACTATCATTTCAGGAGTAAAAATGTGTTTTTACAAACAAGATGAACTGCAAAGAAAAAAGTACTGCTACTCTTTTTGTCCAAGCTGCTCATTAATTGTCAGCATTGTTGTTTCTGCTCTATTAGGATCAGTCCTCAATCAGACTTGGTTCCGTGCCCTCTTTCATTTTTTTTTTTAAATTAATTAATGTTAATTAATGTATGCAGGGTTCAGGTAGCCTGACAAGCCAGATGCTCCGTTGCACAGAAGCATCTGGGAAGACTCCACTGCAAATTGTTTGGAAAAGGGCAGGCACTTTGAAAAACTGCCTTGCAGGTGATTGGATAATAAGTGATTTGTCTGTCACCGTCTAACACAGACTGAATTCGACCAATCAGATCAACAAACCCTATTGCCAGCGGAGCCACTTGGTAAATCAAAATCTTACTGAAGTCATTCGGGACTCAGGAGTAGAGGGAAAACATTATTTTCATCAAATATAGTCAATATTAACACAAGTTCCCCAACTGTACATTGTGCCAATGGTGTGAAATGGTATATACACTTCCCATCTCCTAAGTAGGTGGAGTGACATTTCCCATGGAGACAGTTAGGAACCACCATCCATCCCCCTTGTCTGGAAGTGTTAAAACATTGTGTAAATGGATTAAAGCAGATGGATTTTGTGTTGCATATTTGTTTTATGCAAGTTTTAACTTTTAATTCATGGTTTCACCAAGAAGACCATTTAAATGTCTGTTTGTGTCTGTTGCCAAGCATGGCAGGAAGCACCGGTTCTTAAATCTCATAAAATTGTGTTGCTGAGACAAAGACAGGTCTCAAGTGAAACTGATTTTCTCCTGTTATGTGGGTTTGAAAAAACGCCATGTTTGTGTCAGAATGTTTAGAAGATATGTGAAAAATGGGTTCAATATGTATCTCGGTGACGATGGGGCGAAAGAACTGGTCATAATCTGTGATCACATTCATTTTTTCCATAAGAAAGAATGGACTCAAAACTGCTTCTAGTCTCTTAAAGGGGCGGGGCGGAGGCAAAAACCATGTGACCCTGACAGAGGAAAGGAATGAAAATGAATATTCTCTAGTTCTGACAGAAATGACGCCAAAGTTTCTTGTTGTGTCTGACCAACAACCGAAAACGAAGATACTCAATTTACTGTGTTGCAAGACAAAGAGAGCAAGAGAGACCAAGAGAGGAGACTGAGCGGTGCAGGCAGGCACAAGTCAATAAACAACACTGATCCTTCTAGACAAGATAGGCAGCCATGAGGGGCGACACACCGACTACGAAAGGAAAGAATGGGGAAAAAAAAGACAGATCTACAAAGCCAGACTCCAATCACTACCACAGGGTCCAACAGCAGAGCCAGCGAAACCACGAACACCAGACCAACGCACATGCGTGCATGCCCATACACACAGCAGCCCATGCACATGGGTCATTAGGTGCAGTATTCTTCATTTCCAGTCCTTTATTTATTTGGCTTCATTGATGACAAGGAGCCAAAGGGGGCCACTGAGAGCCGTGGTCTTTATAAACGGTGGTCATTTCCTGGTATGGCCAAAAGCACAGAGATTCAGTCGTTCGGCACAAACCAGCAGCCACACTTATTACACACACATACCAAACATTTAATGTCACAGCTTGGAAAATATTAGCAACCACAACATCTTATAAACTATCATTTCCATCCTTCTCTCATTTCTTTTTCCATCAGGCTGATGGGAATGTTGTGCTGGAAATCGTCAATCCATAACTTCAAAATGATTACAATCAACATATTTTAGAAACACCAGCAAGTGAGAAGACTAAAAATAAATGAAGATTTAAATGAAGTATTTTTTCCCCCTGTTGCTCCATCAATTTCTGTGAGTCATAAGAAAAATAAGCGGAGTGATTGAAATAGAGGGAAAAACAGACCTTTTCAAAAAACCACTTTAAACAGCTTTGCTTCACTTCGTTGCATTTAGCTCCGAAATTATTATTTTAATATAAAGGAAAAGATGAAGTAAGGCTGAAAGCATCAAGGTGACATATTTAGTCAAACCTCATGTCTGATGCACATTTATGACAATTTTGTTAAACGTGCATCTGCACTTCAGGCTTCTTAACTCCTTCAGAAAAGATCACTTCACCAGCTTCAGTGACCTTAAAGGGCGGCAGACAATATCAGATTTGGGTCGTCTGCAGGATAGCAACTGAGGAGTAGAGTAGGGTATCATTTGGGTTTTTATGGATACTGGTGCTAAAGTGCTAAATCAACACTTTTAAAACAGTGCCGGTGCCTGAACCGATACTTTTAAAGGGAAAAAAACACAGGATGATGGCTGACGACATAAAAAAAAAAACACATTTTTTATCGTAAAGGCAAATTTGAATTTTAAATTGAGCGATATATTAACTCTTAAAATACAAAACACTATCAACAAACACATCAACCCAACTACAATAAATAAAATACATATTCTATGAACTACTCTACTTGTACTCTCAACTAAATCTTCTAAAAACTCCAGCCTCAGCTTCAACTTCAGCAACTCTTTTGCAGAAATATTACCATATTTGCTTTCTCTGGGAAAAAAACGACACCTCTCCGAGGCTCTGACCTTGATTAAGTAGCACCAAAATCTGCATTTTGCTTTGATCCGGTAGGCATCAATGTGTTGGTACCGGTACCATACTGGTACTAAGTTTCAATGACGAAGATGCATCCTTTTAGAACTGACGAGGTCCCCAAATCAGAGATATTGAGCAACCATGATTGTGACCTCTGAGAGAGTGCAAGAGGATCCTCCCCTGGGAGAGGAGCCCTCTATAATGGAGTCGGTGCAAACTGCACATACCGCCTGGGTGAAAGAGAGGACTCAAGTTCAAATGGCTTCACCTAAACCTGAATAAACACTGTCTGATAAATTACCAGAAACAAGAGCCATGGAACCTTGAGAAATCCTCCCCCAGCCTCACAACTTGTGCTACCAGTCAAACTCTGATGTGCACAAACACACTGGGAACCAGATCAAGTCTATTCATCGGGCTTTTTCCACTCAGTGCTTTGTTTTGTTGTCACGCTCCACTAGCTTGGGCTATCACTGAAACAGCTCAGGAAAATTCTAAGAATTACCAACATTTCAGCCTCATACACAGGTCTGCTGAGATTAAAAAAAACAACAACATTTTCAAACTCAATTAAATCAATAAACTCAATTTGCTTTAATTGTTTTTCCACAGGGCTACATGCATCTCGTCTTTTCAGATTACTGACACACAGAGAGGCACCGAATGACCTTACAACATGAACTGATCCAATATGACAACACAGACCTGGGCCGGGTGATATTGTTGAGATCAATATCACGATAATTCGTAATAATATTTTTCACAATGAGGGAGCATCTCTTAGGTTGAAGCTTAAACTCTGAACTGGTTGGTTTTTATGTATCATATCTATGTTTATAGCACAATAATTATGAGAAATTGCAGAGCAGGAAATTGCAAGATTATCTTGGAATACTTGATAAAGAGAGTGTTGGAAATTTTTGAAAAAATAGATATTGGCAAAGGCCTGAAAAATCTGACAATTAGGAAAGAAATGTGTGCGAATTCACATATTAAATCATAAAACGGACGATTTAAATGACCACACTACTTAATATGTAAAGACAGAAGTAAGAAACTGTAACATTTAACAGTGTCTATTGGTAGTCAATAATGAATTATGGCTCAGCGCTTACCAAACTATACTCACAAAATACGTAAGCCACGGATCAATGCCGTACTCTTCCTAAACCAGAAGTAAATTTTTGAAGCTTAGCAAAGTGAGAAAGGACGTACAGCGTGTTGCGTGTTGTAAAAGACTGCATTAGATGTGTATGACATGTAAAATCCAACCCCTACAGCACTGCAGTAAAATATCAAACAAGATTTTAGAATTGACTGTTGCGGTTTTAAAAATAAAAACATCAGAGGGCAGATCAAAAATACTCAGTTATGGGTTAAAAAAAAAAATCATCTTTTATGTGATAAAACTCTGCGATTTATGAAAAGTGGTTCACTGCATCAACAGCGGCGGACGAAAGATACCAATCTCACGCTGCGCTTTGTACTGTAATCCACGCAAATGTGTTTAAATAAATTCAAACAGTAAAATTTCACTTTGTCCACCACAGGATGGTTAACCACTGCGTATGCCTGATAGTGAAATTCCACTCACACAACGTTCCCGTGTTTGTTTAGGCATCATCTTTTCATCTGCTCTGAATCTGAGTATTCAAAGAACCAGCAGCAGAGTGCAGCCAAACAGCCTGCAGGCACAGTTGGGTTAATAAGAGCCAAGCGTATGGGTTTTAAAATAGAGCGACGGCAGGCGGCTGCACGGACAAAAACCTCCCCGAAAAGAGTCCACACGGGATCCGCTCAGAGTCGCTCTGCAGACCTGAGGTGAAACTGAACAAATGCTGCAGATTAGCCTTTTGGGACCTTACAAGGGCAAAGGAACCACCGATTAGTACACAGTGGTCAATTCCTAAATAGAGGACAGCCTCTGCACAATACTGATTTCCTGTACCTGCTATTGTTCTGGGCAAAACAGAACATCAAGGTGACCAAACACGAAAATCCAGTACAAAAAAACCCAACGTGAACTGAAGTTAGATGATCCTGCACTTCAGTTAATTTGTTTTACAGCTTCCTAAGAGGAGACACACAGACTCAATTAAGGCTGGGTAAAAAAAATCGATTAAATTGATTTTGGATCCATTTTTACTACAATCCCCCGATATCAATTCATACATCCAGGGATAGGTTTTTTATTTTTCCCCCCTGTGAACTTTAACCCCAGTAGTCTCATGCTATGGTCTCGCACCACCAACCTCTAGTACTGTGCGCATGTGCAACGTGATCTTTCTAGTTACAACATGGCCGACGCAGGCGAAGCTCCACAGGGAAGCCGCCCCAGCTCATTTAATTTTGGCCTGCACCCTGAGAGCATAACAAAGGGAAATCTAACTTAGCATTTTCATTTTTCAAGAACAGTTTCAGCCATTAAGTGCTGATATTTCATATTCATTTACTGTCAAATGTCAGTGCCAGCTGATGTGTTACATGACTGGGTAGTCATGTAATTGTGGTTACAGCTCAGAATCATGTTCTGGTACCACTAACCGAATCAATATTGACTTGTATCGAATCGATACTGAATTAAACCAAATCGTGATTAATCGATTCGGGACCTTGTGCATCGGAATCCAATCGATTCAGTAAATTGGACGCATACATACCCAGCCCTGGACTAAATAAACTCAGATTTACTAGTAAATTCCACCAAGATGTTTGATTGCACTCCGCTAAATCATCAGGAGTTGATTTTTGCCCAGGAATCCAAATTATTAATGCGCCAGGAGAGCTGAAATGCAGATCTTCTCCAGCTGCACCAGGAGAGAGCGAGATCAAAGAGGAGGGTCTGAGAGGAGTGAGGAGAGTGTGTGAGGATGTTAAACATTGCACCTCGAACTGGCTCCGGTGCAATAAGCTCAGCCATTTTTCACACAAATATTTCGGGTGTGAGATTCCATTGATGAAGCAGAGGGGAAAAGAGAATGAAAAACACGCCGCCACAAGAGGAGGAGGAAGGGTGAAAGTAGCACAAGGTGGGCGGACGGGAAGAGAGCTGCTGCATTTACATTATGGATATAGACTCCATAAGTGGCTTTTATCTACTCTGAGAGCTGCATCAGGAGCACGGCGCTGGTCAGATACAAATAGAAACCAGATCAAGACACAGAGAGGCAAAGAGCTGAGCGGCAAAACAGAGCGATTACTGTAAACTTAAAATGAAAACAGATCTGGGCAAATATTTGAGCAGGATGCCAAGATCCTGCAGATCAGAAAGCCCTCCAGAAACATGGTGTGTTTTTTGGTATAGCAAACTGATTCATGTGGGAATAAAGCCACAATAAAAATTTTCTGATTCGACGCCATTTTTGGCCTCTGCAGCGCTCTGACACATTCAGAAATATCCTTTTAAAAATAGGATCTTTCTAAAGCGGGCTACAACGCACGGCTGTTCTTGAGTCTTACAAACAGAAAACCGTGGCAGCCTCCGTCTCCCCTGCTGCCTGCACACAGAGGACACATTCATCCCAAAGTGGGCACCATGAGGAGGACTGGAGGGGGGCAACACACACTTCAACTTAAAGGAATTTTTCAGCCACTCTGACTAACAGGGCTGCGTTGAAGGCGCAGGCAAACGCAATCTGTGTGTCGTCTTCATGTCAGTCATGTGGAGATCAGATAAAGCAGACTCGGTTTTGACATGATGAGCGGTGAGTTAATGATCCCGATCCTTGGCAGGATTACAGAATTCCTTGCACAAAGTCCTAGGAAGGATCTTTCCTTGGCTTTCTTCTCAGTCTGCAGCCGAGGTTATGAACTTTAAGGCTTCGACAGTGTGGGAGGGCAACGCTTCGTGTTAGTTTTATTGTTCTGTCTCTCCTCTCCGGATAACAGTCTGGCAGAAGCACTGCTCTCCACTCGTGCATATGAATGGCACCCATAAAAGCATGCAGAGCTGAGGCTCAGAGAGGCAGTTCAAACATGCAAACAGAGTTATGAATATGATAATCAGAAAGGGCATATCCAAAGTGTTGTGTGAGAATGGAAGCATACTCCTGGGAATACATAATGACATGGCGAGGCTGCCTCCAGTGATAGCTGGAAACCTGCAATCATCCTCCTGTTCCCCTGCCTCAAATGAGAAATTTAATTACTGTGTAACTAGAGTAACAGGCAAACAGACATGTTGTAGTGCTGAGTAAAACAGAGCAATTTCTTTCCAGGGAAGTATTTCCCCACTCAAGATCTTTCCACTTGAAAGCGTTTAAATTCTCCTCGTTTCTAGTCACTACAAAAGCCAGAAGCCTGGATTAACTCACAAAATTGCAGTTGTTGGTCCCCACCCACCCCCCCACCCCCCAAACTGGGGTGAGTGGGTGAGGGGGAGGGGTGCAACCTTCCTCCACTGACCCCCAACGTAAAAATGTAGATGAAACTTTTTAAAACTTAACTACAAAAGAAGCGTTCACCTGAAAAGCAGCTGTAACCGTGACTTTCATTCGGTAGTTGCATGTGTGTCTCTCGGGGCCGTTAACCCGCTGAACTAACTTGAACCAGAATCTAATCCCCGAGAAAAGCGTGGAGATCAAAGTCGGGGCTTGCATCAATGTGTATTTGTATTTTTTGTGGCTTTTTTTCTTGTTTTAAAGCATCTAATGGTTAGAAATTGATATACATGTATGTGTTCTGTTTGCATCAGCCTAAATGTAACGTAACAGGAGCTTGTTACCAACCTTGAAGGAGGATAATGCCGACTGCGTACATCGTGTCCACCGGTGTTTTTCTCCTGTATTTCACCGCGGGAGTTCTCCTGCTTTCCCTCCGCCGGGTCTCGCTCTCTCCTGGTACATCCATGACCGTCCTGGTGCTCGGCGGCTCCCCGGTGCTGTTCTCCGGCGGCTGCGGGAGAGCCGTAGGGCAAGAGGGGGGAGTCAAAGAGCTCCGTGCGTCACCGTCTGCGTACAGGTAACTCTAAACTAACCCCGTTACCTGCGCAGGTCCCCGGGGAAGCCAGACGGCCCGCTCACCTGGTTGTTCGGGACACTAGCAACAACAAACCAGACACATGTGGGAACGAGCGCCGCGGTTCACAAACGACGTAACGAGCTCGGACTGAGGAGCCCCGCCGAAAGTTTGAAGCGAAGTTTAAACTTCCAGGTGATTTACGGGGGCGGAGGGTTGGTGTGAATTCAGGCCGCTGTGGTTCATTACAACCCGGTCTGTGCATTCGCCGTCCGCCTGCATCCAGAGCCGCAAACCGCGGGGTAAGTTCAGTCCTGAGCGAGAGTAGTTTCTCTCCGCGGTGTTTCCAACTTGGCTTCCTCCCACTGGCCTGTGAGCCGTTTTTACACCCGCGTCAACTGTAACAGAACAATGCCTGCGAGTTCCTGCGTGCACTTTCAAAATAAAAGTTGTAAACTGTGATTCACTCCATGTAAATTTGAGGCAACTTTCTTTTTTTAAAAAATCGTCTATTCACCATTCGCAGACTTGTTGGTACAGTTTAGTTGTGTTTTTTTTTCATGTTGTGTTACTGTTACTGTGTCAGTACTGGAAACAGCAAAGCAAAATTTTAACCCTAGCATGTTTTTTTTAGCAGGTAAGGTTATTCATTGTCATTGGGGGTAATTACTTACATGTAACGAAATTACGTAATTTCACTGCAAAATTAATGTAACTGTCATCACTTACAGTTACTGAGAAAGGATGTGTAATTAAACAGTTACTTATGACAATGTTAATAATTACAAAGAGGGTTACATCTGTATATTTCCTGTAAAAAGCTTAAGCTTTATGTCGAACATTAATTTTATCGCTTTGCATGTTCTTGATGTGTACAACGTCAAACGTCAGCCATTACCACTGCCTGGTTTAAACATTTATAAATGGTTTACAGTTGCAAACATTCATTGGACGTTTAGAAAAGTCATCAAAAAGGAATCAAATGTAACGAATGACATTACTTTGATAAAGTAATTAGATTAGTTACATTACTTATTACAATTTAAATAGGGTAACTAGTCATCTGTAACCCATTACATTCCCAAAGTAACCTCTCCAACCCCGTTCATTCTTCATATTTTTATTTATATCACATTATGTAGCCGACATGTTTAAATGCATTCAGACTTTTTTTTTCTCCTCTGGAGTTACATTGAAATTTAATAAGTATCGTGAATAGCCTAAATAGTTAACGTTACGTTATTATTAATATGTTGTTTTTTAATTGTAATTTGTTGTTG
Source organism: Naso thynnoides (assembly GCA_029783665.1). NCBI lineage: Eukaryota > Metazoa > Chordata > Actinopteri > Acanthuriformes > Acanthuridae > Naso > Naso thynnoides. The sequence goes on from JAQLOL010000003.1 coordinate 7,494,507, forward strand.
TAATATAAGTTAAGGTAACTGTACCTTAAATACACAACTTCAACAGTTTCATCTGGCCCGTCGTTCCAAGCTAACTAAAACGTTATTTTATTTTGAAACGTTACACATCTTGTATTAGTTTGTGTAGTTCTCGCTTGACGTGTATTTTCTCTCTTTCCCAGCAGCGGAGCTTCCGGTGCCCGTACCCGACCTGCGAAAAGGAATACAACACTGCGACCCCCTGGATCAACCTGAGCACTGTTTCCTTCAGCTGCTCTTGTGCAGAAGTAAGAACAAGAACTGAAAAGCGACTGTAAATGTGTCGGATTTGGCCCTCAAGAAAAAAAATGTACAAAAAAACCCCAAAAACATTGTCAGTTCACAGTGACTTTAATAATTTTGTCCCTAAACAATCAGTCAAACTTGGCTACTTTATTATTAGGCTAAGCTATTTAGATCTGTTTTTCTATAATTACAACATAATTGTAACAGTTTCTTTTATGTTTCCTGTGTGAATCACAGCGCTTTTACCAAAAAAAAAACTTTCATATTGTGCATTTTAGAGTTTTACCGATCAATAAATGGCACCAGCTCAGTGAGTCCTGCCCATGCAAATACAACATTCTCAGCACAGAGGGACAACCCCTGCTGGCACCACTGGAGGAACTGTGTGTGGGACTGGTGCCATGTTGCTGGTCCAGCTGGCACATAGATCATGGCTGCTAGAAAGAGGCAGTAACCAAGCTTAAATGATTAAAAGGTCAAACCGGTGTTACCTGATGATAGGAAGGGGCTGTACCAGTATGTGTGGAGGACGCACAGCTGTAAAAATGAAATACTGTACAATAACCTGGCAGCTGTGTGAATATTTCACCATGAATTCCTGGCTTATGAGCGAACAGGAGCGCTTCACAATAGGAGTTACAACATTTGCACTTCTTTCATTTGTGTCTGAGTGCACGGTGTCATCTCTGTTGCACTAATGAGCGCTGCGACCCTGATGTGCCGTTTGCTTCCAAAGACAACTGAAAGACGGAGCCTGGCAGCTTTCTGTAGAACGAAGCCATCCTAGGATCAGTAAATTCAAAGCTCCCAGAGTTCCTAAGGGGTTCAGGCTCCCCATTAAAGCTCTGACATGCAGAGAGATTACCAGTGAGCAGAGAAACCTTGGTTTGACTTCTAGCAGGAGGAGGGAAAACTCCGGGAGACACATCTTGGCAAGGCATCAGCACTCCCAGGGTTCCCACACTTACTTAGACACTGATGTTTAAGATCTTGTGCAGTGGAATTTATCAAGTTATAATCTGCAGCATTAGTGCCAAGGCAAAACATAACACTAGTCATGATCTTGTCAAGTACGTTTTCGAAAAATGTATTCATTTAAGTAAATTAAACACAAGTGTAAAGCCAGCAGGAAATCCAAAAATCGGTCCCCATGCAGTCTCATACGAATAAACGACAAAAACACATCTTTGAATGGCAAATTGTTGGTTTTATTTCTGAATCAAGAGCTAAGAGTGGTTGAGATTTGCCATCAGACAATATGTGTATTTCTGACATACGGGATTGTTTATGAATCAGTTTATGAATCTTACCAACAATGGCTGATTATAAATCTAAAAGAACTCAATTCTTTTCCACAAATGTCCTAATTAACTGCATCACTTGTGTACGTGTGATTAAAGTCTATGTTGCGCACTTTTTTACAAAGGATGAGAGGAAAAACATTTACATGTCAGGAAAACAAGAAAAAAAAAACAACAGACAAAATCAAAAATAATTACGCAACGTTCCAGTTCTCTTTAATAGCTTCGCTAAAAAATAATGCAGTCAAAGACAGAAAAAACCCATCTGAGAATTGTGCAAAAACTATTATTATCACATAGTAGAAATCTAGACATGTATGACACATTCTAATCACCGTAAACAACATTAGAAGAAGATGTGCTCACAGTTGGCAGCTCAAACCCGCCGGAGGTCTTGCATGGCACCAGCGATCATTCGGGAAGACCAGGATGAATTAAGCAACCCAGTTCAGCCTCATGATTCTTTTTATGTACAAATTAAAAAGTTGAACATTTTCATGGTTGTGTATTTACGCTCTCTGAGACCACTAATGTTCCTGTGTATTCTCTGCAATGGAAGAGGAAGTGGTGCAGAAAATAACCTGGATCTCAAAGCCGTCCAGGTTATAAGCAGCCTATTAAAAAATATATATATTGTTTTCCGCTACTATGTATGAGCCAGTTATCCCTAACAAGTCACATGACTAACATCATGTCAGTAGGGTCATCATTTCACCCTGTTTCCCAAAGCTTCAACCAACACCTCGCATTGCAAGTAAATCTCAACAGGCAAATGTATCATCATTTAAAAAAAAAAAAAATTTAATCAGCGTAATTATGTCAACTTTACATTCTGTCATTTCAAACCCAACAGACCAACTTATCATATTTATATTTTTTTGGGAGGAAACAATCAATGGCACAGGAAGAAACAAACATGTCAAATCAAAAAAACACGAGGAGAAAAACAACAAATCAAGTGACATTATGGCAACAGATGAAGTGAAAGTGCAGAGTCACAGTGATTATTGATAAGGGGCGAAGATGAGGTAAGTTTGAGTTGGCCACATTTAGGAGGCACTGAGGCGACACCAATATTGGGAACACGATGAGGGAAACATTCAGCAATCTGCGTCTCGAGGACTGAAAAGCAACAGCTTGAATTTAAAAACAAACCTGAAAAACAACACACCAGTTATGTTTGTGTATGTTTGGATGAGTCAAAATGTCTTTGGGTCTGAATCTCGGGAGGAAATGGGTCTTTGGGTCAGTTGCTGACAGGTGGAGGAAGGGTGTGTCGGAGGTTGACGCTGTCCGGTAGTGTTGTTGGTGAGAACGAGCCGAAAGAAGGAGCGTCTTTGGGTCGGCGAGCAGATCAAATAGATCAGCTACTTGCACACCTGCGGCTCAGTTTCCAGTGTAGAGATCCACAGTGCTGGAGCTCAGACCCCGGCTCTCCCTGAAATTACCTCCCCGAGCCTGAAATACACGAGCAGACAGAACAAAGAGAGGAGAGGAAGGATGAAGGTTAAAACACGGCATGTCTGACAATACAGCAGATTAAACAGATTAAAACGTGTCCTCACGTGGAAGGAGTCATCACTGGTTTTGTTCAGGTAATTCAAGGAAGCAGCTCGCTTCATGCTGTTGAAAGAATATGAAAACAATGTTCATACAGTATCTGAGATTAGGACACAAATACAAAATACTGATTATTCTGACAGTTTAGGATAAAATTTTGAAACTTCTATAAACATACATGCTTTCCAAAGATATGATTACTACTCCAACAAGTAGTGTAATCTGCTCTAAATCCCCGCTATCCACTATGACAGAGGATTTCTCCTGTTCTTACTTGGTGTTGCGCGGTTCGGGCGGTCCGTTGCCCTGCAGTTTCTTCACCAGCATCTCGCTGCTGCGGCGCAAAACGTCCCTGAGTTTCCCCAGAGAGCCGCTGCGCTGGAGGGCTCCGCTGCCGTCCTGCAGACACACACACAGTCATCAACCATCCATTCCTCACTGAAGACGTGAGGACAAGAACCCAGGACCGCAAATATTGATCCACAACTTTTACTGGATTAATTGTTGTGTGAGCCAGATTAATTGTTGTGTGAGCCGGCTCTGTTATGAATGGCAGGTTGCAGCCAAACAGCTTCATCAGAAACTTATGCATGAAATGACTGGCAATAAAATGTACAATGTAAAACTGAAATGTCAATCTAAATTTGTAAATGTGTGGTATAATAGGTATCAGCCCAAAAAAAAAAAAAAAAAAAAAGAGAAAAAGAAAAAAAAACAACTATTCTGATGATCATTTTAAGAGCAAAAATGCAAAAAACGTGCTTTTATTTCTAACAGTAAACTTAAAAATCTTTGTGTTTGGGCAGCTGGTTGGGAACAACAAGCGATGTTATTACTATGGAAGATCACAAAGTGCCACAGAATTGGAAAAACTATTTCATTAACAAATATTGCTTCAATATAAATGGGTATTAATAAAGTTATTTACAAAAGAATGAATTATTTGATATCTTAATTGGCAATAAAATTAATTAAACAATATACTAATGAAATCTCTGGTACATGAATGAATTCATAGTTAAATAACAGCATTTCAAAATTTAAAACGCAGTTTAAGAAGAAATAACTACATTCGCAAAATTAATTAGGAATACAGGTTTTAATTATGCATGTGAAAAAGGCAAATTAATATCCTATTTGCATTTTCAATCCCTCCAATTCTTTGGCTGTTAGCTATTTGCTTTGTTTCATTTGGTCATTTAGCTTTCAATACGCTGCTTTTGTAATGAACTGACACATAAACCTTTCAGTTGTGAAGCCTTTATGCAGTGCGTCTTTTAATATTCCATTCAAATATCAAACAAATAATTTGTAACTAAATCTGTTTAAGGGATTAATGTATTATTAACAAGCACATTAATTAATGTCTATTTCTTGTATATATATATATATCAAATAATAAAATGCTTTGTTATTATTTTAGTGACGCCTGTGGTCCTTTCCATAGAAAACATTGCCTTCGGCTGCATGGTAATAACAATGGGCATGTGCTACTTCATTGGTTTTATTTAAAGACCACGTGATTATTTACAATGTTAAGAAATACTGTCAACACATTAATTATAAAGGCTTTGTTCTACTGCAACAGTGCATTACAGTAATTTATCCATCCATCCATTCATCCATTTTTGGGTTGGTCGGCTGTTTGTCACACATCAGCTATCCCACATACTGTGTGTTTTAATTACAAATCAAACAAACCTAGCATGAGTATCTTCCTCTGGCTTTGCCATGTCCCAGTACGTTCCACATTTAATATGTACTGCACCTGCCTTTCCAAAGTATGCACTGTCTTGTATGCAGTATGTACTTTATTTGACATACTACTTCTTCATAACATTGTGTCTTAAACTTTGACCCTCATACTCGTACATCTGTTGCAGTGTGTAGTGCGACATTCATAGGAGAAAAGATAAAGCATGTGATTTGGAATGCAGTCACTGAGCTGTAATCTGACTGCTCTCTTGATGTGACATGTCTTCCACTGTGCAGAGGATTGTGGGTCAGAACAGTCAGGAAGGGACGCTGGCTCGCATAGAACAAAATGTAACCAGATGCAGAAGGACATCCTGGTATTTTTGTCATACTACATTACACTTATTATGTGCTTGCTCATACGAAAGCTTTTTTCTGGCATACTCAAGGTTTTTTTTAAATGACTGAGGTGTGATCACCATAATGTAACACAGGCGTATCACCAGTAGGAGGAACTGTAGGTAAATCAGAGGACTTGTGTGTATTTTTCCAAAGATTTAACACTTTGTTCCACTGGGTGGCTCTGCAGGCGCCACTCAAATATAAAAAAGACTCTTTGTTTCCACTGAAGGCTCATCAATGCACACATCTCCATCCGATGCAGAGAAAGGACAAAGGTTCACAAATGAAAAACTTTATTTGAGTATACCAACAAGTGTTGATGGAATAATCATCACAATGCAGAATGGTAAATATAATGCAGTCCTACTTACTAAGATAGTGCTTATAGACCTTACCATTTATGTTCTTTCACTTTAAGAAACTGAAGTCACACTATATATGTCAAGAATAGACAGTTCAATAAATAAGCATTCCACTAACACAACAATATTGTCATAATTATGTGATGTACATAGTCAATTCTTTTGTTCAGAGTTGCATTAGAAGTATAGGAGTACTCGTCGGAAGGAATGAAGAATCAAGGCAAGTAGCATACTGAAAAGCCGTGTAGTGAATGCACTTTTCAAATCTATGAATACAGCCTACAATTACACTTCCAAGATGTTAAAGTCATTTTACATTCAGTAAGTTAAACATCTGAAACAACATTGTTCTTGAGGAAACACTCGCACTGTACTTTCGGGGGTCTAAAAAACATGGTTCACCAAAGTGACGTTTACTTGCAAACGACCGTGTAAGAAAAAGGCAACACACTCCATTTAGCTTTGAGTTCGAAATACAGTATCCATAGCCAGAGTGGGCACTGCGACTGTACCAAAACACACACGAATACACACTAGAACTACTGTGGAATCCAAGCTACCACTGAATGGTCTTATAACATTAGCTTCTACTCCTACACCAACAAATAAAGGCAATTCTGGGCATTTATGTCCTTGATTTTGTATCTCTTATTATTATTTAGCAATATCTCAGGTGGCCAGTGTCTGTGCTACATGCTCCGGTTGATCTCTGCTGTCAAATTGGCGTTACAGCATCAGCCAGTGTTGCTAATTCCCTTTTGTTAAGGCATGCTGCTGTGTACATATTGAACCAGTGTAGAGCCTGTGTGAATAACTATCGAACCAAGGACAACGACGCTAGTGAGAGCAACTTGTAAATAAATTCCCATGGCAACAGAGCTTGCTGTGATCAGACCAATTTGCTGTTAGCTTTTGTCCGTTTCATGTTGGCCGTTCTGGTCTTTCACATCAGGCAACACCCGCGTTGTTGACAAACTACTGCCTTAATATTCAGCCACAAAATAATCAACATTTAAAAAATGTAAACAGCATTGTAAAAAAAAGAAAAGAGAGAGGAAATCAAAAGGGAATATATCTATAAAAAACAAACAGCAATGCTCCCTTCTCATTTTCTGCCAACTAGAGCGCAGAAGTTACAGAGAAATTAGGTTTTGATTAGCATGTGAAGTTGCATGGTACCTTTGATTTCTGGGTTTGCATCTGATCTCATGATTGCATTAGTTAAAAACAGAAAACTTACATAATGGCAAAAAAATACCTTGTTTTAATACAATAAAAAGATACTACAAAGGCTAAATACAGGCACACGATTGGGCAGCAAACAAAGTCAGAGGGACACCAATGCAGAGCTACTGTAGAAACGAATCATTTTCAAACATACCGACTCTACAGTGGTTGTTTAATCTGACGGTGGGTTGGAGTGATGTCTGGAGTCGAGGCTGTCATCCACAGTGACATTGATCCTATAAATCTTTCAGCATTTGTCTTGCCTTCTTCTATTAATTCCTCTCTTGCTCCTCTATCTAGTCAAATAAATCTACTATGCACCTATGAAATATTACAAATGGGTGTTGGCGAGAGGAAAAAATGTGCAAATGACTTCCTCACAGGGAAAAGATTTCACACATGATTACTTTTTTTTTATGTTAAGTGAGAGAGAGAGTTGAAGTAACGATTTCTGAAACGGTGATCGACACGGGGTTAGTGAGAGGAAAGCACAGAGCAGAGATGAGAAGACCAAACGTCCCAGCAGCTGTCAGATGAAGAGAGGATAGAGGTGACAACCAGGTTGAGGGGTTTCTGAGTCTCTGCCGGAGGGGGGTGGGGGGGTTTGCCGGGAATGGCAGAGGAGCTGTTGGTTTGTTGGGACAGAGAAGGCCAGAGGGAACGACAACACGCATCCTTTTGCTATTGTGTTGGGGAAGGAGAGAAGGATGGAGGAATAATCTTGATGGCTTAGGCCTGATAAAAGAGAAAGAGAGAAAACAGACAAAAACGGCACACATTGTAAGATTAAGAGCTCTGGGGTGGGCTTCCTACGCTAGACACCTACACATCAGCAAACTGCGCTTCATCCTTTTTTAACACTTTGCTGCACTAGTCTGATGTTTACTGTCCTACACTAGATTTTGAGGTATCACCAAATCTTGCCAGTAAGCCCCAGTTGAGGGATCCTACACAAATAAAAATGATCTGAATCACCAGCCTCACAGCAGCTGCGTTTCTCTGAAAAATTACATCTGTCATAGGAGCTGTGCTAAAACAAGCAGGTCAGTGATGCAGCAGAGGCTGGTGGTTGCAGTCACCATGACTCATCTGTTTTTTTTTTTTTCCTCTTTGGGTACCAGGAAGGCTAAACTTGGCACACTGCACCCAGCCACTGACTGTGCACTGCAGACGTGGGACATCTGCAAGCATCAGCACTGAAATGGGTGCATTAAATAAAGCCATTACACTGACAATGAGAGGAATGACATAGTAAATAATACCTTCATCTACAGCATTTTATTTCCAGGACACCTGCATAAACCTTAGCAAGATAAAATTCCTTAAAGCAAACATTTGTATCTGATGAATGATGAGAAGACGATATTAATCCTTTGACACTAGTCTCAGCTTGCCCTATGTAAACATGTCTATGTCACTACATACCGACCCACCCGAGCATGTTGTGTGGAATAAGAGTTGAAGAGGGAGAGAGTACAATCCACTGAGTGAGAGAAGGAAACTTTATCGAAAGGCTGATTGGTTGTCATGGCAAAATTAATCAACAAGGAAGTAGGTTAGAGACACATGGAGTATGAAAAGGCAAAGGATGGAATCTAAGAAACATGCAAGCTAACAGGCGGCACATTGAAGCGTCTCACCAAAAACACAAGGCACATTGCAGACACACACGAACTGACGAGTCAAAGCATGCATTTGAAAGAGCTGACAACTGTCACTTCTTCAGCGTTACTTCCTTGTATCCCTCCACTTGTTTGCCACAAGCTGAGTTAAGAATGCATTTTAAATTAGTCCCATCTAAATGGTGCAGTAAAGAAACGAGGGTCTTTATGCAAATACCTAAAAATGAACTGTCAAGATGAAAGTATGAGTATGTAAACCACTCCTGTAGCCTCAGTGAAATATCAGACTGTATGAGAGCGGAGTGAAGACATGTTTAGACAAAGTTACACAGCAGGTGAGTGATAGCTCTGATGTGCTATCGTGTCATCTCAAAGCAAATATCTACACACAAGCAGACTGTACTGTATAAGACAAGTTTCTATAATACAAGATAGCCCAGCTGTAGTCATATACAGCATGTTTGCAGCTTTGTCAGTGAATGGATTGATGGAATTTACTGATTTAGCCAAAACCTCAAAGGTTTTGTGACAAAATTAGCTTCAGGAAACGACTGTTACAAGCATGAGAATGTCATGAGTGCATTTTGAGTTTTTGACTGTTATTTTAATTCCTATTGCGATGGCTGTGATGTGGATAATGACATGCGAGCACACACCCCAGCAGCAGTCTTCTGCATGCCACCACATGTTCCAAAGACAAACAGGTGCACGCTCGCATGAATGCGCATGCCGCTGCATTTGTGGAGTGAATTCTGAAGCAGTTCTGAGTTGCCGTGTTATGCATATAAACGTGTGGAGAAAAGCATCTGCATTCACACAACAGCCAGCAAACAAAACCCCACCTTTCTACTTAATGTTACTTGGAGAGAGAGCAGCAGACGTCAGGTTAACAGACATTTCTCAGCCACGTGATAACACAGTGAACACGCATGGGTCCATTAGTGTGCATGTTAGGGGTGAGCCCAGCAGGCTGGCATTGCTACATGCATGTTTGGACTTGGGTTGGTGCAGTGAAGGGCGTGGCTGCACTCAAGTGAGGGGAAAGGCACAGGCTCAGACGAGGCATCTCTGCTGGAACTACCCTGCCCTCTGGCTTATGTAATGCCACCAGAGGGCTACTTGGAGTTGGGGCACAGCTACAGCACCACCTATTTAACTGCACACGCTGCTACACTGAATATGATGTTTTCAGGACTGACCTCTTAGAGAAAGAGGAGACGGGTGACAAGTCCTCATGGGAAACACTGTGCAGGAAATGAGATTAACGATTGCTGAAACGCAGCCACGCTGGATGTTGTGATGAGGCAATAAAACCAGCAGGATGGACAATTACCACACGACCACCCAGTTTACTGCACGGAGAGACCAGCATCGAGGATATCGGGAACCCTGTCGATTGTGTTTAATGGTAGAAACACAAGGCGTCCTAATAGGGATTTAGACAGGCTGTGTCTCTGCCAGTCCCACAGAAGCAAATAAATATTTAATGAGTTGCCAGGGTGCCACAGAATGAGCTTGTGCCTTTTTGTTACCGCTCTACTTGTGCAGAAGCAATGCCGGCATAACAATCACTTATTAAAAAACAAGACACTAGGGCTTCACTGTCAAGCAATGAGCAACAAAAAACATGAACATGTAGGTCCAAAGCAAACTCAGATGCTGTCAAAAACAAGTCAGCATGCCAAGACACTCAATCAGCTTCACATTTTGCAAAAGGAATTTCCAGGTTAACCTCATGAGAGCAACAAGGCACATCTGTATGACACTGACAGACTGGTACAGATACAGTGCAGCCAAATTAAGAACTGGATTGAGCAGCTATTCCACTGTTCTATTTTTAAAAAAAAATCTTTTTCAAGGGACATCCCAAAATCATTTTGTAAAAAAGAAGCTGTGCAGCTCTGACTGTGTTTCCAGAATCATCATCATATTCAGGCAGTACGTTTACATGAAGTTAGATACAGCTGATTTATTTTGTTGGTGCAACTAAAACAGGACTTTGAAAATGCATGTAAACACGTTAAAGCAACCGAAATCGTAGTAAATCCAATTTCTCAAAGTTGAGCTGACACATCCGGATACTGAATCAGTATGTTTACACGCAGTTAAATGACTAACATCAAACAAAAGAGGTCACACAGAAGGACCAATTTGTGCTTTTGTGCTCTCTGAACTTCTTGTGAGGTGAATCGTTTAGCGGGGCTTCCTGATTGGCTCTGATTATTCAGCAACAGGAGTCAGAGGAGTCACTTCCCGCTGACTACAAATCCCTGCTTCCTGATTACCGGTCCTCCTGTCTCATCTTTTAGCCTAACTGCCTTGATTTTGAATTCTCTTCGTTTTTGTTCGTTCTGTACCAGTCCACTCTCTGTAACATAACTAACGCCACCTTGTTCCTCCAGTGAGATCACTGGCTGCATTATCTCGACTGTAGTGGATTTGTACTCACCCCATTCCACTCCACGCCCATACTCACTTCCTCGCCAGTCTCAGAGCCGCTCTCATACTTAACGCTGGTCAGGCTGTCCCTGCTCCTCCGCCTGTCACCCTCTGTATCCTTCAAGATCTCCACCACACGTGTCTGGTGGATGGGGTCGATGCCCTGAAGGAGAGAACAAACACGTACGACACACAAACAATCGCAACATGATCAGAACTGGCTGCAAGGCAGGCATTAGATTGTTTATTTGGGTGAGGGTGCAGAGTTACATGGAGGTATTAGAGGGGTTTTATGTTTTCTGTCTTGTTTGATGGATTCAAAGCACCGTCACAGACACGAGGGGACAATTTACATGACTGAGATGGAAGTGATGTTAGGGGAGAGAGGTGGAGGCTCTATGGGGGCTATCAGTTAGAGACAAAGCACTTACTGTGTTGCTCTGGATCCATAGCAATGTAGAGAGAGGGAAAGAAATATCATGAGATATGCTGTTCTAACACGGGGAACAGATTTAAGAATTTACATAAACAGGAACTGATACGTTTTCTGCACGCAGAAATGGACATGTTTGGAACAGGAAATGCTGCTGACCTGCTTGCGAGACCTCACAGCGCACTCTTCCAGGGTCTCAGCAGCCTCTAGCTTGCCCTGTCGGCGGTACAGGGCCCCCAGGTTTCTCAGGGTGGTGTTCACTGTAGGGCTGGACAGAGAGGCAGGGACACCAATAGCTCATTTCAAATTGTTCTGAGCACATTAATGTGTTTTTTGCTCCAAAGCAAGAAATTACTAAAATGTCAGGAGGCCCGAGAAAAGGATTTCTAAACTAACGCTGATTTAGTTTAATTAAGAATGCAAAAAAAACTGTAAATGTTTTCAGACAACTCACCGATTTAATGCATTCGTAAAACAATAAATGTGAGGTGACTCATTTTTTAAATTTATGACCAGGTTGTAAAACATGTTCATTACACTCTGCCTCACCTGTTGACTTTGCAGGCCTTGTACCAGCCTCCATACTCTCCGTATGGAGTGTTGTCTCTGTGCTTGCCCTGGAAGTAAAAAAGGGAGAGAGTGGAAGCAAAGAGCGTGAATGGGAGTGGTTTTTGGAACTGGATCAGCAGCATTTTCCCTTGTGTTTACATAAAACAATCACACGCCTACTCAGGCTTATATAATGTATTGTGTGTGAAGCACAGTGCCCTCAGTAAAGGATTCTAATTTGCATTAATTTGCGCTGTTGTCAATATGTGCTCTGCTTACACAGACTGACATGAGGTTGATTACCCTCACCTTGCTCATCTCCTCTCTTTCCTCTGCATGCATCCAGATGGGCTTGTTTTCAGCTGCAGACAGACAGACAGACAGGAGAGGTGGTCTACACACAGTACAACAGGAATACCAGATGAACGGGTTGACCTGAGGGTGTTTTATTGAACCCATCATAAACTATTCATGCTGCAGGCTGAACCTGCCATATTAACCCACTGACTGAAATCAGCCCCCCGGTGTTAGTCTGTTTATTAGTCTTTCATAATACCTGCGTATGTGTTTTAAATTATCGTTATGTGTTCAGCTGGACACCTCAGAATGTGAAAAGGTGAACAACAGTCTGTTTTGACCAGGAGCATAAATATAAATAGCACTAGCTACTTGCTGAGCCAGTTGTTAGTGTGTGTATATTGATCCAGATGAGAAATGTTCCTGAGTTTCTGCAGCAACACTGAAAGTATAGAAACAGACAGCAACATGTTTGTCTAGAATTTAATCTTACATTTAAATTTTTGCAATTCTTCCCAAAAATAAATGTGGAAAGGATTAGCAGTATGTATTTGAACACATAAAACACCACAAATGCATTAAGCTGTTTCATTGTAACACAAGCAAGGTTAACATGGTAATGCTCAATATAATTATCATATAAATATCAGCACACAAGCAATTTTCAGAAAATTACCTGTCTAATAATGTGATCATTATTAAAAGCACTTAGAGGAACATTTAACTTGTTATGAAACAGTTTTGACATTGTACTGATGTCTCTACATGACTTACATAAGCAAATTCGGTACAGTTATTCTTAAAACCAATGCCTGGTTGGATCAGATAAAACGATTAAAGGTACACAAAGCAAAAATTTTTCCTAAGAAAAATTTGGCAGCAAGTTTTTTTTTTTCTCTGGTCAAAAGGAAGATTTTCCTTTCGAGAATTTTAGCATGACAGCCTGTGTTGGTCATTGTTGACACTGTTGCTACGACCTTGACACACTGTTTCAAAAATGAAGTTGTTGTTTTTTTAGCCATGGTCATATCAGTTAGCAACCTTACACAGCCACAAATGGATACAATGCATTATGTCACTGAAACGCATCCTGCAAAACGCAGTGTTTAAAAAAGAAAAATCACATTTAAAATGATGTCGAGTCTCTCTTTCACTAGATTCTGAAACATGCACATGCTAGCCAGATCAGGATCTTGACAACATAAAATTTGCCTTTGACCACAGGGAACACCAGAATAAACACAAAATGAAAGTTCTTCATAGTTGCTTTAAGTATTCATCCTTTAATTTAATTAAATTCGCCTCTGGAACACATTTAAAATCTATAACTCTCTAATATTAAAAGATACATAAGACATTTTGACACAGTTGAAAATACAAACCTATTGTTTTTTCATTCTTCTAACTCCAAGAGACAAACTGTTGGTGCCTACTGCTTTACCTTCAGCCACCAACAGATTTTTTTTATTTTTTATTTTTAATTGGAGCACTATTGTCAAGTGTCACATGAAAAATAAACCTTCGAGAAATATTTAAGTCACTTTTGCTGCCACTCAAAGAGTCGGAGCAGTGCCGAGTCCCTTTCATTCCTTTTTCACAGCAGTCTAATCTCTGGAGGAAAGCCAGCAGAAAGCTTAGCTTACACTTAGAAAGAAAAAAGTTGTAATAGTTCATCTTTCAGACAAGAAAACTCATCATTTCCTCAAATATTTTAAGATTTGTCCTCTGAATGGTGAAGGTTGGCATCTGGCTTAGAACATGGTCCATTTTTTAAGCATCTGTCCATCACTGTGCCTGCTTGCTGGTTGTTCCAACAGGTGATGGAAGATAAGACAACAGTGGAGGAAAGTTCAAAACAACAACAAATAAATCAATTAGCTGTGTAAACCACAACCGTCTTTCATATGATAATTAGGCATCTATTTATTGTGTTTTTAGGTTGACTGAGAGAAGAACCTCCACCACAGAGATACAGAAACTGACCGTCAAACGTGTGCTGTCATATTCTGCACAACATCTACGATGAGGCCTTACCATCAACAGATCCAAACTCCTTCTCATGAGCACGAGTCAGAATTTCTTTGTACAGAACTTCAGCCTCCTTGTATTTCCCCTGTTTGAGAAAGCAGGATGCCTGGAGAAGAAAGAGAAGTGAAAGCACATTTCAGTGTTTGATCAAATGAGGCTGTTGACTCACAATGTGCCTCCTGAGAGAGCAGGAGCAGCCGGGGTGCAGATTTCTTCTGCGTACATGACTCATGAAAAATGATACAGCAGCACAGAGCCTCTCCTGCTGTTTCCCCTGTGCCTCTCCATCATTAGTGAGAGAGGAGAGAAGCAAACAAAAGACTACTGGTGTTGGTACTCCACAAGCAGTAGGCAATTTGAGAGCGGATGCCATCCTTCTTGTTTGTAAAATGACCAAAATCATCGCTCTTTTTAACCTGTAATTTCTCCTCCTCATCCTCTGGTAGCAGAGAGAGTGCAGAGGCAGATGGTTTGCTCGGTTTACTGTTCTGCCAGACTCAGCCTTTCTCTGTCTTACTGAAGTTTGAGCAACTTAGAATTTCTGGATCCCACAATTGGCTCTGAAATATCAGTTTCCTAAAGCTGGTGCACACTTGACAATTTCAGGCCAGAATCCCGTCCCCAAATGACCAGAGGGGGCGTGGCCCAACCTGCAATTTGATCACAAATGATTAACTGTATACGTCCAAATACTCCTGAAGTGTGTGGCGTCAATGTGATTAATTTACTGCTCCCCATCACGTCAGAACCTCCCCAATCTTGAATCGTGAATACCAAACATGTTTAATATTTAAGATTCCAGGTCAGGCTTGAATACCCACAGTAGCCAATTAGAGCGAGCAGACCCAGAAGCGTCACCAACCAGATGTTGCTTGCTTTTACGGTCGCAGCTGCAATGAACATAAACAAAACTGTGCCCCGAGCCGAGTGGAATATTGAAAATGAAGACCAGCTTATGGAATTATGGCAACTACGCGAGTGCCGACTCATGCAAGACTTACAGCAACAGGGCCGACAAGGAAAAGGCGTGGGCAGAAACTGTGGCGGTGCTGGATGTAACAGGTAAATGAATGGGCTAATGCTAACAAAGTAGTGGCAACTTTCAGCATCAGCTGTTACTTTATTTTTATTATTATTATTGCTATTTTTGTGAGATGTGTATGAGGAATTGCCACCGTGAAAACGTTACTACATACGGCAGGTGTGTGGAAGAATCATCCAGTGTGTGCATCCGGACGATTACAATGTTAAAAAAATTGGTTGAAACTGTCCTCGTGTCTTTGCTCTCCCAGGTTTTAAAAAATTGGATAAGAATTGATAATCATCTAGTGAGTAGCCAGCAAAACTGTATTGATAAATCCACGGAGCTGTCCAAGGTGCTGAAGTAGCAGACAGGTTGGAGTTGGACCTTTTGTTCTGCTGTTTGCAGTGTTCATATAATGTTCTAGTAAAAATTTTAAGATCATTCAGCAAGGTAAGAGTTAAGCCCCCCCCCACTGGGCCACCCCCAATCCTCGGGTAGTAAGCATTGACTGAAACAAAGCTGTTGAGGGTGAGGACACTTGCGTTGAAAGAGCAGACAGACTTTATATTCAGCTGCCTTTCATAACTTTCGTTTTCTAAAAGCCCTTTTTTGTTCAAACCTGAAAAACATCAGTAGAATACAAGACAGTTGAAGGACATTTTAAGCTGAAGCTTTGCAGGCAGAAAGCACTTAGAGTTTACATGTACAACACCCCCACAGAAACCAAGCTCAGGCTCACAGAACAAATGAGTGACTCTGTTCATAATAAAACTACACTTTGCCTGTTTTTACCTTGGTTCTTTTAAAGGGGAATAAGTGGGGGGACTATGAGTCATGTAGAAATAAACAGTGCACTAAAGGGTTTGAAATGAAAAAAAGGGGGAAAAAAAGAACAAGAATAAAAGCTTGTGTGGTAGTTGTAACTCGTGTCTCACCAGGTTGTTCTTGGTTTTGGCCACATTGGGATCATCTGGGCCCAGCCTGCACTCATAGATCTCCAGGGCACGACAGTAATAATATTCCACCTCCTCGTACTTGCCCTGATTCTGGCAAAGCAGGGCCAGGTTGTTCAGCTGCTTGGCCACATCTGGGTGATCTTTCCCCAAGACCTGATTGAAATCAAGAAGCAAATGTTTTGTGGTAACATTTCAGTTTGCGTCTCAGCCTCAGTGCCTCTGGCTTCCTCTGTGTATTTCCTCTCTTTTGTACCTCTTGTCGTTTTCACATCTGCCTGCTGCAGGCACTCGGGAGATCTAATAAAAGGCTGGCGGATCAATAGAAAGGGTACAGAACAGAGCTTTCAGGCAGAGAAAGACTCATTGTATCCAAGTGAGCTCTGTAGCTTTGTCATGTCTCTGGTCTACCTCCCGCTCGCTCCCTAACGCCTGCTATGTATTTTTAGCTGTGCGCTCAATTAAACTCTAATTCCCCTCCGACACAGGATCAGCACACAGCGGAAACTTCAGAGGCAATTTAAGAAAATTATTTTCCCTATTTAGACTCACCGCTGTTTCAGTAGCTCCAACTGACATTTGGAAAATATTATCATAGCTAATTAACTTATTACAATGAGCTAATTTAGAATGGAGATGAATTCTTGAGAGCAGCGCCGTGGACGGCTCTGAAGGCCCGACCCAGAGACAGGGCTTACCTTTTCTCTGATCTCCAGAGCCCTCTTGCACAGAGGTTCAGCTTCCTTGTACTTCCCCCTCTTTCCATACAGCACAGCCAAGTTGTTCAGCGTTGCTGCAACCTAGACAGTAAGACAGAAGATCTAAATGAGGTGCTTTTTTTTTCCTCTGGTTTGCTTTGCTACTGGCAGCGTACCTTCGCAATGTCAGAACTCATTTTACTTTGGACCAATCAGTCATGAAAATGTACACTGTTCTATCAAGCAGTCACTACAAAAAAGCTCAAATCACCTGGATTACACAGCCTGGCAGCGACCTGCCTTTTGTGATTCATTATTCTGTGTCGAGGATCAGTCTGAGTGACAAAACTAACAATGTGAGGCAAACTGCAAAGCCCATAGAGCTGCAGGGAGCAGAATGTGTTTTAATGGCTTCCTTTGGGCTTTAAAATGTATTTTGGAGTCACAGTGTAACTCAATTCTTACACAACTGTTCACCAAGGCAGTTAAAAGTATTGTTTATTATAATGTTTTGCCATTGGTTGTTGTGTTGTTGTATTTGGTTCATGCCAGATGTGTTTGCAGGCACTGAGAAATTGTGATTGATTACTTTGAAGCCATTCCACACACGGCTGACAGTCCATAGTTTAAGAGTGGGCAAAAAATCCATACAAACACACCGACTGAGGCGGTAACAGTACAGTGTGCTGTAATTCTCTCCCTCTTCAGAGTCCTCAAGTGATTATGAACTAACACCAGATGACTAAATTGATCAATCTAAACATGGAAGTGTCCACATAAAGATATGGTTGCCATAACAACAGTGGGATCTTACAGCAGGATGGTCTTTTCCAAGGGTTTTCTCCCGGATGGACAGAGCATCGTTGAGCAGGTGAGCGGCCTCTTTGTATTTGTTCTGATCCCTGCACGAGTGAGAGGGACAGACAACGTGAGAAGACTGAATGTTCGTTGTTATTTGTCAACATTTGTGCACAAAGAATTAACACGACACAGGTTTGATTGTGCTAGCTAGAGGTTCCATATGGAGACAATTCTGACCTATAGACCAAGGCCAGGATGTTAAGCATGGTGGCAACGTCTGGGTGGTCATGTCCAGAGGTCTTCTCCAGGTCCTCCAAAGCCTGCTTGCAGAGGGGGACGGCCACCTCGTACCTGCCCTGGGAGGCGTACTGGATCACCAGGTTGTGCAGGGTCCTGAGGCGGGCTGGGATCTCGTAGCCTCCCTGCTGGGCCGCAGCCACGGCCGCACTGTTGTGTTGGTGCTGCACTGTGGAGTCACAGGGGCCACGTGTGACGCACAAAGGTTAGTTTGGATGTAAGAAAAAAAAAAAAAAACAACAACTCTGGGCTGATTACAGAACTAACTACATCAGTTTCCAGACAACACTGTGGTCTCAGGGAATGATTACATTATGGGGATAATTCAATTAGTGTTTCATGGCATGACACAACTTAATCTACACCAGTCTGCTGGTGATACACACTGATAGTCACGTCAGTTTACTATGAGACCAGAGAATCAATCCAGATTTTATAGGGTTCTTTTAACATTATTTATACTTTTTATTAAAGCAATAACCCTCACTATGCAAAAGTGTCATTGCTTTGATCACAACAAAATATGTTTCAAATGGTGACAACTGTTTTACTATTTTAATTATGTAATTTTATTTTTCTTGATTACATACAGCAAAGCTTTTGAATAAACGCATAGAAGTGGGCCTGAGCAGAAAATGAGTCACACAGCTCTAAATTGAGTTGACAGTCAATAACTTCTGTGTTATTTCTGTTTTGGGTAATTATAAAATGTGATGACAACGTCACTCTTCAGTCATCTCTCTCTGCTGCTGTCGTGGTGGTGATATCATTTTTTCTCTATCACAGGAAAGGAATGTCATCATACTTCACAGTCTAACGGGTGAGTAGAATCATGCTGTCATGCTGAATTGTTGCATGCTGTTGCTCTTACTTCCTTGGCCATGCTCCTCCTCATCATTGGGGAAGAGGTCATCCAGTGAGTCCTTCGGTGTCTCTCGGTCCTTCTCCTCCTGCTGAGATTAAAAACAAACTTGCCACTCAGATCTACAGTCAACGAGAATCGCGGAGGACAACTTGGGAATCATCCGTATCAGATATGTATCCGGAACAAAACAGAAATGTAGAATGTCACGCATCGTCTCAATTGCCTCAGAGCAAACATGTGTGAGATAACATCTGCTTGCAAGCTTGATACTTATAGGATTATATGAGAGTGGAGAGAA
Organism: Naso thynnoides; assembly: GCA_029783665.1. NCBI lineage: Eukaryota > Metazoa > Chordata > Actinopteri > Acanthuriformes > Acanthuridae > Naso > Naso thynnoides. The sequence continues at coordinate 7,513,622 of JAQLOL010000003.1, forward strand.
TCAGAGATTTAATTTCCATCTGGCAATGCAGTCACAGCTTTTTATATTTTTATAACATTAAAACAATGTGACTCTTCCCCCTAGAGCCGCAGCCCACATTGTTGAAAACGTTGCACAAAACAGCAATTTTAGTAAAAAAAAACACCACATGTAATGTAGCAAGGACCTACTTACTATTTTTACTATTTTTTACTTTACTATTTATAACAGCAACAACTCTAGTTTTGTGTCTGTCTGCAGCCTTTTATTTAGCATAACTGTCTCCAACAACAACACCCCAGTCTGACGTAACCTCTCTTGCTCACTCTCTGTCTCTTTTCCTCCATCCTCTTTACTGTCTCTGTCATTAAGTTAGCAGAGGCTGTTGAGTTCAGTCCCACTGCCCACTGACTTGACTCTAGTTCTGGTGTCCACCCCATCTGCCAGCGAGCCAAACCACTAATAGCCAGACAAAACACCAACATTACCCAGTGCTGCTTAGTTACAGCTTTGGTCTGTTGCTTTCAGGAACCTTCGTCAATCACAGAATTGAGGCTGAGCAGTCGTAGGACATCAGAGGGAAAACCAGAGGAGATTTTCTCCATTAAATATGACCTGGTTTCACTAAAATAGCTCTTTTGTGTGACAGAGTAGCATTGATCGTTTCTTTTTTGACACAGCAGGCTTGCAGTTACATACTGCTGCTTTAAGCGAGTGGGTCATTTAGTATGACAATACCTCAGATAACAAACTGTAATTGGCAAAGACTTTATTAAATATAATTGCCTAATCACAAAATTACATATATATTAGGAGCATAAAATTATCTAAACCAACTCATTAAACACTTAACATTAATGTTATACTTGTTGTCAAGAGCTTATTACTTTACCTTGGCAGAATAAATTGGATTTTAAGGATAAATTGGACTTAAAGTCTAACTGAAATTATAATTTCCTTTGACAAAAGAAAATGAAAAACTGTAAGGAGAAACTTACATTGTGGCATATCAACATATCAGCAAAAGCATGCTGAAAATATTTAATTATTTTAATTTTTTTAACCTTTTATACCTTTTGGGGTCAATTCGGAACACCCAAATGGAAAAGCTTCTAACAGAAAACTAAAGGCCAAAATGTGTTCATAAATTAGTGAATGTGTTAGTAGATAACAAATTGAACAATGTCTAGCCGACCTGAAAAAGACAAAGTTAAAAACCTGAATCTATAAGTTGTGCTTTGCCTCTTTGAAACCATAAGGGGATTAACGGTGATCCAGTGGATCTGAACAGGTTTTCTTACTGGAAGAAGAGACGACTACATATGATGTCAGCTAGCCTTCAGCACAGCAGCCTGTTAAACGCGGGAAAATGGATAAGGTGCCTCTAGAGCAAGATAAAACACCTTTCATGCTAACAGCAGGACAAGTTCCTGCACATACGCAGTGCGTACAGCTATTACAGCATCTTTTTGAATAAGAACCAGATCATAATATACTGTGATTCTTCTCAACCATCCGATCAACGAAGACCCGACCAGCAAGGTTCATTCCTGTAAGATTAATCATTTTATTAACCCTGTCACAAACGGCCGGGTTTAGTAATTGTGACTATTTCTGCCACATTTTGTTTGGAATAACTAACAAGTCATCTCCATTTCACTGCGAACACAGGCTAAATAATTAATGAGATCTGAATCGGATCAACTGAAGTCAGAGTTTTTCAGTCAGCGATGCCAAAAAGAAACAATATATTTTAAGAATCTTGTTATGATTAGAAGAATCTAGCGACAACACAAAATATACAGCAAAATAACCCCTTAAAATGTATTAAACCAATCTCACTTAAGCATATTAGTGAACAAGTATTAATCAAGCTGTAGATGCATTTGTAATTGAGAGGGGCTTCCACTGTGATATCAAGCTTACTGTCAGTGCAAAGTACTCACAGTGGGTGAGACATCCTCATCGTATTTTTTGAGCTGGTTCATGAACTCAAGGTGCTTCTTCTCCTCCTCCAGCTGGGCCACGCTCTGCTCGCTCTTCTGCAGCTTCTGCTGGGTGTTGGCCAGCTCGTCCCGCAGCCACTGGTTTTCCTGGCAAAGCCTCCTCACCTGCGCGCGCAGCTTCTGCTTCTCCGACTCCACCGCGTTCAGGTGGTTGGACAGGGCCATCATCACCTGAGTTGGAGACAGCATTGGGGAGAAAGGACATTTAACAAGGACACACTGCTGCAGCGGCGAGTCGGAGGAGTAAAAAACTGCGGCTGACTGTGAATGAATCATGATCACCACATGAGCTTAGTATAGAATGAGGAAGCAGAGACACCAAGAAGAATACGGTAACACAGAGCTGAGAGGGAGAAATAACACAAATTTACTACACTGTGAACCATTCCCTCTTTTTCTCAATTCTGACATTTAAAAAAAATTGAAATCAACTTTACTTTTCAGACGTTTTCCTCTTGAAAACACATCCTCCCACTGACCAAACTATATATCATTAAATAACGACCTCTATCATACCTGTGCTTCACCCAGGCCCAGTTCAATCATCTCCACTGACTTGCGGAGCAGGTTGGACTTCTCGTGCACCAGGTTGGCCTCTTCATCCTTCTTTAGGCACTTGATGGTCTCCAGGAGGCTGTGGAGGATGGAGTTGTGCTCGTTCTTCAGCGCCTCCAGACCCTGGATCACCAGCTTGGTGTTGGAGATGATCTCCTCCTGAGAGAGCTTCTCCAGCTTCTCTTCCCGTGGATACACCATGGTGGACATCTTCTATGTAGCTCTGGGAAACCTGAACAGGTTGAAAAAGAAAAAAACGTTACAAACGACTGTTAAAACAGACATACCCACTGGACACTGTGGGAAAAATGTAAACAGCTGCAGCTGCCACAACGAAGTACATTTTCATTGAGGTCTCCCAAAGATGCAGCTGTGCTTGCTTTAGCTTAACACAACAATTCACAAAACAGAACCTGAGAGCTCGACCAAGTGCGACCGTCACAACCTGTCTCCTGTTATTTTCCTCAGTTTAACGAAAGGCATCTTCAAATCATCTTTCACAAAATGAAACATCCATGTAAGGCATTCTCTGCCAAAGTGATGTGACATTCACTGTTTAAACATATCAATGTCTCACACTGTAGAGCCCTGCCCTTGATGCTAATTTGATTGTGGTGTGATAAACCAGCAACGTACCAGCCATAAAAGGGGAAATGAGATTGTGTTTTATCATGACAAGCGAAATGAGGGATTTAAATTTCATGGGTGAGATACAGCAGCGTTCTCTGAGGTGTTCAATCAGACAAACACTGTATGGATACTGATAAATAAAATTAAAATGACAATGCTCCAACTGAGCCTGGGTGAATTTCTCAGCTGCAAATTTTGAGGGGAAATAAGCACAGCAGAGAGCCACAAGGACATATTATTCTGCTGCACAGACTGGTGTTGTGATTTGGCACCTATAATGAGCTCTGCCTGGGAGCAGGGCTGCAGTTTGCTGTGTAACAGAGGACACACAGATGTTGCAGTGTGGGTGCCTTCTGGTTCCAGCACTTATTGCACACAGACGCCTAGCAAGCTGCTTGAGTGTCAAATCAGTCAAGGGGAGAATGACAGGACAAAAGCAGCAGGACAGCTTAAAAAGCTTGTGAAGTCACAGAAAAAAAACACAAAAACAAAACACGGTGTCAATGATATTGTATTCTGAAGAAACGTCTGCCCTTTTGTGAGTGTAAGTAACATGTGCTATTTTCCCCAAACAGTCTGAAGATAACCTATGACTCACCGGGCCACGTTGCCGTTGGCTTCGTCGTGCAAATGTCAGTGCAAAAAGCGGCACTGCCCCTCTGACCGGTGACCAGGCAATGTTGAGCTACTGCGTTCTGTATCTTGCAGCAGTGAGGAGAAGAGGCAAAGGATGAGGGGCTTGCAGTAATAAACAGTGAGAGGAAAATTTACTACACCAATAATCAGTGAGCACCTCCCTTTTTTTCTACTTCCATTTTCACCTTAATTATTTCGTTTTAATGTCCTACGACCCCTTCCGACTGAACATCTATTTTGCTCGTGTATTTTCAGAGGACCTTGGCTTCTTGCTCTTCAGCTGACACTGACGGACAACATGTCCATCTGGGTCTGTTGTTAGCATCCAGTAATTACGTCCCTCTTGTGATGTTGTGCGCGTCACATCATGTAAACACAGCTGCGCTCTGACTGGGGGTGTTATTTATGATGCTAATATACTTCATAATGGACACTGTACAGCACACAGGGGGCAGCAAACTGCAGTCAACTCATAATGACCAACTGGACATCAGTCAGCGGAAATGAGCTTTAGTCAGGATGACACTGGAGCTTGTGTCTCACCAGCTGGAGGCTCAGCACTGAACGATGTCAACAACGTAAATAAGGAGGATACGGAGAAAACAACCGGTGCTTCCTGCCTTGCTTCACAACAATCATACATGGACATATAAATGATCTTTTAGGTGAAACCTTGAATTTAAAGTTAAAACTTTCATCAAACACCATGTGACGCAAAATCCATGAGCTTTAATTCATTCACATGACGTTATAACACTTTTAGACGAGGCGGAGGGATGGTGGTTCCTAACTGTCTCCATGGGAGAAGTGACTCCGCCCACTTAGGAGACGGGAAGTGTATATATCATTTCACACCACTGGCAAAATGTATACAAAGGGAATCTTGAGTTAATAATTGACTATTTTTGAATAAATCTACTGAAAATTTTGAAGTTAACTTTTTTCTTCTCTTTTCCAACAAAATGACATTTTGGTGATGGAAGCATTTCTGTTAAATACTGGGAGCCTCAGTGTGGTGAAGGCAAAAATAAAAAAGCCGAGTGAGCCCCAGAGCAAAGGCGACAGTGTCTCGCTTAAACAGGGCTTAGTGAATAATATTGTGCGCATTACACATGAGGCGCAGAGGTGACACTGAGCACCTCTAATCTGCAATTTAATACTTTACTGCTCTTCACAATAATCTCACTTTTTTACAGGAGGAAACAGAAAAGCTGTGAGATGCTCTTTTGCAGAGATGGCAAACTTTTTCAGGGAAAAGCAGAGTGACAAGATCCATTAAGCATTTTTCATCTAATAACCCCAATAGAATAAGGCAAAGCGTATTATTAACTCAAAGTGACACGCGACCTTTCTACATCACTTTAGTTGAAAATGAACATTTTTTAAAGCAACACTATGTAACTTTGACTGCGACCGAATGCTTTGAAAAAAACGAAACTTAACGGTGCACAATAATACGCTGCACAAAACAGAAGTTTCAGTAAAGCTGAGTCATATTTTACAGAGAAAACATTTTCTGGTTTTCCCTCTGATGCCCTATGTTGCTGGAGACAGCTCCGCTAAATAAAAGGCTGCAGACAGAAAGAGCAGTCGCAGGACATCAGAGGGAAAACCAGTGGCTGTTTTGCGTGACATATTAATGCGTATAATTTAGTTTTATTTTTCAAAGCAGTGGGTTGCAGTCAAAGTTACATAGTGTAGCTTTAAGATCAAATGAACACATACTCATTAATAAAAATGGTCAAGTCATGGTAGGCAAATACTGTGGTTCGTGTGCCAAGGAAGAAGATCACAGTCCTTGCAGGTAGCAGTTACAAGCATGCAAATCATTGAAATGTGCTGAATGTAGAGTTAGCAGACAAGAAGCAACATGTTTCTGGGAGAACTTACATGAAAGAAAAATAGACCATAGCACAGAAAACTGAGAAGAATTCTGTCCTTTAGAAAAACGGCCTCATTGCTTAAGATTAAAGTCTATTCAAATGCTATAAACTAATTGAGCAGAACTCTTATTCCCATAGTTAAAGACATGCATGTCAGTCAGTCTGTATTTTGCGTAAAGAAGGTTTTTAGAGTCATACTCATGCTATTTGAGCGTCATGCTACATGGGTAAAAGTTTCTGAACCAACATGAAGACGTGTCAGACAAATCAGACGCTTGCTTTGCCATCAGAGCCTTCAGTACATTTCTCACTAATATTATCTGGCACCAAAGCTCCTACCTGCTCTGAACAAGACTTGAAATGATGTCTTTGAAAGATCGGGCGTCTTCGCAGATCAGACAGCTCATTACCCTGTGCAGTTACTCCCGAGCCTCGGCAGTTAAACGCTTATGCAGATGAAAAGGCCTGACTAGCTGCGTATACACAGTGGCCAACAAAGAGAAGGAACTGCTTTCATGTCAGCCGGGGAGAAACAAGCAGCTTTACTTTGATAAAAATCACAAACACCTGTATCAAAGACTTCGACTATCCTCAGATGGCTTGGGTTAATATTTTCCAAGTCTTGAAAAAGGTGAGGTAAAGTCCAACAAGCTAGTCGTTTTTCTGTGAAAGGAATGCCCTTGATTTAATCTTTAACATTTACTCTTTTGTGTACCATACTAGTCATGTGCACAATGAGTAAATGATAGCATCTAAGGTCAAAAAACAACATAATGACCAAATAAAAAAGGCAGCCTATGTACCAGCTCTAATTCATGGGGAACAGAATGTGATTTCTCTGCTGCTGAAATGGATCACAGCGGCTGAGTCAAAACAGAAACTGCATTCACCGTGTACATGACTATACAGCAGCACTTATTCAACTAATCTGGACTTCCACAAAAATGCCCACGACTGGGATCAGGTCTGACTCAAACAAACAGGTCTGACTTTTGATAGCAGCAGGTATGGGAACTACTGAGGAGAAATGCTTGGTGTTTAAAACAAGCGAAGAAGTAAGTACGGGCACACGCGGCGACATTTCCAACAAATCTCTTAGCTCAGGACTACTTGACCTCCCATTTCATACATATGCAACACAGACGAGAGTTGTGCATTCACAGATGTTGCTGCTACTCACTGATACTTCACAACAGATAAAGTATATAAAGAAATGTACCCTTGCATTCAAACTGCAGTCTAGAACAACCAGAGTGGCGTTATTATACAAAAGGACCACAATAGTGACACTAGATATTATAAAAGTGGTCACTGCTCAAGAACAAAAGCGAGGGGAAACTACGGGCAAAACATAAAAAAGGGCAAATTACACACTGAGGGAATCACCATCTTTTATTTCCCTTACAAAACCCACTAACTGCCTGCTTAAAGTTTAAGCCATCTATCATTCATGCTGTGTTTTCAGCTGTCAGACCAGAAAACTAACCTCAGTTTCAGCAGCTGATCAGACCCTCATAGTTTGGCACGGAGAAATCTGATGAGATAATGACTCCTCCTCCAGCAATAGTGCTACACGCCAGCAAAGTGCATCATAAAACTGCTGAGCTAATCCAATGTGATCCTCCTTAAAATGAAAAAGGAGATCTTCCGCGACAAACGGAGGCGAACGGAAAGAAGAGGACAGGAAGGAGAGCGACGAATCCCGATGGTACGGAAGTAAAGGATGGGAGCTGCTCGCAGGATGATGGTGACCTTCTCACGGCTCCGTCAGAACGACCAACATCAGCTCAGGGCACACATCAAGAGAGAGCCCCGCCCACAGAGGGAGGAAAGCAGAGGAGGGGTGGAGGAGCAGGTCAGAAGGGGGAGGGAGCCATGCTGATCTAGACTCTGCTCGTCTATATTCATCAGACACAAAGAAACACGTCTAAAGAGACGCAACGGAATAGACTTAATGACACCATTCATCGTCTCAAAAGGAGTTTCACAAGCCAACAAGGCTGAGGGCCACAACTCACTGCGAGGAGAAAACCTACTGACTCATGTTCCTACCTGCATTCTGACTTAAGCATCAAGTGACTCATGTCTGGCGAGCCAGTATCACCTTTAATCCAAAATAAAAGCATTTACCTTGGGCAGCCTTGTCCAAGGTCACCAAGTTTAAAACAAGGACAAAGCAAGGTGCGAATAACTGACGGGTCAGAGCCCTCGAAAGCCTCACCTAGAGCTGAAAAGATTATTCAAATAATCGGTTAATCGATCGATAGAAAATTGATCATCAACTATTTTGACAATTGATTAATCGTTTAAGTCATTTTTTAAATAGAAAAGTAAAAATAATTCCTAGTTTAGCCTCTTAAATGTGAGGATTTGCTGCTTCTCTGTGTCATTATGATCAGAAATGATCAGTCTTTGTGTTTGGGGCTGTTGTTTGGACAAAAGAAGCAATCTGACGACATCACACTGAGCTCTTGGAAATTAAGATGCGCATTCATAGCAAAACTTTTATTCAGACGTATAAATATATTGTTATGGTGTTTCCTTAGTTACCCAGTTGTCTCTGTAATGCCACCTTTCATTGGGTGACACTGTTGCAAAAGTTGGCAATGTCTACATTCCACGTGTCTACAAAGCGTTGGATTTTTTTCCTGCTTTGATATTGGCTCACTCATGGACTACACATGGCAAAGAGAAAATAAATCTCCTTACTAACCCGCTTTGAATTTACTTCTAAAAA
>JAQLOL010000003.1:7522147-7542585 GCA_029783665.1 Naso thynnoides
AAAAGTTGGCAATATCTACATTCCACGTGTATACAAAGCGTTGGATTTTTTTCCTGCTTTGATATTGGCTCACTAATGGACTACACATGGCAAAGAGAAAATAAAGCTCCTTACTAACCCGCTTTGAATTTACTTCTAAAAAGCGTAACTGGAACAACTAAAATGTAAGAGAGGAAGCTGGTTTGGCTGCCGCAGCTAATGTTCATGCTGGTCCATCAGCTGACTAGCCTACCATTTGTAACATTTAAGCATAATACTGGAGCATCAGTTAGAGGGAGACCCCCCCCCCCCAATTGCCATGGGGTATTTCACACACTGGGTCAGGTCAATCATCTGTCAATAGGGTGGCCATAGACACGCCAAGGGCCTTTAGAGAAAAATTAATCAGAGGGTTTTGTGTTTTTCAGCATTTCGACTCACTAGCAGAGCCAGAAAGCTGAGGAACAACAATGCCTTTTCTTTTTCACTTAATATCAAATGTTCTTACCCAAGAAACACAACTATCTCAACCTTAGTATTTTTGCTATGACTGCAGACTCATTTATTGGCCAATTTAAATCTAGCAATAAAAGTAAACCAATCCAAAACAAAACAAACAAACAAAAAAAAAACCCTCAAAACATTATATTATTAAAATAGTATTTACTTCAAACAAATCTCACTGTCATAATTTGAAACTGTTTTTATAAGTGGGTCAAAAAATTTCATGAACAAGTCAGATGACTCAATCATGCAGGAGTGTCAAAGGTCAAACAATATTACAGCAGTCAGAACACACCTAGCACAGAAATCCATAAAATGACTCCCATGGGGAGAAAACAGTGTTATAAAAGACAGTTTTACGTTTGAAGAAACAACTTGCTTGACACTATTAGGGCTGTTTTGTTTTTTTTGTTTTTTTTTCTGACCTGTGGAAACCTGGGACTTTTTCATGCCACGTTAACCTACCCAGAATCCACTCTTCGTTAGTCATCATCTCCAGAAAGACCCCAAGCCTCACATTATTAAATCTCCCGTTGGCAAACACCAACATCACTCTGTCCCTCCCCACCATCACTGCACCACAGACATTCTAGTTGACTGGGCTTTTCGCACTCTGATCTCCAGGTCAAGGAGCAATTGAATAGACATTCATTGTACATAAGTATGTATTTTCTATTGCAAAGCGAAAAAGAACATCTTAGTGACTTTAGGGCAGGGAGGACACATGTTAGGTTGCAATTTTTTGCTTTTATAGTGTGGATTTGGTTTTAAGTAAGCCCAGAAAAAGAAGTTGAAATGTCTGACTATCAAAAGCTACGGAAACAGACCATCTGTAAGGGGGTGTGGTACTTGCTGGTGTTACACTAATAAAATACTAGCATAGGAAATGGAAAAAGGGAGACTGCAGTGGTTGGATGAACGAGCAAGTGGCCAATTTCAGTGGCATCTCTCCAGAGGCACATTTCCCGTCTACGTGATGAAGTCTGACACAAACAGATCACTTTGTCTTCCCCCGTTTCCTGCACAAACAGCAATCCGACACACTGTCAGCATCACTGGCAGACAACGACAGCCAGCCACCACGGAGGGTGTGGCAGGGCCTGGCTGGGACAACCGGGAGGGAAACGCCAATGACGCCGTTCACAGTCATCAATCAGCCCACTGAGACCAGCAACCGAGGGCTGTTTACCCACCAACCGAACAACATCTAGCCATCGAGCTCAGTGTTGCTCCCGGCGGAGGAAGGAGTGCCGGGTACAGCATCTGCCTGACGTAACAAGTTCACTGTTGAAAATGTGACGCTTTCGTTTCTGAAAGTGTCCTTTGCACATTTATGTGACGTCAGTAGCGTTGAAACCCAACACTAGACGTTAGTTTTATATTCACAAAGACACCTGTATGTTTGTGCATGGTTTGTGCTTGGAACGCAAAACAACATTTAACATTTGAAGATTGCTTTTAAAAATTATAAAAAATAATAATGCGACAATCATTTGACATGAACGCTGCTCATGACAGACTCGCAATTGATTGTGTTAACGTTACGACTTTCGCAGTTCACAACGGAGCTTCAACTGGATTCCTTCATCTGCCAAGTTCTTCATTAACAATACAAGCAGGTTATGCCTGTTCTTTTCATCACTAGAATAAGGCTGATGCTATTTGAAGGTATACTTCTAAGTTTAGCTAACCTAACAGAGAAGCTCGCTTTTTGATCTGTTTAACGTTAGCGCTCCGGTCAGCCTCTAGCTAACTTAGCGTTAGCTCGGCTAACCAGCTAGCATCACCACTCCCTACCCTAGACGTAACGAGTTCACCCCGATTAAACCGCTGACCTGAAAACTTCCGCACACCACATCTTAAAATGACACTACGTAGGTACACGGTAAAATACAGTGTTTCCATATTTACAATATTAGTTAGCGCAAATACATCTGTCACTTACCAAGAGCTAGGACTGACGGCTAGCTCAGCCCCTTTAAATCCAAAATGTCTCCGGCACAGCAAGATTCTCCCAACAGCCTCTGCGGCCGAGTTGTGTAGTGACGTCATGTTTTGTTGTCGCTATATTCTTTAAAGAAATCTATCTATTTATGGCCGTATTGCAAATTTATTTACATTATAATACATCAAGACATGGCAAACAGAAAATATAGGGTTATGCTGACAATAAACTTACTACAATAAATAACTCTGAAATTTTTTAAAACTAAAAGGAGTGTTTATTTGATTTAGTGGGCGGACCGGGACAAACTATGCTAATATATTAGCCTCGTAAAAACGTGATGAGATGCAAGCGAGAGTTAGGTGGTTATTTATTGCACATGAAAAACCGCATATGCACCACTGACAGTATCCGCACACTTGATGTAAGAAGGCAATGCTGCCACCTAGCGGCGCAATCAAAATTAGCATAAAAAATACGGTAGATTGAGTTAAATATACAGAACTGTATGTTTTTGAACAGGCTCACATACATGCGCTGTATGCTTTTAACAAAGAAATATGAATATTTTATAGATACTCAACACTGATTTGTACAGTCAAACTTTTACAGAAAATAAAGGAGAGGTGGCGCACACGTTACGTCATCAGCAAGCGACTCAGCGTGCAGGACTGTGAAGGACGCTAGCTTGAAGCTTGGGATGAAACAACTCAAGTAATAAAGGTTGGTTTAATGTTACTAATTCACTGGATTATTTCACAAATTGGGGATGGAATGAACGGCTTATTTGGTGTAATTTGTTAAAACATAAAACAGAGTGGGTCCAGTTGAGTCGTATTAATTTCACGTGGTAGTTAGATTCAGGTTAGCGATAGCTCACGTTGATTTGAAGTTGAAGTTAAGGGTACAGCAAGTTTTGATTTAAGCGTCGGCTAAGTAAGCCAAACATACATCAGCAGATTGTCTGGAAGATAGCATAATGTTCTTATTCCTTTATGCTGAGTTAGAAGTCGGAGAAAATAAGAAACTGGATGAAAGACGGAGAAAATTTGATACTATATTGGATGCAGTCAGACGTCAGATAGTGAAAACGACATATTTACCTGAAGGCATAAGATGAGCAGCTGTCAGACTTCCTCTCCTGTGCTCTACAGCTCTGTCAGGAGGACGGTGCTATGATGGCGGTGTCGTGTCTAACTAGAGCTTTGCGCTCTCTGAGTCTCTCCCAGCCTGCTCTGCTTTCCTCGCAGGTAAGCATTTATTGTCTGTCTGTCACACTGCAGATCCCAACCGTCACATCACAACTAACTGTGAGCTTGGTTGCATTTTGTGTTGACAGGCAATTGCACAGACTCAGCTGGGAACTCGGATGCCCTGCACATTCGGCCAGTGCAGAGGCTTCCTCACCACAGCCTCTCTGGAGCAGAACAGGACATACTGGAAGCAGAGGGAGAAGTACACCACCAGGCCCATAGGAATGAAAAAGACTGGGGGCAGAGATCACTCAGGTAAAGAGTGGGGTGGCATGAAGTATGGCAGAAATATGAGAACTGGTTCTGAGTTTACAAGTAAGAATGGAGGAGGACAAAGTTAAGTCGGCGTTCAGTGTGCAGATCTGGATGTGGCCTTTGTTTTGGCACATCCAGGCCTGTTTACCTGTTAGCTCTGAGTAACGTGTTATCTTCTCTTCACCTGGTTCACTGTCACGTGTGTGGGAAAGCTGACTGAGCCTTGGCCACAGTGAATCTCTGGCACAAAACAGACGACGAGAGGACAGAAGCAGCACGACCAGAAAAGACAGCAACAAGTGTCTCAGCACAGGCGCTGTGTAATACAATACGCTGCTGTGTCCAAGTCTTAACACAGCAGGAAAAAACCCTGCTGTGTATTCTGGCATCACACTGATTAAATGCTGGCGACATTCTTAAGCAAACAATCTGTGAATACAATGGGCAGTATTGACGTCAGAAAAAATGGTGGAGGTCGTGTCCATTTATTGAACAATTGATTGATAAGCTGATGCCTGTGACAGACCTTCTTTTCACTAATAGATCTATGAGCTTACAAATCTCAGTTTTTTGTTTTTTCTTTTTTTTTTAAAGATAGTTTGGGTGGCTTTTTGTGCCTTTATTTAGAGGAAAGCTGTAGGATTGAACAGGAAATGAGGGAGAGAGAGAATGACTTGCAACAAAAGGCCACAGGGTGGAATCAAACCTGTGGTTGCTGCAGGGACGACACAGCCTCTGTACATGGGGCACCCGCTGTACCAACTGAGCCACCAGGACTCCCCAAAATTTCAGTTTAAACCCCCCCCCCCCAATTTTTTACATTTTTTTGTTTTCAATGTCAATCGAGTGAAGGCCTAACTGATCAGAAGGTATCAGTTTGACCTGGACTTGTTGTTTTTTTTTCTTCTTTTCCTGGTTTTATAAATAGAATACAGGTTTAAAATCTAGCACAGAGTTGAAACAATCTGTAGGATGTCGGTGTGACTGGAGACCAGGTTCAGTATCCATATGTGGCAACAACAGGCATTTTCTGACCGCAGGAACCATTTCATAGTTGTAGGAACTTAGTTCTAGGAACCTCCTGTTGTATTAACATGACGACACAAACCACGAACCAGAGCTCACGACAAGATGGCTGTTTTTGTCATTATATCTTCTCTGAGATTTATTGGCGTTCACTATGAGATTCATGGTACATTATCACCATATATTGGGGCGGTAATGCAGTAACGGTAGCTTTCATTTGTTGTTGTTGAAGTTGTGTTGCAAATCACATAGAAATTATGTTAGCGTACCAACTGCCGGCCAGTTTACGCAGCTTATGTGGGGTGTGTGTGTGTTCCTGTTTGCGGTGTTAATGCCAACAGATAAAAAGCCCTTGAAGGTGTTCAGTTCCTCAGGAACTCCTCAGTGGACAGTTTTTCTCAATAAGTTCTTATAACTGTTTGGTCCGAAAACACCTAATGTCTGGTGTAAATTTGTATCAAGTAATGGAAAGCAGACGATACAGAACTGCACTGGATACTGATTAGAAGATTATTTAATAGACAGAAAATAAATCTGTAATTGTTTTGATAGTAAGCAGATTTTTTTTCCCCAAACAGAAATGCCATCTATTACCCAGTTGTTGCTTCTCAGGTGTAAGAATTTGCTGCTTCATTTGTCATTCTGTTTTGTGTTGGTTGAACAAAACATCTTTAACATTAAACCTCAGGCTCTAAGATTTTTTTTAGACCATTTTCTGACATTTTGGAAATGTCAGACTTAATGGCATTAATTCATTTAGAAAAATAACTGACAGTGACTTGACGTTTGACTTGTGAAATCAAGCACCGGCTTGATGATTTTACAAATGAGAATTCTTTAAGAATAATTTTCCACCCAGCTCATCAATCAGAAGTCAAGCTCAGCCTCAGGTGGAGGGCTTACAACACTTAGTGATGTTCTGGCGTTCATAACAGCTGTGATTCATGTTCTGACTAGAGCAAAATGAGAAGAGCAGCTCGTGTTTCTTTCTGCCACACAGGAAGGATACGGACACACGGCATCGGCGGCGGCCATAAACAAAAGTACAGATGGATAGACTTTCAGCGACTGCGTTACGAGGCAGAGAAGGAGGGCCGGCCCTTTGAAGAGAAAGTTGTTGAAGTGCGATACGACCCGTGCAGGTGAGCTCAGCTTTCATTAGGCAGGACTTTGACGTGCATGCTCAAGGTTACATACATGCAAATAGCCGTCATCATGATCCATGTTGTCTGCACAGGTCTGCTGACATTGCTCTGGTAGCTGGAGGCAACAGGAAAAGATGGATTATTGCAACAGAGAACATGCAGGCTGGAGATGTCATTAAAACATCTGGAGTTATTGGACGCATGGCAGGTGTGAACCTTTCCTGAAGAGATGGAGGCGATGGTTTGGTGGATTTTGAGCAATCCTTCTTCAACACGTTCATTAAATCATGCTGTATTCTTTTGTTTCATTTTGCAGTCTCTGCCAATGAGGGCGATGCGTACCCACTGGGAGCTCTTCCTGTGGGGACGCTGGTGAACAACCTGGAGATACAACCAGGGAAGGGCTCCGAGTACATTCGTGCTGCAGGTTAGCTGTTATTACATATGAAGACAGTTTATATGCATTTAAAGTTAAGCCTCCACCTAAATAATCAACTTTAGTGGTGTATGATTTATTCTTTTAATTTATCTTTTGGACTGTAAAATATCAAGAAACAGTCAAGTATGTCAGTCATACTTTTAGAGGCCCAGGTGACATTTTTTTGTTCTATATATTTATTTATTTTAGAACATCTGTCCAAAACTCAAAGAAAACCCATTCATTCATTATCTAGAACCACTTATCCTTTGCAGGATCACGAGGGATGTGTGTGTGATTAATCTTGATTTGAGACTATGAGAATAATTGTTTTATTTTAAATCATTTTCATTGATACACAGTTAAAGTCGCTGTTTCTCCGTCTAGACCAGGGCTTTCCAAACTTGTCAGCGTGCAACTCCCGAAATAACCGTGCCAGAGACTGGCGACCCCCATCGACCCTCGAGGTGGCATGTACTGTTGTAGTTAGGCCTGTGCAAAAACAGGCATCAATACAACACAAAAGAAATCTATAATATCATTTTAAAGTAATTTAAATAATACAACTAGAAAGAATACCAGAATTTAGTTGTTTTATTTTTCAGAAGGCATCTCGCAACCCCCTTCTGTGTCTCACAACACCCCCGGGGGTCTTGACTCCTACTCTGAGAACCGCTGGTCTCAACATTATGAGAAGAAAATCATACTTATTCAGTGGTTTGTTTGGTGAACATTAACCTTTTTGTCATCCACCTTTTTGGCCCTATTGGAAACAGAAGTCTGTATGGTCAAGATTGGTTAATGGATGATTTTAAAAAAATGAAACGAATCTGTTGCGAGTTCAAAGAGACTAAAATGTCTCACCAATTCGAACAACTTAGCGGCGATTCCCGTGGATCTGAACAAGTTTAATTTCCAGTTTTATGACAAGGACTGTTTCATCTCATTTTATCTCAATTCCTTGTGCATTTGGAACAAGGCCAATCACTACTGTAAAGTGTTTAATAATAATCTCTGAACTCAATGTTGTCGTTCACTTGCTTCGCAGGCACTAGTGGCGTTCTGCTCCGCAAAGTAAATGGAACTGCAATCGTTCAGCTCCCATCCAAGCAGCAAGTTCAGGTGAGATTACCTGGATTATAATTCCACTTCAAGCGTTGTAATCATATTCTGCTCTTGACTGAATGTTGCCATCTTGACACACGCACAGGTGCTGGAGACCTGCATTGTCACGGTGGGACGCGTGTCCAACATTGACCACAACAAACGAATCATCGGCAAAGCTGGTCGTAATCGCTGGCTTGGCATTCGCCCTTCGAGCGGCTTGTGGCAGCGAAAGGGAGGCTGGGCCGGACGCAAGATCAAACCACTGCCGCCGATGAAGAGCTACGTCAACCTGCCCTCGATCACAGCGAAATAACACCAGGAGTCTGGACATGTTGGGGACTGATGATTGCTGTCTCTTGCTTATAATCACCTTGTATCAACGTTTGGGTCTGTAGGATGAAATGGATTATTAGGAGGAAGAGCTTAAATAAAGATGAGCTGTTTGTACAGAAGATTAAAAATTTTATTAAACACAACTGCTTGTGAGAGCATGGAAAGAAACAAAACAATATAAAAATCCAAAACATATTTACATCTATAGTAAAACATGCAGAGTAACCCATATTTTTAGTGGTAAATTTAAAAATACTGTCATGTCATTTAAAATAGGGTTTGTGCAAAGACACTGGGTGGCATTTCAAGTAACAGGAGCAATGAGATGGCATGTTGTAATTGTAGTTTAACCATTAATGAGAAACATTAATACTGATGTTAAGAGTTGATTTTTTGCAGTTTCAAAGTGAGCATGCCTGCTCATTGATCCAGTCTTGTAAAACACCCCCATGCTACCTCTAGATTAAGGGCAAAAAAAAAAACAAAAAAAAAAACAAACCAAAAACCAAAACTTGAGGTCAAATACATTGAAATACACTTGTCGTTATGCCTGTTGAGTATTTTAAAAGGCTAAATCACATAAGAAATTCCCTCAAACAACTCCGCCCTGGCTAACACTTCACAGCCCGAGTTTACAAATGTGGAAGGGCCAGTTGGACTCCCAACTAAGAGAAGATTCGGAGCCCTTCAAGAAGCAGGAGACGAGAAAACTCGACTGTATAGTCTCAGGCAGAAGCATGTGGTGGTAGCTGCAAAACAAGCTTTTTAACATCAAGTGGCAAAACATTAAGTAACAGACAGCCATGACGGTTTTCTCATAGGGCGCTTCAACCCATCAACAAACAACATCCCTATGAGAAAGTGTAATATTGAGAGAAGCAAAAGTTGTTTTTTTTTTAAAAAAGAGCCGCGTTCTCTTGACGAAAGGTAGTGGTTTTACTTTTTAAATATCACACACCTATCACTTCACTTCAAACCCAAAATATATCCCAATTTAAGCCAAAATGTGTAGAAAACCACATGAAAGTGCATTACAAAGTGAGGGAGATGTATGAGAAATGACAATAGTGTTTGCATTGTACAAGTCATCTTCATAGTTATGAGTCCTGGAAATATATTTGGCATTTATGGTGAGGAAAAAAAAAAGAAAAGGGTAAGCTATTTGTGCTTTCAATTTAGTGGAAGGGGGATTTGCGTTTCACAATAATACATCTTGTATATATTTCTATACAATACTACAAAAAAGCCAGCCTATCAAAGCTTTTAAGTCTTCACTTTATAAAAAGCAACAACAAACTCATACAGAAGGCCCTTTGTCCAAAGGTTTCCTATTGCAAAAGTTTCACATAACACTATTCGGGGAGTACCATTGAACACATAGCACACCTACACAGACACACAGGCAGTGACTTGGACATCAGGAAAGACTCCTCAAACTTTTCTTCCTATTTTAAAAAGCAATTCAGCACTTTTAGGCTCGACCTTACTGTCAAAGCATGTTTGAAGTCAGACCAACTCGTCTGTGTTTTTTCCCCAAAGGCAGCCCTACACAACACGAAACCAACCTATCAGTACGTCTTACCTGCATGTCCAGCCTCGGTGAGGCTGTATTAAAAGGACACAATGGTAATTGCTTGGTTACATTGTGCACATGTCTTGTAAATGCTGACTGGGTTTACATTTGGCCAAACGAGAAGCACTAACTTAACTTTGTCAGGATTAATAACTCAGTAATCATAATACTGACCTCCGCGAGGAGCACAAATATATCAAGCGTATATATTTAGTTTTCAGTTTAATAAACTATGAAGTTTGGCCAAGCCAAGAGCTCTGGTGGTTAGACTGTAAAACAAACTTGCCTTTGGCACATCACTGAACATCTGGAGAAATCCAGTGTTTGCTAAGTTACTGCGGGTCTGTGAGACATCCTGTCAGGTAAGCTGTTAAATCAAGCTGAACCATGGCGGCCATGTTTACCCAATGAATGCTGTTAAAGCCTAAAATTACTCCAAGAGAGCCCATTTTCAATACAGGTGGAAGAGGGTGAGAAACAATGCAGGACCTTGAAACACTAAGACAGCTCACACAGTCACAACTTAATTTGGCATTCAGCTGTTGATAGTTAAAATATGTTGTTTTGTGTGTCATGTTACCCTGCTTCTATGTGGGTGTTACTGTACAGTCTGAATGTACACCAACATTGATACAAAATCTTCAGCACTTACAAGAAACTGATTTGATGAACTGCTCACATGTTACAAAGGTGTCGAAGCTACATTCATTATAGCTACCTTCAAAAATACCTTGCTTGAGTTGTTTGTTTGTTTTTGATTTGCTTCAGGTACACAGTGTCCTTAAAAGCAACGAGGCAAAAAGAACTCATGGTCCTCTCTATAAAAATTTACCTTTTTGAGAAAGTAAAGGGACGAGTAAGAAAACTGAGCACTGAGTTAGAAGAGAAGGATTCCATCTAGATTCACAGCAATATTCCAACTTTCAACAACTAACACAAACACGGGTCTCAAACAATCTCACACACGCCACTGCACATCACCATCACACTCCTCCATTGTCTATAGAGTAACAATAAATGTAGGATTTCACAGAAATAATAAAATGTTAACAAAAACAAAGTGCAAACACAGCTGCCATTATCGAAATGTGGCAAATTGTCAAAAACCTCAAAATACCTCCGAGGCGGTAGCACAAATCTTACAAAATAGTACTTGTTCTTTTTGTAGTGTGTAAAAAACAACAACAACACCCAACAACATCAACGTCAAAAACATCAAATTGACAACATGAAAGTTGTGTATTGAACACATGGTTGTGAGTCAGTAAGATTTCCACAGGAAAACTATAACTGCCTGGGGCCCGTTGGCATTTCCTCTAATTCTCTGTAGCCTCTCGGTGAGACAAGTGCAGTGGAGAGTCTGGTGGTGGTTGGGTGGATGCTGGCCACGGTCACACAGGCTTAGTGTAACCAAAGATTCCCACCGGGAAGTGCTTGACATGCGTAGGCCACTGCGCAGCGAGCTGGAAAAACTTCACATCATTCCACTCCACTCCATCAATCGTGACTGCGGACAAAAAATGGTGATTATCGACCCATTAAAAATGTCATAACGGAAGCTTTGCAAATTGCTGCGACAGCTGGCACAGAGCACACAATTCTTATTTAAAACTGCGGTAGGTCCTGACATCACCATCAGATGGCAGTACAGCTTCAGCCGTGTGGCTCACATCGGTCTTACCTCTCAGCATCGTGTGCTGGTGCTTGGCTGTGCAGATCAACCTGCTGATACCATCGATCACTTGGCTCTTAGAGTCCAGCTCTTTCTCCTTGGGCTTCTTGCTGAGAAAAATCACTGAAAAGAGAAAAAGGAAGCAAGAAAATAAAAACCCATTTTCCCTTAAGTGTTTTTGCAGGTGCTGGGGAGAACTAGGGGTGTCAGTCTTTCAGTTTCTGACAATTCGATTTGATCTAGGTTCTTAGGGTCGTGACTTGATTTAAAAATCGACTCTCGATTGGAAACAATTTCCAATTCAGTATAAAGGGGGTTTAATTTCAGAGTGTACTTCAGTCTGTTTTGCAAGACAGAGTGGCAAATGTTGGCATGAAAGCAGTATTAAGTGTATATAAAATTATAGTTGTTTTTTTTTCTTAGATATTAAACTGTAAACTGCTAAAATACAAACATGTTAGGATAAACTTTAAACAAAAGGTAACATCTATTTATGCTAAAGTTGCACAAACAAAAACTTTTTGACAATTTTTTAAAACAATTTTTAAATCCTCAGTAAATTCAATAACTTCAAGTTATATCAAGTAGATTGACGAATAACTGTCTAAGATATTCATTATTAATAACATACTTATTGGCCAGCCTATTAAAAAAATAAACCGTTATTAAAAATCGATTATTAGGATTTGTGAACTGATTTTGATTCCATTGTGAGTCGTTTTTTAATACGTCTGCAGGTAAAAAGTTGCATCAGGTCTCTTGGGGCTTGAAAAGGAGCGGCGCGATGTCTAATAAATTTGCCTCACATGAAGTCACTTGAGACAATTTTCAGTCAGGGTTTAACACTACAGGTTTTGGTTGGTTGCACTGTGGGTAATTTAGGAGAAGAATGCTTAGAGTAAACACAGAAGTCATCGCTGGTTCTGCTGCATTGATTTTGATCCTTTTTTTAAACTTTGATTTCCATGTGGGCGAGTTAGTCATACTTTCCGAAGCGTACCTTTCTTGTTCTTCTCCTTGGTGACTACAGTCATGGCCATGCTGGGCGGAGGGGTGAGTTCCCCTCCACAGGGCAGGCGGCTGACTTGCAGTGAACGGAAGTTACTCTTCAGAGTGTTCTTCAGTCCCACGTCTCTCTTCTCCCCTTCTTTTTTCTTTTCTGGGCCTTGCCACGTCCAGTAATCCACCTGGAGCCCCATCACTTCACTGCCCGAACAAGGAGAACTGTAAAGAGAAACAGGCAAAGTCTGAAATACTGCAGAGAAACGTGAACATCAATTTACTACTGAAACACAGTTCATGGTGAGAAAGAAACAGTAAGATGTGGTTTAGTTCCTGATAATTATGTGCTTCTTGTCATACCCAGCTCCTGAAAGGGCAGTGGAAACAGAGGGAGACTGTGGGGGGGTGCCCCCAATCTCCTTTCCATACGGACCAGCCGATGGTGGCGTTGGGGAGGAAAGGATGCTTGTGTTGCCCCCCATCGCATCATCTGAGTCCACTGCAAATTGGGGGAGAATAGTGTCATACACAAAGCTTAAAAGTAAAACTAAACTCTGTAATAAAACGTGTATTTCTTGTTTGTGTTTAAATGCATTAATTCCAGACACAATTTGGTAAATGTAGTAAAATGACAAAAAAAACATTTTTTCCATCTTTTCGATCCTAATTTGTATCTGGTGATTGACATCTGTCTCAACACAGAGAATCAGCAGTAAAAGTATAACACACTAACCTGATGAAACACTACCACACCATTAAAAAACACCATTCCTTACCTGAAGTTGAGAGGCTTTGCTCTACAATCCCAACTTTCACAACCTGCAATAAAAAAAGTGATCAATGTGAAACTAATTTGAACAAGAATATAATTTCTAATTCTGTCCTTTGCATAGGGAAACCGATTCTTACCCCAATAAATGGCACAAATTTCTGACAGGAGTCCTCGTCAGGGCTGTGAACAGAAAGAGAAGCTGTGAGCACGAGCAGAGGTGGGTTTGACCACTTCAACACTCCAGAGGTGCACATGAACACTCAATGGTCCTGGAGGAAAGATGGCCGTGGCATGGCCCGCGCCATGTCCCATCGCAGCTGAAATGGCACATGACTGGCTTGGGTGGAATGGGGTCATCTTGGGGTCACGTTACAATGAGATGAATGAGAGGACCGCTCCTTACAACCAAAAGAAGACTCTTTCTTATCAGCCGCTGCTAAAATAAGAGACCTGCTTATACATTTACGTGATAAAAGCGATAGAGCGCTACATTACTACTCTGAGCCTGTTACTGGTTTAACATTACATACCTACACATAGATAGGCCAAAAAAGGACATCAGTCTGTGTCAGTTGAAGTTAGAGCAGGCCACAGCGACAGATTCAAAAACAAACAAAAAAAATGCACCCCAAGAGCCAGCAGGAAAAAAGCTGAAATAGTTTTTATCTTTCTGCAAATGTCCTCTAACGTGTGAAAACTCCTAAACTGGCTGTTGAATCCCTCCTGGTCTTTCATGAGCCAGCAAAACATGTCACACGCACAGCAAACGACAAGAGGATGAGCAAGTCCGCTGGCTCGCGTTCCAATGCACACACAGGACTGCGGTCCCCAGCTTGGCCATCAGTGCTATTATATCTACATGTTTTGTGATGTTACATATTGTAAGGAGTAGATTTTGCACAGCAACAGTACCACAGAACAAAACAGACTTTGTAACCCATCACTAACTTTTTGTGTTAAGTCCTTTTCTCAGCTCTAAGAAACACCTAGCTCGTTTGAAACTAGCGTTTTACTGAATCTATCTGACATGTCAACTAAAGTAGAATGTAAATACCTGCAGGAAACAAAATCTGTCCAGTCAAAAGTGATCAATAGTGTAAACTGGATGTGTACACATCACACGTAGCATCACTGTCTTCCAAAAATAAGAATTATATAGGAAAAAATGATATTTCAAACTCAAAAGGATACACCCACTTTTTTTTCTTTTTGTTATTAACCTCCTTCCTGAGTTCCAGACAAAAAGACAGATACCATTCTTTTGACTGTGTGTGCAGAGAGAGGAAAGAGATGGACAGAGCTCTCCAACTGCTAATTAGCTTAGCTAAAATACTGGTAGTCGATGGGAAGTGCTAGCCTGAAGTCATCACTTAAACTTTCCAACAATTCTAATCGGTCCTGTGTGCTTGTTGTGACTTGTGTTTTTAGGTTATGTTATCTTCGGACTCAGATTAGCATTTTATGTAGTTTAAGAATCAAATATGTACCAGAGGTAAACTGCAGGGTGCATGCAGGACAATAAATAAAAGAAGAAGAATAAAACAAAGTGCTAATCTAAGTATAAAAACAACATAATGTGGTAAATAAACAAGTAACAATAAGCACACAAGACGGTTTAGAGTTGTCGGAAAGTTTATCTGATGACTGTAGGCGGAGGCAGGCTAGCACTTCTCACTGACTACCAGTATTTGAGCTAAGCTAATTAGCGGTGGGTGAGCTCTGCCCGTCTTTTCCTTGATACTGCACGCACAGTCGAAAGAATGACATCTATCTTCTTGTTTTGAACTTGTTAGGGAGGCAAATAAAAAGAAAAAAGAAGAAGTTGGCGTATCCCTTAAAGTGCCGAGCCTGTTGAAATGTAGGCATTTATCTTTAGAAAAATATGCGTATTCCAGAGTTAGTAGTAACCATGCAGTTTAGAATGAATAAAAGCACTAATGTTATTGTTTCTTTTGACTCATACTGAAATATCTCTTTGGCCTCACAGAAGTAAAAGCAGACAGTAATTTTCAGTGAAGGTTCATCATTATGCAGCCACTCCTGAGGGCAAACCAATACATGCTCTGAGGTCACTTTCAAATCAACACAAAATCTGAAATAAATATTTGACTAGTTTGCCTGTGGGGTTATTCTATTTGACTTCTTTTCATTTAACACAGCTTGTGACACTGATATTGCTGCATGTGGGAGCCAGAAAAACCATCCCACTTTGTGAATATCTGGGGTTGTTTTTAAAGGTTGTTAGGCAAATCTTCACAGCAAAAACACAGAGGACAGAGCAATCAAAGTCACACCGAATCAAAGACACAAGTCAGGACAGAGTGCAAAGTGAAGTTACAGTGGGTTTCGAGTGTGAAAAGGGAAATGTTAAGACACAGCAAGGAGCTCAAGCCAAATGGAGGAGAGGAAATAAAGAGGGCAAAACAAAACAAGAGTTGAATTAGATACCTGATGTAAAAATCAAAATACAAACTCCTTTTCCTTGAATGCAAATCAAAGGGGAAAGGGGGAAGAAGGAATGCAACAGTGTTAAAACTGTGGTGTGTTTAGTACCTTCTGACCAATAGGAAGCCACTCTTACAAAGAGGGGAAGAGTTCGGTCAAACTTCACAAAAGAAACAAACAAATGCACACACACAGATGCAACAGACTGTTGAGTGCGTCTGCGAGACAACTAAGCTGATGCTAGACTGTGCTGATCTGAAAATTAAATCCCTGCTCTATCAAATTTACTTACAGCCATGAAACGTTTATCAAACCGTGAACTTAAAATGAACTTGATCCTGCGTCTGCTGGACATGTGACTACAGTCAACTGAACTGTGAATCATTCTCATCACAAATCACAACTTGTGTGTGTTGAATAAATACTGTGTGCCAGCTTGCACGCATGCATGCATGCATTCCCTTATGCAGATAGAGTGACGATCCATCGTAGCCATTATTGTTCTTGGACTTATTTTTGATGAGAGACAGACAAACTAAACATTAACATCAGTACTCTGAGTTAGAGATCATTCCAACAAAGGCGTGCAAGATCACAAAAACTTACATGCGCACATACAAACATATGCAGTACACGAGTGTGTTCAAACTTAAATAATTAAAGTGACTTTACCTCTTCTGTTTGTAGGTGAGCATGGCTTCTGAGATGGGGAACTGGTGGGACACGTTGGCACCGGCCAGATACTGAACAACTCGTCCTGCTACATCTATGTTATCTGCAGAGAGATGGTTCGTTACCAACATGCCTCTCTTATCCCAGATCTGACTAACAAGATGCAAGACAAGTGACGCAAAAGCCAATTTTCACATACAGCAGTGCTAGAGGACTGTGCATTAATCATTTCCTTCTGCTGAATTAAGGAGACGGGGGGGGGGGCTGAGCGTAAAATGCCATTAAAACGTGTGTGAAGTCAGCCAAACGATGCACAAGATGAATTGTGTGTCAAACAGAAGGCCCGTGGGCCATGCGCAGCCTGGCATACATTTTTTTGGCAACTTGAAATGTGGAAAACATGCTGAATTTTAATGTCGGTTTATTTTGACCTATTGCCTCTTTGCCGTTTTAAGCTCATTCTCCTTGTGAAAGAAATCAGTCACAGCCAGATCCGATCCAAACATTGCCTTTTGTGCTGTGCTGACAGCTAGAATCAAGGATGAAAGAATGAAGGAAAAAGATGGAGGACCCAGTTGTTTTTATGCTTCTTTTATGTTTTGCTCAGAACGTCTTTTGAGATGATTCAACATGCCGTGTGGAAGTGTAACTCTTGCACCTATGGGGTGTAAATTAAGTGAATTAATAGGAGGGGCTGGGTGAGGATTATCACACTTGTTTGGGCAGAACGAGTGACAACTGATGAAAAGGATGGAAATAGAAGCTTAAACAGGGATGTGCGTGGGAGCTAACAATTGAAGGAATTAGAAACTACAAGTAGGTGCAAAAATAAATGCGAATTAAAAAGCAGAAGAGCTTTAATGGTCCTAAAATAAATAGATTAATAATAGAAAATATCTTTTTGCTGCCCTCTTGGGTTAATCCCACACATTAATATTTTACTTTTGACAAGAAAAAGCCTTTTAATATACATCAATTCTGACAACCTTGAGAGGAAAAATACCTGAGTCAGACTTCTGATGGTCTCAGGTCTTCTTAGTTTACAGGCAGTAGTAGTGCCATATTGTTGAGTGATTCGCAGCACTAAAGCAGACTGCAGCTGTCTTTTGCAATTGGATGAAATCTCCTCTTCCCATCCATCAGCCCCTGACCCATGCTGACCCAATTTCTTTCCCTTTCAAGTCGGCTGAACATTAGACACGCAGACTTGCTTTGCAGCCAGACACCAGAGCCATGCATCGTACCTGAGGCGGGCCGTTCCGTCCTGCAGAACAGCTCCCTCCATGCTGTGTCCATAAAGATGTTGTTGAACCTGCTGTCGAAGGAGGCCACATACTTCGCCAGAGGATGAGAACCTGCACAGAAGTGCAGAGAAAAACTCTATGCATCAAACAGTGTCAAGTGTTCTGCATTTAAGACAAGAAAGTAACAACTCCGGATGACCTACCTATGGGGATCACCAGGAAGCGTATGTAGCTGAGCCAGTCGGGTGTTTTGTTGGCCAGCTGCTCCACAAAGAACCTCAGGATGGTGCTGAGGTAACTCTGGTCACCAGCCACCGCCACTTTCATCGTCGGTGGTGTCTGTGCATTGCAGTTGCAGCTGCAGGGAGAGAAGGAAAGAGTCATTATGAGAGAGAGAAGACGTGGGGCGGAGAGGGTGTGCCAGAATGTTTGGCTGTCAGAGAAAACATTTTTTATGGTGTACAATTGCTCTTACCTTATTTTAGGAGCAAGATTATGTCACGTTATGATTTGCAAAACCACAAACTTGCAAGTACTTGCAAGCCTTTCAAGTTAAATCAAATAAAACCACAGCCTAATCCTGCTATGACAGTCTTTAAAATGAAACTGAAGATGTTAAATAGACTGAAATTAGCTCAGTTTCGCGGGTTGATTAACAGCTCATTTCAGACACTTTTTAAAACATGGAAATTATTCAAGGTTTAGGTCTTACAACTAAGTATGTGCTATAAGATATCTTAGTCACTTTAAGTACTGTCTCAAGGATTTTGTACCATAATGCTTCGTGATTAGAAACATCAAAGGTTCATCAGTTAAGATGAACAATAGCAAAAGAGAACCCTAATATGTTTAAGTTCTGAGTGACAGCATTTGAGGAAAAACCTAGCAGCCAGCGAAGAAGCGACAGCACTGAGCTAGCATGTTAAAGTCAGAGATGTGCAAGGTTCTTCATGACACGGACACGGCTGGAGTAAACAGGCTGACTGAGGAGCAGGTGTGTAAAGCGTGAAAAAGCTGCAGTTCTGCTCGATCAAAGAGAAAACAGCTTTAACAGAATGGCCTCATCTCCCACTGACATGACACCCTGAGACCATGGATCTAAGAAAGAGAGAACATGGCTGAACTTGAGCTTTTCATAAGAAAACGGGCACATTCTGCTATAATGGGTTCACGGACAGAAAGCACTTCAGCAGCGTGAGCGATGGTGCTCGGGAGTTCTCTGGCAGTGAGCCAACACAAACATGCACAGATTGGCGAGGGCCACTTAAAAAATGTGTGTATGTATGTATGCGACTCACAATCTCTGGATGCGAGTAACAATGGTGTTGAAGGCGGCCTGAACATCAGCAGCAGAGCAGGTGGACACAATGGGCTGGGCCTGTTCATGGAGCAACTCGGCTACATACTGTACAGAAACACAAATGAGAGGGACACAATGAGCTGATGGATAAACTAGAGGTGGGGTCGGAGAGAAATCAGGAAAAATATGCTACTGGGGTACATTATCTTTTTTTGTATTACAGTCTTTTTGCAATAATGCCACAAAATCCTTTAAGCATCTAGACAGTAAGCGCCATTCTGCATTAGCCAAGTGTTTCTCCTGTTACTGTGAAAAAATGAAGGTAAGTATGACTGAAGTGTTCTAGAAAAACACACACCTGTCCTTGCCACTCCATGGTGTTGATGAGGATGATGCTCTCTGGTAGGCGTTCATCAGAGATGAGGATCTGATTCAGCTGGTCATACACAGACTTCCTGGGAACCTTTAAAACAAGTGAGAAGTGGAAAGTCAGAGACATACGCAAGCCAGTACATTTCCACAAACATAACAGCAAATCCGCAGCTCGATGTGACATCTGTGAGGCGATTACCTGTGCTATGAGTCGGGAGTCTGGGGAGCACTCGCTCTCCATGCTGCTGGTCCTGTCGCTCTGGGCCTTGGAGTTCTGTCTGTCTTTCATGGAGGTGCTGCGAGGACGCCTCTGCAGCCTGTTCTCCACTTTACTGAGAAAAGAACAAAACACAAGGGGCTCAAAGTACGTAACAGGCCGCAAGGAACCTAAACAAATGGACTCAGAAGCTGATAAAAAGCTGTTGAGGACACACCTTTTTCAAGAAGACACATTGAGACAGATAAAATCTTACGTAACTTGAGTGCATACTGCATACATGATGACATAACACTACATTGTGTGCATGTTTCCAGATGTAGTGATCTGCAGTTTACCTGGGAGACATGTGGTTTTGGGACTCTGTCTTGCAGAGCTTGCCAACAGTGCTAGTCATCCGTTCAGTGTTATAATCCCAGCTGCTCACCTCCCCCGGCCCTGGCCCGCTGTCGTCAGGCTCTGGCTCCTGAACCAAAAGGGGGGGGAGCAAAGATGAGCCAAGAAGGCCGTACGAGGACAATACTGATGTTTATGATACAACACAAGCACCGTCATGTCCCATTAAACTCCACCGGTTTCTCCTGGTCTTCAGGTACACCCTGTATTTATTTTTTTGTGTCCCCGATCTGCAGCCCGCATTTTAAGAAAGAAAGCTGAAAGAGTTGAGGCGAGGAGGGAGGTAGAAAGGCAATGGCCTAGTGAATAATTGAGCCGTTGTGGTTGGAGATAATGATGCAAGCCCACCATGACAGACAAGATAAAAAGTCACAGTCTCTTGGCAGGTGGCAGAGGAAACACTGTTCCTGCAGTTTAGATATTCCATTTGAACTGAGTTATTGAAGTCGGGTGCTGAGCCGCCTGCCCGGCACTCAGAGGGGGAGATGGGATCACACGAACAAGGTTAGACTGCCCCGACAGCACAAAGAAACAAACACCCCCTTTCGATCTTTATCAGTCAGAATCTATCCACTGCCTCATCCGCTTTGCTGATCCATATAAAATGACTGCGTTGTTCTGTTTGGTTTGGTTTGCTTGCCCTTGCATACTCCCTCCCTCTTTGCTTTTTCTTGGAAAAATAACTAAAACCCATGGGAGGAGAGGGCACTCAAGTGAAGAGGGCAGGGGTTGGAAAAGAAAAATCTGAGGAAGAGATGCTCGAGGAGGATTTAGTTTAAGAAAAAAAAAAAAAATTCAAGTACAACGA
>JAQLOL010000003.1:7576859-7595320 GCA_029783665.1 Naso thynnoides
GGATCGTGAATGAGACGAGATGTCGTTACAGATTTTGCACATCGTTCTTTTGTGATATGGCGTAGGTGCTGTCTTTTCCTGATTGAAAAGGCTTCGTTACAGTAAAGTGACGGGATTTTCTGAACTTACTGGACTGTTCTCATTCTTCTATTTACCTTTAGACACCTATCCCCATTACTGATAATTATTTATCAAAAATTTCACTGGGGAAATATTTTATGAACTCACCAACAGTTATCTTTACAATACTGTCTCAGTATCAAGGTATTGGGTCAAAAATAATGTAATATTTAATCAGTTTATCGCCTTAGCCACTCCCACCCTTCAGAGTGCACAACAAGTCCTCGGTTACAATCTACATGACCGATAATTATCGATATCGACCGATATGAAACTTCCCTATAGTGATGGATTTTTCAGTTGTATTGCCCAGGCCTAACAATGCTTTTTTGTTTTGTTTTTTTCACTTATCATGGTGTAGGTATCCTCAGTAAAATCAAATCCTTTTATTTTAGCGTGGCTCTCTGGCATTAATAAAATGTCAATTAACTTTAAGGATAACTACTGAACCTAAGAAATTTTGAGGTAATCATTGACATATGACAGTAACAGTCAATTTTTTTTAATTAACATTTTCCAACATGGAAATGTAACTGGATAATCCTTTCACATATGCAAATCATTGTTCAATACTCTAAGAACTAAGACGTGGGGCCTGAAGACTGAACAGCTGTTGGACATTACAGTTGCAGTGCCATGTCTGCAAATCAGACATTTGTTGGTGTAGCAGAACCAAGATTGTAAACATGATGCAGACGGACATGGAGTGCTGTGTCATAATCCTGAAGGGCACTGGAGATGGCTGGTGAGCCTTGTTTATGATTGCAAAAGGAAGCCGAGGATTAAGCAGACAGTGTCTGTGTGCAACATCAGATTACTCGCTCTTCTATTCCTGTTATGAAATCAGATTACCAAAACTCCTCTGCTAGAAGAAAACAATATTCAAGCCTTGAGATGTAGAGGTTATCGAGGAGGTGAAAGTACGCTCTTATCATCTGACAGACAGGCCTCCTGGTTTAATTGTTTCATCACAGGTTTAAAAATGAACATGCAGAGTATTAGACATTAAATCATAGAGATTAAGGCCAGGGATGATGACAATTGAAAACTTCAGGATATAATAAATATCAATGCATTGAAGTATCAGGGATATGTAGACTCAGGGCTGATGGCTTCATCTCCACTGACCTGGAACAAAGAAGACACAATTATGTTGCCCGTAACCAGGCGGCCTGACTTTGTTTTTGTTTATGCTCTTTATTTGCTGACATACACAGCACATATCAATCCGATGCACCGTACAGATTGGAGCAGCATAAACAAACATCTGCACAGAGTCTGCAAAGTACACTCAATTACTGTTGAGATACAGCTCTGCCACTGGCCGGAGAATAAGGTCATCTTGGG
The DNA here is from genome assembly GCA_029783665.1 of Naso thynnoides. NCBI lineage: Eukaryota > Metazoa > Chordata > Actinopteri > Acanthuriformes > Acanthuridae > Naso > Naso thynnoides. Next base: position 7,578,327 of record JAQLOL010000003.1, read on the forward strand.
ACTTACATGAAACAAACAGCCAGATAGAAGGATGCTCTACTGAGCTGAGGTAAACAGACGAAAACAGGAAAGATGTTATTTTGTAGCTTGGGGGAAAACCTTTAAGATTCAATCACCTCTATGAGCACAGTTCATGAAACATTAAAGACGGATACATGTTTGCGGTTAAAATATTCACGGCCTGAAAATGCCATGCAAAAAGATTTCCAGATCTTCATTCAGTGACCAAAATAAGACCATGTTTATTTTGAAAACTTGTAAATTGGTAGCAGGTGTCTGCCATGACAACTTAACTACCATCTTAGAAACAACAAAGCCTGGAAGGCCTGAGCCTCTACAGCAAACAAGACCAAATTGCTTGTTGCTCCCACCATGTTAGTGAAGAGGGTAAAGGTCACAACTTCTGACCCCAAGTCGTAAAAGATTTTTGAACTTGGTAAGAAGCCAACCTTCTCATGCTGCTACACATTCTTTACTGCTGGTAGATAAAGACAGCACCAGCTAGACCTCTGCATTAGTGTCATTCCTGCAAATAAAACATCACGCAGTCAAGGGGAACTACAACTATGAAAACAAAGCCACTTTACCAGGGGTCTTCAACCTTTTTCAGCCCAAGGACCCCTTTGATCGATAACAGAAACAAAGCAGGGACCTCCTCCAAAAAAAAGTGAGAGATTTATTTAGCAACTCTGTCAGCAAGTTAAAGAGGGCCCTACTGAATACCCAAGCCAACCTTTTACTTTCAAAAGTAAAAAAAAAGAAGAATTAGGCTACTCCTGCTCGTAAGCATCGCCAGATCAGAGCAGGTTCCAGTATGACTTATTTTCTTATTCCTCCAGAAAGTCTCTCCTTAGTTTTATCACAAAATATAAACCACACAAAAAATGTACTCTAAACCAAGATATAAATATCTATATTGATCAATATGGGAAGTTATCATCACATTTTTCTTGTCATATTGCCCTGCCCCCCACCAAAGCACTGAAGACAATCTAACATCATCGATATCGCAAAGCATGGATAAAATTTACTCTAATACTCATGCATTCAGGCCCTACCCTCCTCAAATTGATCCGGTCTAATCAAGACAGACATACATTTTGGGAGCTTCCTCATACATTCTATCTCTTAGATGTCTACAGTTACTTAGTAACATTACCACAGGCATTGGTCAGCAATTTGTTGAGGAGAAAAGGCAGGGCAAAACCTCTTTGCTCCTGCTGCTTTGGAAGAATGGTAACACAAGGACAAAAAATCCATTTTAGGTGAAATAATCTGCAACACCAAAGCAACATGGTATTAGAAACATCGGAGGGTGGTGGGTAGGCTGGCAGGCAGTGAAAACGATGCTTTGTCTAACTGTTCCAACAGGCCTATTAAGGATGGAGCTGCCATGCCACTCGCCTGGCTGGTAAAAATCAGTCAGAAACTGTATCACTTACACACAGCCAAATGCTTGTGCGAGCTTACAGGGGTGTAACGATCGATCTGGATCTACATATCAATTCAATGATCAATGACCTAGTGTCATCAGTGCAAAGTAAAAGCTTTGCTCATCACCCTTTATGTATGCCTTGGTTTTGAAATTCCCATGGCATGGCTGTTTGACCGTACTGCTAACCACCAGGCACATAATGGCAAGCCTTTTTTATTTAATGGTAAAAAAAAAAAAAGAAAAGAAAAAAGGGGGTCTTCTGTAACTGACTGTTAAATGGGCATGTAATAACATGTAATATTAATTGCTGCACCCTGTTTGATTCAAATCAAAAATGCATTCTGACACTTTTTGGCATTTGCAAATATCGAATCTTTGTCCGAAAAACAAACAAACAAACAAAAACAATGGCAATACAGTATCTTATTGTAATAATACTCGTGATTTATTTCCTTAATAGCTTATAGTTGCATTTCAATAAAACAAGCAATTCATAACAATAACAGAAAAAGATTCATTTTCCAAATAACAGATCCTGGTTAATAGTTAAGAAGTACATAAAAAGCAAGGCGGAGAAAACAAAGGCAGTGCACAGCCTTACTGTCAAGAAATCATTTTCTCTTCGAGTCACAGATGTGAAAACAACAAAAATGTAATGGCCCACAATCCAATGCTAAAAGGTCTACAAGAGCTGACAACATATTTTCCATTATGAATAAACTAGTTCCTCTAAGCATGGCTTTCAGTCAAGCTGCAGGGATTAAGAGGAATATTTTTTATTTAAATACAGCATCTTAGTGATGAACAACAGCTCTGTGTGATAAAAACAACATTTTATTAATGAACAACAGCTGTAGGTAATGTTTTGGAGTGCCACAATAAACAACGGACAATTGCTAACAGCTCTATGCTCTCATGTGAAACTGTGCCACTTAGCTGGACACCCACATTTGCTAAAGGCTAGTGGAGGAGCAAACAGCTGCACACAAAATGGCCCAACCCCTGAAAGAATGCCAAGGCAGAATCCCCGCAAACAGGCCTTGGGTTGGGCTCCATGCAAGCCCTTTCACACTAGGCTAGGACAAACATTCTATAGACACAAAGGCAGAAATAGGCTTGGCAAATTACTTTCTAAAAAAGCCGTAGGAACTGTAACTCTAAGCCACCGTGTTGAACAAGACTTGCAAGACTTTTTAGCCTAAATAAATAATTGTGTCATGCATTATATCGTATGATATCTTCTATTCCTCTATATTTCAGATCTAACCAATTATCCCAGCCATCAACAAGACTTGTGCCAGGCAGCTACTGCAGTCTTTTGCTGAACAATGACTGGAAAACCCTTACTCTATGCCTCATCAATAATCCATCGTCATCCTCATCCTTATCCATCTTTAATACCACCACCTTTTATGTCATCCAGTATTGAGGGAGAGCAAGCACATAGTGTAGAGGCAGAGATGTGGGAAATCAATGCACCATGTATGGAACACTCTTTAAATGCACTAACTCGTGTCGCATGCTTTTTTGCTACCTAGTAGATTTAAAACTTAATGAACACAGGTATGAGAAGCATGCTCACTCTAGTGCTTTTTCAGAAAACAACACGAGCAGTTGCTTGGTCAGTATGTCAAGTTTTATCTTTTTGCATCCAGGATGGGAGCTTTAAAACCTGGAGCAGGAAAACATGAATGGACCTTTAGTTTTTGACACAGAAAGTGTGAAAAGTATTTGACATTTCAAGAGCTACAATAAAGGAAATGGAACCCTGTTTCAAGAAATGAGACTAAAATGGCTAGCGGGCTTTGAATTAGGGAGCAACGCTGTCACCTTAGTCTCTCTAGTCGCCTTCATATCAGCTGAGTTGCCACAGAAGAAAACAGAATTTATAAAGATCACATTGCTGTAAATTATCAATGTTTTCCACATGCTATGATTCCACTTACACTTGCATGCTCATGCAGGAACTACAGAGGCAGCAGGCAAACACACACACACACACACACACACACATCGACTGTGGAGGAAACCCTCCCCTTGCAAGCCAGCTTCTCTCCCAATGAGTGTAACATATCTAGGTCAAAGCTGATTAATGTGCCCACAGCTCCCGAGAGGTTTCTGGTCAGGTGGCAGCAATGCCTGCTCACTGACGATGAATACTAATAGAGCATTACCGAATTTAACCGCTATACACAAAATTAAATGGAATAACATCGAGACAATGGAGATGACTGCAAGTCCATTTGCATAAACAAAAGCCAACATAACAGTTGACTCTTCCCTTATGCCAGCTGATGTGTCAACACTATGACTGGTTTTGTTTATGCTGATTTCAGAGCTGTGTGAGACGAGTTAGCCAGCACTCAACTACAAAGAGGTATCTGAATAAAAACATAAAACAGCCTACAACACATGGATGCGAAGATTATGTGGAATTTAAATGACCAGCAGGCTGTTGAACTGCCTATTTGCCCAGACAGCTCAGGGCACACAGTGCTGCTTAAAGATGACAAGGATGTCTGCTACTAATGAGAGGAACGGCATTCCATGTCACTGTATTTATAGATAGTTATGTTGCTATTAGGTGGCATGCTTTCCGTAAATCAGTTCAAGCACAGGCCTTTTTTTACACGGACAAAGTGGAATTTAGTTATCTACAAAGCTTTAACAACCTAGCCACAGAGCAGAGGATGAGCACAGGCGACCCCTCTGACCGACAAACTAGTTAGCTTAACTTTTGTCAAAGCTAGCGAGGAACGTTAGTCATAACGGTCGAAATAAAAATTGAAAACACCAACTGTTAACAAAACAAATACATACTAAGAAGCAACATCTGAGATAATATTGTTAACCCATGTGAAAATTTGACAATTTAACACTGGGCATTTTGGCTACCTGCATATTTATACGCAGACATTCAAAAAAATCATTTTAAGTGAAATGCTTTAGCACAAAACATATGAGGAACTCTTCCACCAGAGCTAGGTAGCTTTAGCATTAGCCACCTTGCTAGTTAGCTTGCTAGTAAGCAACCCAACACTGTTTTGGAAATGTGTGGCAGCTCGTATCCCTGCCTAACGTTACAGTCAACGAGGGCGTTGTTTGTCTGATGTTAGCCTAATGTTTATCAAGCGATAAGGTGATTTGTAAACACTGCAGTTTGTGGTAATTCACGCCAACACAATAATGTTAACGTTACCTCGGTACGCAGCTTGGGGATGATCGGTCTATCTCCCAGGTCGCAAAGAGGTTCATGGGTACAGGCATGCTGCCGGAGCCCAGGACCACAGCCCCGGCTAGCGCTCCTGTCGGGAGGGTTGTCGGTGCTGGTCCACCGCCGCCACCGCTGCTCGGGTTCAGGAAAGCGGCCCGGACGCCTCCTCTCTCTACAGCCGCCGCCATCATCACCTCCACTGCCGGGGGAGCAGCTCTAGCAAAGTGTCGGACGAACGCGGGAGCCGCTGGACTCTATGCTGCCTGCTCCTGCTCCTCCAGACTCCCTATGACTGGAGATGCTGATAGTCGAGGCGGGGCATGTCACTGCTGATAGGGGGCAGCACGTCCCAGCTTCTAGGGTGGGACACATACTACTCCACTCCTTTCACATGTTTCCCTGTAAATATATGAGATAGGCCTGCATATATTACAAAAAAAAAAAGTATTTAGGAGACTGCTATGGACGGCGATGTGGCAATCAACAATCAGATGAGTAATATCTGTTGTTGCTTTGTGCATCTCCTCTCTTCCATTACCTCTGTGGACAAAATGGGCGTTAAGAAAAATCAAATCAGATTTGCTGAAACAGAAATGCCAAACATGTAGGTCTATGTCTAACAGATATAGCAGTGAACAGTACAAGACTTGTTACATCTGGTAGTGAATGCACATTTTAAAAATGAAAAGAGTTATGTATTTAGTTTTGTAAATAAGATCATACATGGCCTACTTTTATTTTTAAAAGTTAATCAGATATTAAAAAATGGAACTGCATGTGATATATATTTGCTGTTGTTCTTCATTGCTCATAAATTTGGCATTTATGTTTGAATTAATATCGCTGTGATTACTTACTGTTGACTTAACTCGGCTGTTCATTGTGGAAAAGAATGTCAATGTAGTGGAAATATAGAGAAGATGCTCTTAAAACAATTTCTTTAAAAATTGGTTGGATGGTACAATATGAACAATAAATGCCTGGGTATTTTGTGTGTGGTTGTGGTATTTGCCTACAAACCATTAAGCTGCAATTCCTCAGGTTTAATATCAAGTGTTAGGACTTGCTTTAACTCCACATTATTCATGATTTGTCATCAGTCTGTGATCACAAATGACACTTGACCTCGCTCACGATTCCAGTATTATTCTACTGTTGAGAAATCCCTTTACCGTAACTGTGACTAAAGCTCTTGTGGCAGACTTGACTTGACATGCTCAGGAGGGTTGGGCAATGTGTGCGACAGCATGTAAAATAACTGGTTTAAAAAAAACAACAACAACAACAACTACTGATTTTGTCAAATGTAATAGTTACAGTTACAGCTACATATGATTTCAACAGATCAGTCTCTATCAAGTCATCTTTGGTGTCAGGCTTATTAGTTCTTCACAGACTTTTTCAGGTATTTCATTAGAGCCACTGGCATGCACTACAGCTAACATAGACACATAAAGGCGAAATACACCATTTTCTAAAAATCAGCTCTGCACTTTGTGATCCCCTGGGATTGCTACTAATGATGATGGCAATCATAATGACATTTTTAAAACCTTTCATTCCTTAGCTCACAATTCATTGTTTTAAACAATACATGTTGAACAATTTTAGATTTATATGCAATTCATCTGATGAGGGTTGGCCTCCATTTGATATTTATCATTTAATCATCATTTTCTACACTATGAATTATTTTGACAGGCTCCCTCAAAATTACAAAATGACCAAATATGTGACCACTTTCAGCAATAATAGTGCTTTGTCATCCACCAAATCAATCAAGAATTTTTGGCCTGTCTTGCCTCTATGTCCCAAAAAATTCCCAAAACATCCCTGAAGATGTTTTTGTTTGTTTGTTTGTTTGTTTTTTAAAGTTCTAGTCCAAAATTCTGTTGTGGAAATGTATATTTAATTAGATAATGTATTGTTACATATTTTTGCACACAATTTCAGAAAACTAAAAAAAATAATTTTCTTTATGTAAGGAACTAGCTGTGGGAGTTTCATGGAGATATATATTTATTCTTTTTTATTATTATTACATTGATCACTTTTGTTTGAAAATATATGGAATTTCTGTGTAAATATCCTTAACGGCTGTTTGCTAAAAAAAGTTATTTTGTTTTTTTTTTTTGGTTTTTTTTGTATTTCTGATATTCTAAGCCACTTCAGTAATGTACAAGACTAAACTCCCACATTTTATTTCTATTCTGAAGTTTTTTTCATTAAGGGTTGCTTCATATATCATTCATAGCCTGATTTACCTAACATTTCATTCCTAAAACGTGAATTAAGTATTTCGAATATGTGCAGTTTATGTCAACAAAAAATTAAAAAAGACTTTTAATCTGACTGCAGCCAATCTTCAGTTTTCTGTTCTGGATTTGTTGGCAAATTAGTGCATGATTAATTAGGTGATGTCTCATTTTCAATTTAAAATGATTAAAAAACTTGTTTGTTGTCTAAACAAAAATGATCGGCTGAAGTGTCATGGTGATATATACTCAGGGGCCACTTCATTGGTTCATATGTAATGTAGTATGATTAAATACAGTTGTGAAATGAATTCCATCTGCATGAAGCTTACTTTTCTTCAGTTCTTGTTGACACTTGCAGAAAGTGAGTGAAAGCTGTGTGCTGAAGGTAAAACAGTAATTAATGTCAATAATGGGGTAAACTTGTAGTTAAATTAATATTTCTCTGACAGTTTAAACAAATGCTAAATATTGTAAGAAAATAATAATGTTTAGCATTAGCTCAGCCATAAATTTGCAGAATTTATGGCAGAGCTGTTGCACTAGATTTTACAAGTGTAACTGATGAGGAGAACACTGCATGTTTTAGTAAAAAAAAATTGACCCTACTCACTCTCATGTATGTCTGTAGTGTCTTGCCATAAGAAATTATGGAGTGTGTCAGCACCTAGTGTTCAAAAACAGCACTACATCAAGATGTAGCCCATTAAATACTAACTTGCAATTTGTGATCAATTCAATAGGGGGCAGACTGTCTGCATTTTTGATATAACAGCACACAATTAATCTCTCTTTCTCCTCCCCTCCCTCTCTCCTTCTCTCCTTCTCTCCCTAGTCTTTCTCACTCTACCGTCTGATTACCAGCCCCCTCCCCATAAACACACACATACACACACACACACACACACACACACACAAGTGTGAGTGGGTGGATGCATACATAGTGACATTGTGACACCACTGATGTTTCCATAACACAGCAGTCTGACATTTCATAAGCCAGCCTTTCACCTTTATTAAATTTGGAGAAGAGAGTTAAATACGCAAGCATCAGTTTGTCACATAACACCTGCTCAGCAGCAGGCATCCTTCCACAAAATCAAAGGAGTTGCTCACATCCAGATATCAAATGAAGAAGGTCTGGAGCTAAGAGGAGGCGGCTAGTGGTAATGTTTTGGAAAGGGTGCAGGGCATTTTCTTTATTAAAGCCAGCAGTGAGTCTGTCTGACAGACAAAGAAAGGATCCTAATGCATCTCTGATGTAAACCTGTAGGCAACAAACAATATTTATTACGTCATCTGTTATGTAACAGCACGGTATACTTTCTTTGATAAAAATATCCACATTGTTCATGATGCCAGAGTGATGGAAAGCAAATGTGGTTTCAAAGCAGATCTTTATTTTTAGGTGTGAAATTTTGGTTTAGGCTCTTGACATTGTTTTGCATTCCACCTCCACACCATCAAAGTTAGACACTCTTAATGAGTGAGCCTTTGAATGCAGACTAAAAACAGCACTTTTCTGAATCGCTGCACAGGCCGTCACGATTGCAGTCACGCATGTTCTTGTTTAAATTTAGAACTTAAGGGCATCAGGCCTTTGTAACATTTGTGAAAACTTGGCAAGGTGAATGTAATGAACAGCATTCACAGAACATGTGTGTGTGTGTGTGTGAGATGCTTTCATGTTGGAAAAAAGCACAACAGAAGTGCCCTCTTAGATGCCCCAGTGGTGGATTAAATACAACAAAGTGCCCTCTAAGGTGACCCCATGTTTAAGAAAACATGATAAAGAGCCCTAGTGTAGTCTTCCAGTGGAGGAAACGCGATAAATTGTGCTAATTGGATGCTCTTCCAGTAAAAACACATTATGCAGTTGATTTAGGTTGCCCTACATGCTAGAAAAGGGTTTGTAACTGTTTCACCAAAAATGCATCACAACGTTCTGCTTGCTGGTTCCCCTCCTCATGCAGCTGGTGTCCTTTTAAATTTTTTATCAAACCTGTCCTTCGGAAAGTGTCCATCACTGAAAACAAGTGATGACACCAGAACACCAACAGAGAAGAGTCTGCTTTGTGACTCTCTCCAAGAATCGACAGTACCACCAGATATTTCTGCATCTACAGCTGAATGCGAGAATAATAGAAAATAGGTTAAGTCTCAACTGGATTTCCTCCTTCAATTTGGCAATCCAGAAATAATGAATCAAATCTGATGATGTGGTTATTGTTCTAGTGGAGAGAGCATAACAGTATATTGTCAAACTGTTCAGAGTTTAAAACGCAGCTGGTCCCTTAGTATATGCCGCAAAATCTGGACCATATTGACAGATTAATAAGAAGTGTTTAGGGACATGTGAGAGGCACAAAAGAAATGATGTGCAGCCAGATGCTGACTCCTGAGGACTTCACAGTGTTTTGCTGATGATGAAGATGAATATAGATGAATATAAATATTCTGTGTGGGTGATAACTGCAGCAAAAAGTTCGTTTAACTGACTTGGTGCCTCTGGAGCTGAGGTAACATCTGCCTTACTTATATTACGTACTCAGTTTATGCTTTGTGAGTATAAAGACATTAACGGGGAAAATTTAAAAGAGACAGATGGAGATACTGTCTTTTTTCAACTTACATTATGTCGATGCATATTTTAAACGAAGTTTGTACAGTTTTTATTTTAAAACAAAGCATATTAACGCGCACATTTTCCTGTTACTTTCACTGTTTCTCAGCTTTCACCGAAGCGGTTTGTGTTCATGAAGAGAAGCCGCTGGCTGAAAGGGGTTAACTTTCTGGTCTATCAAAGCCAACCCATTTAACATGAGTTTAAAGGGGGTCTCATTCATCAGGGAAACCGTGCACAGCGTAACTGTTATGTATCTCATTTCACACACGTATTACAGCCGGCTTCGCTCTCAGCTCAGAGTGATTGGTCTCTGGTGAGCAGTCAGACACAATTTACAGGTCCTGTCTATTTGTTACCAGCTGAAAACTGCCACATGCCCTGATACAGTAGAGCAGATCAATCGGTGGCACATCTTTTTTTCCTTCATAAGCTTTTCTGTACACCTCTCACTAATGTTGCCTTTAGAAAAAACACAACCACAGCATCCTGTGACGGATGAGAAATATGATCAACCAATGTAGCGTAGGTTGGGAGAGCTAAATATAAAGCTTCTATGTGGCTTCGTGTGGTTTGAAATCCTCTCCTTGAAATCATACAAGGTCATTTTAAGGGTGGGGTGGAAGTCTCAATTACAAATGTAAAATTCTTAAATTTAAGATTTTCCAGTCACTCATTCAAAACGCTCTTGAATTGTGTAACACATATAATGCAACCTGACAGAAAAAGGATCTGCAACCTGACAGAAAAAGGATCTGATTGACTGATGGAGCTCAGCGAAAGTTGAGTCAGGAAGACTATCTCTTTGCACATGCCTGCTTAGTCACAAGCTGTCAAGTGACAAAGAAGATAAGTTGCATTTTAATGCTAAGAGCATTTAAACAAGAGTTTGATAGCCGTTTCAGTTTATTGCTCCACAGGGGGCACGCCCACCCAATCAATATTGGGCTTAATTTAATTGTTAGCGCTTCATCTACATACAGCACTGGACCTCCATCTCTTTTGTTCAGTATCTGGGTGATGGGTTGGCCAAGAAGTCAACAAGCCAACAAGTCGGCAACTTGGGTTATAAAATTATCTCCGAGTTGCTGAGGTATTTTTCCGACATAAAAGGTCATTCATGTAAATTTTCCCATTGGGAAGGTTATTATTCCGGTTACTCTGACATCACATGAACACTGCATCATACCACACCAACTCAGTCTCATTTCCATCCAGTCACTAACTGACGCGTTCCCCTTTAGCCAATCATTTGCTAGCTGTCAAACTTTAAGAATGATCTCTATCTCTACTCTTACTCAGCTGTCATTTTAGAGTCGCAAGGAATCTCGTGACCCACCTCCATCACTTTATCACCTCAACCATGGATGTCTGGCCGTTCTCAATCAAACGCAGTAGCAGAGTTTCTCCATCATAATGTGGTCCCAGCATCAAGCTCCTTCTCAGCACCACCACCAGTGTCTAAGCTCTGGACACTGTTCTTTTCTTTTCTTCTTAGTCTCTTCTGATCGAAATGATCCTTTATAGCCTGGATGCTCAACTTTGAACTTTTCATCTTGAATTTTGGGGTCTGAATCTTACTGATCTAATTTCACAGTCCAGTATTCAGTTGCCTCTTTGATTTAAAACCTCATTGCCTTTCTTTGTGCCCATTTATACAATAACAGTTTATGGTAAATTGTATTTCTGGACTCTTTGAAAAACATTATGGACACAGAGCAGCAGAAGCACTGGGGTATGTGCTGTCTTCATGAGACAAATCGATAAAATGTGAGAGTCTTGCTCTGGCTACATACTGTCTTTCCACATAAGAGGACACATGCCCTCTCTAATTCAAAAAATAAGATATTCATGATGTCCCAAAATCCAAATCTGTGTTTTAGCTGCAGCTAGTGCTAGGCTGAGATCTAGAAAAAAAAGGGGATGGATTTAAACCTTTATTTTTCTCACCACCTAACAGTAAAATGATGTGAAAATCCAATTTGGAGGTGATAAAGAGATCTTCAACACAAGACCTTTATCATGTTACAAAGAAAGCATGGCAAGAATGCATCTGTGAACAGACGTTACCAGGAACTTAATACGTTTAATGTGTATTTGCACATGAATGACACTGTCATTCTCATTCAGTCTAGCCAGCATGTTTTTTGGAGCGAGTTTATGAAAAATCTCCCGACGCAAAGTGCATTTACATTTTGAGTCTGCAAGATCAACCCATTATCTTTTTCAGACTTTTTCAGCTTTGCACTAATAGCAGTTTACTGAGGAAAAAGGGATAGTGGAGACTGGTAGGAGAGGATGAAAGAAGAGATACAGCCAAGGGAAATAAAAAAGGGATGGAATGAGAAATTATTATCCTATTAGAACATACGACGGGGGACTGACAAGTTTGTGGCGCAAGGTAGAAGAAGATGGGTTTTATAGCTCTTGTTACATGCATATGCAATTGAACTATTTAAGTGATTATGCAGAAGATTTTGTGATATTTCAGTTTTGGGATGTTGAGAATTGCAAGTCAGCATTGTCTGGCCTAATGCAGTCACCTCTCTTTGCCACATTTGATTAGCCCACTTCATCATAATGCTGTAAGAAGTGGCACCTTTATGAGCTGCATATATGTCTTGCATTTCCCAGGGTGAGCCCTTGATATGAAGGTACTGGATGTCTGACTGTTGTCTTCTTAGAGAGTGCTGACCTGCGGTTGTAAAATACCCAACAGTTATTGACCTCAAACTTTCTGCATAATCACTTAAAGGTTTGGACTGTAGGTACATATTAAGAGAGCTGTATAACTTATCTCATTCTGCCTTAGGCACCAAACCTATCAATCATCCCTTGTGCAATATCCGTATCAGGATAAACATCAGTTACAAGCTTTGAATTTCATCTTAGTACATGAACTCTGCATACAGAAAATTCTTAAAGGCCCCATGAAATAAAGTAATATAACTAAAGTTCAGAGCAAGACCACCCCACTCTCCCTCACCTATATGGGTGAGTCTAATCCTTTTCCTTTCGTTTGTCTCAAGCTTTCATGCCCTCCCCTCCAAAACCCTGTTCTCCCTCCATCTCACGTCCTCTCTCTCAGGCTCGCATGACTATTTGGTGGCTGGCATCCTCCTGTACTTGGACTCTGGCGTGGTCCCCTGGAATCACACAGTTAGTATGTCTACGCCTGTGTTTTCTCCTCAGTAATTCCTCTTCTTTGTTCTCATAGGAACCAGAGGGATGATGATGGCACAGAGTGCTCATCGAGACATGTCCCCACCCTGAGTCTCAACCCTCGGGCTCCTCAACAAGCAAGCTTCCTCGACCCTTGCTCATCCCTTGACTTCTGACCCCACCTCCTTTCATCTACCGAACTCGAACCTCACCCTATACACCCCAATCATCTTTCAATATGCAATAAACCGTTTAAAGCAAGTCAGTGGCAGGGTCTTTGTTAGTGAAATTTGTTAGTGTGATTTTGGTTCTGCTTTAGTGACATGTTTCTTGTTACTTGAATTGACGTTCATCGTAGCAAATGGGGCAGAAGATGCGCTAGGACCTCCATCCATCTCCACTTGGCTAATGCTATTAGCTATTAGCACTGTACTTGTTAGAACTAATTGCTAAAGCCGGCAGTGATGCTGTTGAGGACAAAACACAGGTTCACACGTGCGATGATGCTGATGCATACCAACAATAGGCTTGTGTCTATATTATTCGAAAAAATTTAGAAATTGGATGAAAAATCAGAAACGCCCTGAGTGCAGGATGAGTCGTCACAGAATTCAAAATGCCTTCCAATGAGAAAAAAGACTGGATTTTAATGGAAAAATACACAAAAATGATTGATCTATACATATATTTGGCATATTACATGAGATATTTGAGCAATCCACACGTTAACACAGGATTAAAACTATGAAAATATTTTTTTTTATTTCATGGGGTCTTCAATTCTCACTCATTTAGTGCATTCGGTGCAGCTTCACTGATTTTTAAAATGTACGAGCGGATTCCCCTGACATTCCCGGTTTTCCACTGTGAACAATGTGGTCAAGAAAGACAAAAGAGACAGAGCTGTGAGGCCCATTTGCATGAATGTCATCTGCAGAGAACAGAGGGACAAGCAGGCAAGACAAAAGCCCTGCAGGAGTTCTAAAGACCTGCAGCATCTCCTGTGAGATGACCAGCTCTCACCGCACAGCCACGTAGCCTTTCAAAAGCCACCTCTGGACAAGCGCCAGCATTAAGGGAAATGTTCTCCTGCTATTATAAAAGTCCCATTTAAGCAGAAACAGGAAAGCATCTGCCAGCTTGCTGTCTTTCCCTACATCTCCTTAATACGCTCAGATAGGAACCTTTGTTGAGAGGAATCATTTTGCATTTAGATTTCCCAAAGTAAGAAGAAGTGCAGGGGGAAACTCCCTGCTTGGTGACATGTTTCTTAAAGAGAAAGCTTTTCCTAATGAGCGGTTTTGAGTTTAGCTGATTATTTTCTGCTTTGGAGTTGTAGCAGGATTGCTTGTACATGTTTTCTCCAGTATTAACCCAGATATCCAAAATGGCAGCCCCGAGGTATGTTTGATTGCTCCTCTCCAATCCTTTGAACTCCACTGCAATCAGTCAACCCAAACCTCAGCTAGTTTTCGCCATGAAATTGAAAAGGTATCTGTCTATCACAGCATTCCCCGAAGTCACCTAACGAGAAACACCATCTTTGTCCTGAAATGCCGTCTTGGGGCTGTGTTGCCATTGGAGGGCATGCCTGCAACAGTATCTGCAGCTCCCTCTGTCAGACATGCAAATGATGCAACCATGCTGATGCACAGAGTGTGTGTGTCCTTTCTCACTGCAGAATTGTTTATGACACCCGTCCAAAACCAATACAAAACACAAACTGTCAACATTTATCCAAGATCCTGTACAGTCTTCTGACCTGTTGATTCATCCTTTGTGATGGCGGATCATTATCTTTATGCTGGGATTAATCCTTACTCAGAAAAAGTGAATATTTAATTTTTCCTAGGCTTTTAATTTTTGTTCCCACTGACAGCATCGCAACTGCAGTTATTTTAAACATGATTTGCAAGTTATTTTAATGCCCTCTCTGATACTGTGAAATGAGCATTCAGTTGTAAAGATGGAAAGGAAGTGTAGAGAGGTTAAAGGATAAAAAATGTATTACTCATTAGCTTATTTTTAAAACAAATGTGGTGGCAGGCAACAGATACTATGATTCTTTATAGGCAGCACCACAACTTGACATTTCCATTTGACCTGAAATCTGTGACATTTAAGATATGCAGCTGAATGCTAGATGACTTACTGAGCTTATTTTTTTTTTTACATGTTCAGAAAATTTTCAGCTTTTTGTCACAAGATGAACACGGGTGATGTGTGGGTTGTGCCAAAATTCTCATTGAATGTCGCAGAGTCAGAGCGTCTGTAGGTGGGAAGCTGGTGAGGGAACACATCCTTCATATCTGCCAACTTTCCAGTTTTTCATGTGTGTCTCCCAAATTTCAAGGCTATCTCTCAGAGCTCTCCCGTTTTGTAGTCTCTTCTGGAAAACTCTGGGAATGTGCACTCAAACTTTATTGTGAACAACTGTCATGCACTAAATTAAAAAATGTGTGCATTTGTTGGATGTCATGCAAATATAGGAAAGTATTTGTGTGACATAAATAGATAGCTAGTTAGCAAGCAAGCTAGCTAGCTAGAAAGTAGACTTTTTTAGACTTTTTATGCAATTGTAATATTGTAATCCTGTACAATATTAATCAATATTTAACTTCTGCATTTTCTGTTATTGTATTTAATTTTGTGGAGTTTTTTTCCTGGACACTTGCTTTTCAGTGTAATCATATTTTTCCATGCCAAGCCCTTTGAATTAAATGGAATTGGATAGATAGATAGATAGATAGATAGATAGATAGATAGATAGATAGATAGATAGACAGACTGCACAAAAATACACATGCATGAATCTCATGAGAATGTGTGTTGACAAAAAAACAAACTGCTGCTTTTTTGATGCCTCAACACTATGCAGTTAAATTATAACGTATATTCTAAAGTGTTAGGTTTATCACACACAAGGTGATGGCACATCATATTGCATCACATTTCTCAGATTTTCCTAAGAGACTTGAGACAAACTTGAAAGGAAAAAGAAGAAAGGAGGAACCTTATAAAGAACATAATAAATGTAAAGCAATGTTTTAATGATTGATTCATGATTCATGTCATTTTTATTTTATGAAAGGACTAAATACGAGCAGCTGCTGTTGGTGCCTTCATTCCTATTTAACAGGTATTCTTGAGACCAAAAAAGAGCAGGGTTAGACTTGTTTACTTCACCAAAAAATACCGGGGCACACAAGCCTTTCATAAATGGGCTTTGCACCTAGCCTTTTCATCCCACAGTCTTCATCTGGACATATCAATGGCATTCCTGATCTGCTGCATTGCAGCAACAACCCGACTATTCAACTAATGAAGACCTTTATTTAACCGCCTGGTACAAAACGTCAGCAGAGGATACACCCGTGTTTCCTTGCTTTTAACTCTAGAAGCCTCCTCTCTCCTCACTTCTCATCTCCTCAAGGTGCATTAAGAGAATTGGAAGATCCTTCTTGATGGCAGAGGGGCAAAGGTTTTCAGGGTCATGGGAGGAGAGAGGACATGAGGAAGCATAAGAGCAATGAAAAACACCCTCTTTCATACATGCTCATATCAATCGTGAAATCTTAATAAAATCCGTAAGATAAAATATTTTGAAATCAAAAGTAAATAGGCAAAAAAAGGGCTTTGATGGTACTGATATTAAAACATAAAAACAACTTCAATCCAGGGGACACTCTGACCAAAACAGTATTTGGCTCTCACACACTTATATGCTCAGCTCTCCTTGGTAGGATGGCTGCAGAGATTAGTACCTTCACAGACTTCGTAGTGTCCTTTTGTTCAGTTCTATCTGTAAGACATCTGAGCTTACGCTATCTCATTCAGTATTGAACGTATTGGGTGACCAGCCACACTCCGTCAGGTCTGGGCACTTAAAACACACATCCATTGCTGTGGAGAGTCGATACACCAGCTGCAAACTGGCTGCCATGTTCTAAATCTTTCTTTTAACTTCTTTGTACGACGTTTTGGGACTGCCACAGTATATAAGGACCTCCATCAAAAGTTAGCTGTGTGTGTGACTTAGCTCACATGTGCATATAGTGCACACCATGTGCCATGCAATATTATAGTAAATGAAATTTTAATAAAATTACCTGCAACAACCCACCACAACAGAGAGAATAAGTGCATGTCATCATCTAGAGAGAAACTGTGGTCATTTAAGTAGGCTACAAGGCGCAACAGCAGCAGCAGCAGCAGTAGCAGCATATTTTTATTTTTAACAATGATTATTTAAAACTCCCAGCGCACTGACAGGATCAGTCAGGCTTTAATGTTATCTATTGTTTC
>JAQLOL010000003.1:7614107-7636729 GCA_029783665.1 Naso thynnoides
TTCCCCACGTTCCAGTCTGACGTCTGGATGTCCAGATAGCTGCTGATTTGGAAAGTGCGGTCTGGTTGCTGAACAGCGGTGCTGCTAGAGATCCCACTGCTCACTGGACTCCCAGCAAGCAACCAGCTCACATCTGCAAAAGGCACAGACTGACTGGACAGACAGACCAGAGTGGCTTTGTTGGACTGGAGCTCAGCACTGGACGGAGGGAAGACTGTCAGGACAGGAGGAGTGAGGCTGGAGCCTGAAAACACATGAAGCACATTCAGCAAATAAACAGATATCAGGTCAACAATTCAAAGTGTGAATGGAACAGATTATTGTTTCGTTTTTAATTCAACAATTTAACAAACACACTGAAGACGTAAAACATTTTAAATACGCAAAAGTATTTACAAATCATCATCTAAAATATTGGCAGTGTTCTTATAAAAAATATTACAATTACAAAGTTAAAAATATTTTGATTATTTCAGAATTATTTTTATGTCCGCAACAAGTTCATAAAATAACCTTTTATAAAATGGTATTGAAATCTAGTGTAAATATGAAGTCATTTTGACAAATTACTGTTTATCAGTCATCACTTTATTTTTTATCTGTCAAACCACCAAAGATAAAATGAGATTTAACTTCAAACACCTACAAAGATATTCTGACAAATTGAAAGTTATCTCTTAATTTTGGAAGACAAAGTAAATAAACATTAAAATCACAGTAATTTAGTGTTGATATCACAATGTGGAAAACTCTTAACATTATTTCAAATCATGTTCTGCAAAGATAAAACTTGTCCCAAGCTGAACAAATCTTGTAATATTTACCCAGTGTTAAATATTCTCCAGTTGTTTAAAAAAAAAATGTTGAACATATTGTGATCATTCACAGATCTTAACTTTGCCTTCAACGACACAGTCGATTGAAAAGCAGATGGAAAAAAATTCTAAACTTTAAATATTCTATAGCTTTTACTAATTTACCAAGAAAGAGGATCATTTTCTGTTAAAATGTCACAGAAACATAAAATTTCTGCTGTTCTATGATGAATTAAAAAGTACTTACTTGTCACAATCAGCTTGGTGCCTTGTCCGAATACCACAGTGATTCAGTTTGTACACATGGCTGTACAAAAACCTCCTGACTCTCACTGATGAGGGGAGTGGAACTGAAACATCCTGTTGAGACCAACTTTCACTGTCAACATCTCATTCACTTCATCAGTCTGCTTCTATTCACAAACACTGCTGGACTTGAGGACTGATTCTCAATCTTCTGCTGCATCCAGAGAGTCAGGAGGACAGTTGACACATTTCTCACAAAATTCAGGAGGAATGACGGAGTGAAAAAGGTTGAGCAGAGCAGAGTGAGGCTGAAGGATGCAGGTCCTGAGAGATTTCCAAAGGAGTGTGGATCTGAGACTGAATGACTGCCGGGATGGTGGCAAAACATAGAAACTGTCGATTATGATGAAATTGGCTGTATTACTGCTGGATGCTTGGAGGCCTTTACCAAAAGATAGCCAATCAATACATGATCATTCACTGTACACTGTGCCAATGGTTTAAAATGGTATACACACTTCTCCTAAGTAAGCGGATTCAAGTCTCTCATGGAGACAGTTAGGAACCACCATCTCTCCACCACATCTGGAAGAGTTGCTATGTAATGTGAATGGATTGAAGCACATGGATTTTGCACTGCATGACATTTGTTTGATGTAAGTTTAAATTCATCGTTTCACCTATAAGACCATTTTATGTCCGTTTATTTCCGCCACAAAGGAAGACAGGAAGCACCGACTCCCAGATCTCGCGAGAGTGTGTTGCTGAGACAGAGACAGGTCTCCAACAAAGTTCATTTTCTCCTGATATGTGTGTCTAAAAAATGCCATTTTTGTGTCAGAATGTTGGGAAGATATGTGTCTTGTGAAAAATAGGTCCAGTCCGTATCTGGGTGACAATGGGGCGAAAGAATTGGTCAGAATCTGTGATCACATTCATTTCTCTCAAAAGAACGAATGGACTTAAGACTGCTTCTAGTTTTCCAATGGGTGGGACCGTGGCAGAAAACCATGTGACACATGATACAGGAAATGAATTGTCAGTGAGACGTCTCACTTTCTACTATTAATCGTCCTTGGTGGAGACCTTTCACTAAGTCCAGAGCTGTGTCACCACGGAGACCATGTTTCCAGGGTCAGCTTGGTCTTGGCAAACACAATTTTCAATCTCCAAGGAAACAGCAACAACCATGCTGGTGGAAGTTAGGATGGGATCTGGTTCAGGGGTCGACTTGTCAGCAGTGAAGTGAAGAAAGACATATCAGGTGTGATGCTTGTAGAACCAAGATGGTAAGTGAGTGTGAACGTAAAGCGAGCAAAAACAAGGCTCACGCAGCTGGCAGAGAATCCAGATGTTTGAAGATGTGAATGTAGGACGCACATGTTGCTGGTGCACTTCCTGGTCCTTAGAGAAAATCAGAAATCATCCAAAAAGGCAAACACAGTCCTCTAATCATGACTCTTACTATATCATTCAGATTTATTCATTTTTTTATTTGTTTATTACGGATCCCCATTCGTCCTCACTGCAATGAAGACTATTCTTCCCGGGGTCCAAGAATTCACATTTCAAACTTCAAACATAATACAATAAAATACAACCATTACAAGTAACATAATTCAATCTAAACAAAAATGATCTGAGATGTAATGGAATTCAACCCTTAAATTATTGAAACAACCGGAACCAACCAACAAAAATTATTCCATTTTACACACTCAGAATTTCAGAATAAACCAACTAACTAGAAACTGACTTCCTTGCTAAGTACTGCTCCTCTTAATTTGTTTTTGAATCTTGCTTTGTTATTTATCTTGGTTAAATGTGGTGGAAGCTTATTCCAATATGTTACTGCTCTATACATTGTAGTTCTCTTTAGTGCATTAGTTCTTGGTAGAGGCAGAGTAAAGTGAACACCAGAAGCATACCTGGTTGCATAGCCATGTCAAGTATTAATGGGTTTTACATGTAATAACAAATTATTATGTTTACCAATATGCCAGATGTTAAAAAAACTGTTACCAGGCTAAATGCCAGCCTTTGGTCAACTTTTATCCAGGACAATTCGGCATGCATCCACTCAACACTACTCCTCCCAGAGCAGCAGAGAGCGAGGCGTGCCGCCCTGTTCTGTGTGAGCTGGAGTTTATCTAAATCTTGCCTTGTAGCACTGGACCATATTGTTGGGCAGTAATTGAGACTAGACAGAACTAAAGATTGTAGTGCCAGTTTTACTGTTGAGGTAGTCAACAGGTGAGCTCCTCCTCTGATCATTGAAATATTACTACTCATTTTAGATACAATTTTATTGATATGTGAAGACCAGGACAGTGTTTCATCAACAATCACACCCAACAACTTGGTTTTTCTCACCTGCTCAATAGCAGCACCATGCAAAACAAGACTTATTTCAGGATTAGATCTTAGCATATATCTAGAAGCCATAATGATACTCTTTGTTTTAACAACATTCAACTTTAACCTGTTTTCAGTAACCCAGTTAGAGACCATCATCAACTCATCTCGCAACAACTTGTTAATACACACTACATTTTCTGCGGAGGCGTACATTGTAGTGTCGTCCGCATAGATCTCCATACATGCACTTTTAAGTACATGTGGTAAATCATTAACAAATATAGAATAGAGTAACGGACCTAGGCAACTCCCTTGGGGGACACCACATTGAGAGGTTAACATATCTGAAAGGCTGCCATTAAACATTACACATTGCTGTCTATTCACCAAATAACTGTTCATAAGTTTAATAGCTTCTGCTTTAAAATTGTATGCCAAGAGTTTCTTAAGTAGTAATTCATGATCAATAATATCAAATGCAGTGCTAAAGTCCAAAAGCACAGCACCTACCATGGACTTCCTATCAATATACTCAAGGCAATTTTCAGTTAACGATGTTAGTGCTGTGCTCGTGGAGTAGCCTACTTTATATGCATGTTGATTGTCAGAGTTGATGTTGTTCTCTTCAAAACAACATAGAATTTGCTTACATATTATTTTCTCCATCAATTTGCTTAAAACTGGTAAAATACTCACAGGCCTACTATTTGGACCTGCAAAAGGCTCCCTGCTGTTTTTTGTCAGCAGAGCAACCTTTGCGATCTTCCTTGGCTGTGGATAAACATCATTTTCAATAATTAAATTGAAGATATGCCATATCGGCTCCTGAATAGACTTAACCGCCAGCCTCAGTAACCTACCATCTAAATTATCAACACCACATGGCTTTTCACTTTTAATGGAAAATGCAAAAGTTTTTCTACCTCTTCTACTCTTATCCTCTTAAATTGAAAACTACACAGTTTGTCCTTCATAATCTTGTTCTGTATGATAGAATCTGACAGTCTACCATCAACATCTATCATCTGATCTCTAATCAAATTTACTTTAATAATAAAAAAAAAAATTAAAGTAATTTGCAATATCCACTGGTTTAGTTATATAGATATATAGATAGGCTAAACATTTATCAAGTTTTATCAAAATGGCACTCGAGTATCAACTTTTTATCCTGTACTATCCAAGTTAAATAGCAGTAGAAATGGCACATAACAACTTCACATGGATTCCAAAAGCTGAAGAAACCCTGGAGTGTTGATCCTCAGGGACTGTGCAGAATCAGGCTGGCTTGCCTGCACAGAGCTCTGCGGGGAAATCAAATGATATTGTTCTGCACATCTCCTCTGCTTCATTGGGAGCCTTGTGAAACGATTGTCTGCATTTCTTTAGCAGTGCCCAGCCCATTCTGTGGCACATTGACTGTTTCCTGCAACAGTGTGTAGAATAGAATAACAAGGGATGTGATTGGCAATCTGATTCTCAGCCTGAGCGATTAGCTGTGTGCAGCCACAGACTGCATAAATATGCAAAGCCTCAAAAAATTGAGAATCAATAGAACAAATATGTAACTGTTCCTCTATCTAAATGTTATTTGCAGTGTGTCAACTCCCTCAAACATCACAAAAAGGCTGGATGTCATTTGATTCCCACTGATTCTTTGATAAGATTTCAATTCTAAATCATGCTCCCCCTCTTTTGAAAAACATTGCTGCACAGCCGGGATGCTAAGGAGTTATTGATGGTAAAATAATTCAGAAACAGATGATTTAGCCAGCTTTCATTATGGGGAATGATGCACAATGCTAAGTCTCTCTGGCTCAAGGTTATAAACAAGTGAAAACTTTTACTTGAATAAATTACTGATCAGTAGAAAAAGAAAAAGATAAAATTAGTGATGTTTTGTTTGCATGTTTTGTAAGAAAAACATCTTTGCTCAAAGGCTCAGACATGCAAATTATTCACCTAACCAGCTTTTTTACAAAAAAACTATGGGTAAAAGGAGAATAATATGAGCTAAATCTTGGTGAGTTATTATAGAAGGGTTAATGTGATTTATTAGAGAGAGACAAAATCATCTGCGATCCCTCACTTGCATATTACAAAACAGCAAAAGCAGCTCAGAGAGAAATTAATGCATGGCTTATCTGACAAATGAGAAATGGAGGTGCGAATGCAGCTGCAGTCTTGACAGCAGCCCAAGAAATCCAAACAGATTACACCTGTCTTGGACCAGTGCACTGTCTTCAAAATACAAATCAGATATGCTTGTCGGATATGAGCAAGCGAGGCCTCTGAGATCATCCAGCAGCACAGGCCACAGCGAAAAGCAACGAGAGCCGCGTGTATTGTTCTGTCTGTCAGACACAGCTAGGCAGTTGTTCTGTAAACAGACAAATTAAACATTCCGTAAGCAAATTCTGACACTTAAAACTGTTAAGAAATACACTGTATGTACTGTGTGTGGTCTTGTGTAAGCACAAATCCCCAGTTTTCTTTGCTCCCTAGGGATTTTTAGTGTTCTTTCTGTGGGAATTCCAGCTCAATACCAGCGTGAATATCCAAATTGCTTCACATACGGCAGATCATCTGTGTTTACCGACAGTGCCTGTGGTGTCTTTATTGATGGCACTTACCTCAGCCTCGGGCTGGAGGCATTCATAGGAGACAGCTCGTCAAGATAAGTGACAAGCGGTGGGACCTTGACCAACTGAGTGGGAGGAAATAAGACGGTGCCTCAAGGTGAAAAGATGCATACTGTAGCTTCATGCTACAAAAACACTGACAAGATTTTTGCAGCTCCTGTGACTGCATGTTTTGTGTTTTGTCTGGAAAGCAGACACAAAAGATTTCTGACATTACAAAATTTGTGAGTATTTCCCTTCATTTGTTTTGAATCTCCTGCAAGTGTCCTTGTAAGATGATAAAAGAGTATATCAACATCGAACTCATTAGTGTTCAGTTATGGCATTTTTGGCCGATTGGCAGAGGGACCTTGGTGCAGGCAGCCACCGGAGGAGCAGCCGCCTCTGTTTATTAACAATGAACTCACAGTGATGCTATGCGGCTGGAAATCACATTAAGTCATGAAGATATGGCATTTATTGAGAGGACCAGTGGGTAAAGGAACAAATAAGCTAGAGGGGTAGGTAGAGGCTCTGCTGCCTGTACTTTTTATGTGTTAGTTAATGAGCATGTGGCTCAGGGTGGTCAAAAGGGGACCAAGGTGTGAGTCACTTCACGCTGCGATATCCAGCAGATGCCTCAGCAATGACAGCTGGCGAGGCAAATGGTCCAGAGTGCAAACACTAAAGGTAATTACGGAGTAATTATCCAGCATTGCTGCCATATGGAAACCAACTGAGTGCCATACATCTTATTTTCACCCTGAGATGGATCAGTTATTTATATATCAGGGGGCGTCTCCTTCACAGGCGATTTAATGTAGTTGTGAACTTGAAAAAATGTTATGCTCTCTGTGACTCCTTTCACAAAAAATTCCCCAAGGAAACAACCACAAAAGTTGAATCTTAAGTGTTTGTAGCAATCATAGCCTGTCCCTGTGCTTCGTGTCTAGATAGATGAGTCAGTTATGCTAAATAGAAACTCCCAGATGGACAAATAATTCATGTGAGCCTCAAGTTTTGTCGCAGTAGGAGGATGCAGGATGTTCCATCAAGCCTGACAGCAGGTTTGTAGCTTCATCAACAGGACATGTAGGTACACTGCAGATACTTAAACCAACAGAAAACACCTTCTGTCTCATAGGAAAAAAAAAAGAGTTTCTAATTATTTTTGACGTCACTGCCACCATTTGCAGACCACATGGAAAATACCACAATTCAATTAATATGTTATTTTTATTCTAAAATGTTTGTGTATCTGCATTCTCAGTGACCTCTTCTAATCTCCTCCAGGCTCCTGTCTCATGTTTACCAATGAGTTTTCTCACATCAAAAGTGGACATAATGAACACACCACATCAGCAGAGTGATTCATTTTTCACACTTCTAGCAACAAAACCTCCTGTGAGAACAGCTGTAGATATAACCCCTATCATTGATCTTGCAAGGCGTAGCCGGAGCTCCCGGCTAGCTGAGTTTTTGATGTTTCTGCCGTCTCTTCCACGCTGCTGAAGTGCCTCACCCCCTGCCTGCGGGGCTGAGGAATCACCTGCTCCACTGAAACTAACACATGATCGCTTATCTACACTTGTCATGCTCGACCCGATACCTTTGCAGCTATTTGTTTTTAGATTGACTTGGATATTAGCTTCTTTTAAGGCACTTTTCACGCTTGCAACACACTTGAGTAGGCGCATTACTCATTTGGAGTATGATTTTCCACATACACTATGCGCACTCACATCTAATGTAACACTGCTTGAAGCTTGAATTCAAGTGTTTAGATGCTTGTCCCACTGGGTGAATACAGAAAACATGAGATAGAGGCAATGTTGTTTTCTCAGGAAAAGCAGGTCTAACTTTTCAAAAAGTTGATGATCATGCCTTTGATTTGAGGTTATAAAAGTTCAGAAGCTCTGACTCAGTTACTGCAGAGTATCTGGAAATGCTGGGGAGTTGCAGGCTCATCATAACCTACAAATACATAACTTATTCAGATTTGTGAATGTGTGGGGAAATTGATCTCTTGGCATTTAGAAATCCAAATTAGTTGTTGAAAATGTGGGACAAGACTAGCCTGGGTTGAGACCAGAGACTCTGCCCACTCCACTAAGTGGAGATTCTCTCGGTCTGGCATTGCCTTCACTTTGAAAGATTCTGAGAAGGAGGGGATTAGATTTTCCCCAACTCTTCCTCATTGCTTGTTGCCTTTTAAAATTTATTCTGCAAGAACGGTCATTATGTTGTCAGCGGGCTTTTCACCTACAGTGGAGTGAGCGTGGAAAGAAGTCTAGCTAAGCGAGACAACGAAATCTAAAAATGTCTCCACAAGCTGTTTAATAATCACGTAGATGCTGTTATATTGTGTTGTGTTTGAGATTCTGACCCGCTATGCATCGAGGAAAGGGACAAATAAATGTTTTTCGTTTGAAATCACATCGCATTATCACTGTGAGTAGACACAGAACAGCGGTACCTACAGCAGTGCTTTCTCTTTCTCACTGCCCAAGACAAACACTGTGTCACAACAGCGGAGCTGCATGAAGCTTTGGCACAAACAGATGGGTAGCGGCCTCTTTTCCATACAGCCTGTATGCTAAAGTCTCCATCTTATAGAACTCATATCAAATTCTACTGATTACTGGTCCTGTAACGTGGCTTTGTTGGTTGAAATGTCAGATATTTCTGGACAGACAGCTTAGCTCCACCCGTGACTCCCCACCCTTAGTGCCCATTGGATAATCGCCTTTTCAACTGGAGAAATAACAGTTTCAAAGCTCATTGTCAGATCAAGAGAATCAAGTCTACTCACTGAAGTGGGCAGAGTCTCTGGTCAAGGCTCAGGCTATAGGTAAAGAGACATTTTTGTCTACTCTTCAGTAAAAGTTTGCCAGGAGACGTTTTTCCTCTTGACATACATACATTTTGTTTTATTCAGTGTTGGACACACAGAGTTGTCAGTTATAGCAGGAAGAGAGGGTTTGTTTCTGCTATCCAAGAATAGGTCTCTATTCATTATTCAAAAGTGTACGTCAGACATGCACGGATCAAACAGTACCCCTGAAAACGACTGAACGCGACCAACCAAGATCTAAAATTTTTACCCCTCCGGCAAGCATAAATAAACAGCCAACATTCATTATTTAATCTTCATGAAAACACAGACCTTGCAGTTGCTTATTTTAGAGAGGTGTCTTCAACACATTTGTATTAAAAAAATGCTTATTTGTTCTGCAGGAAAAGTCTGCAAAATCAGTTATTTTCATTGACAAAGGAAGCACATGAGCTCAACAATTGACTTTGGGCTGATCCAAAGGAAAAAATACTCAGAATGGCAAATAATTAAACCAACTATTCATGACTGTATTTTCCTGCAAAGCTTTGATATATTCTACTGAGCATTAGACTCATGAAAAAAGAGCACGCCGTGTTCCTTTCTTTGTGTGCATTCATCACAAGTATGCTGGAAGAAACTAGATTATTAACCGTTAATAAAGGATGGAGCCGAAAACATGTGTGCAACTTGTTCACCGAGGGAGCCTTGGGAGGCCCCTATCTGATTGGTGTGAAAGAAAGGGGACAAGCAGAGCAGCAGTGTGAGTACAGATAACTGGAGATACTGCAGGGTTATTGATGTGCTGCAATAAAGCAGCAGGAGGCCTGTTAGTACAAGCTTAAGAGCTTGTCGCCATATCCTTCAGACCATCAATCATAACTACATTTATAGCCAATTAACACTGGCTCATTGCATCATCAATACTGTCGCAGTTTTTTTCCAAAGTGCCTATTTCTGCAAAAAAAGACACCCATAACGACTTTCATTTAAACTAAAAATGTGTAGATGAATAGAACACTGTGACATGGTTGATGTGGCCCTTCAGTGCTGCCACAGTACCTGGGAGAGGGGTGTCAGTTAATATGGGAAAATGGCAGTGAGGCCCTTGATCTCAAATTGTCAATAATTAAATAACTAGTTCTCATGCTGCTCACCTTTGCAGTAAAAAAGGAGTGAAATCACTCAAAATGTTGGATGGCTGTCAGCAGCATGTGAGACAAAATAGAAGCTTATAGAACCTTTGATTTATAGAGTAACTCTTTACAGTACAGGTATATGAATAAACTCTTATGTGATGCTTATTACTGCATCAACTCATGTTAATAATGTACCATTGTTGGAAAGGGTTACCAGCTGGGGTTGCATGTATTGATCTTGAAATGCTTTGTGCATCAGATTGAGCTCAAAATGCAAATGAAGCTGTAGCAAAAAAAAAAAACAAAAAAAACCCCTGACATTAACAAATATCCATAATGCTAGTTTCCTGTCTGAGGAATAACATTACAGTCTGTATCTTATTAATGTGGTTGTATCAGCATCAACGCTACCTTTTTCAGATGTGTTTGTAAGTCAGCAGTCATTGCATTATTAGATGATGGCTGCAGAAATGAAACTTTTCCACTGAAGTAACAAACCAAAAGAGATCTGGAAAATGAAAGACTGGATTTTTCAGCTAATATAACGAGTAAAGTAATATATTATTTTGGTAGGGAGTAATAGGTAATGAGTTATCAGTAATAAACCACATTTTTTAAGGAAAGGACTGAACACTGCTTGTAACTGATTAACACTGATTGAAATGTGGATAAAAGACTGTGTAGTTTATCTGTTTTAAATTAATGTGGTCAGGAGTTAAATTGTCTGGATGTGAATTAATTAAAAAATGTCTCAGAGAACACAAGAACCAGTCAATCAGTCATTCTCATCTATAGTTCTGAGCACAGAAGGACACACAGGGACAAATCCACTTCTTTCACTGCAGGGTTGACCAGTTTCCTGGATGCAGTCGTTCAAGTAACTTTGTGCTCTTCCTGTGAATGGAGATACAACAAGTGGTTGATTTTTCTGTTGTGTTTTCACTTCACCAGTTGCTGGCAGAATATGTTAGAAATACATTCTGGAAATGTGGAAACAATTTAGCTACCACCAGAATTATAAACATCAAAATGCTGTTACTCCCCGTTTGGCACTAAGGCTCCGACTTTAAATTTGTTTTTTGTTTCATCCTCAATAAAAATATGTGTCTCCTCTTAACTGCTGCTTACATTAAAAAGACACATTGAGTCTTACTTGACTCTTCACAACATCACTGACAGCTCTCTGCCACTAAGTAACTGCTTTCAAGGGGTTTGATGATCATTCTTGTATTCATTGTTTACCTGTATTTCTACTGGGGTAACAATTTACAGCAAAATACACATTAGTACGTACAGTTCCTAAGGAATGATTGATGAACAAATTAGAAATGACCTGTTGATAAATAAAATTGCTCATAAGTAGCTCTCAAATATCTAAGGCTGTTTATAAGGTGAGTCAGACTGGAAAATAGGCCTATTATATGTACATTACAATACTGTAATGCAGTGGTTCCCAAAGTTTGGGTTGGGACCCCCCGGGGGGTCGCAAGACACAGAGAAGGGGTTGCAAGATGTCTTCCAAAGAACAAACACATTTTTAAAGTAATCTAAAATTGCACATTTAACTCATCATTGGAGAAATCCTGGTTATATTCTTTGTTATATTCGATCATAAATTACTTTAAAATAATATTATGGCTGTTAAACTGTTGCTCTTTTGTGTTTCCATAGGCTTTATAGTATGTGTGCGTGGCTGTGCATAACGTTATGTGCCACCTCCAAGGTCAATGGGAAGTCTTCAGTCTCTGGTGTTGTTACTTTGGGAGTCCTGGGCTAAAAAGTTTTGGAACCACTGCAGTAATGTATGATATTATGTGCAGTTTTAAAATGAAAACAACTAATGGTATTTTGTATTAGGTGGCTATTTAAGTTTCAATGTTAAGAGACCATTAATCAAAACAGCTTTCTTAGCATTGATCAACACCCGTACTCTTGCATCTTGCCCAACAGTGACTAAAACACAGCGAGTCATCACTGATGACTGTAAGGGGAGACTCTCAGAAGGTGTGCGGCCTTATTTTAGATTTTACAATTCTTGAATCTCATCCCTTTTTAGGATGGCAGGCTTTTGCCCAGCCTTCAAGTTTAGCCAATTAAATAAAGTTTTAACACTGATGGGAAGAACATGTCGTACTGTCAGAGATATTTCATCCCTGTTGAGTGGAAACTACTTTTTAGCACTACTAATTTAATTTGCCCCGTTATGTTGTGGTGGGAAACCCAACTGCAGCCTTAATTATGCTCAGTGGCACTGTTTTCCCGAACATTGCCACTGAACATAATGCAGTGGCAATGTTCCATTTTTGTTTGGCAAATGAGTCACAAGGAGGTGGTCATGGTGGGTTATGGGTGTATGAAGCCACCTAATCGCTTGAAAAACATCCTGCATTGTGTGTATTTTCCTGCAAACCTGCAATTCCTGTAAATTTAACAATCTACTTTTAAAGTGCTCGATTTTGTGTCAGAAACCTGGATAGAAAGCCTGATGCGCTGTTGAGGTACCTGCTTTTGTTGGTTGAAAAGAGCAGCAAAATAGTCTCGAACAGATCTGCTTCTCAACTGCCTTCTCATCTGGCTGTCACATCATCATTATCCCCTCCTCCTCCTGTGAAAAAAAATCAGCTCATAGTTTTAATCTGAACTGCGTGCCACTTTGATATGTCTTGTAGAAACAAAATATGTGTGAAACATACAAATTTAATGTATCTGTGGTTTGCAGCATCGCACGGTGCCACCTTTTTACTCTGGTGAGGGCTGATAACGTGCAGGACTTTGACACCAGATACCAATGTGCTAGGTTGAAAATAGTTCACACACTCTGAGTCCTCTGTCAGGGCATGTTTAGACAACAAAAGCTGTTTTCTAATCAGTCAAAGACAGAATGCAGGGAGTGCTACTTGTGTGTGTAAAGCTAGTGTCCCTCTCGTGCTCATCAGTTTGGGGATCTGACTGGGCTGGAGAAGTCTGAGGTTTAGAATAATTTGGTCCAAAACAGGCTCCTATCGCTGTACCCCCTTTTTAATTTATACAATTGATTGTAAAACAAAAAGACATTATTTTTCAAAGGCAATTCTTTAAGTTGCAAGATAGACGCAGCAGGAGACGTCTGTTTGCTTTTCTCTTTTCCAAATAATGTGATAGTGCCTCTAGTCTCTCTTCAGACTCAATGTTTATGTAAAGTGAAAGTTTTTTCAATCTGATACTTAACTTTTGAAAAAGGACAGTGCACATTTTTTAACATTTTAACAAATGTTACTTTGCCTGATGTTATTGTGCATCTTAGAATAAATGAAAACAACAACAGAAAACTATGACATGAACAATGGCTAAAAACACATTACACTGTAGTAAAAAAAACATATATAATACAGTTAAACAATATGAGAAGGCAAAATTCACTATCAAATGAAACAGATGGATAAATTATGTTCATTGTCACTAAAAATCAGTAGCCTTTAATTTTCTTAGAAACTTGTGTCTATCTTGAACAAAAGAAGTCAAATCTAATACAGATGGTTTGATGTAAAAATGAACATATTTGCATTTTGGTTTTGTAACAGAATCATTTCCACTGATTGTTGGTGTTGCTGATGAAAAAGTATTCAAAGTGTGTTTGAATAGGATGGCACGTAGGTGGATTTGGGCTTGAATGGTGTTTCTACTTTATCCCACTTGACTGGGGTCCCTATGGTACCAAACTTTCAGCTGGAGGTCACGATGGAACTTGAATAAACCTATCTTTCTTTGAGATTCACTGGTTATATTTGAGTAAATGTAAGTGCTGCAGAAAGGACAGAGACATGGCTGCTTACAAATGTAAAGCCAGAGATTTTGGTTTTTATTGTTTATTTAAAAGGGACACTACACACAACATTGCTACAAACAAATGTGAAAATGTGATATATGTAAGACGTCTAACTTCAGCTTATTTGCAGTCTTTGTCCCTGGCCAGTGTTTTGATCATGATGGAGCAATTTATACACTTGACACAAAAAAGATTAAAACACGAGATAAAATTTTCACTGAACGATGTTAAAATGTTTTTTTGAGTTAACATGTGTTGATAATAAGATGTGAGCATTAATGTTCACATCTCTGCTGCTTAAGCCGAAATTTAACTTTCACACTGAACATCTTCAGTTCTGTGTGAGATTTAATTTCCGGTGGTAGAGAGTTCCATAAGCTTGTTCCTTCCGCCGCAGGTCATGACATGTAACTAACGGTTGACTTGCCGCCCCTTCGTCTAGCTGTGTTGTCTCTCTTGCGTCTGGTGTCTAAAAAAATCTTTTGGAAAGATTTCTCCATCCTGGAATGATTCTCAGAGCTACTTGGCATTTGACAAAAGACAGTTCCTCACTTTTCTGACTGGACTCTATTGCAGTGTCTTTGGTTCCATTTTAGACTTTGTCTTCTTTGCAGTCAGATTGGTCTCTCCTAAATTTAGACTTCTATATTTCAAGCTCTCTCTGTAGTTTATCCAATTCTTCTTTCAACTCCTTTTCAAAGGGGGGCTGTTGTTTTTAATCTTGTAGAAATCTCTGCCCTAAGTATGGCTATTGCATTTGGAATTTGACATATCTGCTTCTTGGCTTCTTCAATAAGTAGCAGCATAAGATCAAGGGAACATTTGTTCACAAAAGATGCCTTTTATTTTTAAATTCAGAATCTCCAGCACCAAAAGACTTTTTTTTTTTGGTTTTTGTTTGAAGTCGTCTATCATCTGTCTCTCCAGTCTGATAATGTTGTCACATGCAGCTATAATTTCTGTTCTTCCTCTGAAACTTTTTTGTGGTTCCTAAAACATCTTTCTGGCGTCTGTAGTCTGTGCTGAGCCCTGATCAAAGAAAGTTGCTGCCACTGCCTTATTTCAAGTAAGAAAAATTCTCAGTCATAATTTTGAGTGAAAAGCAGGTGATTCCTACAGTTAATGACTGGATCCTCTCCATCTTAGGATGATTCCCCCAAATCCTTAAACACTGTGCCAAAAACAGAATAAAGGGAGTGCTTCTTAGGTGTTTTTTAATGTAATTTGTCAGATTTTATATTTTCTGTCCAATAACTGGCAAAGATGTTGGCAAGTAGTAAACCTAAAATTTGAAATGTTACTTTTAAAACCTGTGGATGATACTGCAGAACCAACATGTACTTTAAAAAAAAAAAAGTGTAAGGGTCTGTAGTCAGACCGTGAAAAACATTCTGTTCTTTGTGATATGGAGATTCCAAGATGTTGCCTATAGATTATACCTTGCTTGCATGGGCTTCACAGATTTTTTCCAGCTAAAAACTCCAAAGAAATATCCAATGAATATATAAATCATGATGTCAATGTCAAAAATGCTGCTCTTATTTTTAGCTTCCTTCACTTTTTGGCCTTGATAAGTGAAAGGTCTCGTCCTGACAGTTTCTTCCTTGCAGCACTGTGCTCGCCTTGCAGAACAGCTGCAAAATGTGATTAGATTCCAAAATGGAGCATAACGTTTGGAAAGCAAGACGTGTCAGCACCTGGCGATCTGATCCTCGACTCATTGATATTGATCAACAACACTGTCAGCTCCCCTGCAGATGGATGGCGGTCATTTAGAGCTGCGGGCCGGTAAAAAATCTTAGTTATTGCTCTTTAAAATGTGGTCATCTACTGCCGGGATCAGGAGCAGCCTGAGAGAAGCAGACAGAGAGAAAAGGTTTCAGAAGGAATCGATGCGACGGTGAGATGTGGATGTGACAGACTGTGAGTGAGATGTGGGTGAATTATGAAAGGAAAGGCTGAGAGATGTGCACTGTGAGGGCCTTGGCTCTGCTACTCATTCGATGATAGACTGTGACCTGGGGTGTCAGGGGGCTGGAGTAGGCGGGATAATCACTTCAACCTTTTTTTCCCTGTTTATTCTGTCTTTGTTAAACCTCTACAGTGATAAATCACAACATAGATCTAGCTCTCCTTTTCTGAGTAATATATTCAGCTCCTTTATGAGTTAATCTATACCTATAATTTTTTATTCTGTCTCATTTACATCTAGTACGTGCCTGCCTTGCACACAGTTATAACGCTAGCCTTCAGTGCTGTGTGAGATGTAGAAGTAGTGTGTCTGTGTGTGTGTTTAAGAGACATCGAGAGAAAGAATCACACACACACACCCCTGTCACAACCACCAGCAGGGCTTCTTTGACAAGGGCAGCAGCCTGTAATTTATTCTGATGGCTCCCCCTCCCTCCACACAGCTCTGAAGGTCATCCCCCACACTGATAGGAAAGCTGAAAGAAAAGCATTCTTGCAAGTGATAATCAACTGCTTATTCCTTCAAATGCCATGTCCGAGAAGTGGCTGGCACAATTTCGCTGTAATACAAGCTGTCAGGTGGTTTTGTGTTGCCGGAGGGGGATTTGCTGCTGTAAGGTTTCATGCGCTGGGTGTCGACCTGACAAAGGAATTGATTGAGGTTGTTTCGGCACAAAAGAGGCCCAGAGAGCACCAAAATGAGCCATAAAGCCTGATAAACAATGGATAAAGAAAGGAGTTGGCATTTCACGAAACAGACAAATCCGCTGAAATATATCTCCGGTGATTCATGCTGAAGCGTTTGTGTTTGGAGGCCACACTCACATATGCTTTTATGGCTGGTGTCACATTTATCGTCATCCTCACTGCATGCTGCTTGACTAGTTATGAGCTTCAGTCAGACGTAACGCTATCCTATCTAAATATTTCTTTATAAACTGGCTGTGAAGAAGAATGACAGTGTTTTTAAAGTCTCCTCTGTGCTTTATATAGACTGAGTTTATAGTGGTGAGAGAAGTCTGTCTCTCACAGCAAACAGCAAACACATCTGAGCGGATTCAATCCGTGATCGATTGCGTGAAAACCACAAAGCAGCAGAGCAACTTCAAAAAGGAAGGCATAAGTCATGTATGGAGGATAAGAATAATAAAGAATGAAAGATGAAGAGGAGTTGTGGGGAAATTGATTGAATGCTGGGAATATTGGGAAAAAGTTCCTCTAGGTGCTTGGACTGCTTTGACTTTGTACACATTGACCTTTAAAGTTTTGTTTGCATAAACATTTCAGTTCCTCCAAGCTGCTGAACCCAAAACTTGGTGGATTTTGAAAATGTTAAACTTCACACCACCTTGGACTTGGTTTTGAGACGTCTACACTTTTTATTACAACACAAATTTGCTCCTTCTGCTTAAAGTCAACTCCACACTTGTTTTTGCCAATAGATGCATTTTAGTTTATTGAGCTGAACTTTTACATGACTCCGCTTCAGGAAACTTTTTAAAGCCTCGAGAAAGAAAGTTCACGTGGACTGCCTCTTGGTTCATGACCACCTCGTCGATGTTGCCGTGGCAACATAACCAATAATAACAGCACCAGCAAGATTTCAGCAAGTCAACCTACAAGACAAAACAAGTCATTTGACACTATGGTCAGAAACAACTTATTTGAGTGCTTCAAAATGACCCCTGAGCATTTTCAGATCTGCTACCCACCATCATAAAGGTCATGAGATTAGTCAGAGTTTAGGCAAGTTGCTGAAACCCTAAATACAGATTCAGATCTTTTTCCCTTTTTTTGCATTTAATGTGAAATAAGTACTGAAATGTATTCTAGTGACTAAAAGTTATCTTTAGTATGTTTTTTTGCACTGGATCCCTCAGCAGTGTTAAGCCAGTGTCATTTTGAATGTGAAATTTAGGTGGACAGTTGGACTTTATTCTTTTCTTTCTATCTTAATAAAAAATTCTGATGGTTTTAAAGCCTTTCCATGTATAATTACGCAGAAAGTTAGTGTTGTGGTTGTGTTTTCTGTTCAGTTGTTTTCCAGAGTTTTGTATGTTCATATTTCCTGTTTTATTTAGGTAATTTTTGTCTTGTTTTATAGCCCACTACTTCTCAAGTTTCCCTGCTGTGATTACCTGTCCCACCCTAATGTGTTTCACCTGTGTTGATTACCAAACCTGTGTCTTGTTACTCCCTTTGTATATAGTATCTGTGTTTACCCTCTGTCAGTTTTTCTGTTCTACAACCGTGGACCTGTGTCTGCCTCCTTGTATTCCTCCAGTTTTTTGTGACGCTGGTTTATTGTTCTACTCAGTTTTGTATTTTTATCTCAGTATTTTGTATCTTAGCTTACCTGCTGTTGCCCAGGCGCCCCAATCCTGTTTCTCTAAAGTGCAGATAGCGTGACCGCAGTCGCAGTCTCCCCATGAGAGTGTGGAGACCCTGGTGTGCCCAATCAACAGCTGGTAAGCTTAAGGTAACTGCTAACATTCAATATAAGGTTGCTGCGTAACTGGCAAACACACTCACTTACAGTCTTGTAAGGTGTTGGATCACAACATTGATTTGAATGATTATTCTGTAATGTTTGCCATCATTACACTAATGTCACCATGATCATGTAGCAGCTACTGTAGTTAATGCCAGCCTAACCAATCACATCCACACACTATAATCACATCATTCAGTGAACAAAACTGTCTTTTAATCCTTAACATGAGGACACTACCAAGATCTTGGTGCTTCTAAGGTAAATTTAATATTTGAGGAAAAAGAGCTCCCTCCTCACAATGAGAACTGGCTTATAATCGAGATGATAAAGAAAGTCTCCGCTGGGGAAAAAAATGACTTTTTACCGCTTTTACTTCTCACCACCTTTGTAATGTTTTCTCTCTCATGTTTGCATGCCCACGTGATATTGATAATTCAAAGCTCCATTATGTGTGTCAAAACTGCTAGGAAGGTTCACCCACACTGGCAATGCAATGTATGTATTGACCTACAAGCAGAACGAAACCATACATGTGATGTCTCTGCTCAGCTTGTTTGAAGATGGTTGTTCCCTATTGGCCAAAGAGTGAATTATTATCTGGTTTTCTAGCAATATCAGATAAATATAAAGTTTGAATTCGGTCTCATATCCTGCTTTAGGTAAAAATCAAACAAACTACATTCACATTATTGCACGTTTCATCTCCACTTTATATACCTTAATGGTTTTAAAAAAAAAATTCAGTAAACACCTTTAAAGTTGGACAACATCAAAGCTCACAGAAAATGGTAGCAGGTTTGCATCGATCAATCAATCGCATTATAAAGCAGTACAGTATAGAAAGTGAAGCAAACATACAATTTACTCATATGGAAATACCACAGATTAAAACAACAGCATTTCAATAATCTTACCCCTGTGTATGCCTGCTGGTTATTACAAATCATTACTTTGTGTGCACCTTGTGGGTGGGAACTCTCGCATTGATTAGCACTCGATTTTTGTGGTCATTAAGACTCCCAAGTGGCCTCCACTTACATTTAAAGGACCATCACTGTTCACTCTGAATTATGTTGCAATTACTTTGGCATTCAGGAGGACTTTCATTTAGTTATCATGAACAGTTTCGCACTAAATAATCTTAATATTATATGGATAGGAACACCTGGAACACTATAATGGCTGCTCCTCTAAAGAACAATTTGCGTTCGCTCACAGCTCAGTTGACAGCCTGTTGAGACATTTCAGTTGTAATAGACAGGAAACTTGTGACATTTTTACAGAATCAAGTTATGTTTTCAATTGCGCATAATAGAGTATTTACATGATAAATGCCAACCGCTCCCACTGTCACATTTAATATGTAGGTAGTTTTACATCCCCTTCGTTCCATGTTATGCCCCTCATCCAGAAGTTGGCTGGGTGGTTACTTTGAACCATATCTGCAGGGATTTTTTTAAACTCCTATTTTAAAATTCACTATGGGAGTTTTTCCTTCTCATTAGCAGCTTGAAATGGATTATTTTGACCTTGGTGCTATCTAACAAACCACCCCCCGTTTCTACTAGTTTTGATGTATAACCATTGGAGTCAAGGATATATCATCAACAGAGGGAGTTGCAAAATGCACAACAAACTGTAGACAAGCCCACTCTGGTTCCCATTTAAACTTGCCATTTTTTTGGTCCCAGTTGAAGATCCATTATTTGGGTACTGAACAAATTATGCTATGGTCAAAATGATCTGAAAAGTTTGAGGTAAGGTGCGAAAACTGGAATGGAAACGGTTCCATGCTGTTGGAAAAGGTCTTAACGTGCTGTTGCATTTTAATCAGTTTAAATGCAGTTAAGGTTCCTGTAGACAACTTCAAACCAGAGATATCACATGGTACCAATGTCGTTCTACTATTGGTTCACAAGCCTTCGGCCTCTTGGACAGCTAAACAAAATAATCCATTTGGACCTGACAAAGCCACATCAGCCAACTCTGACTGGAGGGTCCCAAGCATTCCCAGGCCAGTGCAGAGATATAGTCTCTCCACCGGGACCTTGGCCTGCCCCATGGCCCTTCTCCCAGCTGGATGTGCCCAGAACACCTCCCTAGGGAGGTGAGCAGTAGGCATCCTTACAAGATGCTGTACCACCTACACTGGCTCCTTTCAGCACAAAGAAGCCGTTGCTCTACTAAAGTTCCTTACGCATGACTGAAATTCTGACCTTATCCCTAAGAGAGACGCCAGCCAGCCCTCTGAGGAAACCCTTTCCAGCTGCTTGTATCTGCGATCTCATTCTTTTGGTCATGACCCATCCCTAATGACCATAGATGAGGGAAGGAATGAAGATTGACTGGCAGATCAAGAGTTTTGCCTTCTGGCTCAGCTCTTTTTTTGTCACAACAGTGCAGTAACACAAGCGCAAAACTTCTCACGCTGCGCCAGTTCTCCAGCCAGTCTCCTGCTCTATAGTCCCCTCACTCGTGAACAAGACCCCAAGATACTTGAACTCCTTCACTTGGGATAAGGACTGTGCTGAAGGTCACAGACTGATGATGCCATCAGGATCACATCGTCTGCTAAAAGCAGGGATGTGATCCCCCCCCCCATGACTGCACCTTGAGATCCCCTGTCCATGGAAATCCTGCTGAAAAAATCTGCATTGCTCCTCTTCAATCCGAGGTTCAACTAATTCAGAATCATATTAATATTTTTTGGGGAAAAGCAATGTTTTTATTTTGTACCTTTCTGAAAACTTCACCTTCACCAATGCTTCACTGTGGGCTAGCAACAAAATGCATTTACGTAGGATGGCAACCTTGAAAGTGATTTCCTTGAACAAATAGAAAGTGGAGTTGCAAAAGTGGAAACGGATTGCATTTAGATGTGTATTTATCCTTCATGCATGCTAACCTTTTAATAAAATGCCTGCTGATATCATCAGAAGTATGGGTGGAGTGATGTTTTTCCAATCATACACTCAATAAACATACAATTGATGCGTTTTTTACACTTTGCTTTTCCACAGTCATGCCAAATGAAAGGCAGGAAATGCATTTACGTGTTGCTTCTTATCGCTTTCATGCAAACAGATCGAGGAGATACTTGATAAAAAGGCACTGCTGCAAATTTCATTCAGACACTTAAAGGGACTGTAGGAAAAAAAACCAGCTAAAAAACTGTGTTGGCTCGCCATCAATTGTTGAGGTGGGTGAGAGCTGAGCAGAGAAATACAACACACCCCACAGGCTCCTCTTACAGCTAAACATGCTGTTACTCACACACTTGGGCCTCCAATCTCTTTTCTCTATCTGCAGTCTTCTCTGAGGCTTTCAGCAGGACAACACCAGACTATTGATGGGCAGCTCTCTCCATTGGATGCCATGTTCCACCTTTTCACAGACATAAAAACAGAAGAGCTGTTTTTTGTTTGTGCTTGAGCCTTTATGACACCTCTTTGTAAACGGAGAAAGCAGGAACGATGACTTTTAAAATAAACTCGCATCACTCAACAGTAATGTTTCGTAAGTTTGGGGGCACAAGTGATGGAACAGCCAATGTTTTGCAAATCAAAAAATTTCACAGTATATTCTGTGAAGCAGAGGACACTTTATAAAGGCTTTTCTACCTTATTTTTCCCAGAACTTTGACACAAAGAAGCCTGGGGTGCACCTTATAGTCTGAGAGCTGCAACTTGGAGTGGTTTTGTTAAGATCACTGACTCCCACACACTGAATCACTGAATCAATTAGCTAAACACACTCATTTTGATTATTATACAGACCCACAGGCATAATTCGATCACAAGTATTAAGTGGATTAAGTTGCAATACAGTATAAACCTTTTATCACAGAGGTCAAATATACTCTGACCTGCTTCTGTCTGGTTGACAGCTGTTCCAGTGCCCCAGGTTTCTCTGCCATAAACGTGTAAACATGAAGAGAGTGATAATTTAATCTGCTCTGTCTGCAGTCTCTCATTCACTGCCGTTAGCTAGCTAGGCTGAATCTGACAGCAAAATGTCAATATTATCAACAACATTGTTGTGTGCCTCTTCAAAAGCTGTCTGAATCTATTGACAGTTTAGCTTAGTTTGTCGTGTAGCAGTATTTTTAAAATTTGGCAAACTTGTAAATTAAGATGCTGGCTGACACAAACCTGCCCCTCCTCCGTGTGCCAGCGTACCTGCAGGCTGTGAATCATAATGTCTCTGTTCACATCAGCAGATTACTGTTTTTGTTACTATTCCAACCATCTAAGGGTGCACTCACACTAGGCAATTCATACCGTGCCCAAGCATATTTGACCTCCAAACTCTAGTTCTTTGGCCTAGTGTGAGGGCTCCAT
>JAQLOL010000003.1:7641575-7654499 GCA_029783665.1 Naso thynnoides
TAGATAGATAGATAGATAGATAGATAGATAGATAGATAGATAGATAGATAGATAGATAGATAGATAGATAGATGGTTGGATGGATGGATGGATGGATGATGGATGAACGGACAGAGAGACAGATAGATAGATACCTTTATTAACCACTGAAAGTATTAGAAAGTATGAAATCAGTTATGTTATACACAATATGAACTCAAGAATGAAATAGACAAGACATGATTACAAAACATACAAAGACTTACAGAAAACCACTGACAGTTACACAAGTTCAGCACTTGTTTTACTTTATGATCACAGGGTCAAACAAACACGTCCATACATTCAGAATATAAAACATCAATCAGCAAGGGTTAAATTATAGTAATAAAAATAAATAAAGTTTAGCAGATTCCTGAAGCTTATTCCACCTATAGGGAGCACAGTAGGTGTATGCACCTTTTCTTCAGTTCTCATAAAAGATATATATCCATGGCAACGTATTCTTCTGAGCGAATGCACTATGTGTCCTATGTTTCTAAAACTTAAAAGAGATGATAAGTAAAATGGTAACTTAGTAAGGATGGCTTTGTAAATGAATACAAGCCAGTGTTGTGATGGCCACCGTACCTACCTATACTGAGGTTATATGCAAAAAAGCATTTGGTATTTCTTTATTCAAAATCAGAGTTTTTCAGGTATCAGATTTTTTATTCATGGCTCTGGTACAGAAACATATGCAAGGGGACACTTGATTGGCAGAGGACTTGACGTTCCTCCACATTCAACATTCAGTCACTATAGGCAGCAGCCAGAAGGCAACTGGGCCTCATGCAGTGTGGCTGCAGCTATGATGAGTGCACAGCAGTGCTCCTGTGAGGCACAGTGGCTTTAATGAGTTAGATTGAAATATAGAAGTTATTTCAAGTTGAGAGAGATGTCGGCACTCTAAAGAAAAATCTTTTTATGTAGTGAAGTTTGTCTCTGGTGCGTGGGTTTAAAAAATAACAAAGACCAAGGCTATTTCCCATAGGCCATCTAAATTCAAAAATGATAAATGGTGGTGAACATAAGACTCTTATCTGTCACTTAACCTTTACTGGATCGATTCTTGAGTTCTTGCAAGCTTTTTGTCATCAGAAAGCATAAAAACCATTTAATTAATTTTAACTTGTGTAGCACTTAAACATCCTGCGCAGATATTAACTGTAACTCTTTGGGGAACCTAAACAGATTAACTGTTTGGCAATTGCTATTCTTGGAATGACCTAAAATATAACCAAAAAATGCTGGAAAAATGCTCACTGTGCTTGCAACCCATCTGCCATGCTTTGGAATGGCTTCAGCCCCAACTGACCAGTATCACAATGAGGTGGCACACAGGCATTACCTGCTCTTGCTGACAGACCGTGACAGTGCCCATTATCAGCTCCCCAAGCACTGTCTGAATAGCCGGTCCAGGTTATTATCTGGTGGAGTAGTTGGCTTTTGGCTGGAAGGAAAACGGAATTTCAGACAACAGAAAAGCTGAGAAAAAAAGACACACAGTTTTACTCTTTCAATAGATCTGTAGCCAAGGGAGAAATTGTTGCAGTCGAAGCTACATGAGGCATGCAGTTAGTCTCATTTTCTCCAGAGTACTTCCAGATTTACCCGTTTTTACCAGGAAATAGCTTAAAAAAGGACTGTTTAAAAAACTCCCACAAGCCCATTTAAAGTTTTCCGCTGTAAGGGTTGAGCACTGTGAGCCTCCAGTGGTAAACAGAAATAAAAAAAATCCAAGATATGTATGTACAGGTGTCGGCTATATTTTTAATTTTTTTTACATAGCATAAAAAAAGCAAAAGACACAAAACGAGACATACCTGTTGCAGATATAGCCACCTGTGACACTAATTACTGTAAATTATAAATGAACAACAAACAGCCTCAGCATTGTTACACACAGAATTACGCATGGAAGGTTAGCAAGCATTAGCTAACATGTGCTTAATGGTCATACCTGACCAAGCATAGCTGTGCCTGTATTGTAAAAAAAAGAAAAATAAATGTGTCATTACATTCTGTTCCAAGTGACTTCAAGCTTCATCTGTAATGTTGATTACAGACACTGATTTTATAAATCAACCTTTCAGTGCGTATCATGAGGCTTTGCAGAGTGTTGGGGAATCTGATGGAGTTGAAGGACAAAAGCAGGCAGACAGTTGCTCAGAGCGAGGCAGCTCTGGCAGAGAGAGTCGAGGGCAGACTGAAGCTTCTGCAGGAATAGACACCTGGATTTTGCTATGATCAGGAGTGTTTACCAATGAAAGGGGAGCTCCGAGCTACACTTCTGGAATTAAAATGTTGATTTATCTTCACTTCAACCTGAGCTGCAGATACTAAGCTGTACTAATTAGTCTCTCTTTGTTGACTGCTTAAATGTAGGCTACTTTATTTCACGAAGGTACAGGAGGAGGGGAGGGAAAAAGACACTATAAAGAAATATTGAAAGTTTTGTGAAGGCTGAAGACTGTAAACAAACACACATACACGTATACACACACACACACACCCTCAGAGTTTGTTGATGGTAACGGCTAATGTAAATTATTTTCCTCTCCAGCAGTAAAACACAGATGAGGAGAACAAGGCGGAAATTTGTAAATGAGTTCTGGAGTGAGGACAACAAAAAAATATAAAAAAGTATGAGAAAAGACATTTAAAACTTCTCATTTGAAATCTCAGTTTAAGCTTTGACTGCAAAAACATTTAAAACAAACCTAAATATTTTAAAAGTGAAAAAAATCTTGCTTTTAGTCTTTTGTACAGAGACACTGAAGTCCTGAAAAGTTAATTTTTTAAATCTTGTTTGCACAAGTTATCTTGTGTGAACAAGATGAAAAAAAATAGATCATCTATTGGGACTTTAGGGGCCCTGAACTTTGCCCTACTCTTTAATTGTAGTCATCTCTTTCTTGTTTTTTCAAAATCATTCAATATGAAAACATGTAAGTCTTTGAGCAACAACCTATCAGGACAAGTCAGCAAACAAACCAGTTATTTTGCTTCACATTTTTCCTTACATCTTTGCCGAGGCCAGCTTTAGCGGCTTTTCATTAAGCAGTCTTACAAGGTGTGGACCTGGATCAAAGATAAGAAAACTCCATCATGCTTTCATCCCCGTAAAGGACTTTTGACAGGAACTCCACAGGAATTCAAGCACAATGCTCAGACTGTCTTTTCTTTCCATCCACACAGAAAAACAACCGGCACATTC
Source organism: Naso thynnoides (assembly GCA_029783665.1). NCBI lineage: Eukaryota > Metazoa > Chordata > Actinopteri > Acanthuriformes > Acanthuridae > Naso > Naso thynnoides. Next base: position 7,644,814 of record JAQLOL010000003.1, read on the forward strand.
TGCTGTTTGTTTTGCAAATGTTGACGTCTTTTCTGCTTTTAAGATGCTTCACTCATTTGTCAGGCTCAGCTGACGCTTACTTTGCTAAACTGGTGTTTCAGCAGCTCTGTTATCATGACCTGCATCACAATGAGCCTTTGTCTCAGTCTGTATAAATAATGTCTCTTTTTTATACCTTTTTTCTATAGGAAAAGTATATGCTTTCTTATAAAACTGCATCTGTTTACTGCAATAATATAGACAGAACTTGCAATACTTATCCTAACCCACTTGTTCATGCATGTTTGAAAGACAAGAACAAAACATTTCTAATTACTGCAGACCACAAAATTAATGTCCTTGGATTTGGTAAATAACTTCCAGGATTTTCACAATATTATAATTCATGACTTGCCACGTTTTCATGTTTGCTTGTGACCACAACAAACTGAAATGTTCCATTTCCCCCTGATTGCTGATGACATCAATTCAAAACCAAAACAGTGTGACACAAAATGATTTGGAGGACTTCCTATTACAGGTGCTTAAATTGCCTCTGCCTCTCGCTGTTTCCTGGTAACGAGGATAAATGGATTGAAAACTGTAGATGGACCTGGACCGTCAGAGGAGAAATTGATTCCATACTAGCTGACATATCCATGCTAGAGACACATGCACGCAGAGATGGAGGTAAAGAGCCTGAAACTGCAGGGGAGGTCGGCTCCACCCTCCATGACCCCGCTGTGCAGCTGCTGGATGCTCTTTGTATTTTGGAATGAGCATCCTTCACTTAATCTCCACTTCTTGCTCTTTGCCACGGATCTCAAGCAGAATTTTTATTTGTCGTTCCACCTCTCTGCAGTAGAGCTCCTAGTTATATGCAATTTTTGAATTAGAAGAATCAATATGCATGTAGGTCATGCTCATCTGAATGACTACTTGATTAATTACCCTCAGTATACTTCAGACTTATTGCTAATGTTGATGCTTTCATCTGATTGCCTATGCATGAGACAGACGTCCGGTAAATTTTTTCCATAATTCCTGAGTGTAGATTCTTGTCACTGAGACTCATTGAGCGTAATCTATATGGTGTTAATCAACATAAGTAATATCCCATTATTTGTTGCGTGGAGGGGAGGGTCGCTTCAGATGTGCATGCTGCAATATTCCACAAGTTACGCCAAATTGGATGCACTCCCATGCACTACTTACCTCCTTACATTTATTGTCAGTGAACAGAGTCAATTTTCACCCCCATCTGCAGAGATTTGTCTGGCCTTAATCTGACTCTGCAGTTATAGTCTGGTAAGAGCGAGGATTCATTCTGGCAGGCTGCTCACATAAATGCTGCATAATTAAAGTATTGTCATTCAAATACTTCATGTCTTACTTCTGATGGGGGAAACACTGGCCTTTCCACAGTGTTAGATCTCCCAGACCCTGAAGGAGACAGTTTAATGAAACAAGAGCCACACAGGCTTTAAATAAGACCTCTTCTTAAGCTACAAGTAACCAAGTCTGTGGTGTGTGAAGTGTCATTCTATGTCTTTGTCTCTGTAAATCCTGTACTTTGTGCTACTTGTGCATAAGTCTGTATGCCTCACTTGTTTGTGTTCCTAACTAGTGTGGAAAAGAATTTCCTTTCTGGGGACAAATAAACTTGCTAGAGTGATGAGAACTGGCATCATTATTAATACTAGTGGTGTCAATCGAATGAAATATTTAATCGCGATTAATCATATGATTTCCACATTTAACTCATGATTAATCGCTAATTAATCACACATCATTTTTATTCAGTAGTAAATGTGCCTTAAAGGGATATTTTTAAAGTTTTTAATGCTCTTTTATGCAGATATATGTTTATTATTATTGCAGCAATCCCAAAAAATTTTAATAATCCTGTGATATATTTTGATCAAGCTTTCAATGCTCTGCTATTAGTTTGTTGTGATTATGGCTTGATTGCTAATGTCTGTTGTTGTTGTTGATATGAGCAACAACAGCCCCTTCAGTCTCATGTCCGTGTCTCATTGACTATTCATAATAAGTGTCATATTAAACACGCACCCTACATTCAGGAGTCGGACCACACTATATTTGTGTCCTGTTATAATGCAGACTACAACATGGTGTCAGAAAACGGAGGTTGGAGTTATTTAAGCGAGGTACAGTGTGCTAAAGGAGCTAGCTTGGAAGCTAACAGCTGACTGCAAGCAACCAGAGTGAACACAGATCAGTTCAAGCCGAGGACTGAGGGCCAAAACGTGCGCATGTTAATCATGAGTGAAAAAAATTAACGGCGTTCAAATGAATTTACGTTACGCATTATAAATGTGTAAACTTTGACAGCCCAAATGACTGCTATCAGTATGGTGTTTGTTTTCAGTGAAACGCAGCACATGATGCAGAGCCTTATTTGCCCACACAGCAGGGTATTCCCATTGGGGTAACATAGCTCCTCTGCCAAAGTTTGAAGAAATTATGAAACCTTAATGAAACATGACATGGAAATTGAAAAGAACAGTTTTGAACAGCAATATATATTTTTTAGAGAGATGTAACACTGGTCATTTGTGAGCAATCAGCTGCATCCTTTGTCTCTGTATTTGTCAGACAAGAAAATGGCTGTCTGAGTCATATTTTTGTTATCTCAGAAACACCACATATTGCTATAATTCTCTTCAAGATGTCACAGCATAGCTTGACAAAGGCTCATTTTATCTTTGGCTGTGTGGGCCACGATTGGTACCTACAGGAAATTCCTTTTAAATGATACACCTTTGAAATGGTTAGCTTTAGGCATTGTTAGCACTAGAAAAGCATGAGGAGAGGTTCTCGGTGAGTGTGTCATGTACATTATGTAGTCTGTGAGACTGCATTTGGATTTTCTCAGGTAAAGAATGGTCAAGAAAACTTTGGTAAAAGCGGGATGTTAACTTGAAATGAATCTGAGCTCGTTGAACTGCACTTTTACCGGTTATAATGAACAGAAGAGGTAGGATGCTGAAATGGCAGTCTAAGGAAGATGTGGAACATATTTATCTTTTTACTCCTCTCACTTTCAAAAAAGAAAAAAAAAATTACACAACATAACCCATAAGTACCTCGAGATGCGACTGGACATGTAGCATCAGAAGCTTGGTGTTAAATTGTGTGAAATAAAATGTTATTACATAAAATACACCAGTTTTAATGGCGTTAGTTCCCTCATCCAACACTTAGAGAATTAGCAGATGGTGAGGCAGTGCTAAAAGCCACTCTGAAGTTAATGCACATTTACTCTTGGCAAGTGCAGTTCTTCAGAGCAGAGGTGGGCCCATTATGGATCATGCATAACAAGAAGGCCTTGCTCAAGTTTTTGTTTCCAAAATTTCAGTCACTTTATCACTCTCCCTCACTCAAGGAACCATTTGGATGTAGGTTTTTGTACAACACAAGTGGCAAACTAATTGCCACAAGAAACTGTCATAACAAAAGTGCTAAGCAGATGTCAAACTGCACGTTTCTTAAAATACCTAGATCTCGTGCTGTGAAGAGAAACACTCAATACTTTAATCTAAAGGTTATAGTCTGAAGTCTGTTTCCTCTCTCTGTATGGCAAAACAAAGCTCTATATAAATGTATTCAGTGCTCTCCCAGTCTGCCTGAGCAGTAAACACACACATCTCTATGCTCTCTTTCCAAGAGCCAGAGTGAAGGCAGAGGCGAGGGCTTTTCGTGCTGAGTTTTCTCCAACAACTCAGTCATTGAAAACAATACGTGAAAGCCTGGGGAGTCCAGCCGGACAGGGAGCCGCCGTCTGCAGCGTGGGCTGGGAGGATCCTTCCCTTCAGGCCAACTGATGCAGCAAAAAATGAAAAAAAAAAGAAAGAAAATAAAATCCCCACAAAGTGTCAGTGAGGGGAAGAGTGTTCTGGGGAGACTTTGATTGCAGACAAACTATATCTAAATCAAACTCAAGATATCTTGAAGCTTTATTTTTTTCAATGAAATGGGTCTGAAATGAGGTTCTTTGGGGAGCTGGAGGCTTTGTGAAAAAGGAAATGGTTTTTGCATTAACTGCAGGGCAGCCTTGCCTGTGCTCCCCTTCGGCATCATTTTTGAGCATTAGAAAACTCTAAAATGTAGGGCAGACCTCCTTTACAATTCCACCCTCCCTCCCTTTTGCATCTTTTGGGCTAAAACGAGGTGCTCAAACACTGCTCTAATGACTGGCTTCTCTTCTGTGTGAAGCAGGACTAAATGCCTCTTGCAAAACTCGCACACAGAAAAGCTCAAACAAAAGCACCCTTTTCTTGTAAAAATGGCTCAAACAGAAATTGTTTAACTGAGTAATTCTTCAAATTTTCCTGTCAATCACTGCATATAGTTCAGACACACCTACTCAAAGCAGGTTTCTCCTGACGGACCAACTGCTTCTTCTCTTTTGTTAAATGCGTATCTATCTCATTTCCTCTTATCTAGCCAACACCAAATGCCTCTGGCACCAGACAACAGAGATGGGTGGTCGAAATCGCTGCATTGGCTCGACTTCTGTCTCTTTTGCAATTCATTTAAATATGCGCTGGTGCTGCATCGTAGCCAAAAACACACAGATTATGTTTATGAACGCCTCAGAGTGCTCGTGCCTTTGGGTGGCGTCCCTCTGCCTCTCATAGGACTGCAAGTACTGACTGACCCAAATACATTGTTTTGAGTAGTGGTGGCACATTTTCACTGAGAAAGTGATTCATACATCAGGAGCAACTCATAGCCAAGTTATGGATGGTTTACTTGTGACTCTCAACTGGGACAGTGTCCATGTTTGCTGTCTCTTATTGTGATCCAGTTCTACTGGAAAGAAAAGATTTTAAGTGATTTATTTGGTTTTTGCTTTGATTTAAAGGTGCAGTTTTCATATCTCATTGCACACAGTTGACCATAATACATCCGCATGGGTCTCTAAAGATTGTTAATTAACATCACTATGTTCTGTGGTAGCTGCTGAGACCTGCTGATTGTACAGTAGCTGCTGAGCCTTTCAAATCTCACTCCCCAGCCTCTTTTCCATTTTGGAACGAACCCCCTCCTCCCCTATTCCCTCTCTTCCTCCTCCCTTGCTGGAATTACACAACACAGTATTCTGACTTTCAAAAAAAATCACTGACTACTCTGTTTTGGAACCAAATCTCCTTGCCCATTGGAATTTCAAAGCACACCCAATCTCTCTGCCGGCACCATCTTGCATCTTCTCCCGCTTAACGATGGGAAGATGGTGGAACAGTACAAGCCAGCGAGCACAATGTATTCTCGTGCCAAGAAAGGATATGAAGGGAAATATTTCTTAAGTATTTTGCATGGTAATACATTTTCTCCTAGCTATATTTGCATTGTTGCCACAGTTAACTAACTTTTTATTGAGAATATGACTTTACAAAATGTCCTGTGAGTTTTTATAACAATCACATGACTGAATGCCCTTTCAGGAACATGATAATTCCTCCTCGAACAGCAAACTCTTTCCTGTTTCCGTGTCCCAGCAGCTGGTGTAGATTGATCTCTGCTTCACAGTTAAGGCCTGAGAAATGATCTACATTTTACAACTAAAGTTGGTAGTTTTTATTTTTTTTCAGATACTGTACCGTAAAATATTCAGAGAGAATTAGAAGATTGTTTTAAGTAACTGCTAAACCCCTTAAACAGTGACTGTCCTATCATAGCTCAACAGCTGTGGCTGAGTGCGGCAGGCCTGTCAAGCTTTGGATTTCTCTGCAAAAGCTGCTCTGTCCTGCTCTACATGCAACCAGCCCTGGCTGCTTTACCTTGAGATACTTTTATTAAACAGAGTCAGTGGCATTGTTCATAGTGGCTTGTAAACACAGATTGGGCCCCTCCTCCCAGGCTACTGCATGTACCTCACACAGCAAGCTACATTTGAATATTGCATTTGTTTTAATGGAGAACTTGATAATTTAGCAGGCTAGCACACGCTAACCGCAGTTAATCGGCACCTATTTGTCCAACAGATGGCAGGCCAACTCCATGTTGCTGCTCATCCTTAGTCTCTCCTTCACTGCTTGACTTCTGGTAAAAGCCAAACTGAGATTCACTCTTCTGGAATGACCTTTATCCCAGTGGTGTGCACAGACATTTGGAAGAGCAGGGGCGAAAATTAAAAGGGCACCTACTGCACACTAATAGGGCAGGGGCAGGGCCCCACTGGTACGCTTAAGTGTGGCCCGGGGGCCGAGGACTGAATTTTAATGGCCTGTCTCTTAAAATATACTCTGTGTGGACCTCCACACAATATTGTTCAATTGAGCAAATTCACTTTGTGTTTTGCAGCAATGTTTGTCACCTTTTAAAGTGCTGTGTCTTTGAAGATAGGCTTGCTATGTTATTGATTATTGATAACCCAATGAACTGTTGATTTTTTTATGACCGAATATTATGTCGCTGAAAATAAAATTGTTACTCTATTGTAGGTCTGTGTGATTTTATTTTTTACCTGATGCAAGGAGCAGCTGACCCCACATATTTTTACATGATCTAATCTGGCCCCCAATGCACGCCACTGCTTATCCCCTGAATGTGTCACAGCACTAGTGCTACATTTCCTTTTCCTCACCAATTCATTCACATCTGCAATTTTCTCCAGTCTGAGTGCCGTCCAGTTGTTAATGTTTTATCTGCTCTCAACCTCACCTGCATGCTGTCACACACCCACTAACTGGCCAGAAACATCCTGACTAAACTAAAGACATCAGAATACAAGCAGAGGGCGGGGAGCTCTGACACACTCACCACCACACATCTAGGGGCCCATAAGTGATAATTGAGCAGGATTAATTTTGTATAAATCTATACATTTTTCTAAAGGAAAGTGCTACTAACTTTGCTTTCAAAAAAAGATTTGAGGGACAAAATATTTTCACTGCACTTTTACATTTTAATAAACAGCACTACTTTGACTTCATGTCGTTCTGCATTCCTAACAAATCTTTGCATCACAGAACTTGTACTATTGCATCTTCAAGAGGCAAAATATAAGTTTAACCAGAACTGTTACTCAAAAGTAAAACAACAGGACACTGCTTTCACTTTAAGTGATGCACTAGCATTGCATTGGATATCTGAGAGGAGCTTATGAAGTTAGTCCAAGAAGACGTTATCCTTCTTGGCCTTCATGTATTCATCCTTCCACAGTTTGTGGTGGGTTTTTTTGTCCAAATACTGTCAGAAATACCTCCAGACAACAGATAATAATATTTTTTTCCCAGATACTTTGATTTTCATTTAGCCTCTCTTCTCTCCATTGTAACTTGTCTACTTCAACATATGGCAAAACATCTAGGACCAACTATACTGCAGTTCAAGAGGAATGTTTGTTTCTTTATTCGTGTTTGGATCATCAACTGATGAAGATTGAGGCTAGGATGTATTTACCTTTGGTCTATTAGCACAATATCAAGTTTGTACTCACCAAACCCCATTTACATTAAATGGGATTAAATTTACAGGGTTTTTTTGTTTGTTTTTGTTTACATGAGCTGCACCACCTAAATCTTCCTACCTTTGTCTTCTTTCTGTCCCCAACAAAGAATTTAACTCTGTAAAACTTGATAAAGTCGCTGGTCTGCAGATTTCTGTACCTCGGTCACTCGAGTTGATTTATGACCTTGCTAATGTTCCTCCTCTACCTCAGCTCATTGCTACTATGCATAGATTTTAGAATACATGTACGATAGTAAAAGCTATAATGATTATAAAACAAGCCCATCCTCCACACGTGGAGTGATTAATGGGCACTGTCAGTCATGGTGCAATATTAGTGCAGCCATTTACCCAGAGCTGTGTCTTGTAAGAGCTCTGGAGACAGGACTGCACTCACTTCTAGCGTGTTTTCTCTCCCAGATGAAGTGAGTTATTGTCAAGAACTTATGTATCAGAAATATCTTGTACCCCAGTGAACCAGAGCAGTCTAAATGGCTATTTTTCAAGAACTGTACAGACATGGAGACTATACCTGCCCTATGATAGTTGATAATACTTTCATAATGCAGGATAAAGTATCCCTAGCGGACTCAGCAGAGTTTGTCTTAGCAAGTTTAACCTCTTTATTCTTAGCAAACAAAGAAACAAACACATGCACAGGCACGCACACACAATCCTGCCTCATTAAGCTAGCTAAGCAGTCGTCCTCGGGAAGAAAGGTGAGCTGAGGCTGTACGGTTTCTGCCATTTATAAACTACTTCCCTAAATTAGCCAGGTCCCTTGTGAGGAGAGCTGGGAAACAAGCCACTGAAAATGTTCGTGTGGATCAAGAAGCAACCCCGGCTTACTGGTTTTTAAAAAGACAGAAACACAAAACTTGAATGTTCTGTTGTGTTTTTGCATGCATTAACATTATAATAGCCTCTTGTCCATGGCTGCCCTCAGAGCACAATGATGCAACATGGTGCTCATCATCTTTTGAATGATGTTTTTGGTTTATGTTTTGTGATACCCAATTCTTAAAGTTCTTGATCCTTTTTAAACACTATCTTTTAGCTGCAGGGCTGACTTTGTATGTATGTAACGGTGGTGATATCCTCAGAGCTCATGCATAAAAAAAAAAAATCTACCCATATGACTTTGCAGCAACTGGAGAAGAAATAACTAATAAGTGAAAGTGCCGCGTGCAAAATTAGGCTCTTTTATTGTTGCTCCAAATGACCTTGACAATGAAAAAATGACCGTTTTTTATCTTCTCTTTTAGTTATGAGTGCAATTTAATTAAAGCCATGTCTTTCTGTGTACACCAAAAACCGCGAGGGAGCATGCAGATATTCTTTATGGGTAAATGGCCACATCACAGTTACTCTGTTTTCAATTAATCAGAGTGAGTAAACCACACAGAAGCATTTGCAAACAGAAAATTCATCAATGATTTCAAGTCTAATAAGGCTGCAGACAAATCACTGTCCTACAGTGAGCCATTAGAGAACACCTCCGCTGGCTTACAGCTGTTTATCTTCATATTTATGATAATACAGTGAATTTTCCTTTCAGCTCCATGTTGCTTTCAGAAAGAAGATTTATGAGCAGGCGGTACAATGTCCTGATAGGAAACCTGTAACTTCATTAATTATATTGAAAAAGTCAAACTCATTAATATTGAGTGAGAACCTCCACGGCTTTGTTTTCTGGGTCTTGCAGCCTATTTTGTCTTAGTCAGTCAACATTATTCTGCGTGTGGCTGCAGTGTCCATCAAAATGTGTCCCATGTACGGGCACAGAGGAGACAGGTTAACAAAAATCCTTTTAGGAAAATGGGAATCTTAATCAGCTCATCAAAATATATAATCCCAGAGTGACACTAAGTCTCCCGCAATTATTATCTCAGTATTTACTATAAATGAAGGAAACTTGCCACTGGGAGAGGTGTGAAAGCCCTCAGTTTAAAAGAAGTATCAGTAATATGTGTAGTATTACAAATTCATGTTTTGTTGAAGGTTGTATCAACATTAAAGTTGCACCAAAAATGACTCAAGGCAGTATAACAGATGTTCGTTCCTTGGATGTGCAAGAATTAAAGGAGACAAATAAAGTTCAGACGAGTCAAAATACTGAAATATGCCCATGGGAAACGCAAGTCTTTCCTAGTAATGGCAAGCAGAAAGATTTGATCGACTCTAGGCAAGCAATGATAACAAAAATGTCTGATGAGCAAATTTTGCCA
>JAQLOL010000003.1:7654599-7678165 GCA_029783665.1 Naso thynnoides
GTAGCAGTGGTGTAATTATCCCATCTTGAACAGGTTATTCAAAATAAGCTACTGTAACAGGAAAGTTGAGGCAACTAATAAGAAGTTTTCTATTGCAGTTACGTTGAGGTGAAATAAAAACCAAACCCTTATTTTCAGCTCCTCAGCTGTGATCGTGCTGCTGTGAGTCAGTGAATGGCAGCACAAAACAATTTGTTCTCAAGACAAAAATAACAAAGCGTCATCGTAACAATATTGTTTTCAACGCCTCGGCTCTTCACTTGAGAGTTTGGTTGGACCTTGCCTCTAATGAGCCCACTTGCACTTACTTTGAAGATGTGACTGATCTCGCTTGTCATTTGCAGGCAGCCATAAGTTTTGTCATTAACAGGGATGGATAAAATTTAATGCTACTGTCACAACTGTCAGCAGATTTTGTTTTTACTAAATACTTAAGAAGTGCCCTAGATAAAGCCCCCACACTCTTCCTACAGAGGTAAAGTCCTATGCAGCAAGGTTTTTATTTATATTGCATGTTCTGATTGCTGATGCAAAGTACAAAGGAAAAAAACTAATTCTATCCTTAATCTATTAATCGATCTAGTACTCGACTCCAGACTGAACAAAAGTCAGCTGCCAGGCTCTTAACCAGAACCAAGAGGTGTGATCACATCACTCCTGTTTTAGCCTCTTTACACTGGCTCCCAGTATGTTTTAGGATAGATTTTAAGGTTTTGATGATAACTTTTAAGACTCTTCTTGGCCTTTCCTCCAGCTATATCACTGACCTTTTAGCACCATATGAGCCAGGACGTACTTTGAGATCCTCGAAAGGTCTTTTATCTATTTCAAAGACCTGGCTGAAAACTAAAGGGGACAGAGCATTTGCAGTCAGGGCACCGAGGCTTTGGAACGATCTGCCAGAGGAAATCAGGTCGCCTGAGTCAGAAAACTCTTTTAAATCCCTTCTTAAAATATACTTTTATCTGAGAGCATTTCCTGATTTTACTTGAGTTCTAAATTTCTTTGAAATGTTTTGATCTCCCTTAAAAGTTTATTGTATTGGTTGTTTTTCTTCTCATTCTTCTTTTAAAAAAAAAAAAAAATAAAATCATTTTATGATTTGTCTGTTTTTATAATTTGTCTTTTTTATTTTTCTATTTTTGTTTCTTTTGTGAAGCACACTGTAAAGTGGATTTTGAAAAATGCTCTATAAATGAATTTTTATTATTATTACTTCCATTAAACTGATTTAAATCTTCTAATGTCTAATTTATCAATAAGTGTGGTGACACTTTACTTGAAGCATACCTCTATGATACATTGTGAACATATTGGTACTTACTGGTATAATGCGTTATAATACGCCCACAGTGCTGTATAATTATAATTATATGCAACACTAATGTTAACCCTACCCTTAACCATAATCACATATATTGAATTATAGGTTTGTTCATAATGTGTTAAAATGTGTAATATACACTCACTGGCTACTTTATTAGAGACACCTTGCTAGTACTAGGTTGGACCCCGTTTTGCCTCCAACTGCCTTAATTTTTGGCAGCATAGATTCAACAAGGTGCTGGAAACATTCTTCAGAGATTCTGCTCCATATTGACATGATAGCATCATGCAGTTGCTGCAGATTTGTCGGCTGCAGATCCATGATGCAAATCTTTCGTTTCACCACATCCCAAAGGTGCTCTATTGGATTGAGATCTTGTTACTGTGGAGGCCACCGAAGTTCAGTGAACTCATTGTCATGTTCAAGAAACCAGTTTACGATGATTTGAACTTTGTGACGCAGCATGTTATCCTGCTGAAAGTATCCATCAGAGGATGGGTACACTGTGGTCATAGAGGGATGGAAATGGTCAGCAACAATATAGAATATAGAATAGAAATCAAGGCTCATCACAGCAGGCAATGTTTTTCCATTCTTCTGTTGTCCAATTTTGGTGAGCCCATGCAAATTGAGCCTCAGTTTCCTGTTCTGAGCTGACAGGAGTGGCACCCGGTGTGGTCTGCTGCTGCTGAAGAACATCTGCTTCAAGGTTCGACATGTTGTGTGTTCACAGATGGTCTTCTGCATACCTTGGTTGTAACGAGTGGTTATTTGAGTTACTGTTGCCTTTCTATCATCTCGACCAGCCTGGCCATTCTCCTCTGACCTCTGGCATTGGACAAGGCATTTTCACCCAGAGAACTGCTGCTCACTGGATATTTTCTCTTTTTTGGACCATTCTTTGTAAACCCCAGAGATGGCATGAAAATCCCAGCAGATCAGTAGTTTCTGAATTACTCAGACCAGCCCGTCTGGCACCAACAACCATGCCATGTTCAAAGTCACTTAAATCTCCTTTTTCCTCATTCTGATGCTCGGTTTGAACTTCAGCAGGTCATCTTGACCATGTCTACATGCCTAAATGCACTGAGTTGCTGCCATGTGATTGGCTGATTAGATATTTGCGCTAATGAGCAGTTGAACAGGTATCTCTAATAAAGTGGCCGGTGAGTGTATGTTCATAATGAGTTATGATGCATTATAGAGACAGGCTTCACAGAAAGTGTTACCATAAGTGACTTTTTTTTTCTATGTTGGAGGGTCTTTGTGCTGGACAGGCTGCAGTGGGAAGTGTTGACATGTGTCCAAAACTGTGCGTCATATTAAAGAACATAATGAGCCATGAGTGATTATGCATTATAGTGCCCCCCCCCCACCTGTTCTCATACCGGGGGAGGCTTGTATAAAAAACAAATCTGTGCCATGAGCAGTGATCATAAGCTCTGTCACTCACTGTGTTTTCTGTCTAAGGTAGCATTTGGAGACACATTAGGGCCGCCTTATTACGTTATATAACAACATCACTTGAACTTTAGATCTGATGCTTTTAAGGGAATGTGCTGAATGCTTTTGTAAATAATTCTTTGTGTTTGTTTTTGCTGTGCGGATGGGTTTGTTAAGCCATAAGGTTTTGGAATCCGTTTAATGTATCGCTTCTCCGTTTCTCGACTAAGGTAATAATGTGGCAATCATTCTCTTCCTCTCCGTTGCACAGCCCACCCACATGGGACTCTGAGCAAGATCAATCAAATGCAAATACTGTTAGATCCAGGTCTGCTTTGTAGTCTTCAATCCTCTGTAAAAGCTGTCGACGAGCCTTTGTATCACATTTGACCTGATGTCATGTCAAATATAGCAAACTTTTACCAGCATACACTTCTTTACCCTCCTTGTTACCGACAGTTAAATAGAAAAGTGACAGGAGCTGAAATGACCTCCACCTCTTCCAGCGCGGGCGTCTGGTTGGAGGTGTGGGGGCGGAGGCCCATCTGCCCCTCTTCCCTGATCTAATAGCCCCACAGGGAGCAGCTTAGCCAGTCCACTTCATGTTTCTCATTTGGTGCTTGCAACCCTGATGGGGATGTTTAAGGATAGGAAGCCTTAACGCCCCCATTTGTTTTCCTGCAGGTAATCGATGGCAGGCAGGGTTACAGCTAATGTGATTTATGTGTCCTATTTCCACTGTTATGCTTCATGTACAAATTGTCTTTGGTGATGTAAATTCCCAATCTTTTCACAACTTGCTGATGCTGAATCCCGGCTGCCAAACCCAGGCAATTAATCCATGTTTGTGCCCAAAGCCCCCCCTCCTTTTTTTTTTTTGCTCCCACTAACAACACCTGCAAATCAAGAGCGATTAAATATTGTTGCACTGAAACTTGACTCTTTGTTTAACACTCATCTCTCCACATAATGACAACTAACACAGATACAGAGATAGAAATATTTCATCTACAGTCCTTGTCAAAACATGGTGACACACCTCATGAAAATTCTAATTGGCAGGAATTTCTGTTTGGATTTATGTGGCGTGTCGCAGTAAAATTAATCATGCTTTACTCTTGACTATTAAGTAAAACGCGTACGTTCTAAACACAAAGGAAATCAAATCAGCCTCTTCACTCATTGATGCATACCATTCTCATTACGCCACTACCTGCAGCACTTAGGTGGTGGCATAATATCTCCTCTCAGCCTCGCTCTGATGGAACATCGATGCAATAAATTAAAAATTCAAAGATTGTTTGTTGATTGTAAAGAAAAAAGTAAGAAAAATGGAGAGGTGCTTTAAACACTGAACGCATAAGGGGAAGGAAGAGGAGGCTACTGACTGAACCAGCAATCGCAATCAACCAAAAGCAAAATCTACAAAGCCAAGTTCTCCTGCCATGACACCAAAATTTGTTTTATTTCTCCTCCCACACCAGTGTTTAGAAAACATCATATTGTGCAATATTTTAGCTAAGAGTCCAAGTTCCAGCAGTGTCGAATTTCTCCCATGATATTCTTCCTGACAAGATGAGAAAACATGTTTCTCAAGCTGCTGCACTTGGTTGTCAAGGGAACATTTCTGAAAAAAAAAAAAGAGTGTGCTCTGAGAAAGCACGCTCAAATATTTGCATAAAGGAAAACACCACATTTAAAGGCGAGGAGATCAAACTCAACATTTGATTTTCCAAAACCAAATCGCTTCACTCCGACTCTCATCCAGAGTGGAGCCTCTTTATGAGTCTTCTGATTGTTTTCTGCAGATGCTTTATGTTATAGAGAATGCTGGCTGGTGTTTTTCATCATCTGCTATCCTCTGTGTGATAGCCTGCCTAGATCTGAACAGTGATGAAGCAGTGTCCCTGTCCAGGAGCCAAGGACAGCCCACTGTAGGAGGCAGAGCCTGATGGACGAAGGAGAGAGGGCAGGAGAGGACAGACAAGACTTCTGGATGCACTTCAGATGGTTGAAATCTCATAAATCATTAAATATGGTCTTGTGTTGGTATAACAGTATGATTGCATAAATCAGGAGTGAAAACTTTGACAAAAGCTAACTGTAAAAACCCTAAACTTGTGAATAAATCAGCTTCAACTAAAAGAGATAATACCCTAAGAGACAGTGATGTGACTTCCTCTACGCTCATGAATTATAAACACGCAGTGAAGATCGACAAAGGGGGAAATGCTGTGAGTGTGTACATGCAGATTATCGGCAGATGAGATGTAGTGTTCAGGCTCAGGTTAGCTGTCTTTTTTAATAGAGAGATTAATAGTCTTGGACGCCATTGTATATCACAAAAGACATGTAAATGAAGATATAAATTATAGATTACCAGATGAGAAGTGGGAGGAATAACAGAGAGGAAGACAGAAGTGCTGTTTCACTGTCTCACGCTGATTTTAGGGGGAGTTAAACTAAAAGGATCACACTTCTGTTCCCTTGTGGGACAGAAAAACCATCCACTCATTCACAATTACAATGCAGCCATTTAGCCGACGCCGTTACTCAGAGTGACTTTGAGCAAATGAGGGAGCAGGTACTGTAGCAGTTTAGTGTTTGGCACGTGGACATGTGGCTGCCAGAGCCGGCAGATCAGACCTGTGACCTTTCATAACACAACGCTTTTTGTAACCACCATTTCTAACAATCTGTTTAATGTGTCACAGGAACATTTCAGCACCAGCAATAAATTGAAGCCTGCCATGTTTTTTAAAATGACTGTCAAAATTATAATAATACCAAAAAAAAGAAATGTGTTGTGAAAGGAACAACAACTTCACAATTTGCAAAGGAGGATATAATTCATCATTCACTTGTCATGGCTCAATTATAGTCGATGAATCCAGAGGAAATAGTCGATAAGAAAGCAGCTTGGTGGAAGGCAAACGACTCTTTTACTTGACTTCATTTTTCACACATGAAGCCTCCGTTTGCCCCCATGATGAAGGCATGATGAAACTCATAAGAGACATTATGGCTGCTGTCAGCTGAACCACAGCTGGTTAATCTGTAACCATAACCATTCATGCCTGCAAAAATTTGCATGATTGATTGCAATTATGTTTAGCTGTCATCGCACAGTTGGATGAAAAGTGCAGCCACACTGCATAGAAAACCAATACTTCTGAGTCTTCAATAACGGCAATTCATGACTTGAGCAGCAAATGGCTTCATACTGTACTAATGAAAGCAGTTTGGTTCCTCCAAGGAAGGATTAGTGCTAATTGGCCCAGCTGGATAAACAGAGCTAGCGGTGTTAGCGTGCTGCACGGGAGAGCAACCACACCAACCTTTGCCTACCTTTATAAATTTTTGCATGAGCATTATCTCTCAGCTCAGGCATTATTATGTCTCAGAGGATAAAAATGTTCCCTTGACATTTAGTCCCGCCCAGCACATCTCCTGCTCCCTTTTTCCCCCCCTCTTCTTATCATGTCACTCTGCCTCCTCATTTCATTTCTTTTTCACTTTTCTCATTCCCCACATCTGCACCTCCCCATCTCCCTGTTACCTCCCCATCTCTTTTGGTCTCTGGCCCCATCTCAGGCTCCTGATTCACTGCTCTGTCAGTAGATCAATAGAAGGGCTCTCTGTCAGGAGGAGCCACTGTGCGCCTGTCCCCCCCTCTCCCGCCTCCCCAATGTCTCCTCAGACTGCAGACACACAGCCTGCTGGGAAACCAGCTTTCTACATCCCATACTGGAGAGCATCTCCTCTCCTCTCTGCCCACCCCACCCTTTTCTCCTCTCTGGGTCACTTTTCATCTCTGCACCTCGAACTCAATGGAGAGGGAAAAAAATGCATGGCGCCCTAATGGGCTTCTCGAAGACGAAGGAAACCAGAGCTTTTTCTGGGAGCCGAAAGAGAAACAACTCGAGAAAATAGAATATCAGAAGAAGACACGATGTGAAAAGAAGAGAGATGTGAAGGGGGAAAAACAGGGTGACACAGTGAAGTTGTGCATTCAGCTGAGCTGCAAAAGGCTGGCTCGTCTTCCCCTTCCCCCCTGCTTTTCTCCACCCCCTGGAAAAGTCTCTCTCTCTCTCTCTCTCTCTCTCTCTCTCTTCCTCCTTTCCCTCTCCCTGGCTCTGCAGCTGTGGTCTGCTGAGCGTCACCTCCACACAGCAAGTGCCTTTACTTGAGCAGAAGAGGGAGAGGGAAGAGGTAGCTGCGAGAGAGAAAGAGAGAAAAAAAATCCAGGAGTGTGTCTGAACACACCAGAAGAGCATCTCTCTGACTTCGCAGAGAGGGCTGAGAAGTGTGCAGAGACAGACGGGCAGAGCCAGGCGACAGGCGGAGTATCACAGCGCTGGTGGTTTTTGGTGCTGGCAGAGCCTGCTGAGTGGAGACAGGGGAATCCACTGGTGCTGCTGATCCTGGTGTCCTTGGCAAAAAGCAGCTCGAGCAGGAGAGAGAAAACAGCGCAGAAGCCAGGATCTTGCCAAGGGGGCAGCATTTTACAGCGACAACGAAGCGCAGAGACAGCTGAAACCTGCACACGCACACACACTTACAAACACAGATACACACAGCTGAGTGGGGAAGGACAGTTAGATATAAGCTGCATTTAAAGATTCAACACAATCCTTTTTTATCTGAAACACAAAACTTAACACAGAGAACAGATACTATATGTCACATTTTCGTGTCTGCTGATGGTGGATGATGGAGAGGAAAACTTCTGGGGAGGAATTTCTCCTCTAAGCAGGACTTGCTGCAGAGATTTTTCCACTAAGAATAACTTTCTTTTTTGGGAGAGTTGGAGGTTTAAAGCCTCTTTCTAAGCACAACACAAAATAACCTCTATTCTTAGTTGCAGAAATTGAGAGCAGTCTTTGGGACCACTGAGATGCCTCCTCCTGATTCAGTCTGAGCAGTAAGTGGATTATGACGGCAACATTTTGGGATTTTTCTTTCACTTGAGAAAATAGAAAAGAGAGAAATATATCCATGACTGGTGGATTTACGTCTGTCAGAGAAGTAGAGGATCCCTTGCGTTTTCTCCTCTCTTCTCCTGTGGATTACAGATGGGCTTTGTGATCTCCCAGTGCCGTCTCATGGATGATCGCTCGCTGCCAGTCATTAGGATAAAGTACAAAGAGGGACACAAGTGAGTATTCAGCTGGATTTTTATCTCTGAAGGCTTAAGCTTGTATGAGAACAGGGGTGTCGGAAGTGAATCTGAAATGAGAACACATCGCGGCAGCTTTTTTCCCCTTTAACCAACAGAAAATTTAACTTATTGATTTACAAGCTGTGTTGTATTTTATAAATGATTGTCAGGCTGTAAAGGGTAGACACACATCCTGAGATTTATTCATTTTACAAATGTGAACCTACATGTTTGAAGACCATTTGCCAATGAACATAATTTACTTAATGAGAGGTACTGTCTAACCAGCAGGTGGCTTGGGCACGACCAGAGATTGATTGAAGTGATCTGTGTGAATCCTATTAATGCATCCTGGAGTCTGGCCAAGGCAGAAGCAATGGAGGGGAACACCGCTGTCTAGCAGCACTATCTGATCTGCCTCCTCACTGGACAAACTGAGCACCCTCTGTACTCCCTCCCCAACATCACTCCTCCCCCTACTCTGGCCAGGGCAAGGATGGTACCTCCACCTCCCACCAACAAGCCCCATGTGTGCCTTTCCACCATCCTGATCATGAGCAGCATGGCGCTGATTGATGCCTACCTGGTGGAGCAGAACCACGGACCACGCAAGATTGGCATCTGCATCATGGTGATGGTGGGAGACATCTGCTTCTTAATTGTCTTGCGTTACGTAGCGGTATGGGTGGGTGCTGAGGTGCGCACAGCTAAGCGAGGCTACGCCATGATCCTCTGGTTCCTTTACATCTTCGTGCTGGAGATCAAGGTCTACTTTGTTTATCAAAACTACAAAGCGGACAGGAAAAGCCTGGATGCTCTTGCAAGAAAAGCACTGACACTGCTGCTGTCCATTTGTATCCCAGTGCTGTTTGTGGTGCTGGTTGCTATCGACCATATGGAGTACGTCCGAGCCTTCAAGAAACGTGAGGAGATCCGAAATCGCCTCTTCTGGGTTGTGGTGGACTTGCTGGACATTCTGGACATCCAAGCCAACCTGTGGGAGCCCCAAAAGAAGGGGCTTCCTCTGTGGGCAGAGGGCCTAATGTTCTTCTACTGCTACATCCTGCTGCTTGTGCTGCCCTGCGTGTCCTTGAGTGAGATCAGCATGCAAGGCATCAACATTGTACCCCACAAAATGCTCCTGTACCCCATCCTCAGCCTGGTCACCATCAACATCATCACCCTCTTCATCCGTGGAGGGAACATGATTCTGTACAGGGATGCCAGGGTATCTGGGATCCTGATAGGAAAGAACATCTTGGCCATCATCCTAAAGACCTGCAGCTTTGTGCAGTACAGGAGACAGTTGCAGAACGCCTCTCCTGCATTTGGGGTGGAATTGCAGAAAAACTCTGTGGCCCACACTCGCCCTGCGCCCACCCCTCCTCAAGTGGTCATGCAGGATCAGACGCCCCTCCCCGAGGTGACAACATGTGAACACACATGACAGATGGGTGAGGTGACTCCTGGAAATGTCAGTATGAGTATATATGACGTTCCACAGCTTTTAGGGCATGTGAACATCCATGTGAACACACAGGAGATGGAGATCTCCACTGATGCTTAATGGCACACAGAACACTGCACTGACGCTTAGCGAGGACAGAGCGGCGCTGTATCCAAGGCTGTCATGGTGCAAAGTACAGAATCACTTGTGACTTTGGTGAAGCATTTTCCTCAATGACATCAGTTATAACTGTGTATTTTTTCTAATTGTACAAAAGAAAAAAAGGCTATAATTGCAAGATTAGAGGATATATTTTTGAATTGTGTGTGTTGCATTCTAATTCTAAATTTAAGGGTCTGTGTGCTGTGGTGTGTATTTCTGTTGCTCGAATGTTCTAAGTTTGTCGAGGGCTTTAACATATGAACGTCAGAGGGAGAAACCAAGAGAATCAAACTTATGAGAATGAAAATAACAGTTAAAGCTTTCTCTTGAAAGACGTGTGTTTTTATATGTGATTCTTTGATAAAGTATTGTGTACAAGATAAAGGCTTTCCTGCTCTTTCTGTAAAGTTATTGAAGTTATTGGAACAATTGAATATATTTCATATTATAATTAAAATTCAGCAAGTTTGGCTTAATTAACCTGGGTTACATAAGAAAATAGACAATGATTCTTTTGTTGCTTTGGTTCAATTTTTCAACTAGAGACTACTTAATTGCTAAAGTTGTGAAATGGTGCCTTTACAATGCCATTCATCTCGGGTGTGATCGTTAGGTTAGAGGCAGAGAGGAGGGGAGCATTTGAAATGAATTCTCTGCGCAGCTAATAGCAGTTTGATCACAGCAAACGGTGACTATGGTGCTGTAGTCACAGGACAGAATACACAGCCAAGGGGCAGCACTGCAGATGGATAAATGATTCCCAAATAACGAAACCTGTTTAATACCCTCCTCAGGCGCTTGGTGACTATCTGTTCTTGTGCGTAGTGGCAGTTCATTGTAAGCACTGTCATTTTGTTCTTCACACAAAAGGACAAAATGGATACTTTGGTCCAGTGATGTGAATCCTAACAACAGCCAAGAAAACATCACAGCTACTAATATGACAAATCTCTCTCTGTCTCAAACAGGCTTTTCTCTCTCCATCACCACCAGTTGAGTCAGAGCTGGACTTTTTCTGTTTTGTTTTCAGTAACAGGGGTTTTAGTATCTTCCTGAGAATAAAATAAAAAAACTGAGAATGAATGTCAAAAGCAAAAAGCAGGCAGCTAAGAAATATATTTGTTCTTACTTAGTGGTCTATTGCTAACAGACAAAAATGCAAAGACAACTTGGACAACAAGGTCAAATGTTATCACGCAGTGCAAAGGAATCAAGAAATAACGTGGTACAGGTTTCAAGGTAAAAAACAAAAACGTTTTTACAACACATTCCTTTCCTTGTGCTCAGGTTACTTTCCTTTGCATAATCTCTCTCTCACCACTGACTGCTTGCATTATTTAAAGCTGTCCATGTTAGTTAAAATCCTGACAGTGCAGAAGCTCGTCCAACATTTTCATCTGTGCACTGCACAACTACAACAAGGTGGCAACTCAGGGTGGCACAAACCAGGCTATCGCATTAATGCCACCATAGCCAGCAGTATTTGTCACAGCTGACGGCTCATGAAGTTCCAACATCAGCAATTTACACACTGCAATATACAATTGTTTTGACAGAACTATAGCAATGAAAGGAAATAACCATTCCTTTGAGTTATACAGAATGTGCTGAGTGATAAATTTGGTTAATGTAAACAATGACGAAATATTTTTCCTTAAATTGGCAGCACAGCAGTTATGATTGTGTGTCACAAAAATCCCAATAAAAACATCAGTCTAGTGTGCGCTGCCATCAATAAAAAGTAAACAGAGTTTTCACACACTGTTGCTGGTCTTTCAAAAGATAAATCAATCCATTTTAACTCTGTGTGTATCTTGACATTTTAGAAAACTTATGTAGAAACAAATAACACATTAGCTTAATTGTGTGGAGACTTTCAGGCATACCACAAGGCAGTGCAACAGGTAAAAGGTTGTAAGCATTTTAGTTTAACATGCTCAACAACTGAGTATTTAACAGAATGTGACAAAGTAACAGTTCTGGCACTAAGTCAAAGATATCTACTGTGTTTAGCATGCTAACCAGCTAGCTCCATTCGTTCTGTCTTGTAATACAATTCTTATGTCGAGAGGCAAAGGATCTGCATGTGAGCTCTCTTAGCTTCTTCAGTCGATATCAGAGGTTACCTTTTTTTAAAAAGTTTTTTTTTAAGCTCTATACCTAAAAGAGAAATTTAGCGTCTCCCTAGGACCCAAACATACACCATGAATATCTACAATTATAAATTCTCCCACCACCTCAAAACAAACTTGCACTATAACGTAAGCACATAAGCAGTAAGGTAATAGGACTACATTCCCTATGTGAACTAGAGTGAAGAGTGTGGATAAGTACACAAAGTACATCACAGCAAAACTCAAATTTGCTGAGTGTAATGTTTTCTCATGACCTCGTAAAATATGTGCATTCAGTTTTGTATTGCATCGGGCGACAAGACCAGAAAAGCAAAAAAAATAAAAAATTTAAAAACATTTTAATTAAGAAAATGAATTCACCTATCAAAGCATTGTAACGCTTTCTATTCTGCTAATTGGTGACTCAGTACAAATGGATCCATGACCCGCTGTGGATTTCTACCTTAACTTTGGGAAAATAATAACAACAAATGTTCACAAAATGTTAAGAGAGGAAATATTGCTAAATCCATTTTCCTTTTTTATTAAACTAAAATGGCTTAATTGCTTGTTAACTCATTGGGAAGCACTATTCATTCTAACTTGACAGAGTCAAATTAAAGCTGTATAAAAATGTCTTTGGGTTTGTCTTTCGGTTTTTCTGACAGTCACCAATTGTGTAAACCCTCTCATCTTGTTGGCCTCTCAGTGTGTATGGTTCAAGACTGGCCCTGTTCACTGGGAGGCCAACACTCCAACACGACCTCAGTGCTTGGAGCTCCCGGCTCAGGCAGGCTTAGGTCGGCTAATACAACCACTGGCTGCAAGGCTTACTTAGCAAACTGGATAACAGCACCTAGAGAAATAAAGTATGTAGCAGATTGTAGTAACTCTTGGGATACGCTGCCCCCTGTTTGTTTGGAATGACCTTTGACATATAGCCAATTCTTACATGTCACACCTTTAAGTTAAAAAAAATCAATGCCTCTTTTAAAAGAAGTAACAAAATACAGCACAGAAGTGAGTCCATTCAGTTGATTTTATTTACTTATGGTAGAAGCTGAAAATGTGGATAACAAAATGGCATTTAACCAGCACCACTTTAAATTAGAAACATGACTATTGCTGCCAAAAGCCTGGTTAACACTTAAGAATTATCACATCTTAAAGGGAAGACCACACATAGCAACAGATTCGACCAATTTTTAATATTTTACTCTTGGAAACACACACACACACACACACACACACACACACACCAGATGATTAAGTGAAGACTCAGGACCCGACTCTTGACATATAGGCTAAACAATATCAGAGAGATGATTTCAGGGCTGTGGGAACCCACAGAAACTTATGTGATCATCAACAACTACCTGAGAAAAAACAAACATGGAGACAGACTGCCGAACTTGAGTGTATTGTTGCATTGAAAAACAAAAAAGGAAAATAAGGTGAATAAAGTCATGATAAATCAGCACGGCTCATACAGTGTGTGAGCAGGGTGGAGGCGAGTTGGAAATAAAGATACACTTCGTCTAAAACAGGCTAGTGCAGGCTAATGCTACAAGCTAACAAGCATGCCATGTATGTCTAGTTGGGGACACCTCATGGTTACCTCACTCATTTGGTTATGGGTCAATATCTACTGCTGTTCCATTTATACTGCAGGATTTTTAAATTGTGGATATCAAAAATGTTTAATATTTACACTTTGTAAATGGGGAGGCTCTGATCCAGTTATTTGGGCAGATCTGTTTTGACCAGTTGTCCCGCATTTGTTGGGAGGGAGGAATTAGACTTAAAATTTGCGGTTTTAGCTTAAGCTTAATATCTCACCATACAATGGACAGAGGGCAGAGAAACATCCTGGAAAAGTCAGCAGCCCAGAGCTACCAGGGGTGATTGATAAGTTGCAGCTGAAAATAAAGGAAGATGAGTTTCACAGCTCTTGTTACACACACATGCAGTTCAACTCTCTCAGTAATTTAGCCGAAAGTTTGAAGTTAATAACTTTTATGGTATTTCTGTTTCAGGAAATTGAAAATTGCTAGTCAGCACTGTCTGAGAAAATGGATATTATGAGTGTGCAGTCATCCGCAACCTGCATCTCAGGGGCTCACCCGAAAAGGTCCTTGAGGACATGTAGGCAGCACTAAAGGAGGGTGCCTCTTCTTACAGCATGGTGAGGAAGTCAGTGGCAGAGAGACAAAGGCCGATGTGTGCATTTTGTCAGACAGTGCTGGCTTGCAGTTTCAGTTACCAAAAACGAAAAAATTATCAAAGCTCCTGGACGACACTGTGAGTTTGTGTTGATTCTAGCATATACTCTGGAAAAAAACAGTATGACCACCACTGCCTGGTGTCGTAAAGCCCTCGATCTCGCTGCTGGATACTGTCTACATTTGTTTTGGAAGAGAATGAGACAGACACATTGCTTTTGTGACTACCAGTTACTGACACAACATTGTTAAGTTTTCCAATGTGTGTAGGACCTCTACATCTGATACAGTGATCATTATTATATCAGCTCTAATTAATGAAAGCAAGCCCCCCATCCTCATGAAGTCCCCACTTTGGAAAGAGAGTGGTGTAACACATGTCTATATACTATAGGGACAAATTATGAACACAGACACAGCGTCATTGAGTTTTCCAACATGTCTGGGACTTCCACAGCTGATACAGTGCAGCAATGATGGTTATATTGGCCATAGTTAATGACAGAAAATGGAAAGTACCCCCTCTCCAAGGTTCTTCCATCTTCCTGTGCCTCCGACCAGTGGCAAGGAGTCAGAAATAGGGATTTGCAAATAGTCATTTTCTCGGTGTTGGTCTCATTTAATTATGTGGATCTTCAGAGGGCATCAGCACGGAATACGGACGGTTTCATAGCCAGTTAAAAGTTGCAGCAAGTAATTTTAACTTCAAACTTCAAAGAGTTACACTGCAAGTGCATGCAAGAAGGGCTGGGCAACTCCTCTCCTTTTATCTTAGGCTACAACCTGTTCAGTCCCTCCTCATGAGAAACAGACATGTGTGCCCTTCTTTACATTACATTAGTCTCTAGTTCATCTTTTTTGTCTTTGTTAGGGAAAAAGAGCATCTATGGGAACATGGGGAGCATATCATGCAAAATAATATTACTGCTAATAATATTTATATGCAAACCCAAATACCTTTTGTGGTAATGCGACAACTACACAACAGTATCATCATGCAAAACATTTTTTATTCTAAGTCTCATGAACACTTTAAATGTTCACAGCCAAACACATTTTACCTACTGATATAACAGGTATCAGCAAAAAAAGCCTTTGTATTTGACGACAGAAGACACAAGTCTGTTAAACCAAACATCAGCCAAATGTCAGGCAGTATAATGTTTCTGTGACTATAACTGTTTCTGATGTTTACATGTCTGGCAAACTATAAAAAGTCATTACTGTTCATCAACATTAGTTTCACTGACATCGGCTCTCAACAAAGCACTTGTTATAAGTGTGGTGTTCATACCAGTATGTTTGCATCATGAACAAGTTGTTTTAAGAACAAAAAGAGGATCCACTACTCTGGAAGCCACAAGTGGGCATTTAGGCAGACGCCCAACCCAGTGTACCACGCACCCTCCTGCTCATCACCCTCACCGCACTGCCAGGCTCCGAATGAATGCTGCATTCATCCAGATGACCATGTTTTTTTGCTTTGCACTCTCGAATGTTAATAAACTGGGAAGGCTGTTGGATGCACCTCCACACTTACCACATTAACACTGACAAAGCAGCCTGTGCCAAGCAAGCAAGACAAACGGCTGCAGTAAATTCACAGCTAGACCTTCGGCAGTGCTGAATGGCAACAGAGTCGGGAAACAAATGTATTTTTCATGGAAGGTATGTTAAAGCACAAGGAGAACAAACCAGTACAGAAAATTAATGTGCATCAAGTATTGATTCACCTGTCTATGGGGTAATAGATTTTAGATGTGAAAATAAAACTCTCTAAAAACAAATACGTCAGGGATTTTTTAAATAAAGCACAGGAAAGCATGCACTGCTGCTGTACTATTTGTGTTTAATGCCTCTCTTTATTGCTGTAACTTTAAGCTCTGTGCATCTTTCAAACAGTGGAGCGGTCAGTTTGCATGCTAATGAATGCTTTAATTTAAAATTTAGATGCCGTGCACATGAGCAAAGCACAGAAAGGTCAGAAAGTTTTTTCGCACAGTTTGGGATTCATCTAGTTCCTACTAAACATATGATACCTACGCACATTTTCCAAGTATGTGCACATTAGCTCTGGGTAACATTTAACATCCTTGAGCAATTTTGCTCAACAGTAGCAATTATCTACTCCTGAGTCAAAACACACTTGTGCAACTTATCTTTTTTTTCAGGGCACTCAATCACCAAATTACAGCCAGTGTAATTACAGAACACTTTCCTCACATATACCCCTTAGACATGCATATATGCATTTTATGGGATCGTGATCTAAATGTAGAGCTACTACTCGCCGTGCCCCTGCAACAGGGAAGGTCTCACTATCTTGCTCATGCACAGTTTGGAGAGGATTAACAACAGCTGTGAAGTGCAAACGCGGCGGAGGATCAAGACTGTGACTCACAGCCACGCTAGATCTTTCTAATAATCAGGTCGCTCTGCTGGACTGCCAGCAACTTTCTGTCGAGCCAACAGGGAACTGAAGCATCGGAGATGAGAGCAGGTCATGCTGCACGCTGTGGAGTGTTGAATGTAATGTGAATTACGGAGAGGTGTTTCAGTATTTAAACTCGCTGGCAGTTTCTGGAGATTAAGCATTTAAATTCGAGCAGTTCTGCAACTTTTCTGTCAGGCGTTGTTGACCTATAAAAGATTCAGATGGTTTATGATTCTCTCTGTTGCTTACTGAGCTTTTTCTCCAGCACCCATTTACATGTAAAGAAATTAGTCAAATCCCTGAAGACCTGAAAGAACATTTGCTCTATGTAACACCTATAATAGTCAAAGGAAACACTGATCATTACACGCCTGTGACTGTTTCAGTTCTTTTGTAAAGCATTTGCGCTTCACTCAGACTTAAAGGGATAGTCCACACTTTTGGAACCTGAGCCCTATTTATTAATTAGCAATGATATTGTTGATTGGTATTTTAAAGCACAATACATGCTGTTCCTCATACTAGCTTCGAATACTTAGCCATGAAACAATTAAAAAGTCAGTGGGGTCTCATTCCTGTTTGTACAAGCTGACTGAGGCTCACTGAAATTTACTTTGTGTGCGATGTGAAGTAAATTTCAGTAAGCCTCAGTCAGCTTGTGTTGCATTGTGCTTTGAAAGGACTCTGCCAATCAACAATATCATTGCTAATTAACAGCCATCCCTTTAAATAGGAATTTGATCAAAATTTTGGTTTGATTTTTATTAAACAATTCATTAACTGTGACAAACAGGCTACAAATTCTTTGAAATACTGATGATAACTAAAAACTAAAAGATAGACTAGAAATTAACATCAGTGCTTTAAGTGGACTTGTATGCACTGGCACACAGTACCACCACTTCTAGATTTTACCGGCTGGTGTACTGGGACTTTTTAAAGTGTACCAGGACCTCTCACAAGCTCCCAGCATACCTTCCTGTTCTCTCCACATCAGACTGTCTTAGCCAGTGCTGGCCCAAGCCTCTGAGGGGCCCTATGCAACTTTTGATTTGGGGCCCCCTTCATACCACCTCAATCTCAATGTATATATATGTGTGTTGCTATTGAAAACAATATTAGCTATGTGTAAATTAATAATTAACTGGGAATTTAGGGAGCAGATGTTTAGCTGCATCTTTAGCTGGTACTCCTTGGTGGCTTATATCACAGTCATAAGTGCAAAGGGTGCAGACAGCTGGTATGAAGGCATGGCCACTGCTCTCAGTGTTTGGAGGGAATTTTTGGGAGGCATGGACTCTATTCTTTTCAGAGGGTCTACTGCTTTCTCTCTCCTTGTTAGTATGATCTTCATCATTATTCATCTTCATCAGCTGGCACACACACGCACACAGTATCACTGTAACTTTACATTATTACTGTAATGTTTTGAAAAGTGCTATACAAATAAAGTTTATCATAAGGTTATTATTACTGCTGCATGAGCGCTTTCCTCTTCTTGCTTTTTGCTGTGATCTGCTTCTCTCATTACAATTAACTTAACAGGTTTGGCTGCAATGATATTTATGAATAACTTGCATGAAATGAAAAATCATGCTTACCAATCTTAATGTCAGTTAACATTATTTCTGCAATGTAATTGCCGGCAACATAGACAAGTACTTAGCTAATTACGTAACATTAAGCTAACGTTATTAACGTATATTATTTTCCCAAGACTGGCACATCGGCAACTGGATTTAACTCAACTCACAGTCTAGACTTTTCACATCCACCCAGGTCATTTAACTTTGCAAAGAGGCTGAAAGAATCATCCGAACCAGCCGGAGCACGCAGGGGCACGAGAAAAAACAAACTCAATGAACTGACCTATCTATCAACCATGCTGTGAAAAAGATCAAGTAGAGTGATTTCTGAACATTGTAAACAGCCCTGGCAAATGAGATTCACCTAGATAAATGTGTATTACCTGGATACATTTCCCTTTTGATGGTGGGGGAATATAGGTTAGTTCTTGTGTGCATTTTTTGGGTGGCTGATACAAACGCTAGTCTCGATACCTAGCCAGCTACCTATGAGGCTAACCATTTGGGGGATTGTAGTTCACAGCACAAAATATTGTAATTAGTCATGCAAACGTACCTTTATCCTCTTACCTTTTTTCTTCCTCTAATCTTCTTTTTTCCCTCTTCTCTTCCCTAGAGGCAGAAGTCCTTTTCTGGGATATTGCTGTCTTGTAGCCTCATCCACAAACAACCAAAATGTACAAACGTCCAGAATGAACTTGGGGCATTGCAATGTAATCACGCATGCCTGTCTGCGCAAAACAACCCCAATACAGACTGACAGAAGTCAGTCAGCAAGTAGGCTACTATGGTTAAACAAATTTGTAGAATAAAAATTGTATCGTTTTGGAGAGTTATGCCACCTTTTTCTCTCAACATGTTTACATTGTTTTTTCAATTAAAAAAAAAATCCTAAAATTTACATGCTCTTGGGGTCATTGGGACCCTCTGCACCCGCATATGTTGCATATGCATCGGGCTGGCTCTGGTCTTGGCAATTCAGAATGACACTTAAATTACATTGGGGTGCACTACGTGACACTCACCTCCCCCTCTTCTTGTGGACTATGTGAGGCTCACTCATTTGTTCTTGCAGAAGTGGGATGTAACATTAACACTAGCTCACGAGTCACAAAATGTTGGATAAACGGGAAAGGCAAAGAAATAAAAAATAGACAGTAATATTGGTGTAGCTCCAAAAGGGCACAAAGAGAATGTGAAATGAAACCGATTCTGATGATGACACAGGTCTCCGAGTCATACCGAGGCAGAAAATTAAAAGTAGTTTGTTTTCTTAAATTAATTTCATGAAAACCAGCCTTATCCTTTAGTACCTTTTATTCTTGTAGAAATTGTAGAAAGCTACACAGTGAAATATTTCACCTTGTGACAGGAAGCATATTGTCAGTCCCACCCCCTGCAGTTGGTCAAGCCTTCACTGCAACACCTGTCACTTATTTTGATGAGCTGTCCACCTTGAAAAAGCATCTTGCCCAAGGCTGAGAGGATGGCAATCAAAAAAACACACCACAGGCATTCATGCAACAGATGGTGAGTGCAGGCCGATTTTAAGAGAAACAGCAGTGATTTCTTACCTCCTTCCACTAGTGTTGCAATGACCTTCCTCTGCTACAAGCCCAGGAACCAGAAAATGGCTAATGCGAATCCAGACCAAAATGCCTGGGAATTTTTGTTGAAATGCCAATTTGTAGTACTATTTCTGTATTGGCGAGGGCCAGTGTTGGAGAGACTATGCTATTTTTGCATTTTAATGAGGCAAATCTGGCATTTTAATTTTTCCACAGCATGGTGCTGGCATGACAGTGTCTCCAGCCAGAAAATTCTAACTAAACATTCATTGTTGGTTGGGGGCAGCTCTCAGCTGGGTCTTAAAAGATTAAATGGAGCCTCACAGAAGTGATGGGATATCCCTTACAATAAATAATGGAGCATATCAGTGAAAAGATCAGACACTGGGATGTGCAATAATTATTATCTGATTAAAAAAATATGTCTGTAAAAGTGTTCAGGGAAGGTTAAACTTTACTGTTAAGGGATGGGTTTGTTTCAGGAATGTTAGCTTTTTTTATTTTATTTTTGATGACATTAGATGTCATCATCTGTGAGCTTGAATATTTGAGTCAATATACCAGTTTGAGATGAGCTTAACAAAATAAACAGTATTAAACCACATTAAAAAAATAAAAAATAAAAAAATTGTTGCTTACACTAGGAACAGAGAACCACATCCAAGTGATATGTAGACTGAGCTAAGCGCGAATATTACTATTCATGTTAAACATCTAAGCTGTTTTTGTAAGACATAAGTGAAACCTAGCTGAACGAATCTTAATTTTATGAACATTCTGTCATTTAAAAACATCAGCAAGTATTTTGCTGACATATGTTTGTTATTACAAATGCACGGCCCATTACTGTCTCCTTATGAGCATTGGAATTACTGATGCAAATATTTCCTCAGACAAACATACTAACATCTAAAGTTGTCTGATGATGTAAATAGCTAAAAGGTGGTGGATAAGAACAGGGACACTCTTTTCACTTTTCACTAATATTTTAGCATGTCACAGTCAGAAAGCACAGGTGTAAATAACATAATTTTCCTTGTATGATCAAGAAGCAATTTTTCTCTAATATGCAGAGTATCACATAACTTTCCTGTGGAATGAGTCTTTAATATGTTTACAGGAGGGATAAACATAAAACCTGCCTGTCGTCTTACACTGTCCTTGCAGTGCAAAATGTGAGAGGGAAGTCTCACATCCCAACATAAAGAGCAAGCACAGAGCTCGTCTGTCAGGCTTGATGCACATCCATCTGTCAAAGATGACCATAGAGACTTTTGGCCAAAGGCCAGTTACTGACCTGTAGATGGAGACAGCTATTTAGAGACTCCTGGGACTGAGAGGTGCATCTCCATCACCTGCCAAATAGGAAGCTGAAGCACTGGACAATAAGGGAGACATCTCAGATGGTAAGAGAAAAAGACTGTGTTTATAGAGTCATGTGCGCCCCTGCCTCCTCTGCAGCACTACACAGCACAGCACTAATGGTATTTTAGACCAATAACATTATTGTGTCGCACATGTCTCATCAAACCCTACAAGCTGCTCCCACAAAACCATTCAAATGAGCTGACTCCTTGTCCAGCTGAAGCTTTTGAAAAACATCCATCATTCTATGTTTTCCCCCTGTGAAGATCAAAACAGATCTTAAAGGTCAGTGAATACTGGACTGCACCTCAACCTCCTTGCCCTTAATTTTCACTGCACTATGAATGAACAATGATGAGACCATTTCTCATTTTTAAAGTCTGCAGATTTTTTATTTTATTTTATTTTTTTCTTACATGGGGCTAGTAAGTCACATGAAATCAAAGAATTATCGAGTAAAAATGAGTTAGGATTCAACACAGGAGCAGTAATTCAAACTGCTTGAGCCTGGTGCTTCTGTTCAACCCGTAAATATTAAAATCTGATTTCCAGCTCACAGAGATAGTTTCCACCACCAACTAATCCACCTTTATATTGCAATAGCTCCTCAACCCAGGTGTCTGTAAATTATAGTGGGAATGTAAAAAATGTTAGAGCAAATGAAAATGGGTTTGCTGTTGAATTTTCTTAGAGCCCTTCTGTGTATTTAAATATTTAATTCTCATATTTACTCTAATGGCATAATGACTGTAATAAGACAAAGAAAAATCACAGTGAGAATTGGTTTGCTGTTGGTGCTGTGAATGCTCTGGGTAGAATTTGGTGTGATATATTTAGGACTACCTTAAAGCCCAAAAATAGAGAACATCATCCTGAACAAAAATGGGACTGACATGCTTGTTGTGTGCAGAGTATATGTGCATAAACAGATGGGTCCAGATGCTGCTCCACAATTCTACAGCTGCTGCTTGTTAATAATCAGGAGAACTATCACTCTGACATCAAAAGTAGATTGATCCAATCTGCTTTGTTGCCATGAAGGCTTCAGTGTGTTCGGTTAGGTGTTCTCTGTCTGCTAATCAAAAGTTTTCTTGAACATTATCTAAACTTGGTTTAACTGAAGCCATGTTTTTTTCTGCCTCAGTATATATCTGCTCTATATTCTCTGAATGTCTCATTTCATTTATCCTCATTTGAGTGAATATACAATGTCATCTCAGGTCGTGAAATATTAACTGCTTTGTCATGTCTCTTGGCCTCTCAGGGTACCCTTAACTGAGTGCATGACAAGCAAAGTCATCCTGTCAAAAGGCCTTTCTCACTCATGATTAAAGGAGAAATTTGTTTTTTTGGACATTAAGCCTTATAATAAGGATTTTTATAATCATATACAATGTTCTACAGCATTATTATGACAGCGCAGTCTTGACAACTGGAGCTTGTTGCTAATGACGCCGCTAGCTGAAAACAATGGAGGAACTTGTGCACTCAGAAAGTCAGTAAAAAATACAATAAAGGGTCGTCTAAAAAGATGTTGAACTTGCTAATTGTTTAGTGGTGTTCTCTCATGTATACATCTTTGCTTAATAAAACAAGCTATCAAAAGGGGAAACATATACAGCTACTTCTCAATTTCAAGGCTAAATAGCTAGTTAGCTAGTCAGTTTTAAATAGATCATTATTGATCAGTTAAGAGTTGAAGCACAAGTTTCTTTATCTCTGTTACCCAAAATTTCTACCCAGAGGCTAAAGAAATGGTGCGTATCTGATAAATATCCAGATGTTTTTTCTTCCTTTCAATTAAAGTTGCAGTAGGTAACTTCTGCTAACAAGCTAGCAAGCTAATGTTAGCTGTAGCATGAAACTTGAAACATGGAACTGAGAGACAACCTTGCTGCGGTCGTCTGCGCTGGTTCATGTTTTGTTTCATTTGTTGTCACTCTATTTTAAGTCCAGTTTGAACCGAGACAAAATGGTTGCAAGGAAAGTTGCAGCGGAGTAAATTGGTCTGTCTCAGCTCGAGCTTGAGCCGACTGATGGTGTCTCTTGTTCAGTGGTGCCATCTCCTCAGTGAGGAATGTAGCTACTGACTGTGCCAAAAGTCGCTAGAAGTCGCTCAATGACATCATCAACTAATTTGCATAAGAAGTGATTTGCATGTAATGGACATTATATAACCCTAACCCTAAATATGTTTAAACCTACAAATGAACTTTTTTCTGTTTTTTGTTTTATTTTATGTCACAATTCAATCAAAACGGTTATTGAAAAAAAGAAACAGAAAAAGAAAACAGATTTGAAAGAACAGCTGATTTAATAGCTTCATGACTTCATGAATTTCTAGACCCACATTATATAAACCAGTACTGTAAAATGTTAGAATATCAAATTTGAAAAAGTTACGTGGGGTGGAATTGCTAGCTCTACGTCTGGACCTCCTCCTTTATCCAATGATTTTAGTGTGACAGTGAAGAAACATTTACATTTGTGGTGGTGCAGATCTGCTCTGCTCCAGCTGCAGCCGGGAGTGTTGCGCTGCTCCACAGTGAGACTGACCGCCTGAGTGCCTTGAGACTGGGGAGGGGCTCATGACGGCCCCCGCTACTCATTAGGGACATGAAATGTGGAACAGAGTAAGTTACGTGGTTTCACTTCACTTTGTCGCTAAAAGTCTCCAAAAGACCAGAATAAAAGTTGCTAGTTTTGTCGCTAGTCGCTTTTTAGAATTTATGTTGCT
>JAQLOL010000003.1:7680459-7695222 GCA_029783665.1 Naso thynnoides
TCAAGGCTCCACGTTAGGCCCACTTTTGTTTTCAATTTTCATTAATGATCTTCCTTTGTTTAAGTGTTTGATCCGGGCAGAGGAATTTTTATTGGTTAATTATGGATTTAATGGATTGGTTAATTATGGAGCTTGCACACTCACCCTCAGCATGTAGGTTACCTTAGAAACATGCATAGTTTAAAGGAATACTTGACCATTTTTCGAGAGTACGCTTATTAACCAGCATCCAGTTAGCCAAGCTTAATATAAAGACTGAAAACAGCAGTGATGTCATGGGAAGCAGTGCCTCACTGCAAACTTAAAAGAAATACCAAGTTTACATAATTGCATCTAGAGATCATTTACTAATATTTATAATTTATTGAATTTAATCTATTTTATTTTGAATTTCAATATGTTTAAATTTATCTGAAGATAACATATTCTTAATCAGTGTAATACAAGTCAGAATTGTTATTTTAAGCTCCTTTTCGCCTTTTTTTCTTTGTCAGTTTGCTCCTTCACTCCTCACTTTGTCTAGCCTTTCCCCACCAGGCTCACAGCAATGCACTGCTTATGGACGTAACTGTGTAGCTGCAATGTGCTGTGAACACTCAGCTTCTTGCATGCCAGGTAGTATTGGCTACCAAGTTTTAGGACCAGTAATGCCATGTGGATATTACCTACAATTTTAAAGCCTGTTTTTGACAGTTTTACTGTGATTACACTGTAATGGGCCCTAGCTGCAAGCACATTTAGGTGTTGGCAGCACCGTAATCGTGGATATTTCTAACTTTCTCGCTAAGATTGTGCACAGAGCTGTGATTCCTAATTTGAAACCAGCCCCTGGCCTGCAGGATTCTGTCCAGTGAAAGGGTGTAAAAGATGAAGCTATGTAAACGTTTGAAACAGAATGATAGCAAAAGCACAGACTGCCGCTCTGGCCAGCAAGCTTTTTGCTTTCCTTGCCTAAAGTTACTCTTTTCTAGGAGCAACAGCATGTGTGTAAGTGTGGTGTGCATCAGGAAAAATGTCCCACAACATTTCCTTTCACAAGAGCTGAATTTCAATTTCCATTTAACAAATTTTATCGGCATGACTGTAAAGTAACAATATTGCCAAAGCAACTACAAATTTACAAATAAAATAATAATAATAATAACATTGGTGAAATCAGAAAATAGCAGCAGGTATTTGGCATATTTGTTGATTGTAGTCCAGCTAATGTAGACTCCATTTTGTCTATTCATGCGTAAATGAATTTGGGCTGCTGCATTAAGTAAATGTATGCCACAATGATAGGTCACTGCCCACACAGGCAAAGATTTCTCTGCATGTTACCGGGAAACAGCCCAGCTCCAAAGGTTACAAAATCAGTCTTCCAGCACCTCTAAAGCTTGCTAATGAACAAAATGTATGTAGCTTGTCTGATCCATACCAAAAACAACAAGATAAAATGAAAAACCGTTCATGTGTGAGAAAACTTGACTGTAGCAATCCTCTAATCTGACCTACTGCTTGAAAGCAAATGAGAGCATTTCTTGAAAGTGTGGAACTACTCCCTTAAGTTTGTAACAAATCAAAGCAAGCTGCTGAAACCGTAGAATGGATGGATGTATATTAGTAGACATGTTCCCCCCCAAAAAATTCTGTGCATTTGTGACATTTGCTGTACTCACCTGACACTGCAAGTAAAATCTATTAACTTTACCATCACTTAAGTGTGACACAGAATTATTTAAGAAATACACAGTAGCCTCAAGAAAAGGGTTGTTTGCACTAATGAGATTAAACACGGAAAAGTCCCCGGCAGCAGCATCAGTTCAGCTACCAGCAGGTGCTTCATGCCAGCAGTGCGGCACATAAGGTAATAAGCCGCCATGACACTAAGCCTGTATTAAAAAAGGGGTTGGCTGCATGGTTTCAGATATGAGAAACGAGCCTTGATGTGACAGATCATTGTCCAGATTGAGACTCATGTCAAATACGATGTTTCAGTACATGTCAGAGGCCAGAGTACAGTGCAGAAAGCACTCAATGATTCTGTTGGCAGAGGAGATGCCATGCTATGTTTGGATGCAAATATTGGATCTAGCAAAGGAACTTATTTCCTGCTTGGTGCACTGTGCTCAGCTGCCGATTATCTGTGTAAAGTGAGCTCTGGTTGATGTCAATATGTATAGTAAATAAGGGCTTTTTCAAGGCTGCATAACGTGGAGGGAAGGCTTTGTTGTTACACTGATGACAACCTCGGTAAGGAACGCTGGCATGAAAACAAGCGGGTGTTACTGTTTGGATTTTCAATGGGAGGTTGAGCTTCTTTTCTGCTTATATTGCTCCCCTACGGATGACCTATTTCTCAGTGAGTTGCAATACTTGATCATACAACATATTCTAATGATGTAACCAGGATCCAACATTCAGGAATAGAGGAATGGTTAGACATTTTTAACAATTATATTTTGGTAGGTTTCCGATAACCTGTGAAAGTCAGGTACAGATAGAAAGGAAACTGTGTTAAAAAGGAGTTGACGAAAAGTGATTGCAGAAGAAATGTATTCAATGTAATTCAGCCAGAGAAGATGAATATTGCAATATGTGATTATTGCTGCTTTTCCATTTTAGATTCAAATACATTCTGTCTCATTAAAAAATCTGTGCTAGACTTTTTAGGCTTTACAGTCAGAGCCAATGATTAAAGTACAATAATTATTCTGCTGTAAATAAGGGTGCAAAGCACTTAGATTAAACACTGTGCAAATTTTGCTAATGAAACTTGATGATTATTGTGACTGTAATGGTCCATTTTATGTGCAAGAGCCAAGAGAAAAGTTCCTCACACAGTGCTGCTCCAAAAACTAAACTTTTCAAAAAAAAAAAATTCAGAGGACAGCATAAAGCATTATAAAATCAATCTGAAAGGCCAGAAGACACAGTCTGTCTTTCTTTTGCTGTTTCTGGATGCGAGAAATTGTTGTGAAATAAGTGTTTTGGCATCAAAGTGTAACAGGTTTCCCAATTTGAATGAAATATAAAATAATTGAAAAGCTAATCTTGTTTTCTTTGGCGGTGTGCACAGAGGAATTAATGGGTCGTGTGCTCCATGCCAAATTGCAATTTAATGAGTTGAGTCACCCTGGCTGTTTTGTATACACAAGTCATTATCACTGACATTGATGTGCTTGTTAACTACTGCAGTATTGTCTCATGCAGTGTCCTGATTGTTTTAATTGTGACTGAACTCTTTCGTTGCTTCATCTGCATCCTGGCTTAGCATGAAGAACTTATTGAACAATGGGAATAAATAAAAGTCTGTCTGTGTAGATTCAACAATGCCCACACAGTGTGGGAACACTGAAACTACCTGCCAGCGTTCAAAATAATGGAATTTAGTTAAAGGATTTTCCTCATAAATTTATATGAAAATGTGCGTTTTTGAAGTTTTCTGCAGGGACAGGGCTCCAGACACACACATGCACATGCAGACACAAAGAACAGGTTCAGTCAACAAATAACTGTTTTGCCGCACTGAAAGAAAAGCATCCATATTCCTCAGAAGACAGGACTGCAGAAAGCAGTTGTGTTTTCAGTCATGGATATTTACCCATCCAACCACAAACAATGGCCACCTCACCAGCAGGTCCTTGTAAACCTCTCTCTTTTCTTTGTCACAAATTCTTCCTTGCTTTCTGAAGTTTGGCCCAGTATCCTCTTGAGCAATCCTGGGCTGGAAATCATTTACTGGCAGTTGTTCCGCAGCATTCAACATTGTCAACAGCAGGTTGGGGTGTGGGACTCTGCGCTGGGCTGTGTGTTATAGCTGCCATAAGGTTCTGAATCTGGAAGAGCTCCTGCATGGGGATAGATCTGTGTCTGAGGCGGGTTTGTGGGCAGCTCCAGCAGCCAGCTGTCTGTGTGATTTAACAGTGTGTGTAAATCAAGAGCGAGTCTCTGCTCGACCAGCCACCCTCATTTCAATCTCTCTACAAATCACACCACGCAGGCAGTGCGAAGGGGGAGAGCTATAAAGGCGCCCCAAAATAATCATCCTCTGCAACTCTCTTTCTTATGCTTTCATTTATTAGGTAGATGAGCATAAATCTGACATCAATCATAAAAGACACTGAAAATATGGTTTGGTCTCGGCAGATGACATTAAGGTTTGGCTTGCTTAGTCATCTGTAGTTTTGTGTTTGCAGGGTGTTACATTCTGTCCTTCACATCCAGTGCAGAGATGGTGGAGCAATATTTGAGGCAGATGTTGGCAAAATCTGAGAAAAAGGACAGTAGTTTTTTATAATCCCAGGCTTGTAAGAAACTTTATTTATGATGTGTAAAAAAGGGGTATTGAATTAGCATAACTGCTTCTGAAAAAGCATTTGATAAAGTGGACTGGGCATTCCTGCAGCAGAGAATGGAAAGAATTGGCTTCAGGGACAACTTTGTCAGATGAACTGAAGGTATCTCAGGTCCACAGTCAGAGTTAATGACCATTGCAGAAAATTTTTTAAGCTGAAAAGAGAGACAAGGCAGAGACACTCATTGTCCTCAGTTGTGTTTGCACCAAGTGTTGAACTCTCAGACTGCATCCACAGACACACGGTGTAATTGATGAAGGAGGGGTTCAGCATAAGAAAGCCCTGTTTAGGGATGACTTGTTATTATTTATACGTCTCTGCAGCTGACTTGGCAGAAAAAGCCCTCTGAGTGAAAGAGAAATTGGGGATAGAATTAAAAATAATTATTGAGGACAGACCTTGGGAGAGTGTATGAGTTGCCACAAAGGTAATAACAGTAATCTATGGAAAGAATTAGAGAGGAAGAAAATGTTTTTTATTTCTTTAAGGGTCCTTTGATAGTTTCAGTGTCTGATAAATGTTCATTATCAACTTTATGTTGGAGGAAATGTGGGAAGAGTGGGGATCATTCACATTATCTTCTGGGGCTGTTGCAGAGATTCTGGCTAGATATTAAAGAGGATATTGAAAAAATAAGGACAGCTGCCATCCCACTGGATCCTGTTTTGTTTTTACTTGGAGAGCCACCCCAAAAATGAAGCAGACAAAGACAAATTCAATAAAATAACAGCCCAAAAACAAAGTCAACATAATGAAATTTATGACAACAAAGATGAACTCATGTTGTACTGGAGTGCCTGAACGTGTCGCATGAAGGAGAGTGGAGCAGATGGACCAAAATGCAGATGGCAGGCAGGATCAACAGGAGCTGAGCTCAGGCAAACAGAGCAGAGGACTCCACTCAGACTGAAACCAAAGCTGGGGATAGACTACATGCCTTAAGGCAGGATTCTACATTGGATTCACAATTATACTGAGTCCTTCCTAGTCTGCACCAGTCATCACTGCTGGTAGGCGGTTGGTGTGTTAAGTTGGCACAGATATCTGTAGATATGCAAGGAGAGCAGACTCTTCCCGACATGAGCTGGTACGTATCACAAATATTTGATTTTCAGTCTGGTATAGTGCATGAACCCAACAGACCGTCAACAGCCAGTGAACACAACAGAGGAGGTGGGATCACGGGTGGGATGCAGTATATAACTTTACTGAAAGGTTTGTGATTATCTCACTTCCAAATCTCTGCAGTCTGTAGGGTTCAAACTCCCCACATCTAACCCTTTGCTAACGTCAAATCACTCAAATGTATTTCGTCCTCTTTTTTCTATTTTTTTTTTTTGATCAAACAGTGGCGCTTATTACGTTTCTTTACTCTTTGTCTGCTTCTTTGATTTTGGTCGTTCAGTGGTGGTTGGCAAATAACATTTAGGTGCATTACCGCCACCCTCTGGACTGGAGTGCATTTTGTTTACTCTAGCAAGTGTTTCAATGAGAGTTTGGTGTGTTCAGTTGGAGTGACAAGTCGTGTAGTCTGTGATCCTTCGTCTGGGTCAGCTGCTGTGATGCCTGCTTTTTAAGTCATCATAAAAGAAAAAGGAAAAAATCTGCTGAAAGCGGTCAGTTGGAATGTACTCCCAGTCTTTTACAACCTGTAAGGATTGTGAAAATCTTGCATTGTATTTGCAGCTTAAAACTGACATGAGGTGGAATGAAAAAATAAGACACAGACGGAGAAGCTCAGGTGAGGGGAATGAGATGGTGAAGCAACGAAACTGATACAGGGCAGGTGTTTAAGGAATAAACAGGCTGGGGAGAAGCACAGTAGGGAAACGCAGAGCAAACACACAACAAAAACCCAGAAAACAATAAACCAAGACATGACCAGAGTGTGCACAGAGTCATGGCAGAATGCTGGGATATTGACAGTGTGTGAGTGGAAATGGTTAAAAAGGCAGCTTGAAGCCCTCTGTCAAGGATTTAAACAGTGTTTTATGTTACTGATCTTAAAAACAACGTAAAAAAAAAAAAAAAAGAATTAGCATATCTCTTGCCACCAGCCAACCGGTGCTGAACTAGATATTAGACTGAACCAATGCCAGGGAGCGGGCAACATGATGATTCACTACCAACAGATTAATTCACTGCTCTACTGAGGGAGTAAGCACCCAGGGAGGAAACAGACTATGAAGGCCACACACACTTCTGACAGCTCTCACAGAACTATAAAGATGCTTGGAAACAATTAACTGCACTAGAGCTGCCATACAGCGCCACAGTGTTGGGTTTAAAAAGTAATACCAGCAATATTTTATAAGCTCCTCATGTCCCTCCTGTCCCACACGGCGGGTTATCAGGTTCCACAGCACAGCAAACTGTCACTGCAGCTTATCAATGAGCAAAAACCAGTTTATTATTCAAATAATGCAGAAAGGTGCATTTATTAGAAATAAGCACATTTTCAGCAGGCTGCTGATGAGAAATTCTAATAACTCAAACAAAAAATAGAACTGTGGTTTTCTGTGAAGACTAGTAAAGTCCAAACATAAAGTCAGAGTTCATCAGTATTCTTAAGAAACAGCCCCTGGCATTAATGAATTCAGGCAAGCATCCACTTTGTCAAATGGCTTTAATAGAGGGCTTCCCATTTTCATGAATGGTCTGTTATAGATTTATTCAAATGGGACTGAGATGGAGTTACTACGGTACTGCAAATCATCTGCACTGAGATGCTACGATTGCTCTTTGCTTGTCTTCCAAATTGTTTTGGGGGGCACTTAAGCTGTGCCTGATCTGACGGTACTTACTGCTGTAAGATTGTAGTATCATGTCTATCCACAATGTTATAGCCACTTTGAGGGAACAAGTATGTAAAGCAATTAAATTGACGTAGAAAATGAAATATACATCTTAAGTGCATGGAGGTGGGGCGCCGCTTTTACAAGACAATCTGAATCTGAACAAGGCACCCTTGTTAAGTATTAAGCTTTCACCAAGGCGTTGTGCAACATGACAGCTATTAAAACCACGCAGAGCAGTCGTTATCCACGCTGGCATGTCAGAGGATCAATTAGAAATTGAATTAATAAAGCAAGTGAAGGCGCAGAACATGGTGCTGAATTTTTTAAAACACTGAGAGGTGATTTAAAGGCACAGCCGTATGGAAATAATCCAAGATCATTTTTTATTGAGTGGTGCTCATACGTGCCCAAACATGGACAAACCTAAGTGCAATATACATTAGCAAAGTCTGTGCAAACGATGAGGACAGGATAATGTCCTTTAGGAAAACTGCTGAGTCGCTGCTCCTGTATGAAATCCTGATCTATATTCGACTAATCAGACATCTGCTGCTGCATTGTCAAGACATGAGTCAAGTTTTTTGCAAATTAAAGCAGGTTGCAAGATTTGAAATAAGTAATTATTAACTAGCAAATTTTACAATAACAACAATGTTTGGCAATAAGTAGGCTTTGTAAAAATTGTTGAAATTGTTCCATTTTTCCTCAGTACTGATTCTGGATCAAGAACATCATATTATTAAAGCTACTGTAGCAGTTTTGCAGGGTTCCTGGTGGCAGTAATATCTAAAAGTATCCCAGCTACTCTTTCCAAACACTGTAAAATGAGCCTAGTTTAGATCTACCGTCACTGACTTTTTAAAAATAAAAATATTTGACCAAAATATTGCATTTCATAACCTTGGCATAGGTCCCCTGCAGTGTGCAGGATTTAGTGGCATCTAGTGGTGATGTTGCAGATTGCATGTAAGTAAATTTTTGCTCACCCTCCCTTTCCAAGCGTGCAGGAGAACATACGGTGGCTGCAAAACTCGTAAAAAACTGGAATGGCCCTCTTTAAAGCCAGCCCTTGATTTGTCCATTTTGGGCTATTATAGAAACATGGCAGAATTGAAGATATAGAAGACAGATACAACAATAAAAAACACAAGAATTCTTATTTTCAAGTGATTATACACAGAATACATAAATAATACAGTAAAAACATACTTAAAAAATACTGCAATACAATCCTTCCAAATTCTACAAATAAAGCCTTCTAAATCTGACACACTGGACTTGTAAGCTGGTTTGGCAAACTTCTTGAACTTGTTTATTCTCTAATAAAGCAGATGCAGAGCAGCATTGTATCCAAAGTGTTTGACGCAATAGATTAATTCACTATTATAGAGAATTAAATGAGCTGTAAGTGTGATTTTCCATCTCTTCTTAGATCCATCTCTCCAGCAACCCGATGAAATTTCTGCGTTTTTAGATGTTAAGTGCTTTATTTTGTTCGCAAGCTTGTGTCTAACTTTCTTCTTCTTTTATTTGGTGCTGGGCACATAGTGTATAACGAAATTCCAGGGCTTCTTTGCAGGTAGCAGCTGTGGGCTGAGTTGGAGAGACAGAAAAGCATGAGCTATAAGACGCTTCCAAGACCTGAAAGAAACAGCAGAGTTGGGTGATACACCTCTGTGGGTTTGTCGCTACAAGCACCTTTGACTTGTCCATCATCATTCATCATCATCATCATCATGTAAAAAACATAACTTAAAATGTAAAAAAAAATTGTAAAGTTGTACAGTCTAGCAGGACATGTCCACCACTAAGTATGAGCATTCTTTGTTTTTAATTTGTGGCACAAAACTCCACGTGCAGTGGAGGGTGATAATCTGCTATTAAAATGCAGATTTCACAGAATTTGACTCTGTGGTTCTAGGGAAAAAGCCAACATTGCAT
Organism: Naso thynnoides; assembly: GCA_029783665.1. NCBI lineage: Eukaryota > Metazoa > Chordata > Actinopteri > Acanthuriformes > Acanthuridae > Naso > Naso thynnoides. Next base: position 7,689,539 of record JAQLOL010000003.1, read on the forward strand.
CCCAACGGTTCTAGTGGAAACATGGAATCTCAATTTTCCAGGAGCTCTGTCATAATTAATTTATTCACACACTCACACCAAAACAACAACATTAATTAGGAGAGCAAAACTCAGTGCAGCTTAGAAAAAAAAAAACTTTAAGCACTATTTTAGCAAAATGCTATGATAGAATGTTTTATTCATTTGCATACATACTAAGCAGACGGCAAAGAGTTGGCGAGGACAAAACTGTTAGCTACAAGGACAATTTGATGATGGCCACTTAAATACAAGCTCACTATTACCACATAGGGATGGGTAATAATTGGCCAACTTGTTTCCATCTTCTCAAATATTTCTAAAGCAAAAGCTCCCTGACTGCACATACACAATTAGTCTGCAAATTGAGATTCACAGATTGTCTTCGGTGCCACTTCTGCAAAGCTAATGCCAGAATAATGGTGTGATTGGGTCCAACATACCAGCTCTGAAATGTTTAGAGGCAGGCATTAGGATTTGAGTGACTGTGCTGCTCTGTCTTTTTCATTTCACAGAACATGTCTGACAAATTGTTGCGATACGATGTGTTATAATTGAGATGCTGGAGACGGAAGAAGGAACGACCGAAGGCAAAATGACCTCCGGTGGGAGTTCAACTTTCATACACAAGCACTTAATTTAATGACGTGGAGGGAACATGTTCTGCATTTATGTTTTTCAAGTATTTGGGGAGATAGACACATTATTTTTAATTACATAACTAATTATGTAACCAATTATGAAACTAATGTCCTCGAATTTAAACACACTGCGTGGTACAACAATAACCATGTTACATTTTTTTCAGGCCTGATGCTTTTTCAGCCAAGAATTCCTCAAAAGAAACATTTTAATCTCGACATAACATTTAAAGTTAGTCATGTTTAATAAATGAATAAATAACAGCACAACTGATTGTAATAAATGGCGCAGCACCACCACAGCCAGACACTAAGGAGAAGATCAGTGTGTGGCCTACAGCCGACGTACATCAGAACATTTGCAAGACACCACAACAAATTTTTGAGAACAGTGGGATCCCTTCAAGCAACATGCCAGTACTGTTGCACACAAGTCTGTCTGAGGGAGGTGAACTCTGCCTGACAAGTGACAGCCATATCATGAATAAAACACCATGTGTGAATGGAAATAAATTCAGAGAAATCAGAGTCTTCATGTGTGATGCAACATGAGGGAATTCTTGGTGGCATCCTAATCTTTCATTCCCAGATCCTCCAGCAACACTGCGAAAGACAAACAACTTCTGCCATGATTGCCCCTCAGTGTCCACTGTTTCTTGGCCCTGTCTGAAAATATAAACTAAATCTCTTTATTTATTCCATACAACTGAGCCAGTGTGCAGTCAAAATCTGCTAATTGGTCCAACGCAGGCAGAGGCAACAGAGTCTGAGCCCCTCAGACCTTTAAGTGAGGCCTTAATGTGTAAGGCAGCAGCTGACTGGAGGTAAATGAGCCTGTTTCACCCTGCTGACATGGCTGGATCCTCTCCAGATAGCACAGCCTTGTACACAACTCCCTCGAACCAAGCTCTGACAGAGACTAATGTCCCAACATTAGAGTCTGTGCACCAATTTGACCAAAACCTTGCTATGTTTTCCCCTTTCCGTGATATGGTTTTATATTATAGCGTGTCTCTGTAACCCGGGGAAAGAGTGATGGACACAATTTCTGCTTCTATATTCATTGGCTGTAAATATTTTAGGAGTAAGACCAAAGTAAACACTGGTCAATTCAACGGGGCAGAGCTGCATATTTGTCACTGCTTCCTGTGTAATTATTGTTTAGCCTCTGTAGCCAAATTGAGCATTAGGAAAATGCATGAGGCAATGCTGGGTTTGTTTTTTAGTGAGCAGAAGCAAAGGGTTAGGGGTGGGTTATGTGTGTTTTTATATGTGTGAACAGAAAAGGGGGAAGTAAGTAAGTAAGCAGCCTTTGAGAGCCATAAAGGGCCACTGGGCAGGAGCCTATCTCCCATTTCTGTAGCATGAGGCGACTCAGTGTACAATTACACCCCTGACATGACACTAGTATGTTGCAGGGACTTTGGACCATTTTATACTTTCTGCGTCAGCGTGTCCGCAGGGGTCCGCTCTGGTATGCATGACATAAAAATGATCATCCGTCCATATCCATGGGTTTGGGTGGACCCCTCTATGGACGTCCTCATGCAGCCCAAAATTTGTGACCACGCGGACCATTCGCTTTAAAAGCACATCGTCTACGCATGCTCTTTCACGTGTGTGAATAGAGCAATGTTGTGACTTGACTTGTTTTTACTGTATGAAACACTGATTCATTGAAAGATTTATCACTTTGTTCAACAACAACAACAACAGAAGAATTTAGTATGTCCCATTCATGAAAGAATGTACTCTTCTTCATATCTGCAGAACCTTAATTTTTTTCTCTCCTGTTGTCTCTGCTTGGCTGACACAGATTTAGTTGTAGCCATAACATTAGTGACGTTAGTCTGGCTAAAAAAGATCAAAGAAAAGAAGTGCAGCCATTAAAATTTCTATTAATTATACTGAAATCTTCATAACACGTTTTTCCAGACTGTTTTTTTTAGTGTGAATGAAACCTCTTTTCCAGTTATGAGGACGTGCAGTGTGGAAACTATGTTCAGGCCTTTGCCCACGGTCAAAATTTGATGCTGAGTACCAAACAGGGGGGTATGAGGTACCATTTTCAAAGTCTTTGGTATGACTTGGCAAGGAATCGAACCCCAACTTCCAAACCTCAGGGTGGACACTCTACCTACAAGGCCATAGAGCTGGTAGGAGGAGACAAATGTTTGTTTAGCTTCCTCTGCTTTGTCCAGTAAAAGATGTTTGTCCATACAGAGAATGGAAACAAAGTAAAAATGTAATTAAGACGGTCTTTCAAATGTTTAGGACAGTAGATTTAGAATCAGATCTGACTTTATTTGATATTATTCCAAAGTTTGAGTCCTTTGAGATCACTCAAAGGACTCGAACTCTTTTTGGGAAAAACAAAACATGACCATCCAAGGGAAAAAAAAGTGTATAATAAACACCTGGTATTGGATAGGCTCAGCAAAGAATATTAATTGTTTATTTCATGATATTTTTGCGCGCAATTTATGTGAATGGGGAGGGAGATTTCAAACACCTCCACTCACAAAGGCCTGCAACCTCCGTGAGTCAATTTTAATATTTGTTGAACACACTGACAACTAGACTTTACACTGTATATTAAATCTTGTGACAAAATCACTTTAATGTCTGCTGTACTGTTAGTTTTTAAAGTATTAATCTGCACATAATGAAACTTTATTCAGTATCATTGAATGACACTGAGACATGACTGAAATGATGAGTTGAAAAACAAAACTATCATGGCTTTAAGCACTCAAGAGGACAAAAAAGTCTTATCTGTTGTTTCCAAGGGGAAATTAATTAATCAACAGTTAAACAAGAGATATATCTCTGTTTTGTAGCTAATAATGTGTATCAGTTCTGTGACAAATTCAATTTTAAGTCGGCTGCGATTCTGGGACACATCATACTGATGATAAGTCTGCATTACTGAAAAAGAAAAAAAAAATCAGTCTGGAGCATGTTCGCCAAGGCGAGGCAATTTCACCGCAGGAAACTTGTACAATATAAAAATAATCACATTATTGCTCGCTAGACTTTTATGTCAGTCAAGAAACTTGTATTACCACAGTTTCATAAGCACAATTCCACCACACTGCGCTGAGATGGATATGCTCCAAGGTTACCCTAAAAGTCAAATTATTAGTCTGGACCATTATCAAGGGGTAAGAGACAGGAGGCCGAGCAGTTTACCACATTTCTGACTGTCATATTTGATAGAGAGCAGTTTGCAAAAGGCCAAAGTGTCTGCATCTTTTGCATATTGATTTTGTTGCTTTCTCTTACTTACACATTTACAAGGCTCTTCAAAAGCCAGTGGATGGCAGTTTAGTTATTGCTCTTTCCGTTTCCTATGTTTTTTAAAAAGTCAACGGACTATCCTTGATGTGTTTCAGGGGGTTAACATCAACATGGATTCACTGGCTTTGGTGTGTAGAGGATTGTTGCCACCAGCTTTTGAGTTTCAAATGACATTTAAAAAACAAGACTGGAGGAGGTAAGTTTTAGTGTAAATTTAAATGTATTTATTCATTTGCATTTTCAAAGACTGCATGAGTGCAAAGTTTTTGCAAAAATTGTTTCCAAGTTTGTTTTTGTTCTCTTGTAGCAACATAAACTCTTGGCTACAAGCTGATCTTTATTTGGTACCAAATTCTGATTAGTTTTATTAGTTTCAGTAGAACAGTGGGATTCAGGCTATCGCAGTTCATCTCATTCCTTCTGCAATTAAATGAGTAATGCACCGGGCATTCACCAAACTCCAATGTTAACTTATCTACTTCAGCTTTGGATTCTCATAGCAACTGCTTCACCAGACATAGTAGAGAGAAAAAGATCAAGTTCTAAGAGTGGTAAAGGGTCGAGGTAGAGTGGTGGGTCACACATTGGAATGGGGGTGGAGCCTCAAGACCTTTACGATAGGCTACTAGTCCATTTTCGATGGATGGTGAGTGAAGAGAGCCGTGAGCAGATTAAGCAGGAACAGGAACAGCATGGAGAATCTGTTCAATTTTCATTAAAAACACCCTGTGGAGACTCTCGATCACATCACTAAACAGACAAAAAACAAATCATTGAACTACATTAGTTAAGTTATTACTCACAGTAGAAGTAAAAAAATCAGACCAAAATCACACGTCTGTGCAATTCAACAGTTAAGACACTCCATTTCTGAAACATTTCCAATAGGTAAACACTGGTAGCGAAACAAAATAGCACAAGAGATGTGATGACAGTGGAAATTAAGAGGTTAGTCCTCTAGTATACTGTCACAGGGTTTCGCAGGATTCCCTCAGAAATTTGATGCATGCCCACATTACATCCATGTCAAGGACAAGGTTCCCCCTGGATTTACCGTACTACTGTAACATTGGAATACCCTTGTAACTTTTTCTGTGCTAATTCTGCAAATGTGCTATGAGCCCTTATTTTGATGACTTTATGTGCTAAAAGAGACAGGCGGATACAGCCTTTACAATAGCAGGCTTCCTCTGAGCTGCCTGTGGAGCAGTTAGCTCTCTTGCCGCCGCAAAACCACAGCGGTAAGTTACTGGACAAGAGTGATTGTGTTGCAAAATGCAGTACAAACTCCAACAACATCTCATTGTTTGATTAAGGTTTTACTAACCCAAATAATATCAGAATATTTCACATCTTGGCCTTTTTCTGGTTAAGGTAATCAGAAAATCCTGTCTGTATTTTACCGTAATCGAGCGACAGTTTCAGCCACAGCTCCGATACTGGAGTCTGACTTAATGGATTACATGTTTTCTTGAGTTTTATGACCTTTTTTGATCCAAATGTATTCAGCTGCATGATGATAACAGCTCTGAAGCACAAAATGTGTGGTTATCACCAGAAATTCACCCTGGGTGCTGCCCTGGGCCTCCCATTATCTGTTTAAGAGCGACAGAAAGTCCCTTTTGATCATGTCGCAGACTTGTCAAGTTTAGGCTCCATTGTCCAAAAGGATTGCACTATCATGTGAGTTCTGAGAAACACATTTTCCTTTTGAAAAAACCCAAA
>JAQLOL010000003.1:7712141-7741668 GCA_029783665.1 Naso thynnoides
GTCTTTATTGACATTTAAAGACATTTGTCTTTATTGTTTCTGTTAGTGGATATTACAGTATATTATTGCAACTTTGTCCATGTAGTTGATAAGTTTACAACTTCTTTTCTAGAAATATTTTATTTAAATTCAAAGTGGTGGACCTGCTCTTTAACATGTAAGTCTTGGTTTTGTTATTATCTCTGTTAGTGGATATAAGAAAGATGTTTTGTTTTTTTGTTAAACTTGGAGAGAACTATGTTCACTTTTTCAAAATGGTCTTTGAATTTAAATTTTAAGTATACTTTCTGTGTCTACATTAATTCCATGATTTTTCAAAAATAAATAACCATTACAACCCTTATTAGGAAAATGCGATTAATCGCGATTAATTACAGAAAATTGTGCGATTAATTAGTTAATTTTTTTAATAGATAGACCCTGTTTTGGAGGGTAGCAGGAGGACAGAGGTCGGGAGATGGGAGGAGAAAGGGATGGGCAAAATTGAGCCAGGGACACTCCCACTCGGACCGAGCAATATGTCTGGATTCTTCGCAGGCCAGCAGCCACTAGAGAGAGTGGATTTTTATCGTTCCTTTTTGTAACATGTAACATGTAACTTATATTGTACTTTTAGGCCTTAAAAGGCCATCAAAATAAAGATAATGATTTTGATCAATGTCAGAAATCATAGACTCCAGCTTTAAATGCTTTACCTGTCAGGTGTACAGCATATTTGCATTTTAGGCTTAATTACATTCATCACATCTTTTTTTTAATGGAGACTTTAGCCTACTTTAAAATACTGAGGTGGAGCAGCTCACAGTTTGGGTTTAGCACTGTACCAATAGTGTTTGCACCTAAATTAATTTGCTGTCAGTCAACAGACTTTTTTGTGTGTTTTTTACTGGTGTCCTTCATGTGTTGTGAAAAGTGTCTTTTCTAACTTTTTGTGCAGAATTTGCATTTCAAAACACTGAGTTCATTTCACTAAATTTCCAGAGACCAGAATCAAAAGCCTTTATGCTGCTTTCTCTGAATGTTCAACAAAAGCCAAAACAAAAGCTCGAGTTCACCCAGGTCCTATAAATCCTAAGTCATTTAGTCTGGAAACAAAAAAACAATTCATTTTTCTCTGCTTTTAGCACTTTGGTTCCTATAGCCTCTCTGTTGGCACCAGTTTTTTATATGTAGTGCACTTTATTTATCACTGTTGAGGGTAAGAGATGGGACTCTGCTGAATCCGAGATGAAGGAAAGCCTCAGGGAAGAAAAAATGTAACTAGTCGAGACCAGTATCTTACAGCGGCTCAGATATTTATTCATTCTGACAAGTGTTTCATGTAACATCTTAAAATGTGTTAAAACAAATGTCAATCTTGGTTTTCAGTAATCAGGCTTGAGCCTCAGTGACGGAAAATCCACCGTAGAAAAGGTACTACAGGTCATTTATTGTGCACTTCGACACACTAAATGGAAAACCAGAGAGAGGAAATGCCCCATAAAGGTTTAGTTTATAACATAAAAGAACAGAATCGCCTTTTGTTTCAACATTGCTGCTCCATAGCATAAATCTAAACTGAGCAGACCAAGACCAAAGGAGTAAATTACATAATGTAGTCAAGATTTTCAGCTCTACTCTGTTTTATTGTCTTTCTTTACAGCATGGGCGACTTTGTAAAGCGCTGCAAACAAGCACCTCAGTCAGTTCACTCTCAGACAGATAATGGCTTAAATGTCTGTTATTATTGCCCTCATCTTAATTATCTCTCATGTTAATTTGCCCCTGGCAATTAATTAGCCTTTTCCAGTTATATTTGAGTGGAATTGACCACTTAATCTTACATAAACCAACACTATTCAGTAAAATTATATTTTCAATCATAGATCCACTAATCCAGTGAGGTAATTTGATGCAGTGATTACAGTGATGATCCAGCGATGAACAAACCATTTGTAGTGTCAGAGATCAGTTCAGCTTGAGAAATACTTAACCAGTTTGCACAGCGGATACATTCTTCATCTTATGTTTGCTTTTAGATGAACTGCTATTGTTCATATGTTGTTTACCTCATGACATTAATTAATATCATTAAAGGGCCATATCTTTTTCAAATATGACCTTAAATGTGGTGTAGAATTAGGACACACTCACATTTGGCCCAGTTGCCTTGTTCCACGCTCAAGCATGATTCTCCCCCCTCCCACTCCTGCGCTGGTCTGCACTCACATTGCTCCAGCCTAACTGGACCTGAGCACGCCTACGCCTTCACTGAGCTGAGCTGCCTGATAAACGGAGTGCGCACCGTACTATAAATATTTTAAGATATATAATTTTTTCATCTTGTCTTGACATTGTTTAATTGTCCTCTAGGATCTGCGATCAAGGAAATAGTTGCAGATTTTTCCAAATATCTTTATCCAGGTGACTGAATATGCTGTGATGCATGACATCATGACAGCATTGTGTGCCGGTGCTTATGCAATTGTACCGTGCTTTGGGAGTCAAACATGCTTGGGCACAGTACAGATTACCTGGTGTGAGTGCACCCTTAAAGGTGGAGTCAGTAGGATTTGTTTGTTGTGGCTTGTAAACACAACATTGAATTTAGGCTCCTCCTTCCAAAGTCAGTGTCACCAGAAGTAACGTAGTGTGTACTACTTGTATTGTTTTACTGCTTTCCTAACTTTACAAAGCAAGCTATGTAGGAATATTACATTTGTTTTAACGGAGAAGACGATAATTTAGCAAGCTAGGGCTGGCACAAGCTAACCACTGTTCGGCACCTACCTGTCAAACACAGAACAGGCCAACTCTGCGTCGCCCTTCACCAGCCTCTCCTTCAGTACTTGGAAAGCGGCTGAAAGCCAAACCAAGGTTCAGTCTTGTTCTGGAGTGAGAGCAAATCTCGTAGGCTACATTTTCTTTTCTTTGCCACTATGTCCAAATCCATAATTTTCCCCAGTTTAAACAGTGTCCAGTTGCTGTGCTTCCAACATCACCTGCGCGCTGTTACTGGCCGGGGGAAACACCCCCCCACCATGCTGTCTCATCCTGAGCAGGTCCAGAGTCAGCCAAAACATCCAAACACAGGCAGAGGCCAGTGAGTCTGTATGCACAATCCAACTGACTCCACCTTTAAAGACTGCGAGCCAAATATAATACCAGCCTATGACTCAACAGGGTCATACTGGGTTTTCTGTCCATATAAAGTAAAAGTAGATTTTATGGAGAAACATTAGACTTTTGCAAGCAATTTGAAAAATGGCTCACCTTAAAAACATGACCACAACCTGAAAACACCTGGCAGTGCGCATTGTGAATCTTGCATGAGGATGGGCTTGTTTGTCTATCTTATTTTTTTCCAACAGGTTGAACAACATTTCCCAGCCTATTTTTACATTTACTCACTTTCTATGTCTTGAAATTGAAGACCTATTTTTTGACAAGACTTCAAAATGAAAATGCATCCAAGAAACATTTGAGGCATATTACCAATTACTTAAACCAGGCGGTGAGATACATTCCAGCCTGATGCTGAAAAAGGTAAATATTAAATTGTGTGTCTCTCAAGTGTAACTAAGTTAGCAAGCAGTTTGCTTAGACAATCTAAATAACAGATCCATTATAGAAACTGCTCCCCCCTAACATCCGGTATACACACACACCTGCAGAAAGACCTCTTCATATGAACACAGGCATTACAGGCATTTTGCTAAATGACAAATAAATCAATGTAGCCTATACTTAATAAAAATGAATGATGAATGAATTCCATATAGCTGCTTCATTCTCACAGTCCTGGTTTTGAGTTTGAGGGATCACTGTCTTAGTGGCACTCTAATTTCCTATGATGCTATGTGCGTATTTAGAACAAGATATATTTTTGGATTATTATAGTGAATATAATAAAAAATATCATACATAACTGGTAGTGCTGCAAGGCAATGAGAGACATCTGATTTCTTCTTTTTTAATATCGCTGCATGATTTATAAGTTATGCAGTAACTTGCTACAGACACTTCGACCCTGACACATCCCTGCCAAGTAGACAAAAATGTAATCGCGTTTAATCATGTGTCATATTGCCCGTGGTGACCTTGAGTTTTTCGGCAGAATCATAACAGACTCAAGTTGTGAAGATTCCATTTTTACTCCTAGTCACTAACTCCTCATAATAGAGAAGTAGTTGTCTCACAGTGGAGGGTGCAGCTGCCTGAAAGGTCTAAATTCTCCCTGACAGTCCCCGATAAATTATGCTCGTCTGCACCAGCTTTGGGATTTTGCTGGGGACAGTGGGAACCTAAAAACTGCAGTGAGGAAGTACAGCTTGTGATATATCGTCGAAGACACTGTCTAGCCGAGCTATGGCAGTGCAATAGGTTTCACGGTTTCAGCTTGTTATTCCTAGCCGGCAGCTTCAAAGAAAGTTAAGATGAGGGAGAATGTTCAACACAAGGCCTGAGGTGTTACTGAGTGCAGCTACTCACCTGTCTTTAGTTGTTTCTGAGATTGCAATACTTGTCAGCGCTGCTGCTGGAAGAAAGAGCTGGCAGAGAACAGAGATGGATACACAGTCCCCCATTATGAACTGTGTTTCTGTGGCAGATTCATCAGTGACCCGAGTGTACACTGAGCCGGCACTTGTGGAAACTACCTGCGGGACTCCATCACGCATTCATTCATCATTTGGTCCAATAGACTCAGGCCCCAGTTTGTGGTGTTGTACTAAATTACAAAAGGCTGCAGCAAATCTTTTGAAGTGAAATGCTGTCACATTCCATTTATGTGGTTGCTAATTACTTTTTATCTACACACAATAATTATCAGGGAGGATTACCGTTTTTCTGGGAGCGAAAATGAAGCAGAAGAATAGCTGCCACTTTACTGAAGACAAATAGCCGTGTTCACTTAATTCAAATGTACAGGACTTTAAAGACATGTTTGACCTGTGAAATACCATTAAATAGCCTTTAAAATTATGTAAATGTCAAAATCCACATGCTGCTACACTGTATAAAAGTATACCTCAGATTAGTTAAGGATTTTTAGTTGCAAAATTAATATTTGTTGATTCTTAAGGAGTATTCATAGCCCCAGAACAGTTTATGTGGGACTGACTCAAAATAAACCACAGTGTTCATGTTGATGTTGAAGTTTATGAAAGACAATGGCAATGTGTGGCACATAAGTATTAGCTTGGCTTCTCAGGAAATGTGTGTCGGAAGGAAACATTTATTGTTTTCAGTCCTTTCACAGGATTTGTTGTCTGTTACAAAATATAGAGTATTACCAGTGTTATTCTTTAGAGCTAAATATAGTAAAATAAATAGTAATCTACGTAAGCATGACTCAAAACCACCTCTCTATGGAGCCATGAAGTTTTTCCATACTTCAACGTGGAAGGGACTTTTGACTTGGCTGGCAAAGTTTTCACAAAACTGCAGTTAAACTAATCTGTTTCAGGCTTTATAATGGATTCGTGTGGGAGCAAGCTAAAGTGGGTGGCATCATCACTATGGTTTAAAATCAAAGTATTATACCAATTTTTTATTCGAAAAAAAAAAAAAATCACCAACCAGCACCTAAAAAGCTAAATAATTAATGTATCAAATCTCGTTTGCTTAATTTGTACAAAAAAAAATACAATGACTGAAAAAATAACAATGCTTTATTTTATTGGGGATTATATACCTGACAATTTTTTGACTTGGGCCAGTTGCCAGGAACTCATTCAAACTCATTAATTTTATTTTTTGTTACCTTTACACAGATCCTGCCCAGCAGTTTCCCCTTTGATTACAGTCTTTGTGCCATGCTATGCTATGCTAAGCTAAATGGTTAATGGTTACAGCTACATTTACAGTACATGGACATGAGAGTGGTGTTGAAATGATATGATTTCAAATCACTTTGGAAACAAAGAACAGGAACAGATTTATTAACTTTTTTGAGCCTTTGCATGCAGTGATGAGGTTAAACTTAATCTTATACACACGCACACACACACACCGGCTGCCACTCTAAACACTGTAGTCTTATTTTGACAGTATCAGCTCAAGATATATTATTTTACAAGCAGAATATGTTTGGGACTAAAGTGGAGTCGCTGCAGCTCCTCCTGTCCAAACAAGCACTTTTCAAATGGTGCTGCAAATAATTGACTCATGTTGCTGATGCTTCATACATCAGAGAGTTTAAGTGCTGCTGTGACCTGAGCATCTCTCACCCGCCCACACACGCATTACAAACAGACACCCAGCGCAAATACCACTGTGTGCAGAAAGACAATACAATACTCTGGGTGCACTAAATGTTTCTGCATATTTATGCTTAAACACAATAGGAAGAATCCTTTTTATTGCTTTTCCAAAATCAAGGCTGATATTGCAAAGAATAAACAACATAATAACAATGTGACATTTTATGCCTTGAATAAATTAAAGGCTTTTATAATTATTTGACCTTGTAAACTTCTTTATGGCAGGATTTACCTTTGCGTACATTACCATAGAGCAGCCCTCTTTACGCTGAGTGTTGCAACCTCTGTTTACAATCAGACTGTTCATAGCAATTTAGCCTCATAATGCATCTTTTAATCAATTTAATATTTACAGACCTTGCAAGCTAAGAACTTCTACATTAGCGAGACCTTGCTTGCTAATGTTGAAGTTTTCTGAAAGCTCAGACAGATCAAAATGATGAACACAGTGGGCCCCCGAGGCTCACAGTGCCGTCTGTGAATCATGGGTAACTTGTGTGCAGAGGTCACATCACTAATGCATGGAGAAACAATGACTCAAACAGTGACAGCATTTCATCAGAGGGCGGTATTTCATATGGCTTGTGACGCGATATTTCACGCAGCCTGTCAGCGTTTCCTTTGAAAGCTTCAAAGCTAGAATAAGCAGTACTTGCCTTTGGAGTTATTGATGAAGTACAACTTTAGAGGGATATATTATCATAAATAAAATGAAACTGTTGACAGCCTGCCTGACCCTGATACATGCCCGGCTGACTGGTTATTTCTCAATTGCAGTGTTGGGTCAGAAAATGTCAGAGCTCAGATTCAACACAGCTGTTTGATCTAATGAAATACGTCTGTTTCTTATCGCTGCAGGATTTTATCTGCAACACAGAGGCCAGTCACTCTGCACTCACTGGATCTAAAACAGACGCTCGTGAGTTTCTGAAAAGCATAAGCGAGACATTTCTGTATGTGAAGTCCAACGTAAAGCCTGCTGCATTTTACTGATATCTACACTGCACAGTGTTCGGTGCTGCAGGATACATACATTATAATCTGCCAGCAAAGTCAAATCATCTGCTTCATAATGGAGCAGCCAGAACATGTCAACAGACAGTGGCCCAATTTTATCTCAGCATTGCCAGTGGATCATTAGCTTCTATCACTTTGCAAAAACTCTGCTGGAGTTGGAGTGCAGCTTAAACGGCTAAAGGAATACGGCTGCATTTTCAGCTATAACTAGATCTCCTCTCACTCCAGACGTTTGTCATTTTAATGGAAAAGATTTATAATTTGTGTCTCACTTTCTCGAGAATGACATTTGTCACTGAAACCAGGAGGCACACTGGAGGTAAAAACTTCACTATATTTTTCCATAAGATGTATTAGCTGGTTGGTAAAGAAAAATACTATATAAGCTGCATGAGTTGCCATCAGCATTATTAAAAATAACTAAGGGGTTTAAAGATTTTCTCATGGCTGCTATGATCAAAGTTTTTATAAAAACAATGGCTCAAATGGCCAGTTGTTTATAAAAGTATTTGCTAATAGTGACAAACACATGGAGAATGATCACCCAATTCTGCAGTTCCCCTCAGCTATGAGTTGAGTCATCGTCTTTTAAGTCATTGTTTCAGTTTTACAGCTTGTAATTTTAATGTTTTGGTCTACTCTCACCAGCTCCTCGTAGACAACATTTCCAAACAGACAGGAGGAAACAGTCCACACCAGCCAATATGTGAGTCTTTTTATTTATAACTATTTTTCCTGCAGAGCTCCTGACTGGTAATTTCCTCTGTCAAATGCTCCATTTCATAACAATATAAATAAAACATGTGTTTCCTGGTTTCTATGTGAGATACATGTTGTGGTACCTGAAGGTTAGTTAACGACTCTGCCTAATGTTACTCGTCACAGCTTTGGCTCAAGCCCTCCGCTCTGCATTTTTGCCACTAAAAACGAATGAAACAGGTTCTAAGAAGAAGAAACGTGCTTTCAAATTTTACTCCACTTGAGTCAAAGACCTTTATCTATTCACACTGCAAACCACCTCAGCAAACATGTGTTCTGCAAGACATGTCAGGCCACCTGTTGCAAAGAGCATGGTGGGAAAAATGTTACCAAACATGCCAACCATGCCGGATGCAGAGAGGCCATGGAGGCACAGAAGGGACCCCAGCACAGATGGCGTGTTTATCATGAGAGCTGTGTTTGAGACACACACACTAACACACACACACACACTTATGCAATTTCTCTCTCATGTTTACTCTTGATGGTATTTTTTGAGAATTCTTACTTGTCATCTTTTCCTTGCACATATTATTTTGTTTGTTTTAAATTCTTGTATTTATTTCTATTCAGCTGTGTTGGTCACCTGTGTTGCAGGGTTACATAGGGGCAGGGTGATCGGGTAAACCATTTGCAAAAACCCCAAAACTCTCCTTCAACATAGCCTAATGTTGGCAGAAATGATAGTCTGATTAAACATAATCTGATTAATTATGTGTCCTCTACATGCACAGCACCAAACAAAATTAAACAAGTTAGCAGCTAGCTGTTGATAGTTGAGCATTTAGCCGCTGAAGAGTCGGATATTTCCCTCAGAAGTCTGTGGAGGCCAGAGGAGAGCTGAAAGAAAGCTGAATATTGGACTTACATTCATCACTTTTATAAACAGAAAGAAATTAGCTTGTTGCTACCAAATGCCCCCCCACCAGATGATATTATTATTATAATAATAATAATAATAATAATAATAATAATAATAATAATAATAATAATAATAATAATCCAAGTTTAACATTTAACAGCTGTACTATTGTGTTGTCTTGTAACATACTAATCCTGGTATTCAGGAGCACACAGGTAATTTGTGCTACAAAAGGTGGATAGCTAAAGACATTCAAAGAACTTTTCCTGGCGCTAATTAACTGCATCACTGACAACTGCAGCCATGGATGTTTTTATGCGTGTCTTCTAAAGGGCACACCATACTAACACTATCTGGTTTTCAGTGAGCAGCCTTGAGATACAAACTAATGCAGGATGCAGATTGCGAGGAAGATTTATTGAACAACAAGTCTGAGGAAGTCAAATAGGCTGATTTATTCACATGTGTGGACAGAATCGCAGTGCACGGAGTTCAACATAGAGTCTGCAAAGAACAAAGAACCTACAGGGGCTTCTATAGGTGTATGTGCATGTGGATTTTTTATTTGTGTGGAAAACATGCCAAGAGCTATAAGAGCTTGAAAAGTATGTGATAAAAAATATGTAAGTGATAATCTACGAGTAGGTGAGCGTTAAAAGGTTCGACCGCACAACGTGGAGCTCTGTGAAGGGACTTCGAATTGTCTAACACACATCTGCAAGTTGAGTATGCTGCTTATGCCATGGTCATTTTCAAACAAGGTTTGAAAATGACCAACCCCAACCCCATTTTCAAACAAGGTTTGAAAATGGGGTTTATTGGCCCCACCCTTTCCCCTATGTAGGCAAGATGGTGAGTGTTCTTTCATGTTGCTATAGTAATGAGTCAGATGGCAAATTAATTTTGAATTGTGATTAAATTTTAGCTGAACCAGCAACCGTTTCACACTCACCTGTCAGCCAATCAGAGAAGAGTATTCACCCAGACCATGACAACAGACAATAGTCCTCCACTAATGATCCACAAGAGGATGGAGGCATGGACATTATTTGCTTAATTGAAACTTAAATATACATTAACCTCATTAAGATGATAAAAGCAAATATGAGTGAGCCTGAACAAGTGCAGCTTTACAGACTGAAGTTTATCATTCTCGGTGATGCTGCGAGGCCTTTGTGTGGGTTCGTAATTACTTCAAAGAAAATGTGTTGCTTAATAAGAAGCAGCTGCAGCAACAAAAGGGCGTTTTTTTCAGTCGAGGACGTTGTCAAGAACTGGAAAATTAACAACCTAACTCCTCGCTGATATTTCTCATTGTTTTCTTACAGTGTCAAAAAGTCATTAAACATTCCACACTAAAACCTAATGCAGCCATTATTATCAAAGCAATTTCACTTTTGCCAAATGTGTAAGAGCTCCATTCAGTATGGAAAAATACCTCAAAACTGTGCGGTGGCTTTCTCTGTGAGGCAGTTGAAGGAAGAGAAGAAGCAACAGTGCTTAATAAAGAAGCTTCAGCAGCTGCATAAAACAGCATCTCAAGTGCACCAGGCTTACAGTATGTGACAGCTAGAGTTTTTATGGCAGCCAGCCACACATATAAATTGATGCTTTAAGGTGTTTTTTAAAGTGTATTTGTAACCCTCGAAGCCAAACGTGGCTCAAGTAAATGTTTTTCATATTCATTGTTATTTTTTATACTTCTTTTTCACTGTATGTACAAAGTTTACAAACAAAACCAAATGCAATCAGGCCTTCTTAGGTGGAAATATTACAAACCCCTAAACCATTCTTTTCAGCTGAAACCAATGCTAATAAGTATTAATTGGTGTTCCTGATTGATCAAGGTCTAAATCTTGACATTTTAGTTCAAGGTATTTGAATTTTACATACTCCGTTATAAATGTGCATAGCAACTGCTCTCTGCTGGTTAATCAGGAGACTCGTCACGTCATGTGGTCGCTTTTGTCTCCAAACAAGCCCTGCACCCCAACCACTCACTCCAACGTTACTCTTTCCCACATCCTCCCTCACATCGCCGAGGAAACAGAATGCACTCACGCATGCACACCAGCAATCACACACTCACTGCTATAGATTAGTGACATAAACGCTAAATTCTCCCTCAATCTGACTCCCGAAACCGAAATCTCTTTAGGAACAAAACGTTCTCTCACAGTTAAGTTTCAAGTTTAACTCAGATGTGTTTAAAAAAATGGAGAAATAACCAACTGGAGTTTAGTTCCACTTTCTCTTTGGTCGTAGCACATCCCTGTGAAAAAAGGAGGGGGGGACTGTGGACACGTGTGAAAACTAAAATGTGTAGTCGGCTACATTCTTTTTTTTCTTCTACAGAGAAGCAAATCGTCCACTGGGGTTTTTATAGTTGTGAGCAGGACAGAATTGTAGATTGTAGCTAAATTTCACAACAATAGCTATACTCAAACTATGCAATTCTCCAGGACTACTCTCAGTAAAGCTCCGCCTCCCAGCGCTGGCCGCATTGATACATTTTTTCGTGTTCTAGATGCATTTTTTGAATTTCAGGAAGAATGCATGTCAGCAAAATCTCCAGAGGTTTAGTTATGCTTTAAGTGTAGCATAAAATACATTTGTTTATATTCATTAAATCTTAAGTGATTGACATTTATTTATAATGCAAACATTTGGTACATATTTTAGTGTTGCATTATTCATTGTCCTCCCACTATGCATATGTTTTATGTGGGTTATTTACAAACCTTATCTAAATTTATTCATTCAGTCATTCATTTGAGGAGCGTGGTCACATGCAGCACTTTTCTCTGCACTTTTAATGCATCTGATTTTCTGTTATAACAAACCACAAAGTGGTGGCTGCTCATGCTGTTTGCTGGGTTCATTTCAGTTTGTCCGAAAACACTGCCAGAGGGGGGCCAATTTGGGATGGCTGGAGCTTCAAAATCGATATTCTGTATGACCTTAAAAGCCCCACTTTTGTTTTCTTTTTTTGCCATTTGGATCCAGAGTGATAAAATGCCTTTTGAATTTTAGTGATATTTCCTGCAGCAGAAGTGTTTCAGCTCAGAGGGAAAATTCAGACAATGCAGACAGAGAAGCTTTGCAGCTGTTAAGTAGATTTGGGATACATGATCGGCTGTCAGATGTGGCCGGTTGTTGTATTAAAATGTCTGTCAGTCAATTTGACAGTGAATTGCTCCCATAATTTGTCTGATTGTTGTCAAGATGTTAGGATTGCACTGAAGATTACAGAGATCTGCATTTAGGATTTAATGAGGGAGTAAACAAACAAACAAAAGCCTTTTGTGATTACCATTTTGTACCTCATTAGATCAAAGAACTTTAACAAATGGGTCATTTACCGCAGATGCTGTAAAATGCAAATGTATGTCACTGAGAAAACATCCCACAGTCTCGTGTCACTGCACCAACAAAGACAGAGATGAACAGATTAGAAACTTGGCTCCTGTCTTTCCTTTTCTGTCTGAATCAGCCAAGTTCACTTTTGTCTGCAGCAAATTCAGTGTGTTCTTGATCTCAACATATAAAAAACAAACAAAAAAAACCCAAAACAGTCTTTCAGAGCAACATGTGTGAGAGCTGCATGCCCCTGAAGCCCTGCAGCATATGGGGTGAAATGTCCTTAGTCAAATTTTTGTCCTTGCTCTCGAGAGGCTGTGCATGCATGTCACCGGCAGTAACGCTTTTTATATTTGGTAAGGCTGACAGCACAGTGAGGGAGGGAGCGAGCAGTCTGTTTTAAGAGTTGCACTGCAACATTTGTTTGTAGAGGGGATGATTGGATAGGGCAGCGAATCCTCTAATGGTTTAAATGTCAACTGGTCAATAAAAGCCAGGCATCCTGTCACTTCTCATTTGTATTGAGACAGAGGATGCTATTAAAAATTGAAACTAAAATTACCAACCTGACATTTCCCTATTTGCTCGCTGTTGTTTCTCATGTCAGTTCTCCACTCTGTCCTTGAGTAACCATGAATCAGTTCCCTTTAGATTTGCCTGTAAATTCGCAACGCGGCAGTTATTTAAGCAATGGTGCTCTACAGGCTGTGTTATGTTGTGATTATATCATATCTAAAGGGTGTTGCTCACACTGGGCCGACAACTCTTTTTCGCTGTGATATATAAAGAGCATCAGGATTTTATATGAGGCATTTCAAATGGCCTTTATCTGATAAGTAAATGAAGCTTCCTCATCTCCTAATCTGGTCCCTTTTTCCCTGTTAAAGTTTTGTTACTGCATTATGCTGTAAACAAGACAAAACAAAGTTTAGGTGGGACATTATAACATACAGTCACAGTTACTGCAATGCAACTTTAAAGCAACACTGTGGCTTTGAAAAATGAAACTTAACGATGCACAGTAATATGTCGCACAAAACCGCAATTTCTGTGAAACCAGGTCATATTTTATGGAAAAAATGATGTCTGGTTTTCCCTCTGATGTCCCGTGACTGCTCTCTGTCTGCAGCCTCTTTTGTGAGCGGAGCTGTCCTCAACAACGACCCACTGCTGCAGCTGCAGCTTCGGTCTGCAGGCGGCCTACACATTGCTTTCAGGAACCTCTGTGAATCAGAGTTGAGGTATCAGATAGAAAACCAGAGGACATTTTCTCCATAAAATATGACCCAGTTTCACTGACATTGCTGTTTTGTGCCATATACTAACAAGCATTGTTAAGTTTCATTTTTTGAAATAGTGGCTCGCGGTTAAAGTTACATAGTGTTACTTTAACACATGAACTGAGAAATTGAGAATGACTAAGCAATGAAACTAACATGTTTATATTGCTGAATATAAGGCCCAATCCCAGTAAAGTGTTCAGGTTGAATGGCCCTTCAAATGAAGATTTTTCAAGGCACATTTCAAATGTAGGGGCATGAGATCACCGGCAAGATTGCTGGGGGAGCAACAGAGGTGATCAAAGAAACTTACAAGTGATCTCTCCATTAACAAAGTTGAAGTTATGACAACTTTTACTCCAATAGATCACAATTGTGTTCAATTGCATAGTTGAGCAAGTGGGGGAATCATGAACAGCCTGCTTATATTAGCGTCTTCGGGGGGGGGTCAATTTTTTTGTCATTAACTACGGCTGATATAACCATTATTGCTGCACTGTATCAGTTGTGGAAGTCAGACATGTTGGAAAACTTAATAACATTGTGTCCAGGTTAATAACATTATCTGGAGGTAAATAAAATCGTGTTGTACAGCTCTGGCAAAAAGATGCCACGTCCACTTACTATGGCAGCTGTGTATCTTGAAGGGGTGTCCCATTTTGTCGGAGGAAATTTCAACCATTATCCCATGTAACTTAAGGGGCAAGGAGCAAGGGGTAGGAGAAGGAATGGGGTAAAAATAAGAAATGGGATTGAGCCTCAGTGAAGGAAAAAATGCATCATGCTTTTCCTGGCTTGCATAGTACCTAAAAGGCACCAGGAATTTGTCAACTTTATGTTTTTTTCCCAAGCTTTTATCTGGAGCAGATTTTTGTTTGTAGACCATGCTTTGCTCTTAATCTTAAACTCAGGCATTATTTGAGACCTGCTTTTTTTAAGGAAATCCAGTAAACAAAATTAATCTAGGCTGATCACCAGCTTGCCTCACATTTGACGGACAAATATAAGAGAAGGCCGATCATTTTTTTATTGTCTGACTCTCAGCAAGTATGTGAACATGCATTATGAATTAGGGCTGTATCCTCAAGGTTGAAGTATTCCTTTGTTGTGGTTGCCTGCAATAAAAATGATTTTAAGAACAAAGATATTGTATTAATCATTTAAAAGTTGGGACATGAACAAAATAAAGAAAGCCTATAAAATATTTAGTATTCTAAATTTTCATTCCGTCATGAACATGCTGCTGGAACGCTTTTATCATCAAAGTTTCAGGTGTGGTTTTGGTTGCACTTGTGTTTTTTTGATCCTAAGTGCAGTCTGTGGTAACAGCACTACCTGTGGGTATTCAGGAAATGAACCAGGTAACAATTTTTAGGATGAAGGTGTGATTCTAAATGAGGTGTGATAGTTCCGCATCAGGCCCTTCTCTGCCAAAAAGAAATTTTGTATGCACAATTCATAAAAATCTTATGGGATTTCTGAATAGACAGCCCTACACATACAAGATAAAAACTGCTCTTCATCTGATAAGAAGAGCGACGAGTCTCATTCACCGCATTTCCTTCCAAGAGATTGGTGTTTCTGTGCTGCACTCAAAATGGTAACAATGAATATGTTAGAGAGTTCAAATCGGGAAATAATCCAGGCCATTCATTCACGTGGGCTCTCCGCTATCTACTCTCAGGATTAAATCAATGATTCCAAGTAAACAAACAAATAAACAAACAAAACAGAGAGCCAAGATAAAGATTTCTGCTCAGGAAAGAAAGCAGCTTGTGTCTTCTGTTAATGAGCCAAACCAAGACAGGCTGCACATATAACTGATCTGCTGCCTGGTTACAGCCAACAGACCCAATTTCATCTGTGAATATCGAGACAATGGCTCTTTGTTAAAAAAAAAAAAAGAAAGAAAGAAAAGAAAAGAAAAGACAGGAAGACAGAACGACTCGTCTACTAAAATTCACCACCAGCCTCACTAAGATTTTACCTGCTTCCACACAGATGGTCTTTATTTAGTGTTGCTCATTAAAGAGAAGGACTGGATTATTTTCTCTCTAATTAAATAATGTCACTCAGTGATTTAATTCTTTATGCAGTGCATACAGCAGTTACTCAACTGAAACTGTGCTGAATATGTAAAAAAAAACAAAAACAAAAAAACCAAAAAAACCCCCAGAACTTAAGCCATTTAACATTAAATTCTTTTCTCTAAAATTATTGTCTGTTTCTCAAAGGCTGCACCCAAACCTCTGTGGATCTACTCAGTCCTGCCCTTTCAAAAACTGCCTTAATGTGTTACTTTGCTTCACAAATGCAGAATGGATCAGAATAATAATTAAATGTCAGAGGACACTGATGATACTAATTGATCCTCCTCTCTGACAAATTAATTACATTGATCCAATAGTGCTTCTTAGTGACCTGTTACCAATTTTCTCATCTGTTCAGACTAATCTGAGTTGATGCCCTTTGAGTACTGATGAAACATCTGCTTCCTCATCTGCTCAAGTCTTCTGAGGTGTCTGTCTGTCTGCAGTGTTGGTCTTAGTTGCAATAATGTTCACTTTTTTTTTGAGCAAACATGCATGTCCCAAAAAGATGGCAGCAAAAGCGCATTTTGAAGTTTACTGAGGTCCTATTTATGTTTAGAAAATCTGTCCTTGCACATTTTTTAGTGACCATAGGGCTGGGCAATCAATAATTTGAAATAAAAATTTAAATTAATTTATTTTGACGATGTTAAAAAATGAAAATCGTTATTCCCCTTAACTAGAGTAAATATGGTAGCTTGGACGCTCTTTCAGCTCTGGGCTTTAATTTTATTATAAGTGAAGTTTGGTGAAAGTTAGGTTAGCACTTTATTAATCCCAAATTAGGGGGTTCTTCATTGTTGTATTGTTGTCATATACAACCTTTATTTAAAGTTTAGTTTGGTTAAAACTAGGTTTGCACTTTATTCCAACCAGAAAATTTGTGTTTGTCTGAAATAAAAACAACATATTTTAAAGCAACACTATGTAACTCTGACCGCGACCCACTGCTTTGAAAAATGAAACTTAACGATGCACATTAATACATGGCACAAAACAGCAATTTTAGTAAAATCGGGTCATATTTATTATATTTATTTTATATTTATTTTACAGAGAAAATGTCCACTGGTTTTTCCTCTGCTCTGTCTGTCTGCAGCCTTTTATTTTAGCGGAGCTGTCACCAGCAACGACCCAGTGCTACAGTTGCAGCATTGGTCGGCAGGGGGCCTGCATGTTGCTTTCAGGAACCTCCATAAATCACAGAGTTGAGGCAGAGCATTTGTAGGACATCATCTCCATAAAACATGACCCAGTTTTGTTCAGATTGCTTATTTATGTGAATGTGCATCGTTAAGTTTTGTTTTTTCGAAGCAGTGGGACTCGGTTAAAGTTGTTGCTTTAAATAATTTCTTTGTCTTTTGTAGTTAAAAAAATAGATTAAAATTTATTAAAATCAAAAATTGAATGTGATATGAAAAAAATCTGGGATTTTATTTTTTAGCCCATATCTCCCAGCCCCAGTGAAAATATAAGCAGCCTTAAAAGAAGCACGAGAACTGAAAAAAGAGCATGTTCGCACAACTGATCTTTTTTAGCAATCTCTTCAACGATTGGAGTTTCTTGCATTCGTGTTTTTTAACAGTTGGCCTAATGATCATGTTAACTTCAGAGGTAAAACTCTGACCCGTCAGTTTCTGACCGTCCAAACTTTCCCAATTAGCTGCTGTTTTGTGCTGCAACAACTTGCTTGGTTGATGGCTCACAGGTTCACAGGATTTGCTTGTTTGGCCATGTGTGACCTGTCAAAACAAAATGTCGTGGGGTACATATGGGCCACTGTTGGAGCTTAAACCGCTACATTGCCCTGGTTAATGGTTTCCTCCTATTTGTCTGTCTCCTCTCTCCTTTGCTTCCCACTGAGGGGATAAGGATTAGTTGGTTCATGCATATTTGGTATAAAGAGAAAAATCATGTCAAATTTAAATTAGTGTGTACAACAGTCATGTTTGAAGAGTGGAGGCATATTCCCTGGTGTATTTGACACGTGGAGACTGAAAAGAGGATGCAGCCTAAAAAGTGAATTTGTGATTCCTCATGAGGAAGAATTTCTTTTCTCTCTCTGCCCAGCCTTATAAGACATATTGTGATTTTTCAAAATATATTACTGCTGTGTAACTTGCAGGGGAAAAGGGATTTTAGTGATGTTCTGTAGTCAGCACCTATTTGCAGCTTACTTAATGACTTAGTCATACCTAGTCTGCATAGTCTGCATCTGATAATTAACCAAAGACATCAGTAATGAGTTACACTTTCTTTCATGTGTAACATTAATTTTTAAGATTTTCAGCAATTTAAATGAATATTTTAAAAAAATAGTTTATACTACTACTAGATTTACAGCATTCAAGTTTGTTTCCTTCAGCCAGAGACTGATGACAACCCAACAGTCCTAGCTTGATCTAAATAATTCTGCCCTCTTCCCACTGCGTCTCCTCTTAAAGTAATTCATGTAATTTCTCTTATTTTAGGACAGTATAACTGAGATGTTGGGAATTGGGAGTAGAGGCGACAGCATGAAGCACTTTGTCACATACCTGGGAGCGTTCCTGAGCAGTATTTGTGGTGTAGCAGAGCACACTGTCCTGGTGGAACAGCTACTTATTGGTATGTATGAGCCTAATCTGCAAACAAACAGTCATATTAGTGGTGCAAACAGTCTCTTTATCAGAGAAATAGAGGTAATCATAAAATAAGTGGACTGATGAGGAATGTCCTCTAAACATTTTTGCGTCAAGGATTCAGGTTGTTGTTGCTCCTTTATCTAAACATACCATGTTTCAGCCAAGTCGACAGGAAAAAGTGATGGTGGCTTGATGGGCAGATGAGATGGCTGCCCAGCAACAGTGCTGAACACTGCTGAGAGTTTCAGCTATGAAAAGATTATAATTTTAACAACCAATAGGGAATTTTTTAGCTGTTTGCTGTGAAAAAAACCCCCATGTATTTTAAGCCAAAACATCATTTTTCACAGCCCTGTAAAGATGTTTTTTGTACTTGGAACTAAACAGACAATGCAGCATTGTCACATTAAAATGCAGCACAGATGCCAGAATAAATGTTGACATTGTACATGCCAGTGGTTTACAGAAAGGCACAATGTCAACATTTAATCTGCCGATTATGTTGAATATATTCTGTCCTGCTCACAACTATAACAGCCCCAGTGTACAATTTACTTCTCTGTAGAAGAAAAAAACAATGTAGCCGATTGAAAAGGATGACAAGAGATGTCCCCTTCTCCGGTTGTGTTAAGTGTGAAATCTCTCCACTTTAGGCAACAATGGGTAAACACAAGGCATGGTAATGATTTTTTTAGTTAAAAGGTTCAGGTGTACCTTGAGTGGCAGTTTGCAAAATCATTTTGTAATGGATGACCCGTCATATCAAGCCAACGCACACATTGAATGCTAAAAAATGAGATGAGTGTGCAAAGGTGGTTCACTCACACAGTCTCCTCTCTCACTTTTATTATCAGCGCTGTGACTAAGAGAATGTAAAATGACAGCAACAATTGCTGGCAATAATTCAATTGAGATGCAATCTCAATGTTCACTTCATTGGTTTAATATGCTGAAGCAGTCGTTGTTTGCTATTAAAACCCATGAAGCTGTCACTTCAGGCTCTGCAAGGCAATAGCTTCTTTTTTCTTTTTCTTTTTTTTTCCATCAGAGAAGGCGAGTGGTTGCTGAATTCCCGGACCTACCTTTGCTTTTACGGACGACCTTGACCGGAGCATGTGATGATGAGCAATTAGAGCAGAGTGAGACATGTGCGCTGAATGCAGCACAAACAGGAGACCTCCATTCGCAAATCAGCGGTATTCATCAGCAGACAAGTGACAGAAGACATTCAGCCACTCACCTCACAGAGATTTCCCCTTGTTGTACTGTTAGAGTGCAAATGTGTAATGAGCAGCAATTTATTTTTTAAAAGCAACACTCCTTGTTGCTGCAGGGGTGTCTGACCTCAGAAGGTGGAGTAATGGTAGAAATAATAAATTGTCAGTTGTTCAAATCTTGTACAGTAGCTGTCTACAAACACTTAAAAAGCCACAGTGTCATCTTTTATATCTGCTCTCTAAAGAAGACATTTAATTTGCATGAGAGGGAAACAGCAAATAAAGGTTGATACATTCATATTTTAGTAGACACTTTCTTTTGTTGCTGTTGCTCTTATGCATCTGCACAATGCTGCCTACAATTAAAAAGCAGAGGAGCAGCACGTTTCTAATAGGCAGATAAGGACTAAGCAGTTTTCTGGGTTACATTGTGCCCTCTGTTTTGCCAGCAAACTGAAACAGGGACTCTTGAACCTTTGCATTGTGCTTTAATTTTGCTGTTTCATTAAAAATATTGTGATCGAGGAACTGAACTGAGAACTGGGAGACTAATTAAGACTCAAAAGGATGCATGCACTTTGTTATTGTAACAAAAGATTGCTGCGGAGCTCATCACTGAGTTTGTATCAAATGTACTGGTGAGCTGAATTTAAATTAGATGTGATAATTAATTGAGCACAAAATATCCTATAAGAGTAACTTTTTATTAAAATTAGCAGCTACGCAATTAACATCTACATGTGCTCAGACAACATGATGTCTTATATATCTTAACACAGTGACTGCAGCGATGTTACACAACCCTCTTCAGTGTAATCCAAAATTTCATGAGTACCATGGTGACTCACACAGGCCAATTCAAAGCAGAGATCACCATGTTTCATGGCACAGCATATGCAAGGAGATTAGTATACCTGCACTTTGTATTAGGAAGCTTATGGAGCAGTCTTTGTATTAATTCCCTCCTGCAATCATCGTATTACGTTCTATATTAATCCCTACAGGAAGCGATGAGCAGCACACAGAGGCTATTCTCAGAGGGCGTCAAGAAAAGCAGCGTGGACGACATGAGAAGAATCAAGACTGTGGAGCGTTTGATACATTCAGAGGGAGTGAAAGATTCATTTCCACACGAGTCCCACTTGGTTTGAACATGTAGGCTTTATTTCCTGAAGTCATTGTAGCGCATTTTTAGCTTCTGTGCTGTGAAGTTGAGTCTGGGAAGCAACTCTGATGCGCTTTCCGCTGACTAGATGGAAAGAGAGGTGCCTGCCTTAGGAGGTTTCACTGCAATGCTGCTGAAATTAGCGTTGGTGTTAATTAATTCATGCATAAACGACCACAGAAACTTAATGCATAGCCTTAAGAATAATCTTCCCTGGGCACAAGAAAAGGTGGTGCGCTTCTTTATTTTGAAAACGCTCATGAATAAAACTTTTTTTTTTTTTTGGTGAGAAAGAGGTTACATCAAAGTTCAGTGAATTCATTTAAACAAGAGTTCTGGCCATAGTTTGCATGGAGAGTGAAAATTTTCACACTTGTTTTTTGTATAGACTGTGAGGCAGGACTGCACTATAAAAAAATATCCTTCTATTCTGAGAGGAGAAATATGTCATGAAATGGTTATGTTCCTCCTTATGGAACGGGGAGCTGCTTGAAGTGAGTGCTGCATATTTATCTAAGTGCTGTTCTGCAAACTCCTCAAGCAGCAAAGGGGCATTACAGAGGATGTTATACACTACATATTGAAAGAAGTAAAAGAGGGAACATTTGTATGAAACATGACCTGTCTATCTAAAACACTGCAGAAAAGGTAGTGGGATGGATGAGTATGTCATGCTGGTATTAAGGTTGTCCATGTCACCTGGTATAACACTAACACAGTTAAGCTAAGAGCCTCACTCCCTCCGGCTGCAGCTAAAACGCTAGAGGTGATTCCAAGTCGCTCTCCTGTGGTCAATTAGGAAAGCCATCAGGGTTTGTCTTCATCTCAGGTCGACTCAATAGTTCGTCTTACATTGCTATTCCTGAGATAGGAATTTTATCATCTGGCTGCACATTTATAGAGCTTCTCAAATACTGGTAGGATACAATTTATAGATGGCATTGGCTAGAAATATGCACTGTGCTGCAAAGGTGATGACTAGGACGCCTCTCTCTGTCTCTTTCATCCAAATCCCTCTCTGCTCTTCCAGCCTCAGCCGCCTACCTTTAGCACATTCATACATAAACTCTCACAGCGTGTCCATTTTAAAGGCGCCGCACAGACAAATAAATGAAATCTGCATTGTAGACACACACCACACGTCTGCAGAGACGCGCTTTGTACCTAAACAGCACAGCTCTGAAGCGTACAGATCACAAAAAGCGTGCAGCAGCTCCATTTCTGCCATTAGCACTCCAGCAGAGGAAGGAGGGAACTTCGTACAGGATAATGATACAGCCTTGGTTTAGGGCTTATCACAGGGAGTTACTCTTGACAGCCAGGCTGACCCTCTCTACTAATTAAAAGTTAGGCTCAAAGAATGGGCCTTGTTAAATTTGATTTAGGCTTGATCTCCAAGGAAAGAAGGGAAACAATCCTTTAGAGATTTCCTGTGTAGAATTGTAACTCTCTCTGCAAGAACAAAAAGATGTTTTATGGTGCATTTTACTGGCAACAAATCTTTCACTGAGATCTCAATAAATCAGGCTGCAAGAGTAAAACTTCTAGCCAGTTACAAGGTAAAACTGTCAGTACAGCTTGTTCAAAACTATTAAAAAAAGGGATTCCATGTTACAGTATGTGGCTGTCCTTTTGTTTTTGTATAAAGACCTCTGTTACAACTGAATAGACTACATAAATTTAACATGGTCACCTGCCAGAGAAACAAAATGCCAACCACTAGCAACCGTCAAATTGGCAAGTGGGGGAACTATTATTCGAACCAGCACCCATCACTTGTTTAAAAATTTGTAAGAGTTCACCAGACAGAGATTTATGCTAATTTGCATATAATTGGTCTAGTTTTGAGACCAAACTTTCCACAGAGGAAGCAGGCGAGGCAGGTGAAATTCAGCATACTGTAAAATTAGTGCTGGGATTATCAGACTTTGGTTCTTATCTTCCTTGTACGTGACATATTACTCTCTGACCCCAAAGACAGTGAGCATGACTCTTCTAATTACTCTCAGTGTAAACTGTTCATGCCTGGATCGTAAAGCCTCCTTGCATGTTATCTATATCTGACACTTGAAACAATGTCTGAGGTGTTGAGAGAGTTTTGACCAGTGCAGCTGGTGCTTAACACTTTACAATAGTTGTGTCTCAATTCAGGGGCTGCATTTCTTGAATACCACAGCCCACAGAGGCTCCTCCTACACACTTCTTCGTCAGCCCCAACAGTATAACTCAAACCTCTGTTAAATGAGATGGTCTAGCCTATGGAGCACTTCCTGTTTTTGTCACCAACCGCTCCACGCATCTCAGAGCACTACTCCTGTTGATTAGCAACCATGACACGGCAGTAAACTCGTGTGCATCTAAAGAAATAACCAGAATTTTATTTTGTTATTGCAATACATACATTTAAAAACATATCCTCTAACTGATGCTGTTTCACCCGTTGTGTCCGCTTGGAAAAAAAAAGAAAACGTCAGCAGCGGCATGCAGAGATGGTCACAAGTCTTTGAGCTCAAGTCCAAGTCAAGTCTCTGTTCACGAGCCCAAACATCGAGTCCAAGTCGAGTCTGAAGTCTTTTGAGGTGGAGTCTCGAGTCAAGTCTCAAGTCACTGAGTGTGTGACATAAGTGCAACTTGAGTCCAAGTCTCAAGTGCAAGTCCCCATCTCTGGTGGCATGCAGTGAATCATGGGATCGGCCTATGTTAGGCTGCAAAGGATCCACCAGTTGGATCCTTCACCACGGTGAATTCGTCTGCTGCAATTATTTTGACTGCATTTATACAGCTGCATTTGTCTAGTCTTTTAATCATAGTCAGCACTCGCACACTGATGTTAGTGGCTTCTGTACAAGATGCCAACCTGCTCACAGGAACACACACTCACACTGATGGAACAACCATCAAAAGCAATCTGATGTTCAGTATCTTGCTCAAGGATGCATGAAATGCGAAACAGAGGAGGGGGGGGTAAAACCAATGACCTTCTGATGAGTGGACACCCCCTCTACCTCCTGAGCCAGTTGTTAAAGGAGCACTTATTTATATTGCAAAATTTTATCATTGCAAAAATTCCATTTATTGCATTCTTCACATGGTGTGTTTATGCCCTTTAAAGTGAAATGACTGGAAGTTTATGTATAAAGTTTTGAGGCACTTAATACCCATGTCAGATACAACTCACCGAGTAATTAGATGTGGTAACCTGGGCAGGTTGAGAGAGGACGGGAGAGGAAAAGGCACAAACAGCACAGGGAATACAGAGCTGTAAAATGATCAGCTCTCCAAAACCTATTAAGATACTCATTAGCCTCAGCTGTTCTTTGCGCTAAGTATTAATTAGCAACTGTTCGCATGCTAAAAAGCCAAGCTAAGATCCTGAACATGTTAACCATTCTAGCTGTGTAACCTTAGCCTGTTACCATTGTCACTATTGGTTGATGTTGTCATGCTAGCCTTAAGATTTAGCTAAAGGGCACCGCTGAGTTTATGTACAGCCTCACAGTGCTGCTAGCATACATTTAGACTTTTAATCTGTTTTGTGTCTTTTTATTGTGAGCAATGAAACAGGGAAATTTCATCTTGCTGAAATTTATGTATCTTTAATGAATTGCCTAATTTGAATTGTCAGCCATAGCTACCACTGCAACCTCCAGTGTATGTGCTGATTACAGTGCATGAACAATAACTGCAAGAACAATATATTTGCCTGTGACTCCATTAGTGGATAGTGTTTAAGATTTTTAATGGGATATTTGATGCATTTATAAAATGTGTTTGGATTACAATATGCTGTCTTGTGCATTAGCTTATGTGGTCCTGAAAAGTAATCAGGATGTCAGTGTATGTAATGCATTCATTACTGCTCTATTGTAGGCCTACAGCACAGATTTGCAAACTTAATCATTACCAAACATCTCTGTATCACTTGCCTCAGTGATTTCTGTGGTTTTGCAGCTGAAACCACAAACTGCCCTTGGGAGTGTCTCACATTTTTGTCACTATTGAGTGCATCAGCCAGGGCAATGTGTATTATCAAGAATGTTATTTTTGATGGAGCAGCTCTCTGAGCTATTCAGCTACTCTTCCAGTTTGCCAAGAGATGACCCTGGTGAACATTTAGAAAATAAAAAAGGCTGGCACGTACGAAGACCTTATTTGCACTGACGTGGTTTGTGTTCAGTTTCCAATTGCTGCATTTATCTGAAATGGCCATTAAAAGGTAATGAGACAATCAGCATCCCAGCATGTCATACCATATAATAATAGCTGATTATAATGAATATGGCGCAGTATAAATCTGTGGCATTTTCACTAAGAGGCACCACAAATACAGATATTCATACATACTATAATGATAAAAACAGTGACGGGAAAGATTTAGAGATTACTGCCATTATTTACATGGGAGTGTGGATGTGGCGTATCTGGTGAATATTACATAAAGACATGACTGGCTAGACAAGCCTCAGACTGGAGTAAGCCATCGTCTACAGACGCTTTGAGCCCACAGCCGAGGAACCCATCGTCAACTATCACTACCACCGTACCCTGCAG
Organism: Naso thynnoides; assembly: GCA_029783665.1. NCBI lineage: Eukaryota > Metazoa > Chordata > Actinopteri > Acanthuriformes > Acanthuridae > Naso > Naso thynnoides. The sequence goes on from JAQLOL010000003.1 coordinate 7,737,309, forward strand.
CTGACGCGGGCTGCAAGAGGTCGATTCACGCATGGGAAATCTACAGTGAATCTTAAATAGTTATTGACAACCCTCCAGTTGGTAAACCTCTATCACAGCCCCGAATTGATTGTAAGTCTTGTGCTGATGCAAATAGCTTTGCAGCTATGAATGTTTGATAAATGTTGGGTCAGCGCTGAATGCAGGGTGAAGAGTTCAGACATTTAATTTGCAGTGAGACTCTCAAGCCCCCGTTGATACGATAGCGGTGGCCAAAAAGGTTTGTCTGTCTCCACTCATCGATTGGCAACAACATACTAATGTGTTTATTGATGTGCCAAAGCAGGTATAAAGATTAGATATAACCAGATGATAAAATAGCCGTCAGTGATAAATCCTGGCTGTCTTTCGATTGCAAAGACGAAGGACTCATTTCCGGTCCTGCTCTTACAAACCCGCAAACATGTGCCGTGTTGCAAGTTTAATATATAACCATATCTTTATATTTGTAATATGCCCTCAAATTTATTTCTACCAGATATGGGATGTATACAATCTCCACTCTGTTCCTTTATATTGGCAAGACTTCTGCACCGAGGCTGTTTGATCAAGGAGATAGCCTTTTTAATATTGAAAAAGCTTCTGGCATTATGATACGGAGCAGCCCTCCTAAATCCTTTACTGTCCAGTTCACTACATGAAGATAAATGCTGTGTGCATGACACTGTTGAGAGTTAAGGGGAAAAGACAACTCAGATCTTCCCAGGGGGGTTGCTTTTTAGTCCCCAAGCAGGAGGAAAGAGTTGGAAGGTTAAGTGACCTGTCAAATCAAGCTGAAAAACGCTACACAGCTTATTTCAGGAGGCATTTCTGAGGTCGTCCTTAAAGAAACTTTCCTATTAATCAGTTATGACTTGCTTTATCTCATCTGTTGTTGGGGAAGATGATAGCGGGATGATTCAGCTGCTAGGTGCAATCAGTCAGTCTCAACGCATTTTAAAACCTGAAGACATGCAAATTACAAGGTTATATTCCCTCTCATTATTCAGCTCAGAATCCATCGAAGCTCAATTTTCACACTCTTGTACCAAAGCTGATATGAAGAGTGATAGCATTTATAAATGCTTTCATTAATTAACATCTCTACTGACTTTTACTTTACATTGGTTCGACGGATCAGATGTGAAGGAGAACGGAGGGCTAAATTTGCTCGGTCCCTCGTCATTGTTGCCTTTATTAAGGGGAACCTGCAAACGTGCAACACACAGCGTACTTCTCCTGCTCCTCTCTTGCAGCTCATCTGAGAATGCCATGGAAATCAATTAGAGACACATCAGCACTGTCTGAGCCACCGGAGGGAGCCAGTCGGAGCAAATTAGAACGCTCTTCCCTCTGTTTCACACATTCTTTTTCATGCAAAGGGAGGAAATTAGGAGCCAATCCATCAATTGATCAGTGAGTGAAATGTCCTGATTACACCCAGACAGACCATCATTATGTCTTTATCTACTTTTAGCAAATTCAGTAAAGTACAAGTGGCATATTAAAACTGGAGAATGAAACACTGAGCTACACACTGCAGTTCCTTCATGCAGCTGTTTACTATCAGAGTGAAAGTAATTCTGGAGGGCTAGTGGTGCTAAGTAGGGAGTCGCATTTGTGGGATGAACCGTCTGTTGAGATTAGTGCCACATGAGGAACTTTGAAAAGAGATGATTGATAATGGACACAAGAAGCCCAAGAGTGTCCCTGTGCTCACTCAGACTACTGGTTCTTATTATTCATGCTTCAAATTGCATTTACATGAGGTGGGATTACCTGGATGAAAATTCCCAATATGATAAAATACATTTCAAATACCCATTTTCCACCAAAATTAGTGTGTCTGCCCGGGTTTTTTTAAAATGCCAGTCAACCTGCTTAAATTTATCTATTGACACCATTCCCATTTCCAGCTGGCAAGGTAGCCCTTCTGTAAATTTTATGTGAAGAATTGTATTGTTTGCGCTGCATTGTGTGGAAATATTGCTGTGATGTATGAAACAAATACCAGTCAATTTTAATATGAACTATGATTAAGGACCAATGCACATGTAATAAGAGTTAGTCTGGGTGTCATACTTCACAGAAGTGGGCTCTGGGTGGAAACGCTCCACGCTCAACGGCTAGGTTGCCTTTTACGAGAGAGCAAGCGGCACACCGTGCAGTTAATTTGAGCTTGTCTCAACATAAAAGCTCTATGTTTATAGAGACAAAAGTCAGGCAGGAATCACTTTCAGCTCTGTGTCTGTTAGTGTTAACTCCTTACATGTCAGGTCCATCTGAAATTGAAATCCTGCGCCATGCCTGGATGATATGATGCACCAAATGAAGACGGAAAAGAAAGGCACTGGGAAAAAAACCCTGCATTTACTGCAGGGCCCATTACCCCGGGTGTAAGTGGTGAGTGTACCCATTCCCACTGCACACAAAACCCTGATCTTAGTGGGTTAACACGTGTTTTTTGACCAGTGGAGAAGGGGTAAAAGATGCTCTTATATTCTCTCTCTTTTCATTTCAAGGCTTGTAGATGTAAATATTCTCTGTATTACTACTGAGCCCTGAAAAACAAATGTTCTTTGTTTGTATCTTTACCACATGGTCAGGCGAGAAGCCAAGGCCACATAGCAGCATCCCTGGAGAGGGTGTTTGCTCAAGCTAATTTAAAATAGGCAACTGCATTCTATTAGACAAGATTAAGCCCATATTATAAAGAAATTCCATTTCTTAGAAAGAATCTTTTTATGCTCCTAGTTAGTTCTGCCAAATTAGAAATATGTAATTGCTGCCCAGATTTTGTTCAGTGGCAACATTTATTTTCTATTTTTTTGTAAGGTGCTGAGAGTTGGTTGGGGTTGTTGGTGGTCACATAAAGTGGACAGATGCATTTGAAGTGTAAGTAGAAAATTTCAAAATAAGACTAAGACTCTCCACAGCAGCTCTTTGAGGTTGCACTCAGGCACAACAGTGTTTGGAGCTGAGTGCTCATATCACCATCCCGACATCCCACAATGACAACAACATGCTGATGTTTTTTATGTCTGTCTCTCTGTAGCTTGTACGCTAACATTTGCTAATTAACACAAAGTACAGCTGAGGGTGCTTAAAAAATATCATTACTTTGCAAAATTGAGTTTGAAACTTTTATGAGACAATTAACTGGTGATGGTTCTGAACAAAAATTTACAGAATCAAGGTTACTACAAGCCATTCCCCTTGTATTTGACCAACTATTATCAAGTAATCAAGATCCTGTACTTACTGAATACTTCTGTGATTATGTCCTTGTGTGACTGGATTTAAATAAGTTCAATTTACTGAGGAAATATGATACAGTCAAATCGTATACATAGATACAGGAGTGGACCTCATATTCAGAATATTTATATCCCCAAGATTAAAAAAATGAACTGGAAAATATCAAATTATCTAAGGCTGAAACACAGAAGAAAGCGATGAAATGATGAGCAAGTCTACAGGTAATTGCCATTTGATGTTATAGGACCTTCCGTCCTGAGGTAGGAATAGGAGAAACTGTAAAGTCTTAGGTCACAGTTTTGTGGTGTGAAAAGCATCAATGATGCTGATGTTAGCTGTCAGAGATCATGTGCTAATGCCAGCTCTCTGCACTGGTCTGCCTGCACTTCACTCTTGAAAGCTAACAGGCAAGTTTTTTTTTTTTTATTCTGATAGAATTAACTTTTTGGTATATTTACAGTTCATTTATAGACAGTGAACTCAAACATAGAAATCCTATTATTCTCTGGTTAGTTTTGTTTTAGCTGCAGCGTGAATTTGCTGAGGCAGCACAGACTTTGGCTTTGCAGAAGCCCTCTTGTACAACCCCTTGAGAAATGTCTGTTACTCTATTAATGGATGCTGATTTTTTTTTTTCCGTTTATCAAAGCAGCGAGTTTGAGGATGAGAGTGAGGTCAGAGTGATGTTACCTGACTTCACTGTGTACAGCAACCCAATATTCAATTAGGATAATGTTTTATATTGATGTGGATACCCCACCAGCTTCCTACCTCTGATTATATTATATTATACTCTGTTTGGATGTTATGTGGCTCTATGGTTGACAGCACAAAGAGAGGGGAAGAGAAGGAGAGAGAGCAGGATGGAGTCAGTACAGAAAGAGAGAGAACCAGGTGAGAAAGTGGACACATAGTCGAAACCACATTTTTTATATTGCTAAGTCAGCTAAGCAGACCCCACAATTATTTCACATTAATAATTGGAGTTTTATTAAAGTTTATTAAAGTGGATTAGGGTTAGCATTAACCCTAACCTTGCTTATGATTATGATTATACAGCACTATAGGTGCATTATATCTCATT
>JAQLOL010000003.1:7746174-7761405 GCA_029783665.1 Naso thynnoides
AGAAAATTAGATAATTATTTTATTCATGTTTTTTATTTTGACACACATTCACCTTTATCATATTATTTTGTTGCCAAGCTGCACACTAGCCATGTGAACAGTCACATGACGACTTGACTCTGTGTTAAATGGCACACCTGTGCTTTGTCTTGCCATTAACCCTGATGAAGACACTGTGAGCTGAAACACGTTAGCATCTCTACTCTCACTGGTTGGCATGGATGTATCCATGATCCAATGAAGGATTTTTAATTTTACAAGCAGAATGCCTCAGATCCTCTTTTTGATATTTTCAGAAAGAAAAATTACAGTTTCAGATTGAGATTCTGCACCTGGACAAGAAAAATGTGTGTGTGCTTTACAAACAGATGGCTCAGTACGCACATTACACATCATTTATGCAATTCTCTGCCAAGTTAATTAATGCAATGTAAATACTAACATACAAAAGTTTTTTTCTTGTAAGTTTGGTGCAAATAGAATACCTTCAACAAACAATTACGTCTTACATAGCCACAGAATGCATTTGATTGAAAAGTATAAAGGTTCAATTCAAACAAAACAAACAAAAAAAACCATTGTAAATTAAGACAAAACTGTGTGATGTAACAGTATATGATATAGTTTACATATGATAAAATGGGAAATTTTGAGTCATTTAGAGCTATTGTGTCATTTCAAATAAAAATAATATCACAATCAGAATACTTTGAATAATCTCAGTCAAGGTGTTGCGAGATGTTGTACTAACTGTTAATGATGCTCGCCAGACTTTTCTTCCTTTTCTGTGCATAGTCATAACCACATGATCCTGTGTAATGAAAAACATGTCTTATTACTAATATGTACTTTTACAGATAAACACATCACATGCATGTGTCGGTTCTGCTCGGGTGCTGCGCTCATGTTCACAGTGAAGGAGAAACACACAAGTGTAACTGTGAGCTGAACACTCTCCCGTCCTGTGGGTGCCTCATTAGCAGTGTGAGTCATCGCGGGCACAGAAATCGAGTGAATGCAAATGAGATGTGATGGAACGCATCTCCCCGGGTGGTACAGCCCGTGCACACCTCGAGTGAGTACTGTACGATAAATCATCCTTGTGTCAATGCCTCAGCGTTCATCATATGAACTCCCATTAGACAGCCGGACCTGTGCAGCCCAAGTCATAAACCTCGGATTAGAAAAGGAACACAGGAGAGCGTCACATGGCAACGATGCTCACAGAGAAGTCAAGAAACAAGCGAAGAAAATGTTTTGTAGGCTCTGTTTTTCAGGCCCTGGCTCTATGCAGATTTTCAGGTCCCCTTGAGGAGCTCGGCTCTGTTCAATAAAACCAGACTCTGAGAGGACAAAATGACTGCGTTAACGCTGAATAGGGTTTATTCAACTCAAATCAACTGCTTTCCTGTCCAAAATCCAAAGAGATTGTGTTTGATTAGCTGTGTGAAATCATTATTGATTTTTGTTTGGTGAGCACAAAGCCTTTTGTGTGTATGTGGGTGTGGGTACAGATGTGTGGCTGCTTTTGCTCTGGAAAGGCACTGTAAAATATGTGTACAGTAGTAAATCTGTGTTCACTTTACTTTCTAATTACACCTTTATTTTCCATTTGGCAGTCAGCCTGAGCTACATTATCTGTGTATGTATTTTTCCACGTAGCCAAGATTCTTGCACAGTTATTCCAGCAGTGTGGACTGCAGGACGAGGCGTGCATGACCTGAGCACTTTAAAGACGTCGCTGCAGACCAGAGGTCACCAGGATCACAGTCAGCACATTCATTTGAGGGTAAGATGAATAGATTAATGAGCAGGTAAAGCCACATTGTCGCCCGGGCAGGCGGCGCTCTCTTCAATTATCATTACCATCATTAGTGGTTGCTGGAATGAGCTAAATAGTTATCAGCAAAATGGATAGATCTTGTCTCCTCTTGTCTTTTAAAATGGCCTCTACATGTAATATGATTGAGTACTGATGTAAGATAGATGAGATGGATAAAAGGTGCCAATAAAAGGAAATCAAGACAGTGCTCACAAAGAAGGAAATACCCCAACCAGTGTGAGAAATCTCCCAGCATTTTATTAAGGCAGTTCCCTATGATTCATATCAATTCCATGCTAATAAAAAGTCAAGAGGTGACCTTGATTTTGCAGGAGCAAGAACAATCAGGGAGGGTTTTTTCTCTTTTATTCTTAGTCTCTGTTTCTGTATTATAATTATAATGAGCATGCCCACATGCGCATCTCCATTTCCTCCACTCACATGAAGTGTTGTTTGCTTAAAAGATAAAGATTTTGTTTACAATGCCACAAATAATCCAGAATGACAATATTAGCCAGGACACTGAGCTTCAAGCTATTTATCATTACCTATATTGGTCTGTGCACTGTACCGTTTCCATGGTAATATTCTTCAATATTCTTTGTGCTTGAATGCAGGAACACTTGTGACTGCAATACTGAGATGAAATATCTCATCATGAATAAATCTTGTTGTACAATGATCTTTTTATCTGGAACCCTTTGTACATTTACAAGGGCACTTAGAGTCTGTCATCCGCCACAACCCAGCATGTGTTTCGGCGAAGGAATAAGCACAGTTATGTCCCTCAAGATAACAAATGAGAGCATGAAGCGTTGTCTAGTGGTGGTGGGGCAGAGTTTTACATGTTCCTCCATTGTTTCTAAGCAAAGGTCGAAAGATAAAGACATGAAAGACCTTGAGGTGTGCAGAGATGCTCTCTGGATGCTTATCCTCTTCACGTCGTTCGTTTTATTTCTTCATCCTACTGACAGCGTCGTATCAGATCACCCACGCACTGACCCCCGCCAGGCTGAGTATATTTTGACGAGCTGTGAAGCCACAAGAGTTTTGTCTTGTCCCCAGCATTACCCAAAGTTTTTCCTCATGGTTGGTTTGAAGTACCTCAGAGGGAGAAGTTTCCTCTGTAGTGAGAAGATTTCCTCTCCTGCTGTGTTAACTGTCATTCCTCTCCGACAGCACAATGTGACATTATCCAGAAATCTACTCAACATATATGTTCACCTCAAGAACTTTCAAGCCTCCTGGGGAGAAATTACTTAGAAATTTGATAGAGAACTTTCTTACTTGTTAGTGATTTCAGATATACCGAAACCCCATTAATGGACATGAAAGACAAAGATTAAAGAGTAACATAGAAAATCTGAATGTGTGGATCAAATGTTTTCCCGTGAGTTAAGAGAAAAGTTGAGAGGAGTCTTTGGTAATGAGGGTTTGCAAATAATGCTTAAAGAATCCTGAATACCGTCCATGCATGCATGAGCTGAGGCCTCGTGTGCAGAATTATTAGTGAGGGTTAAACATGAGCTAACTGAGCATTGGAAGGGTCTGATGACTTGGAATGAATGTTAACACAATGTAAACACACAAGAAGAAATAACGTAAAATACTTCACACTCTGGTCAGTCAAGTCAGACTGAGTCTAACAATAATGACTCATAGAAAACAGAACTTAATACCAGCTTGAGTATTATGTTAAAGGAAAATAGTTTGAATATCAGTAACTAACTAAATTACTTTGTATATTTATTATGAGTGTCTGTTTGTAATTGGCTTTAAAGTTAAGCAACCTCAACCAATGTTAGCTTAGCATTAAGTTTGCAAAACACATTGGTTAGTTAAAAGGAAATACTTGCGGTCTGGAAATCTAAGAATAAGTAGGCCCAGATAAGCCAAACAAGTTTCTTGAGAACAAAATACAGTTTGATCTTATGTTTTCTTTTTTCATGCTTAAAGTTGGACATACACTTGAGCCAATGTTTGACCCGAATAATGAGCTGCACGACTTATTTTAGAGTCAGGCCGAATTTCGTCTTTGTTTACCGTGACAGAGGGGTAGCGAGGGCTGATTATCAGTCAGATGAATTTCTGACGTGTCAGAAACTCTGGTTGGCCGACTCAGGCTCTCACACAGCTGAAACAGAGCAATGACTCGATTCATCAACGTCAGTGCTTTTTTTCCTCACTTTGCCCACCTGAAATGGCAAACAGAGCATCTGAGTGCCATGGCAAAACGCAACTGCACAACAACGAAAAAAAAGAATGCGACAGTAATCAGAACGTAGCTAATGTTAGCTATCAAGATAAAAATAGCAAAACTAGCTGACTTACCTCCCTTTCTCTTTGCAAAATGAAAAAGCCATATCGTAACCACCATGTGTTTCAAGCCATCTGTCAGTCCATGCGCCAGCACATCTTTTTTTTTAGGTTTCAGCACACAGGATAGCACAATTATCAAAGCAGTACACTTCTGCCTTTGTTACTATTATTGCTAGTAAACAAACCTGCCTCTGAGCTTTCAAATGAATCTTTATTGACAACTGTCAGTAGTCAGGACGGTCCGCAGGGGCTGACGTGCCATTTTTCCATGTACTGCGTGAGAACTCAGGTGACAGACGATTGGACCATACAGCACATAAATCGTGTGCTTTGGCTTGACATTGCAGCTGATTCCCCTGTAAACAACAACATTTATAAACTTGAACAGTGTACGCTCACCTTAATGGAATAAGACAACTACAATCTCTGAGTAAGGTTAAAGCAAGCCAGGGGTGTTGTATATATTATATACATATAGCATGCATCTTATCACTAGACCACAAGGACATCCTATTTGCTTCATATATCTGAAAGATTTTTAGAGTAACACAATGGGAAAACAGAAAAGAACATATTAGCTTGACAAAATGTACTGTACTGTATGTTCCTATAATCTCTACTCTTTGGAAGTTACCAGTTAAATACAACTTTTCAGTTAATGTAAGTAGCCTGATCACAGCTCTTACACAACCAAACTGTTACGGTGGGTCAAATGAAGATTGTTTAAAAGCATGAGGTCAAATGCCAAAAAGTTTTGGGAACCAGTAACTTGGGGATAGAAAAGCTCTAAATAAGTTCTTTTAATGTCACTGTATGAAAAGGCACTGGTGTAAATATTAAGCCTAATGATGGATTCATTTTATTCAGCTGCTTCAGTTTCAAGGTCTTGGTAATGTGAATGCTCACACTGTAATGACTTACTGACCTGGGATACTTGCTCACAACAGAACCTTTGCTAATGTTATACAGTGACACCAGCACCTGCTTTGACAACTCATATGTGCACTAATTAAAGCTCTTTTTCTTGACAGGCCACTGCTCATTAATAGAGGCGGATAAAGGTCATACATAAAGAAATGCTCCTTTTATTGTTGCCATACCTACAGTCATATTAAGAGACTGTTTTAAGCCCTTTGTTTCAAGTCCCTGCTGGGTCTTGCAGTTCAAAACTATGAACTTTGAAACTTGTTTACAGACTTAGAACCTTCAAACCGGCAGATCCTGGTAAAATCTCATATGCAACAGCTCAAGTTTACTCCAGGATTTTTTTGTTGATGCTACTTGATACTAAACAGATTCAAAGGAATTATGATTCTGTGCTGATGATATCCTCAGTCATTTTTTTTTAAAATTATTTTATTGCATAGTGCACCAACTTTTGCAACCGTATGAAATCAAATTTGTGATAGAAAAGGCTGTACCAAGGTCAAATTTTTTGAGTTACCTCCATGCTAATTTGCAAAGCTGTTTAAGTTCAGTCAATAACAGAGCACAATCCATTCAATTACCAATAACCTGCTTGTAATCTGTTTTCTTACTAAAATACTATTTTACACTCCTTGAGGTTCCTCCAGTGCTTTAATAAAAAACATTACCTTTGAATGATGAAAAGGTATAAACAACAGATGCAATTGAAGATATTTTTTTTGCTATTAAAAATGAGCTGAACAGCTGCAGCACATGTGTGTTGGTTATGCAATAAGGCATCTATCAGTAAAGGTATTGCTGGTGTTTGCATTTCAAAGCCAAGTAGTGCGAAAGAGATGTTCATTCAAGATGTTGGACTTGGCGGAGGACAATCTTTGAGCCAAATGGCATTGGACCTTTGACTGAGGACATGACCTGGCAGACTGCATATGGAGTAAATTTTTCTGTATGGTCCAAACAAGAAAAAGGAGAATTCTCATCGCTCAGCTCATAAAAAAGCACATGGATTAAATGTAAAACTATAGAGGAGGATCAAATGAAACAGGTTGATTTACAGGTTCTTGGATTTTTACTCTGTTGGCTGTTATCTTAAAATGACCTAAAATAACCTCGACATCTTACGTTCACTCTTTTCTAAGGTCAGCAAATAGGCCTTAAGCAGCTATTTAAGCTTTGTTGTCATATATAACAAAAGAAAAGTAAGTGCTGTATTTGTTTACAGAGCAGACAAACAAACTATGAGAATCATCTTCATCATTGCCAAACTGTTTTTAAAAAGGAAGGCTGCAACAAACTTTCTTGTCCACCATCTTGTAGGAAACTAGGAACTAATCGAGAGCTTTTTGAACAGCAGAAGTGCGTTTTTTTATATATAGCAGCAACAGTCGGGAGGAGCTGACTATCATGAAGGCATCTACAAAGGTGCTTTCAGTTTTCCCTTACAAAACTTAAAACTGATCTCATCCAAAAATAAATAAATATCACCACTAGTGGCAAAAACACATTTTTTTGTGGCCACCAATGCAAACCTCAGTGACAAATGTAATGAATTTCCTGTGGTTGCTTTCCAGCCATGTGGTTAATCATTTGAATGGTTTTGAAATGAGACACAAGAAGATCATTTTTGGTTTGCTTGTAATTTAAAGTGGCAGTGTGAAAACAATGTGACATTAACTGCACAGCTTTTTATCAAGTTTTAGCTCATTGTTTGGTTCAGTGTCACTGCTCTTGTAAGCGCTGGTTTTGGTTACAGCTCTAAAGATTTCACTGTACACAAACGTCTGAGCACCAAACTGCAGAGAGACGCAGTTAACAAACAGCTGGTGAACATAGTGGAGCATTCAGCAGCTAAAGAGCAAAATATGAGGAGCTGGCGAATAATCAAAAACAAAGCTAATAGGAGGATGAATATTGAACTTACCTGAAACATGCTCCACATGAATAATAATTTTGCTCTTTAATTTCTGAATGTGTTAATAAGTGACTGTTTGCGAACGGCTTAACAACTACAACCACTAACTAATTCATCACTGAAACTTTGCTTTTATTTTCAAGTAAACAGATCTCATGGTTCCTTCAAATAACAGTGACATTTTGGTGGTTACCTGAGCTGATTACTTTTATCTCTCAGTCTTGTGCAGATGGCCACTCAATATTGCAAGTCCAAATGGCTTTCCAGTCACTTGCTACCAATACTTTTTCAGTTCAAGTCGGTGTGTGTTCATTCACAGAACTTTAAAGACAAACAGGAAGGTGTAAAATTGTCATTTTCACTGTGGTGGGCCTTTAAAAATGAATGCCTTTGTTTTGACAGTGTCAGAGAATGTTTTTTAAAGGTCTACCGGTGCCAAAAATATACCAAACTAACACATGCACAGAACGGGAAATTTCGAGGTGTAGTCAGATGTCTATCTACAGTAATTAGAAGTGGAAATCTATCCTTTGAATAGACCTCACCATGAGCTAAATCTCTCCAGAGATGCTGGTAAAAAACATGCCACTTTTAACCATGTAGTGTTAGATTTGCTATCTTTTCTATCAGTGCCGGTGTAACCTGAGATAACACCCAGGTCTGTGTTAATAATCATATCTCTGTAGGTTTTCTTATCCTTCAGGTCAACAAGCATTCCTTCACTGGGACCGTGACAGACTTTCACAGAGATCAGGATGGCTCCGAGGCCAAACACATCTCCCTCCTCGCAGTTCCATCCCTAAACAAACGATGGCATTAGCTGATGCAGGAGAGCAGACAGAAAGCCAAGACTGTGATAAGGGCTCTATCCAAGGTGTATCAAAACAGCCTAAACACCTGCAGTGAGTATGATTTTAGGATACACACGGCATACCTCCAACTTGACACAGCAGGTTGGAGGTGCAAGGAGTAGAACTGAGGTGAACGTATGTCTGTGAACATACACAGTTTGTTATCTCTGCATCTAAAGGCAAAACACAATGACTGAAAACAGAAGCATCACCTCAGAAAAGAGTGCTGCAATGCTGATAGTAAAATAAACAGTTAGCTTTAAGATAGAGTAAGCTTGTGTACAGTTTTTTGTACATAATGTCAGCGCATTAATGTGTGTATGTGAGTAGTGTAGCAAATTAGCTACAAGTGCTAAAGTTCTAGCTAATATTTGTTCAATACTGACTTGCTTCCCAATAACGTCAATGTTTGTTAAATTAACAATAATAAAATTATTATTTAGAAGATGAAGTAGAACATAAAGAATGAAAAAACAAAATTAAAAAAAGAGCAAATAAAATGTTTAAAAAAAAAAACAGACACATTTTTGTCCGTCTTGTCATAGCAGAGTTTCACTATGTTGTTTATTCACTGAACTGTTCTCAACAAACCAATCAAAGTTGTGTTCTATGTCTCTTGACATTTTTTAGCCTTACTTCGTCCACTGTGCCTCCATCTTAGCCTTGGATAAAGGAAAAAAAAACTTAAACGACACAAAACTTAAATCCAACAACGTCTTCCACTGATACCTAGACTTTTTTTTAGCATTTACACAGCAGAGTTACAGGGGATTTTTTATTCAAGTGGTATGCATCTAAACCACCTTAAGACAAGGACAAACTTGAATTTGGAGATACACAAAAAACATTGATAAGATCTTGATTCGGATCATATGTCCATGTGTTCGACTGGATCGAGGCTAGAATTGGGGGAGCACATCACCATGCACGTTGCTGTTAATAGCAAAGCATAAAAGTCTGAAAGAAGGCACTGTTACCTTCAATGACATCTTGGTGGTTGTCATATCAAACTGCTACGCTGGTACATCCTGAAACATGTAATCAAAGAAACATAACAATGATATGATTCTGATATGAGTTTCCATCAAGGGTCAGGGTTTATTCATGTAAGTAAGTAAAATGAATTGGAAATTCCCCCTGTATTTGATGTATTCCTCAAAAAAAAAAAGAAACAACTCTCCTACCACCAAATAAATAACTAATTTTAGAAAAATGTTCTCTCTTTATACATTGGAAAAATCTTTTAAAAGTTTTGGGGTAATTGCTTTCTAATTTGGGGTAAATGTTTAGCCTCTTATTTACAGAGGCACCAAAAATTTTAACCGTTTTTTTAATGTTGTTTAGATCAACATGAGAATTGTGCGATTGACAGCCCGCAGATTCCATGAGCCATCCCTGTTTCAACTCAGTCTGCCTCTGTGTCACTGCGAGGTCAAGCTATTCCAACTCTATTTTTTTTCCTTAGAGCAAGATTATGGTTTGTTTGTTTTGACATTTCCATGGAGAAATACAACATGTACACAGATTAGAGGAATTTAAATAGCACTCGAAGAGGAGATATTTCAGCCTACAGCGTTTCCAAACACATCACAGCAGCTTAATGTCAGGGACACTGACCGGTCTCAAGATGTTTACGGTAAAAGTCTGATTTCAAGTTTTTTATTAATCTTATTTGACAATTTACAGAGCCAAAACTAAAAGTGTAAAATGAATAAAATTATTGTTTTTTGTTTGTTTGTTTGTTTTTCAAATATATTTTAAATGGGGAAAAAATTGTTGTCATGCGAGTATAGTTTTTTTTTTTTGTATAGTTTTTTTTTGTTTGTTTGTTTGTTTTGTTTTTTTTCATAGGAGTTTTATATCAATATTTTGGATCCACAGGAACTTACTTCAAATCAGGTCATCTCAAGAGCTATTAAAAGCTTAGACTGATAAAATTTTTTAACATTTACTTAGACAAAAAAATGAGGAATAAAAAATCGAGGTACAGTAAAATGCTGATTTTTTTTTTTTAATTACTCTTACCTGATAATTTACAGAACCAAAAATCAAAAATATAAAATGAATGAAATTATTTAATAAGAATGTTTTGAATACAGGAAAATTATTCAAGTGTTTGTTGGCATGGGAGTATAGTATTTTTTGTTGTTAGAGTTTCATATCAATGCTTTAAATCCACAAGGGCCTATTACAGGTCAGGTCATCTCAAGATCGATTAAAAGTTTAGACTGATAAAATCCTTTATCATTAGATAAGTTGAAAAAAATAGGAAAAAAAATTAAGGCACTTGTCTTTCGAAAAAAAAAGTCAAAATGTCTTTGATAAAATTGGCAGTCCTCATATAGAATCTGCCAATTTTATTATAGACATTTTGAACTTTGTAAATGTGACTGCCTTGATGTTTTTCCTGGGTATTTTAGATTTATTCATACCATCCACCAAAGAGCACTGCCATTTTTGTAGTTCTAAATAGGTTTTCATTTAATCAGATGACTTTACAACAGCACAACAATGTGAAACATCCTTCTTATATTGCATAGCTGTTCACCATATTTGCATTGGTTTTTATTCTTGAATACTTTAAAATTATATTCCCTGGTTGCAGCATTATTTCAATGAGGTTTACAACCTGCTATTTCAAATACAGTTACATATTAGAGTGCACATTTGAAATGGATTCCGTCTCAGTAAGAATAATGTTGCTCATGGGCATCATACATCTGTTGCATTTGACAGATGACTTCCTCATGATGAAAAATAACAAGCTCTAAATGTCATTAGCATGACTAATAAAAATTACTTCCTGCCATGTTAAGGGGGCTTGACAAAAAGCTACAGGGAGTCTGACAGAAACAAATTCAACATGCGTGCTGTGTCACCTACTCCTGATCAAAGCGGAAGGCTTTACTGCCATTGTGCCATAAATCCTGTTGATATCCACACAAACATGACCCCTCTGACAGAGAGGCGGGTCTTAAAGCTCTCTGCAGAAGTTTCCATTCAGGATTCTGCCTGTGGTGTGGCCAAGCCAGAGCGCCATGAAGACTGATTATTTTGCAGCCATTTTTTGAGGAGACCTCCACAGAGAGGGTGAAGGTTGTTTGAAGCCAAAGAGGCAACAGTGGTAGAAAAAAAGAATGATGTGCCAAAAGTTTTGTCATCCATTATATGAAAAATATAAATAACGTGGCTAATCAGTAACTTTAAACTGCTAATTATTGCCTTTAGAAATCTTCACCCTGTTACCAAAAAGTCTTGCTGATTAGCCTACTATCAGTAAGACTTATGCTTCGTACATTAACCTTGTGATTACAAATGTGAAATATCTGAAATTTGATGCATAATTATACAGCAGTGTCTTTTCTAAAAACACCATTCTGTGAATTTTAAAAACAAAAATGAAACAGGATTTTTTAAAAATAAATAAGTAAAATTCTGTTAGATTCAGCCCAAGTACAATGTTGAAAGTCCCACATCAGGGTCAAAAAAAGCAGAATGTTTAAACTGTCACACTGCTATCTCATCACAACACACTGAATAAGTCACTGTTGGTATATTGGATGTGTGTGACAGAGCAGCCGACATGGCTAGGAGGTAATTCAGTGACAAAAAAAAAGAAATCAAATAAGGAAGATTTGCAAAGTCTGAGTGTTAAGAAAATCAAACAGGTAAAATACTTTAGATATAAAGCTTGTGTGTAAAAACTATTAGATTTTGTTGAAGCACTGTCTGTTTGAAAAGCATCACAGATTGTCCGGGGAGAAGCACTTCCAGAGGCTTTGAATGTTGTTGCTCAAAACCACATCAAATACCAGCAGTGAATGAGTTTCTATTTATTTCTATTTGTTTATTCAAGAAAGTTCAAAGTTGTATTAAAAACATTCCACCCAGTTATATTTACTAATGAGTTTCCTCAAGAATGTAACACGGAGGAACCCAACAAGAGGAAAGGCCATGCTGACAACTTAATGGCAAAAGACAAAAACATTAACAGCTTAATATGTTTTTTGCTGGACAACAACACTCTGTTTTATTCACTTCAACTGAGGCGAGATGAACTCATGGGCTTTAAAATAGCATCTGATTATAGTGTGTTATTTTATTACGTGTGTGTCATGAAGGGGAAAAAGTTACATTTTTCTCATTAAAAAAGTTATATAATGATGTACTGTTTAAATTTTCATGCATACTGTAAAATACTGTCAAAATAAGCAGCATACTTGAGTGTCTGTTGTTTTAAAAACAGCATACTGCTTATGATAACCAACCAGTTTTTCTCTGACTTATTTCAAACAAACAAAAATCAAGATGCATTACTTCCTGTTCAGCAAAGGATTTTTCCCAGGAAAGATGAGCCACACAGCAGCAACAAGGCCTCACTCTCATCTACAGAAATATCTGGTGAAAAAATATTTATTGTTTATAATATTTATTTTTTTGTGCTGTGGGTTTGTGATGATTTTGTTTTTGTTTGGCTGCTACAGTTTGCAGTTTTATGTCAGTGTCAGTGTATGTACTTGCTTCCTAGTCTGTGTATTTGACTGTGCTGTGCTTTCTGTTCTCTTTCAGTGTGATTTTAGTTTTGTTCTTCTTTATCTGAACCCCAAGAAGATCATTAATCAGTTTGTGGAAGCTAATGGGGATGCTATGAACAATGTAGAATAAATAATATAATCTTAACCGAAAGACATGTGCCCACATCCCTTCTTTCTCTCTTTTTCCTCATGATGATCTTCTCTCAGCAGCTGGGTACACAGTCATGTTCTCGATGTGGTGAAGGAACACAAATGTGACATGAAATAACCTTTGCCAGTTCCGCTAGTCATGGTGCCGAGTCTGACACACTGAACCCATGACCTCAAGAAAGAAGAAGCCGGCCTGCAGAAATATTGCGACGGGTTGAAAAACAGGGAATGCATGCAGGACAAGTGGTGCTGTTTGTTCTTCACATGAGAGGTCAGAACGTCGCTTATGGCTACGTCTACACCAACTGACCATGAGTGTGGACCAGGGCTGAAAGGGTTTCAACTCCATATTTAAAAGTATTTCTAAAAAGAATGCAAGAAATTCTGAATTAAACAAATCATTTTAAAGATCTATGGCCTTTAAAATTGATTTTGAAGACTCATCATGTCCTGAAAAACATGAGCTGCTGTCACAAAGTAGTTATTTACGGTCAGGCAAGCACATGTAGAGACAAAATGTCAACAGAAACATCCATTTTGGTGTCACAACATGTCTTCAGGGGGGTTGTGGAAGATGAAAGTAAAATGTTAACTCGTGTGACATATTCTCAGTGACCCACATATGTTAAGGAGCTTAAAACTGGCAGTGACAACAACTCTTGAGTTCTATGAAGTTCACTCACGTGCGCAAAAAGGAGTATTAATGTCAAGAGTGCCTGTTCAAAGGTTAGGGTTCCTTTCTCTTCTCCAGAGGTGTAATTATTAAAGGTCCTCTGCAGAAAATTTTCAAAGTATGACTGCTATTTAGTTTCACAAAAAAAGTTAACATAAAAAGCTTCAAAAAGGGGATTGCACACATCTACTCGTTGTCACTCATTGTGCTAGGTTTGTTTGGTTAATGTCAGCGTTCTAGGAAACATGGAGAATTTCAATCACATGTTTTTAGATTTCTTCGCCTGTGGCTGGCGCTCAAGTTTGTAACGTATAAGCTCGTCCAGACTACGTTTAAAACTCAGAATTTGCGGAAGTGCACAAACATCGTCCTCTTTAGTCAAAAACTGTGAAACCTTTGCAATGATACAAGTAAGTATAGTCAAGGTCTGACATTGTAGGGATTTAAACATTATTTTTTTTCAACTAATCACATAAATGTTTCATCTATAAAATGTTAAAAATGCATATTAGTACATAAGGTAACAACTACAGGCAGCTTACTTTTGTTGTCCAACAATGATTACTAAATAAAAATATTGTTTTAGTAGTGCAGCTTGTTCTCATTTCCCTGTTTTTATCAAATCTTCTTCTAAAACTTGTTAAAACTGGTCTTAAAACACTGAAAAATAAGCACATATAACATAAGCACAGCATTCATGTCTTAAGTCTGTAATTAATCAAAGTTCTACTTGTTTAAAAAAACAAAACAAAACAGAGTTTAACTGAGAAATATACCCAGTTCAGCTCATTGTCATACATGTATAATCCTTGAGGCATAGATTGTGTACATGTCAGCAACTCTGACCATCTCTGTGGGCTTGTGTCCTTTTTTGGGGGGTCATAACCCTGAAACAGCTCCCTGTTTTATGCAGAAGTCCATCCCATTCACTCCCTGTGTCCCCGTATCCTTGGCAACTTCATCAGCAGAGCCACTGATACAAGCCTGTTTGTATCTGTGTTCGTAACTGTCACTGAAAAGGAAGAACGTGATGAAATATTTTGGATTTTTTATAGCATTTCCTGAAAATACTTGGGCTGTTTTAAAGGAAAAATGTTACACTTTGACAAAATAAGCTACTGGGTACTGCAGATTGTTTTAAGAGAAGAACGGTTTTTGTTTAGTTTTGGTTTTTTTGGTCACACATCCAATTACGCAGCGAGAACTGTCCTCTGCATTTGACCCATCGTAATTCTATGAGCAGTGGGCAGCCGGCGCACAGCACACTGGGACCAATTCCAGTTGTCAATCAGTCCTGTGGTCAAGGTCACAGGCATGAAAACTATACCTACATGCACATGTTTTTGGTGGTGGTGGAAACCAGAGTACCCAGAGTAAAGCTATGTAAGCATGGGGAGAGCACGCAAACTCCACACAGAAAGGCTTTGCCCCAGCTGGGACTCAAACTCAGGACCTTCCTGCTTTGAGGCAACAGTGCGATCCACTGAGTCTCCATGTGTTGTTATAAGCATTGCTAAGACATTATTATAAAAGCATTCTATTAGTGTTGGTGAAGTATGTAAGTGATCATGCACATACTATAGTTTACACACCAGTTAATTATTAATTTTTTTCGCTATTTATACTTAGCTCAAGTTTTCCCACATATTTATATATGAACTGCAATTGATTAAAATCACATTTGAAAACACTGAAGTGTGCTTAAAGCTGAGATTGGCAAGTTTGGATAAAAGTGCAAGAGAGAGAAGTTTGATTTTAAACACAAACATCACAATCCCTTCCTATCATGTCCCCTCTGAGGTCCTTCCCACCCTCATGTAGCCCCTCGCTTCCTCCTGCAGCCCATATAAGACAATAAGACTCATATTTGGTATTTGGGCAATTGAGGACTTGGAAGTGAAGGAGTTGACCTAGACGCTGCTGGAGTTTCGTTGTCCGCCCTTGTTTCAAATTCTTTGTGACTGCTCATGAAGTGAAACCACATGATTGACCATATATGTGGACTGCCCCTCAACCAATCGGAGCAGAGAGGCCAGAGAGAG
>JAQLOL010000003.1:7781509-7796514 GCA_029783665.1 Naso thynnoides
TTTTACATCATCCTTTAATAAACCTCCTTCTTAATACCACTTTCAAACATCCTCCAAATTCCTACCACCGTCATGGCTTTTCCACCATATGTTTGTTGGTAATCAGTGTGAAGACCCACGCGACTGGCACGTGGAAGCGTATGCCACAGGGGATGCCACTGGGTACTGCCAGTCCCATACGGTTCCTGTGTCCCTGTGTAAGCCCACCTACACAACCCCAACTGTTAGCTGACCGCGTTACAGGCTACCCCAGTGCAGGCAGGAAATGGCTATATTGGGTAGTCCATAAACGGAAGTAGCCCATGTGATAACACAGAGCAGGGCCAAGGACAGGCAGACTGGGGCAGGTGAGAAATGAAGCAGGATTATAGGAGGGAACAGACCCAGTTCCCTCTGTATTTAACAGATATCCTGATTTAAATGCCAGTCTGGGATGGTTTATGGAGGTTTATGTATCTGACTGAATACCTGCATCTGCAAGATCAGACATTCTTTTAAGCTAAAACAAGATAGAAATAATAACGGATACTTACTGAAGTCTAAAATATACAGGTCAGAATGATCCATGAGGTTAAATTCATCACCCATTCCTTGCTCTGGACAGGGGCTGTAAGGAGAGAAAAAACAGTTTTTATAACAACAAAAATGTACTGTAATTGATAACTTAAAAAAGGACAAAGTTTTTCCAAGGTTGTATTTGCTGTATTTCCTCTTCAATTACTTACCTTGTCATCCACCCTCTTATGCTTTCTTTAATCATTAAGGTTCATAATCAGGGAGCCACAGACTCTTTAAAAAGTGCAGGCCTGTAAACACAGTGCTCTGCTCTCCTTATCATGAGCTGGCATGATTTAAGCCCACAGGAAACACGGCACTGCAGTGAGACGTCGGGCTGGCTCATGCTGATAGTCTCAGACGTGTGCAGCCTTTGATATCGCTGCACATCTGTTTCCTGCCACAGCTAATACACACACACACACACCTGTGACACACCTGGTGCACTGTAGCCGAGAAAGCCTAGGTACTTAACAAATCTCTTTTTTTAACATCTCCATGTCAACTAACCAATTAGTTAGGATGTAAATCTGGCTACTTGGAAGGGTACTGAAAGTAACAGCAATCGTTAGTGGGAGCTGAACTAACGTTTTAAGAAAGATTTACTCCCACTAGGCAGGAAGTATATTCCTATAAATGTCCTCGATGCACATCATTGCTGTACATCCATAACAGCAGTGCACCAAGAGACCAGTCGAGATTAGTGGATAAAAATGCACTTTACAGTTTTACACTACCCAGAGGACAGCTTTAGCCAAACAGGTGCATTTACCAAGCAGTTTACTGTCTATAAATATCTAGCATGGAGAATAACTGAGGGATTTTGCAGCCACGTTCGGTCCTTAAGAATAGCTTCACAAGATGCTTTCTGCTGAGTACAGAACAGCAGCAACTGGCACGAGTCCAGCCCCAAAAAAACTTCAGTCCTGCTGAAACAATCTAGCAGAAACCTCTTGTTTTGAATTGCTTGAAATAACATTTATTCGGTCTCCCTTTCATTCAATCCTCCCATTTTACCTCAAACCCTCCTCATGCTGAACCCAAAGTACTCTTTCTTCCACTGTCTCTAGCCCCATTGATCTCTATTCCTCTTTCCCGCTGTCCTCTCCATCTCGACTCCCTTCGCTGCGTGTTCAGGATGTTGTAAGGGTTTTACGTTGCTAATCTTCCCTAAACAAACATAGTAGTGGCTTAAAGCGGCCAGGAGAGGTGCAGAGCACGAGCGCAGTCGTCCCAGGGGGCCAGCTGGGGAAGTCATTACGCCTCCTGCCCCCCAGGAGGTGATCCACCCCGGCTTACAGTGTGGACCTTTATCAGAATACCCTCAACTACACGAGACCCCATGATTAGACAGTCTACTCCGGGACCTGCCATACATTGCTGGTCGTAAGATGACTGTGGTGATTACAATGGTAGTTTTCAATTCTGGCTAAGCACTAAGCATGAAAAAAAGATGCAGCTATGAAACTACTGATGAAAATAACGATTGCTAGAAATGAAACTTGGTCACAAGTTCAGCAGTTAAATATTACAACCTTTATTATGCTCTATTTGGTTTAATATCTTGAATGCATACTGATTACTGACCTCCAATGCTCATTGTGCAAAGACAAAAACTGCTATGCCACATTAGAAATAAAAAATAATTAATTATATTATGATTTACATTAGATGCTGTAAGTGTGGAAATACAACACATTAGAAGTCTGACGCCATAACAGATGTAATGAAAAGTACATCTCTATCTAGAGAGCACAGTGCAGTAGCTATCAGCTACTGGGCAAGCTCTCATGAAGAGATGGTATAGGCGTTGGATGATGACGCGTGAAAGGGTGCAGATAAGAGGATGCTTTAACAGAAGTAACAAGAGAGATGAGGATAGCATCCCCTAGGACAGACTTTCTGGCATATTCATGGATAGTGCCGGCCCGGGTGTGAAATTCAGCAGAACATTAAGGAACAGTAATGCTTTATTAGTCATCGAAAAAAGAAAGAGGCTAAGAGGGAGAGAGGGAGGGAGGCAGGGAGGCAGGGAGGAGAAAACAAAAAAGTGGTAAGAGGTGTGGTAGGTGTACGGGCTGTGACTGGAAGCGCGACAGTCACGGTGTGTGATTTTATGTGGCATCCTGGGTGCTTGATGGGTCACTTTGTTACTTGATCAGCAAAGTATCACTATGTGTGAAAGTGCTCCTCCCCCTACAGCAGCAGCGGTTCCCAGTCTGAATGAGGCCTGAGTGATGCTGCTCCCCCACTAAAAAAAACACTAGTTGCTATTTCAAACAACACTCAATGAGGGTGTCTAATCACCCAATTGCCAGTTCTTTGTAGCAATGAACTGGCTGCTCCACCTCATTATCTTCGAAACCTAGGTCTCAAAACGGTAGAGGAAAGAGCTGAACTGCAGTCCTAAAACTAATGAGGAAACAACACAGAGCCTGGGAACACTCCAATTTGTCTAAAGGGTCCAGGAATTTAATGGCCCACAAATTTTGCAAGACTTTCACAAACACCAACGATGCAAATGAAGTAAGAAGAAAAAGATCAAGCATTTGATGAAACTCGAACCCTGGTGTTCACAACATTGCTGGAATCCGACCTGTGGTGGGCATGTTTTTAGTGGCTTCATTTGCCGTATCCTCATTCTTGGAGTGATATGATCTGCATCCTCTTCCTTTCTCCACTTCCTATTCAACTTTGGTCCCTCAGAACCATCTAGCTCACAGGAACTCATCGCGCACTATAACTTCCTGTTGAGCACCTTATCAGGAGGGCCAGACATGCACCAAATTATTTTACCACCACTTTTGAGTGAAAACATGAGAATGCTGGAAACGGGTAGTCATACTACAACAAACAAGAAAGACAGCAATTTGTAAATGACTTGAACATTAATAGAGACCATATTAAGCACTATATGATTAGGTGGATACAATTACAGAAGATACAGAAAGTGACATTACACTTAGAAATCATTTAAAGAATGTGGTAAGACTGTGGCTTAACTATGGAAAGATGGTTCTAGTGATCTTCACCATGGTAGGTAGAAAACATGTCTCATACAATCAATCTGCTTCTAAAGGTGTGTCCACACCAAAAGTGAGTTTAATTTGTGGCGCTATGAATTTACAAACAAAGTCAATGGTATGATACAAAATCACGTTGGGCACCACGACTGATCTGTAGTGCAAAGTCAAAGTGAATTTTCTTTTTTTTCACTTTTGGTGTGTACACAGCTTTAGAGTTTTAGCTACAACAATTGATGATTTATTGCAAAAAAAAGTTTGACCCGAATTTTTACACTGGCAAAATATACTCAATGAATATGACAAAGCCAATGAATAAGACATAAAAGAAGGGGTTGAGCTCTTAAGAATCCAGTGGGAGTTAGAAAAGGTTACAGAGCCGAACTTTCTCAGACAAACCCGCAGCCTTGGTTATCACACACCAATACATTCCCTTCCATTTCTTTTGCCTTAATCTTGACTGTCTCACCTTGTCTTACCAAGCTATCTGTGCCCCCTCCTGGGTAGTGGCTGGAGAGTGGATTAAGATATGTAGTTGCCTAGACCTAAGCCCCATGCACAGGGTGAGACAAAAACTAGAGCTGGCTCCCAGAGAGAGAGAGAGAGAGACGCCTGGCTTCAGATTAGACAGAGGAGATGCCAGCTCAAAGTGAATCATGCATCTCATATTGCAACCCCTGTAGACAAGATAAAGTTGGACTTGGTGGTGTTACTGGAGAGGAAAACTGGCCCTAACAAATCTAGCAAATATACATTTATTTTAGTTAGTCTCTCCTGTTTAGGCCCTTTTTTTTTTAGGACAGGTTGATATCAACCTAGCTTAATCATAAAAATAAAGCACATTAAACTGTGGGATCTTGAACACAGCTGGTTAATATACAAAGGAAGGACTAACAGACTTGTCAAATGTTCCTGTGTTAGTGGACTTATATCAGAAAAAAAGTTACTTCCTCTATACCTACAATCAGAAGTCTAGCAGCAAGGTCAGCAACCCAACTATAGACACTAGCAATATAAATTCTGACAAATATACAGTGGTGAAATACAGTACCACAGCTTTACTACATGTACGATCATAGCTCATCACAACAGCTTAATAGTAAACTTGCTACTTTGGTGAGTTATTATCTATGCTGCTCATTCACTGTTTCTATACGAATTTTCTGCCATTTTAGTAGCATTGTTATTTTTCATCAACAAAATAATTATATTGTTTCAGCAAAATCAATTTCACTGCCAAGCAGGATTCCTTAAATGTGACCCTCTCAATGAGAACTAATTGAATCATATTCTGTTAAATCAGTACGCAGGTGTGCTTAACATTTCTTTCTTTCTTTTTTTTGTGTGTGTGTTTTTTTCCTGCTTTGTCTGCATAGCATGGCATTGTTCTACAGAGGGGACTAAAGGAACCAAGAGGAGTTTAGTTGTGATGACAATAGTAAATCACACTAAAACAATTAAACCATTATTATTTCGACATGTGAATTTATGTGGACAGCAGCATCACAAAGCGTCACCTATGCAGCCTGTTTATTTGAGCTGCTGTGTAACACTCAACCCTATGACACCTTGATGTATACAGCCTGTTAGTGGGTTAAACAGGGTTAAGATGCAGATGAAATACTATCAGGACCTTGTCTTTGAAGAGTAAATCACAGCGTTGTCGTTCTGCCACAAGTTCCCGTCCCGCCACGTGCTAGATGCCCTATATCCTGTTGAGGTCACCTCTACTGTTTGACAGGTTTTATCTTGGGCTTGCTAAAGGCGCACACACACGCGCGCAGACAATTAATAAAGGAAACTTCTGCAGCCTACCCTTTGACACTGGAGGCCAAACGATAACATGTGTGGAACATCATAATCTATGGTGTGTTGATAGGCTTGTTTCCATGGAGCCGAGTTTCATTGTGGCTGACATTTATATTTCAGTTCTTGGGTTCGGGAAATGCAGCCATATTAACACTGGTACAATCAAGAATCAACAAAAAAACACAACGCAAAGCAAAAGCTGTCATGCAAGAGCTGGCAAGAACATGAAATACTTAGAATAAGTTTAGCCTTAGTCCCATTCTGTGTTTAGTCTGACATTTGAACTGTCAGGTTCAGCAGTGATAACATGCCACACTCTGACCAGCTGGATTATCATAACAGAAGCCTTTCAGCCATTGATAAGGTGCAGAGTGGCCTTGTAGGTGATATCGAGGCTCCAGGCTTTTGACCTCTCTGATTTACTAAACAAAACTACTGGACTCTGCCGAAGCTCTTGGGCTTAAAAATTTGCTGTTTTGAACTGACCAGTTAAATTCCACACAGATTAAATAACACGGTGAGATTCTGGTGGATTAAACAAGAGGTTCTGGGCTGGGATGTTTTGGCTACCACTCAGATTACCTGCTATGTTGTCTCCCTCTTACTCAGAGTATGTGGCAGTCACCCACTTTCCCTACCTGCAAACTAAATGGTGGCAGGACAATAATAGCTGCTCTTATATTAAGCATTTTCCACCTGCACCAGACCAGGGTAATGATTTCGCATTAGACAGATATATTTAAGAACATGTAGAATTATTCAATATTAAAAAAAAATGCTTCTGTATTTAATGTTAGGGCTGGCGTCAGAATGCTTTCCTTTTTTACTAAATGTACCAAGTGACTGTGCAGATTGCCAAATGGAACACATGCGTTAAAGTTGGCACTGCGAATCAAGCATGTGCACCACTCTGACGTCAGCTCAACAAGAGGAGCTGTGAGTCATTAAATCATAACTATTCATCCAAACACATGCAAACACACAGAAACGGCAGACTACACCAGAAAAAAAGGAGATGAAGGAGCTAGACTGAGTCTCCAACTGGCCTCTTTACTAAGCATAAGCTTGTAGGAAATCTCAGCAGTGACCCACAGGGGCTTCTTCCCCTTGACTGGGGAAGTGACCGGGGAAATGAACAGTAAACAAGTTTTCCCACCAAACAAAGTAGTTTTGTTGCAGTTCGACCTTCCTTTTACAAGACAACGCCACACTGACACCCCTGAAACCCCAAACGTTCGAAACCGGGTTCTTGGGTGGAGTCTTATGAAACCGCAACCTTCTTTCCAGTTGTGTAAACTGGTAAGTGGAGTGCCTGTAAGTGTGATGACGACGCTAATGCTAATGCTAGTGCAAGTCAATGCGGTCCGCTCTACCCGATACCAAATTCTAATAAAACACTCTGCAGTGCACTGAAAGCAGGTCAATATGACGACAGTCCATTAAGGCAAACTTCAGTGTTCGTGGCATAATTTTAGAGGTCAGTCTGCGGCGGAATTTCTTTAACTTGTGGCTGCTTAGGGCTTAGCAGCAGCTGGAAGTAAAAAGCTTCGGAAGCTCTGAAGATATGTCATCACAAACTTACACTGACAACTACCGGTCTGGCATGCACACTATAGCTCTTTTGATTGTTCATGTAACCGTGGACATATTTTGAAGACGCAAAGGAAAGACCTTTCTGTTTCTAGCAGGGCTGCTCTACTGTAAATGTGCTCCTAGTCTCTAACAACTCCGTGGAGAAAATGCAGTTATTCATGTCATACTATTCATGCCATACTCATCCTATGTCTGAGCTTACATGAATGTAGATAATAACAAGGGTCATAGAGATGACATCAAAGAGATTCATCCATAGCTTGAGGGCAATTTAGCAAAGTTAGAACTGAACAGACAGGCACTGGTCCCTGCTTCTAACAATGACAGGCAATTAAAAGCCTTTTAAAGAGCTCTCATCATAAGCAGTCCACATAAACATGCTGAAGGGCTAAAAAGGCACAAATCTCAATTCTACAGTCAACAAGGATGTTTATAAATCTCAACGGAAAAAATCTCAAACGAAAAAAGGAAGCCTTCAATCAGAGAAAAAATTGAACACAATGAGATGTTTTAAAATCGTCATACAGCCGTCATGGAGGAATAAATACCTGCCATGGTAAAAATACATTCCCTAAATGCAATGATGAGTGAATACACGTCGTCATGTCGCAAAGGCCACTATTAAACTCCCCTTCACAGGTTCCAAGCTGTCTGCTCTCAGCATGCCAATCTGTCATGTCCTTGTTCACATCCTGCCCCTCATAGGAAGCCCTGTTCCCAAGCTTAAAATGCTTCCTGATTTAGCCCAACCTGAGCTTTTCGTAAGCAATTATACACCGAGTGCAACGAATGCCAACAATGACAACATAACCTCAGCAGGACACCCATAATCTATGTGGCACTGTCTTCATGTCCAGCTCAACTTTAGCAGCGTTCAATTCCTTGGAAGGTGAGGGAAAAGTTTCAAACGCACAGGGCTTAGCAAAGGACGCTGCTTGTTGCTTTGTGTGGGTAGGTGAAGGTCAGTGCAGGTGGAGTTAATCATGCACGGGTCATCCTTCGTGGGGCAGTGAGCAGGTCTCAGTAAATGAGTGTAGCAGAGGTGCTGAGGGTATATCAAATTGCACTCCGTGAGAAAGAATGCTCCCTAAGGTCATAAATCAGAGATGGGGCAGAATTTCGCGCTTCTCTGCCGCCCAGCAGGCCTGTTTACACTGACGCAAGTGGCACTCAAAAGACTGCCACTAATGCCCAGGCTGTCATTCACACACATGCACACTCTGCTCATTTATCCTGAGAGAGGTGCAAGTGTTAACTCACTCACAAAACAAAGGGCATGATGCACTCAATAATGTTTAATATCAACCAATTTAGCAACACCAAAATAGAAATATACAATATAAACATCAAGGTTCATTTCATCTTAACTCAACATTCTACATTAGTCGCTTTTCAGTCAATACCCTGCTGTTGATGTTTGTTTTATATTTGTGTTAAATGTCATCTCATGTTAGTGTTATATCCTTTCCAAAATGTAACCTTTGAAAGCAGAGAGCTCTTGGACTTAATAGTTTTATTGTCCTTCACTAAAGTAATAAATTATTGCTGAACAAATTCCTGCAGGTAGAATAAATACCATAAACTGGGAAAAAGTATCAACAGAGGGGTTCTGTTTTGGATCAGTATGAAAGAACAACTAACTCAAGAAAACAAGCTGTTGGACATAAATTTAAAAAACAATTTACTTGGCACGCCTACCAAAATGAGGAGCCTCACAAAAAACACAAGCGAGGTGTCCAGGAAGTAATTCATGACGGCCTGTGTGAGCATTAGTCAGCTGCACTGACACAGACACCAATAACGTTTTTTGCCCTGTTCACTGCCTTCATGTTTGTGAGGTCATGCAAAAATAAACACAGGAGACACAGCAATGGCTGTTTTTCAAAGGTAATGATCACACTTTAGTTTAGTATTTTTAAAGTGGGGTTCTATGAGGTACTTATGCATAGTCAGTCTATTAACTTCTGCAGATGGAGATCAGCGGTGTCATTTTTAGGGAGAAATGGAGAGATATCAATGACCGGATTTCAGCATTGTACTGTTGCAGACGGGGTCAGCAGAAAAATGTTTTTTATTCACATACATAAATGCTTACCCAAAAAAACATTAACTGTTGAATTATACGCTAAATTAAAAAAAAAATTCACCACTTTAGTTTGCCGTCAGACAGCTTTTATTTTGGCTACCATCTGAGCCAAACAGCTGATTTGCGTAGTGATACAGTGCGTGGTGTGATGCCAAAATAAAAGGTTGTCTGACGGCAAAACTTAAGGGGTGAAAAAATCCTAAATTTAGTGTACAGTTGAAAAAATACTGATTTTTTGGGGCCATCTGCAACAGTACAATGCTGATTTTCCGTGCAGCAATTTCTCCCCCTTCTCTTAAAAGGGACAGCGCTGATCGTCTACAGCAAAAGGTAACAGACTGACTATGCATAAGTATCCTCATACAACACACTTCAAAAATATTTTAATTAGAGGTATGATGAACAAACACTTGCTTTGTTGTCTAATCCTAATCAGAGCAAATCAGGACAGAAATTAAAACACCAAGTGAACTTTAATAACAAAACTTTCCAAGTATAGAGGGGAAAGCAAACAAACAAGTGTGAAAAGAAGCTGCTATGAGTTTGTTTGTGTGTCTTAGTATGTGCGCACATGCTTATGGGAGTTCCTGTGTGTAAGAGGCTTATGTGCTCATGTAAACAATCAACGCGCAGTGCTGGTCAAGAGAACCTGTGTGGTCAACTCAAGACGCTACGAGGTTGATTTAATTTGTACAGTAACAGAAAACAACAGCTTGGCAGACTTAGAACAACTGTGCAACGGGTGAACTACAAAATCCTCCACTCAGCGTAACACAAATACACCAGTCTTCCTCTTGTAAACATCCATGCTTGTATATTAAAGAAGAAAAGTTGAATTGCGGCAGCCCCCTCCCACACCCCCCAAAAAAAGAAAAAAGAAAAAAACACCCAAAAAACACCCTGAACCTTTTAAACAGGATGTTGTAGATATAATGTGGTGTTTAATTTCTTCCTCTGCTCAGCCAGCACCCTATATCATTTCAGTGGCCCCAACGACAACTCCCCTTACAGCCCCAGCCCTATCTGCTCACAACAGGAAATCATGACTCCTTAAAAACCCATCCTGGACTAATCCCAGCGAGAAACCAAACAATGCACAACAATCTTCAAAAACAAACACCTTCTAAATCTCTTCATCCAAACGATTATTTTATTCTTCAGTTGCAAATTAATAATTGACTTTGCTGACTTTACACCACTACTGTCTGCAAGCAGCAGATTTTGTTCCTTCGAATTCTAATAATGAATTTAAATAAGTAACCTTTAAAACTGGATCTGCTGAAATGCACTGAGAATAGCAGGTTAATGATTTTAACTACAAGTGTTTAGTTACATCATATATTTTCTTAATTATCATGATATTTATGCTAATAGATTACATTTATTTTAATAACAACTTCGATGCTTCTGCACAATGGATAAAACAAGACGGCACTTGTGGATTAGGGTGGGTTGCTCTCCATTATGTGGTGGCCACTGGAGCAGTTGAAAACATATCCAGCAGCAGCTTTAGGACTTGAGGGCTTGTAGACGTAGTGGGGCTGAGAGGAGTGTTATCCACAGCCTCCGATCCTCACTATCAGGTTATCCCAGTGGGGCTTGGCTGATAACACAGCACTGGTGATAACAGTAGCTCAGGTTCTGGACTACTATGGACTACTGGACCATGCTGACGCTGTTTGCAGCCCCATTACTACATTGGCTACTGGCCTATCACAATTCCATCACTAGCCCAGTGGCACTTTACCAGCTACAAACCCCCACAATCACGGCCTTGTTATGGCCAACAAAGGAATCATCACAGACTGCCGGCTACAGGAGCCAGGCCCTCCATTTGCAATACTGAAAAGAGAGGACAGTTTTTCTCAAACTGTTAAAAATCACGGAATGCTTTTTGTCTTGAGAGTCTGTGCTTCATCACAATTATGATGACAAGTAATGAAAAAAGTCAAGAGTGTAAGAATTTAAGCGTCTTGACAAAGTAGTGGTAATTTTTTGCCATTTCAAGCAACCTTTGACCCTAACAGGCAGGTTTTCTTCCTTTGTTGCACAGCAGTATTTCAGGTTTAATGTTAGACAGATTTAAGTGAATTAAAGTGGTTACCCTTAAAAGGGAATGTTAATTCACAGTTTAATATTCCCTTGTGTTATTTAGGAAAACTGTGATGTAACTGTGTAAATAATGATTTAGCTGGAGTAATACAGTACCAAACAAAAAAATCAGTTATAAAAGCAAGGCAATATTGCCACGGCCAGTATTCTTCTATTGGATTAAAGGTGAACAGCAAAATTATGGTATGTAAACCAAAAGGCCAATTATTTAAAAATTGTAGGATATAATATTTATATAATCGTACTTAACAATGAACTTTAAACTTTGTGTAACATGTTACTTTAACACTTTAACGATTTAAAAACAACACATATTTTGTACTTTGTATTTTGTAATTTGGACTACAGAAAATTAATGAACAGATTAAATATAAAAATTCCCCTGTAATTTTTGTGTCACATTTTAGCTGCAGTAAGCCTCAGTAGTGATTACTAACAGTAGGAGAGACAGCAGCAGTGAGAACAATAGCAGCATCAATTTCGGAGGATGGAGTGATAGCAAGTTGCAGGTTTGTCGATTTGATGGAATGCCTCGGGGACGGGTGGCTAGTGAGTTTTATAGACATTACTCTGTGTGTGTTTAGATTTATAAAAATGTGCACAGGGACTGAGCTCTACATTTCAAATCCAGTTTTTTTTATGAGTCATTCTTTCAAAATAAAATGTGCTATGGCAGAATGCCATTTTTTTGAGCTGTTATTTTTTCTCCCTGGTAGCTCATCTTCACCTTATTTTAACATATCATTGTACATATTTGAAAAAAAAAACTGAAAAACTAGAAGCTTTGCTGGCTCTGGTGTCATTTCTCAGATTTAGGAATTTTCCATTAAGCAGTGAGAAAAATGACTGGACACATGAGCACCGTTCCTACAATTATTCACTGCAGCTTTGCACATTTTGTATGTTGTAATTGTTGTTTTTGCTGCCAAGGGACTAGGAAAGAATCTAAAGTCTCTTTAGTGCACTTCTGGGTCTGTCATTCTCATTCTTCATTCTAATTCAATAAAACAAACCCAAAGTCGAGCAGCCATTTTAATTCTAATCCTTTGTGTTTATTAATAAAGCATACTAAGGTTTCAATTATGATAAACATCTTCCTTCAAACGCCTAATGTGTCAAAAAGCAAGTTTTCAATTCGCAACTGTACTGGACAAGTCCGCACTACACTGTTTTTAACCGTACTCCAAAGCAACAGTTACTTTGACAAAAAGAAATCTGAAATGTTTTCTACAGTAAAAGATAATTTGACACAAGACGGTTTCATGTATTTGTAAGTTTGCGTATGATATTGAGAATCATGGAAACCAATGGTGGCTGTAGTGTACAAGAAACAAAGTTTGAACTATCTCAACAGGATCATACACATAACATTTACCATGAATCATCTTAAAGTCAAAGTGAATCCAAACTTTTGGCTTTAAGATATTTTGAATATTTTCTTCACAAGAACTCAGAAGCTGATAGCAGACAAAAAATAGTCACGCCACATTTATCATTTGACTCTCAATTAGGGCTGCAGAATTAATCAAATTTGACTGAAATCACAATATGGCCTACTACAATTTTTCAATCATGCTTGAAAAATTGCTCACACTCTGTAGTTGGAAGAAAATGTGAAAACCCAATTCCAAAAGAGCCTGGGATGCTTTGAAAGACATAAATCAAACAGAATGTGATAACATGCTAATCCTGTCTCAGGCCTGTGGGAGGAAACCCACAAAGATGCGGAGAACACGCAAACTGCACACAGAGAGGCTGGATGTGAACCAGAACCTCAACACTGCTGCCACTCGAGGCCACCTGCAGTTCATTTTATAAGAGTTAACTGTCTGGTAACAGCTGATATTATCAGGATCAGGTATGAAAGGGTCGCCTTCGCAAAGATGGGGCGAGGGTCGCGCTTTATTAAAGACATGATTGTGTAAGGATATTACAACATGAGCTTGAGAAAACTACATGTAGTTCATTTGTAAATGATGTCACTGAAAGTTTATTTATCCTTTACGCATCACATTTTTGAATTTACAGCTGTATAATAAATTCTAGATTTAAAAAGATCGAATTAATGAATTCCCTGAAAATTAAAGAGCTAACCTTATTAAAAAATAAAAAATCCATATAAACCACTTAGATACATGAAACCCCGTAAGAGTAGCTGCTGCATTATGACAACTAATGGGGATCCAAAAACACACTTTACAAAAAAGAAAAGAATTGTTTTACAGTGTAGAGAAAAATGCAATTGAATTTTAATATTTTGTGCGTTACCTGGTTCCTCCAAAGAGGATAATTCGATCTCCAACCATACAACAGCACTGCCGTCTTCGGGGACACGGGCCTTTCCCCTTTGGTTCTATCTTCTCCCAGGAAAAGGATTCTGTAGTGCGTACACACAAGACAAGAATAAAGGTGAGACCACAATATTTAAACATAAAGATGGAAAAAGACAAAGACAATGGACACATATATCACTAGCTGGCTCCCTTTGAGATGGGAGACTCTCAGTGAATGAAACATCAAACATTTCTGCATTGAAAGTAAAGATTTCTTGTGTAGAATCTTGTATTAAATTAACTTAACAGGTGGATTTTTATACATATTTTTCGATCTATGTGGACAACATCACAGCATTCTCTCAGTTATTAGCACTTCCCATTTTACCAGCAGTTCACTGAACTTCTGCTATATTTATCTTCTAACATAGTGCCCAGGAATAAGGGAATGAAAAGCAGTGATGAAAGCGAGACAACAAAACTTAACCTTCGTTTACACACAAAAGTTGACAATACAGAAATAGACACAAATCCTCTCTTCTGATCTGCTAAAGTGCAATGTGAGTGATGACGCTGAAGCTTTCTCAGTTGTTCCATATAAGGATGAACTGTGTAGTCTCACACGATTAGAGCCAGCAGCATCACTGCATCTCCATAGCAACAGGCCATTCACACTTTGTTAGAATAAAAATGAGGTGCTGCCATCTAGTGGGCACGCAGCACAGGTTTAAATGGTTTAAGCTTATCTAAGGTTACTCAGTACAAGCCTTTGCAGCTAGACACAAGGTTGGGCTAACTGTACCGATGAACATTCTTCATATGACTGCTTTTGTTACTATAAATACATCACAGTGTATGAATGACTATCATGAAAACAGGCAGGAGCAGGGACAAATACGGCTACAGTCCAAGTCTATTTTTAACAGCCAATGCACTGAACTAGTGTCAGGTTCTGCGTTCAAAACTTTCATTTCATTCAGGAAACAAAAACAATCAGAATATGAGGGTAATTAAACTGTAGTGCAACTTCAACACAATAAAGAATATTATATCAACACTGAATATACCTCTGGTGTGTTGCTGCTCCTAAAGCAACAATGCTTTGTTTAGAACAAGAGCACAAAGGCCACTTCTGGGAAAACATTTTTAAAAACTTGAGATTCAATCTGGCAACATTTGTAAGAGCAGTACAAAGTCTCCAGAGACTGATGTATTGTGTTCTTTTCATGTGTGGGTTCTGGCAAAAAAGACCGAGCATCTGTATTTCACACTTGAAACAGTGAACAGGGAGCAGGCAGCCACTATCACCAGGCTGACAATGACTCAATAAGGGAGGAGAGTATTGTCTACATGGCTCTCTACAGAGGAACAAGGAGGAAAGCGGGTCAACACAAGTAAGCACTGTCAGTGCTGCATTTCCTTTCAAGAGGCAAACAATCATCTGTGCAGGTAGATCAAAGATAAGATTACTATGCGCTGAGCAAAAAACGCTATCAGGGATGACACAATTAGCATCAGTGCTTTGCAGCAACACAACAGGTTTTTCCAGTCAAG
>JAQLOL010000003.1:7796924-7810876 GCA_029783665.1 Naso thynnoides
GATCTCAGGTTTTTCCAGTCAAGACATATAAACAGTAAATCACCTGGATTGAATTTCCAGAGGTCGTTGAAGTGCCGGTCCAGACGGGAATTGTACCCTCCGAATATATACAGCTCTCCATTGTAAGAAACTGATCAAAGAAGGAGAAACGAAGAATGAACTAATTTTTATGCTCTATCATGCAGAGGTGGGAAAAAATGGCTGCAGTTCGTAAAACAATGAATCACCACAGAAAGAAAACTTGAAAATGATTTCACAAGTTCAGGTCCTTCCTCTTTAAAACATTTTATTTCAGATCCATTAGGTAGTTCAATGCCAGATCATTAACCTCGGTAGGTTAAATGAGGAAATTCGTAAAGGAAAGTGTACATTTGCTTCCCCCTGACAAATAATATTGTAACAAAATATTATTGTTTACTCTCCAAACCATTTACTGATGTCTTGATTGAGCTCACAATTCTCACCTCTAAATGAGTTATGGATTAAATCCTTCTCCTGTTTGGGAATACTTCAAAATAAACAAATTTTTGAAAACGGGTCTACAGAAACTCAAATTTGTTCATGGTAATGATTTCATGCAATGTTTGTGTCTTACAGGCTGAATGACTCCTGCGTCCCTCTGGCGATGGCTGCGTTGACGGGGTGCTAAGCCAGCAGTTGGTGTCTGTGTCGAACACTCGGATCTTGTTGCAGTAGATCTCATTGTTGGAGTGGAAGGGACCAAAGCGGTCTGCTCGCCCTCCAAACACAAACATCTTTGTCCCGATGATGGTGGCTGAGTGGAAGTCCCTCCAGCGGGCCGGAGTTCCCTGTGAGGAGAAGCACAGCAGACAATGATACTTGATGAGGATGACAGATGATGATGCTATAATATTTGATGTATATACACTATACACAACCTACACATTAAGTCCAAAACTCTTTCCCAAACTTTCTGTGCTTATCGTAACCCTGGTTGTAAAAGCTTTACTCTATCTTCATGCTGGCAAAGATGGGGCTTCTTAAACAGCAACTTGAGGTAAACAGCGCAGTCTAGTGGACCAAGTTAACAACTACAAAGTCACAATAAATCCAAAAACAGGTACAACCAGCCCTCAACAATAATGTACAGTAAAAGGGACATTGTATAAAATTAAGTGGAAGCCAATCTCAGAACAAAACAATGCAATCGATACTATCTGTAATTAATTGAGTATCTTTAATATAAAACAAACATCCCATAGTGAAATGTGAGCTGTTCTGAATGAAACTGTGTCTAACAAAGGCAAGTCCCTGCCCTCATTCCATTTAGCAGGCCTATGGTCTTGTAAACACTTCTACACGCTCTCCTTTCCAAAAAATGCTACTACTGTTTCCTGCAAATTTTATGCGATTTAAAAAATCTAGTTGTTAAGATTTAAAACAATTCACTAGTGAATCCAGGAAACAAGACTCAGGGTAATACCAGACTACACAAACAGGTTTTAATTTGAGCAGGCAGCTTTGTTCTCCAAAAGGAATGCAAGACTGAGAACTTTCAGTCACATGCACAACTAAATCTATAAGCACCACGCTGTAATCTATTTGATGATAAATTGTTATCAGTTAGGAATTAAATCTAGGGACTGGTTGTGGAAGTCCCTCCTCCACCAGTCCCTATTTTACTCTAGGGACTGGTGTCTGCTTAAAATATACTTTACAAGTGTTTATCACATGAGCAGGTTGACAGCATACAAAGAGCAGTGGCATTTCCCAAAAAAGGAGTGTATATAATCCTCTGTGAGGCTTTTTGTACTTGGCCACCTACCAGAGAACTGCACTACATTGCAGTGGCTTTGAATCCTGCCAATCTGACCACTAAGCACTTGTGTGCAGTACTGCCAGCCACAGTTATAACCAATGGTTTGTAGATTTCCAACAGAGTGTCGAATGAAACAGAGCATGTTGCTAGTCTATTCTATTTTTGTGTTTCGTGGATTGTGTGCTTCGTGTTTACTTTAACGTGGACTCAAACACTTGACACGAGTCTAGTTATTCTCGATATAACAATAATAAAAGAAAGATTTTTAAAGAATTAATAACTGGTGGTTTAACTCACTCTGGCATTAATTAATGACCAAACCATGTTGGTGGTGTCCAGCTTGTGGATGTCATTGGAGAAACAGTCCGCCTAAAAAAACGCAAAGGAGGTGAAGTAAAACAGGTTTTCATTCTCAGAGAGCAAGTCCCACAGTGAAGAGTGATGAAGACTCACCAGCTGCTCGTATCCTCCAAATATATACATTGCCTTCACCAGGACGCAGGCCGAGTGGCCGTCTCTTGCCCCGGGAACAGTCCCCGAAATCTTGGGTGTGAACCATCTGTGGGTGTCTATAAAACAGGAGAAGTTATATTAATTCTATGTATACTTGTGAGGACCTTTCTTGAACACTTGAGTCATGTGCAAAAAAATCTTCACACATAAAAGCAGGTGTTACAGCTCCCTGGAGTAAAAACAGTTTACTCTCCTTTTTGCTGTCATGGCCTCAAAGCCAAACAGGTGCATCTCAAAGGAAATACAGCCTGAAACTCTACAGTCTAAGTTGAACGCAGGGTTTACTTACTGATATCAAAGGCATAAAGCACATTGCAGGCCCCTTCTGTGTCGTTTCGCCCTCCCCAGAGGTAGATAATATCATCCAGCAGCACAGCTGTGTGACCATAACGCATATATGGCACTTCACGGGGACGTTCATTTCCTCCTGTCCTCACCGGGGGCAGCTTCATCCAGCGCAAGGACACTGAAGTGCAAAACAGTTCAGAAAGGTAAAAAAGTAAAAAACAAACAGAAAGCCACTGGCTTATTAAGTCACACGGAGTCATGGATTTATCTTAAAAACCTTTAATTCAATGAGGGCAAATCAATAAAAAAAAGGAATGTTGATCAGTTTTAACGCAAGGCGGGTCTTCCTCAGGGCGTGACGTGGGAGGTAAACATAAGTCAAGTGTCATGATTCCCAGTGTACACAGGCATATGTCACAATATATAAATACACTAAATGGACAAAAAATAATATAGTTACAGTCATAAATATCATCATGACAAATGAATAAACAATATTTTTATTCATTCCATACGTACCTAACATTCTAGAGCAGATCGTTTTACATGTGGATATTGTTCCGTTAACTAATATTTATATTTACTATATTCTATTTTATTTTTAAGCAAGCACTAGAGCGTTCTCGTTTTGTGTAACATACATTTTTAAGACATCTATTTCTTCACTGAAGCCTGGATAAACCAGCGCGTCAAATTTAAAAATCCAATTAGTCTCTCTCTGAAGTAATGTCTTCTTTTTATTTAAAGTAGCTTGTTCATTATATCTTTTTTTTGTGTGTGTGCGTTTTAGAAATAACAACCATGTAAACGCAGGTAAAATTGTTTAAGACAACTGTAACAAAATACACAGAAAATATGTGCTTAAGACAAGCCTCTGTACCAGAGTACATTCAACTACATCAACATACTGCACACAATGGCAATCTAATTTTTAGAAAGTTGAGATGAAGATATGTTAAATCAAAAGCAGCACTAACATTAGTAAAACAAGGAGATACATATTTCATTTAAAAAGAAATTTAAATTTAAAACTCAAAATAAATTGGATGTGACATTTCACCAAGCTTTCACAGCGGACTGAGATATTGTGTGTTCGACATGAAACATTTTGATACAAACCAACCTACTTATTTTTGAGTCACGCGTTAGCCTACTTTATTTTGAGAGGTTCAGAACAGAAGGTTAAAATCAAAATTAAAAGGTGAATAAAGTAAAGATAGGAAGGTAAAGAACAAGAAGAAAAAGACAAAAAAAATCAAAGGATGTTAAAAGACAGCTGGCTGTGCTGTAAAACAGACATCAAAGAGAAGGAGCACAAAACAAGTGACAAGATAAAATACTGACACAATGGCTAAGGTGGTCCCGTTTCCATTTCAATCAACCGATGACGTCTTTCTCAAGGGTTGGTTCCACAAATCTTGTGTGGTGCAGTAACAGTAACAGCTCAAGCTACTTAGAAACATTGTAAAACACTAAAGCAGGTGGCTGACCACACAGGGGAAAAAAATGTATAAAATGGGTCACAAGGAAAAAATGGGACCACTTTTATACGTTTACATAAAACATCTGTGTTTGTGAGACTGCAACGGAAAACAACTATCAGAAATTTTCAAATACCACAATGGAAAGCTCGTTTTTTAATTGCCAGCTGTGACAAGTTACCGTTGAAATGGTGAAGGTCCAAACTCCAGGCATTCTCTTTTCCTTACTACATCAAAACAAATATTTTCCTGCGTCATTTCAGATAAAACACAGGGCATTAAAAAGAGAATGACTTTTAACCTACTACTGCTACTCTAACTTAATGTTTATTTATTGTCTATCTACCAGCGTGTCTGAGTTTTGTAAGTTGGAAAATGGCCAAAATAAACTAAACTAAAACTAAAAGATACAGATGATTTGGGTACAAACAGAACCCTACACTGAAAAGTAAGAATTTAAACTTTTTTTACATTTGTCTATATATTGAGATTTCAATGTGGTCTTGATGTAAATTTCAAATGCTTTTTGCAAGTCAGAGTATATGTGAGACTTGAAAATTTCTCTCATTTTTGCTTTAATGATGTTGTTTTTCCAGTCAGAAAAATGCAAAAGGAATTGAACGAGTCAGCTCTCACAATAGCTGCATTCAGCGTCAACATACACCGCTGAAAACAACCAGTGGGAGCCCTCAACATGTACATTAAGCACTTACCTGTGTTGAAGACATGCACATCAATCTGACGGAGTGTCTCGTAGTCCTCCCCAGAGCAGTAGCCTCCAAAGGAGTACACCTTGTGCCCCACTGCCACAGCAGCATGGTTGACTCTCCGCGGCCCTCCTTCTAGGTGCACCGACCAGCGCAACATTCCACGCGCAAGCACCTCTGTGACTGCGAGTCCTTAGACCATCACTTTGTCGCCTGCTTGGATCCCATCGAGCCAACCACACTGAAACCTGCGATCACAACAAGAGGAGACACACCATGCTAGGAGCTCAAAAGGGCAAGAGGAGATCAGGAGAACACAAAGGGGAACTGCTTGTCCTGTTGGGCCAAGAGTTGCTCTGCTTTGCTGCTGCTGACAGGCACACAAGCCCCTGTATTATCTAAGCTGGGAGAGTATTTTAAGAAGTGATTAGACCCACACCTACCACTCCTCTTTCTTTCTCTTCACTTTCATTCCTGTACCCTCCCACTGCACTGAAAAAACACGTAGTTCATATGGAATCATACAATTGACATTGCAACTGTTTAGAGCGACACTACATTAAAAAAACAACAACAACAAAAAAAAATACCAATCATTACCCACAAACTTACAATAAACTAAAGAGTTACTAAAGTGTTATAAGACAGTTGCTAATCTATTTAAAAAATCTATTTATATCGAGCAACGATAAAACACTCATTTGGCACTCTTGGCAGGCCGGATCCAATTTGGGATGGTCATATCAAATTTAAGGAGTTTAATGACAGCTTGTATGTCAGCAATGCAGCTTCCAATACTAAAACAAAACACAATAAGAGCAAAAAAGTCCAAACAAACAGATAAATTTTACTCAAATACCATAATGTACCATCCTAAACTTCTAAAAAAACAAGCAAGAACCTGCCTCTTGCTAAACCTTATGTGCCCCTGCTTATTCTGTCTCAATGACTCACATTCTCACAGACCCCCCAACTTCTTTTTGCCATTAAAAATAAACCCACAAGAGACCATTCAGCATAAACCTTTCTATTTCAAGACCACACATCTCTGAGGAGCAACACGGGGCAGACCTTGGCAACAGGCTAGCGTGAGTCTCAACTTAATTTAAGTGGCTGGAACGTTAATCATTGAAATCTTTGTTTTCGAGCTGCCATGCAAACTCAAGAACCCACCTGGGGGGAAACTAACGCCTGTAAATGCAAACACGGTTACAACGTGAGGAAACTATTGCATTAACTTAGCTGCAGCAACGTTACTTAAAACTGGTTTGACGTAGTTCCCACTTCATAATGAAAATGCATTTTTCTTTCGCAATCAGTATCGCTTCTAGAGAACAGAGACACCTCTGTGAGGGCTACATCGGGTGAAAGGCAGTTTCTACACCCTCCTGACCCACTGAACAGGATATCATTAGTAGCAGAGGACTAAGTTAGCCATGCCGCCGGGATCTTATGTACCACTGCGGCTTTAAAGACAACCTGTGTAACAGGGAGGTAAATCATGCACACAGTGAAAGCATACATTAATGATCGATAAAGGCAACTCAGACCCGGTGACATTGAGCTGTAACGCCGTTAACGTTACTACGATCCGGATAAGTTAACGCCTCATATACTAACGTTAGCTAGCAGATATTAGCCATCAAACAGGGAAAGTACACACCTGTGAAGGACAACCACAACCACCGCGGTCTCTTGTCTCACAACATCAACCTAAACACTAACCATGAAACGACATACCGTCCCTGTATCCAGCTGTTTGCTAGCCTGCTGTCCAAGATGAGAGGCTGATGCTAGCTAGCCGTAAGCTAAGCTATGTGAGCTACCTTACTTAGCTGCTAGCTAGCTAACGTGAACTGAATAAAATCGACCGGCAAGAGTCAACGATAACACAGTGGTGTTTATTTTCACCCTTGGAAAAGTAACGAGGTGGTTAGTTAACACGGCGTTTTATCAGCAGAGGAATAAAGTTTTTGGTTTAGCTACCTTCAGGTGTTGTCGGTTGTGGTTAACTGGTGTTTAGAAAGGCAGTGGTATCCACTGGGAACCCTACCGACTCCCTTGTGACGTATTGAGAGGAGAGGCCCAGCAGCTCCCCCTAGCGGATATTTCCATCCCAACATATTCACATGATAAGAAGTCTTTGTGAACTTATGAATTTTTACCTAAAGGAACCTTTACTGACAGCTGAGACACAAGTTAGTACTAATGATGTTTTCACACAGTTTCCTTCCATCAATTCTTTACACTTGGCAGCTGAACGTCAATCAGCTTGTTAAACTGGCGGCCCTGGATCAACATCGTTGAGACACACCTCACCTTCATCTCTTCATGTGTAGACCTATTGTTTCATGTTGTTATTGAGTACAATGGGAACAGCATTTCTACTAAAATCCAAAGATTTTAAGACACCAGTCTGTAATGAAATGGCACTATCTTCCCCCAGGTTCACCACGTGTGTTTATTTCTGATTTAACACAGAGAAATGTGCCTCGTGAGCACAGAAAAAGCAAAAATAGTTAAAGCAACCAAGTATTTCTAGATTTTAATTACAGGGCAACTCTACTAGAAAGGGTCAGCAGGACTCAGATTCACTAATATTATGCTTTTTTGGTGAATATCTCCTAACAGTTTGGCCCCAGTTTCTTCTCACAAAGAAAGCGCAGAGCCCTAGTGTTGTTTATGCAGACTTCCTGTCCCTGTTGTGGCTTACTGCTACACTTGAATTGAATGGAGTCATTGTTAATAGTCTATTATCAATGACACCTGAGCTTTTGATGTTATTGGTAGGCATTTTGCCTTGTCAGTTGATGCAAAGTAAACCCACTACCTGGGACACCTGGCTCCCAATATAAATCTGACATGTCAAAGATGATTAAAAGGAAAAGGAATAAAAAATACAAATTTTACTTCTGGAAACATATGTAAAAGTATGTTTTTTAATGCGGTATGTTTTTTGTTTCTTATAAATATTTGGTACTTTGACCTCCACAGGCCTTTAATAGTCTTAAAATGAAACAATCAGATAGGGGGATCGGTTATATTAATGTTTATATTGGGACTCAGTGTTTTAACAGTGAAGTAGGATGATGGAGCAAGCAGAAGAAGCCTCCATCGTCATTGTTTACAGCTGAAGTAACCCATGAGACTGTTTTTGTCATACACAACAGCATACTTGTAACAGTAGATGGTGCTATCACACGTGTTTTGAACTGCTCATGAGGCAGTTCAGCTGCCCATCACAGGCCTAAGTGAAAACTCCTACCCAAAATGTGTTCAAGAGTCTGATCCCTACCCCAAAATTACTGGTTAGATGTTGTGATCACATAATCTAGTTGAGGTGCACTTGGGATACTCTGTGTTGGCTGCTCACATAACAGCCATACATTAGGACTCGCCAGAAAATGGCCACTTACTAAGCAGCATCCCTGGAGATTTCAGTGCTGTAGTATCAGATTGTTTAAAAACACTTAAGCATAGTTAAAGAATACTTACACAGGCTGGAACCTAGCCTCTCTGGTGCAAAGCCAGTGTATTCAACCGCTAAATAAGCCATACAACCTCAGCTTACTCCTGAGTTAGACTGAGGTTAAATTGGGAAGTTCTTAAGGTCTGAATTTGTGGCTGTTATAAAGAAAAGTTGCTCCGCTTGCAAGCACTGCTTCCAG
This sequence comes from Naso thynnoides, assembly GCA_029783665.1. Lineage (NCBI taxonomy): Eukaryota > Metazoa > Chordata > Actinopteri > Acanthuriformes > Acanthuridae > Naso > Naso thynnoides. The sequence goes on from JAQLOL010000003.1 coordinate 7,805,362, forward strand.
CTCAATGCTGTCAATAAATAAGAATGTGCTCTTGGGCAGCTTGCCTGGCTTGGAGAACAGAATAGCCCTCATCTGGGGCTCATATGGGCATAAATGACCTTATCCTACTGTAACTGAGGTCCTGGAGATTTGATGCAAGGATACCTGTAAACAGCTCAGGTGAACATGCTGTTTTGTAGCATGTAAAGCCTGTCCCCTACTACGGTGTAATTAACTGGAACGCCCCAAACAGCCTTTTTCAGATGTCTGACTGCACATTCAACACATCATGTAACTCAATGTTGCAACCTAATTCTTAAAAGCATCAGATTACAAAGGGGTGGGTTTAGGCTGAAGTGAAAGTAGAGCCTTGTAAAAGGATTATGGTACTGAGGAGCCTTGTTACAGCTGCCATGGATCTGCCCATATCATCGCCCAGGTCTCGTCCACGCAAGAGGGGCTTTGATTGATTCATTGTGTGTACATTCCAGCACTGTGCCAGCTGCACGTCATGCACAATGGCGAGATTGTGCCTGGGGCTGTCCAAACGACAGCTGCCCTTGGCTGCCCCTCAGAGCTCAGATAGGTGATTATAGACCACAGATGGACACAGTCTAAAAAGCAGATTTCAGCACATTGTAGGTGCAGTGGTTGCTAAGATTATCATCACTCTGACAGCAAAATTATCAAGGTCTTTGTTCCTCTCTAGAGTCGCTACAGATATGATTTCTAGCAAAAATCCTATTTCAGATTTGTTGTATTCTTCATCTGGACCTGTCTGATGCAGATAAAAAAAACCTTGAATTCTCACCGTCTGAATTGTAGCTATCTACCCAGCAGTCTATTTCTTGTACCAAGTTACACAATTGCAGCTGGATGATGTTTTTCTCTCTGGAAGTGGACCCAGGATTTTCTGGAAATGACTTGGACATGTTTATTTAAATGATCACATGTCTGGGATGCAGGATGTTATTTGGGGTAATTGTTTTGTATTTTGAGCTATAATATGCAATCATCACATTACATAATGACATGGGACACACAGTATTACAGCAATATCACACTGAGGCACGCATACACCTTCCTTACTAGATGTTGTGCCTGGCCTCAGTGTATGATAGAGCAAATATTCTGCCCATTCACAAAAAAGACAAAAAGAGTAGAGCTGATTTTATTAGTCCAGGTTTTAAAATTCTACTTTAAACTCTGATCATCTCAAACATATACTATTTTTTTCTTTCACATCAGTCTTTAAGCCGTAGTAGTTGCCAAACGTGAGTTTCCAGCTCAGCCCAGTGACAGTCTCTGTAATCCCCTCAGAGTTCCACCCAGGCTGTTCGGCCTGCCATCCCACCTGTCAGCATTTGCACATATTGCGTCACCCATCTGACCCTGCTGAGCCACTCTTTAACACATTTGCTTAGTGGTGTGTTTTACAAACTTTATAGCCAACACATGTGGTGTCTATCTGTTGTTCTGCCTTGACATGGAGAACAGGAGTTGACCAACTGCAGCATAGCTCTGCAAGTCAACAACTGCTAAAACCAACTGTTGTTCGGTATTTTTGGGCAGGTCCAGTGATGGAAGACCTTTGCAATGCTTTGTGGCGGAGAAAAACACTCCCTGTACTTAGAAATGGCTCATTTGGTTAACCTTTCTCTTCACCATGGCTCATAAAAGTCCTAAGCGGGCTGTTATTATAAACAGTAAAACCAACTCCATGCAAAATAAACCAATAAATGAACGGAAGAGGAAAGAAAAGCTTGTTGATGTTTACACAAAAAACAAGTACTGTGTTGGTTTAGACTAATTCTGCAGCATTATTTCCGCCTGCTCATGTTTTAGACTGTAATGGGTGTCCTCCTGAGGTTCTTCCACAGTTTCCACTTCAAGTATTTGAATTTCATTGGCCCAGAATTGGTGGTGTTGTGCTAATAGCTTTAAAAATGCTAATACTCTGCCTATCTAATGTCTTTACTGTCACAATTTTTAATCCTACAAAAAGGTGCATTTACCAGCTAAGGTCAGAGATTTACTACATCACGTAGAGATACTCCCCGGATGTTAAGTGTACTGATTTGACTTCCGCTATAGCTGGATTAGGTCAACAGCATTCAGCCGTCCAGAATGATGTCATAGAGCATGATCTAACTCTGCGGCCAGATGATTGAATCATACATTTTCCGTTAATTTGGGGGTTATTAAATGAACAGAGCTCCTCTCTGTGAGTTTTTAAAGAAGACGATTGGTATTTGCCTTAGCTCATTTTCTCGCTCATGGTTCATTTGAATCGCTCTGAATTAGGAGTAAAATTAGTACTTTGTAGCAGCTTTTTATTGGTTAGGCTATGTTTCCAATTAGCAATTAACCAACAAGCCATACTTTATAAGCTAAGTCATGTGGCCATTCAGGGAGGCAGGTTATTGAATAAAGCTTAAAATCCTAAACAGATGAGTAATTTAATGGGGTATTATCATTTCCACTCTGTTCATAAAATCGTCCAAAGTGACTGGGCAGCAGGAGAGGCTAAGAGAGTATAATACAGAATTCTGTCATTGTTTTGCAATTGTAGTCAGATTTTCTGTCAGTGATTGAATGGGATCGTAATGTGGTTTATGATTTTCTGAGAATTATGGTGAGTTCAGTTTGGTGAAGTGCAAGCTTACCACGAAGTTCCATATTTACTAAGCTTCATTAAAACTGCAGGTTTGCCACATGTTCTTCTCTTTGGAAGACAGAGTGCTGCCATTAGACAGACTGGGAAGAGGTTTGGGTTTTTTTTCTTTAGGTTTGTGTCTCTCTAAGCGCCCCAAATAAAAGGAAATTAGAGGTAGAAAACTCTCAAGGTCTGAATTTCACTGCACAACATAGGACAGGTGTGAATGTGCACTTAAAAACACCATGCAACATGCAAACAATATACACAAAATATGTTCAATGATGAATGCAGTAGCTTGGGATCATGGGAGTTTCTGTCTTTATTGTCTTTACTTGCAAATGAAAATCTATCTGACATGATTTTGAATTAAATTCTGAATTTCTCTGACGTTGAACATTGTTGGAAACATTTGGGATAATGGGAGGAAAGAACCCCCAAAAATGAACAGGAACCACACAGTAGGTTTTAGTCATATTAATGTGTCACTGTTATTTATTTTGTGGATTTATTCATCTCTGTAATCTGATTCGGAGGCAAATAAGGTTGTTTTCCTGCATGTTTGTGTGTCTGCGTCATCTCTGTTTGATTTGGATGATATCACATTATGGACTCAGCTTCTCCTGTGTTTGCATGATGGTGAAACTGCGAGTTATTTTCCACCATGTACAGTAAAATGGAATCATCAGTGCTCAGCAGGTCTTTCAGATTTCAGTGCAAAAGAAAAGGACACAACCAGCAAAAAGTATTTTAACCTTGGTCACTTTAATTATGTGGCTCACTTGCTATTTTTGCCCCAAGTGAACCCCACCTCACCCTCCCTCCTCCACACAGTTGGGACAGTTGTTTCTTGGATCGCACTTCACCTGTTTTCAAACCCAATTGTTATCCCACACCCTATTTGAGGACATTTGCGTCTGCTCCTAACATCCCCATTTGATGCTTGAATAAAGTTTGATGCAGTCTCCTGTACTTGTCATCTGTGAATATACATCTGACCCAAGATGTGCAAAACATTGTTTATTCACATGCTGTTACCAGGAACAGGTAGTAACTCTTCACAAGTAGCGCCGATGGGTAAAAAAGTTTTTTTGTTTGTTTTTTAAAGAACGAGTACTTTTAATATTCTTTTTTTTAAAGCTGTACCTCTCTACTACTCAAGTATATTTTTACACAGTTGTCTACTTTCTGTTTCACTATTAGCCAGATACCTCTGTCACAACTGAGCTACTCTAAAAGTTTGGATGTAGTGAGGGTGAGCTTGTAGGCATAAGGGGCAGCTCTGCTATAGATGTAAGCAAGTTGTCAGCTGTCTGAAAAAAAAGAGGCACCACCTGTCTTTTGACCACGATGTGAGGATGACGAAGAAAAACCCAAAACGACAGGCGGCTCCCAGTGAAATCTGTTTACACGTTTATTACACCAAAATCTTGAAAAGGCAATACTTACTGTACATGACGAAGTGTTTGCCGTGCCTCTTGAGAAACACAGAGATCTAATCTTTTCTAGATTCTTCCTCTAACCTCTGTAGCCACATGAAGTTATAATGTACTTGAAAAATGTAGTTAGCTTGCTAATGTTAGCTGTGTTAATTTTTCATGTGTAATGTTAACCTTTGATGTTATGATAATGAAAATAATCTTTTTGCAGCTATGGTGCTCTGTTAGGCCTTTATGTGGAAAAAAAATGTTAATAATACTAATTAGTTGTAAATTGATATCAAAATGTAAAGTAACTTGTATGTGAGTAATTTATTTAGCAGGTAACTTTTTTATTTGTACTTGGGTAGGTTTCTGAAATGGTCATTTTTCTTTTACTTGAGCCTTTTTTTGATGGAAGTAATTGTACATTTATTCTCTAGTATGAATTTTCACTTACTCCTCTCACCACTGGCTGTCGCGTTACAACAACCTTGGCCTGACATTCATGCTTTTATCCAGGCGTGTGAGCAACGACAGCAGCCTGGGTTATTCTGCTGGTGAATAGGACTTTGTGAGCGTCATTATGTAACAGTTTCTGCTTTGTCACCGGTACCATTGCAGTGAGGTAAAGGTTATGTGAAAGTAAAATGTAAATGATTGTTTTATGAAACCACAAAATGGGCCTCAAATTAACATTCTGTTTTCATTTTTTTATGTTTTATAAACTGTCATTCAACTCCGAGAGACAAACAATGTTCTGTCTCTCAGTTCTATTGGTAAAAGTATACCACTGGTGTTAGGGTGTTTGTTATAGTGTCAGCTGGATTTTGGCATCAACAAACCATGCAGAGCTCAAACTGGTGTCAGCAATGAGCTCATCCATTCCACTAACAGGAGGTGACATGAGTGAGGCAAACAATAACGCAGAACTTTCAGGTAGGTCCAGTCTGTTATGTAAAGCCCTGCAGGCATTCATCTCTGTCAAAGCAGGAAAAAAAATCACATTCGCCTGTCCTGTATTGAATCCAGATTCTGAGAGGTAAAGTGTAACTAATGATGTCTTTATGGCGAGATAAAGACATCACTGTGTTTCATAAAGGTTCAAGAACATCTGTAAAGGTTTTTCCAAGTTGTTTGTGTATTTATCACTATTTTCTTGTTTACCTCCAATTAGAAAATGGCAGAGAAGAATGACCTCAGCCATAATATTAAACTAATCTGTAATGCAACATGGTGTTCAAAACTGACTAAAGACGTACTTTGGTTTAACTGAAACAAAATTTTATCGTGTTTCTTGAGAGGTTTTAAGTGCATCATGATGATAAAGCAGATTCATTAAACGTCTGGACATGTTTAAATGTAAAAATGAGGCTTCACCTTTATAATGATGTCTGCAGACCGCAGGTGTAACACGCCTCTCCACTTGGCAACACGCAGTGATTCACATGTCAGGCGCACA
>JAQLOL010000003.1:7810915-7852471 GCA_029783665.1 Naso thynnoides
ATGTCAGGCGCACAGGCAAGCAAAATACTCAAGGCAGATTGCATCACATGATTAAAGTTCCTGTATGTGATTAATTCATCACACCACCAGGTCAACAAAGCGTCCAAATGAAGGCTTGAAGGCACCAAACTTGCCGCTGCAATGACATCAGAGGTCAAAGGTTAAGTCTCCCTCTCGTGGTGAGTGATATGTTTGAAGAGGGCAAAAATACGGTACAGCTTTTTTCTGTTATTCAACCTTTGATATACGAAAAATTGCTTCCTGCTGCCGGAGCACAGTTACCATGTGAACCAATGATGTCACATGATGGAGTGATCTCATCTCGCCATTCAACCAAGTCGGACCGCCACCTGTGGGTGGCTTCAAATTGCACTCGGAGGAAAGTACAATAAAGGCCTTTATGACACAGTGTACGCCTGCTTCCTGTGTTTCCTACGTTTGAGGCTGATCTGTAGCAAAGAGAGACTGAACTGTTTTTCTCTACAGCTTTGAGCTATTACACTCCAATTAAATTACTGCTGTAAACAACTTAAGATTTTAGCTAAAAGCTAAAATACATGCTCACATGCCTACAATGGCAATGCCAACATGCTGATGTTTAACAAGAATAATTTTCATACCGTATTTATCATCTTAGTTAGCAGAAATCTTTACCAACATTTGCTAATTAGTTACCAAACACAAAGTACAGCCGAAGCTAATGTAAACGTGAGTAGTTTTGCAGGTATTTTGTAATAAAAACAAAGAACTGATCTTACATTTTTGACCTGATGTTGGTGCTAAATGAAAAGTTTAGAGCTCCTGAAGTTACATCCATTTTTTCCTCAGGGTTACTCAAATTATTGACACATTTTTTATTGTAATACAACCAAACAGTTGTTGTCACATTTCACCGTTTACCAACCTGGTGGCAGAGAGAATCACCAAAGTCGATGAATGTTCATACAGAATTTCATGACAACCAACCCACCCAACAGTTACTGAGATATTTCAGTCTCGTCCAACGTGAACTTACCACCTGACAGATTTTGCTAGGGCCCCTGAAATCGAAATGTACTTCAGTGCCTGATGTATTTTTCAGTGTTGTGGCCAATAGTTATCTGATCTGAGTCAAAACAAGTCATTAGCTGTGCAGGTATTTGGGCATAAAAAGTATAGGGCAAGTTTCGACCTTGTGAGTTTTCTAAAGAAGTCAGACCATCGTTAAAGTCTGTAAGAATCATCTTCTGGGAATCACTAACATCTGTACAAAATTTCATGATCATCCATTGAACAGTTGTTAAGATGTTTCAGACTTTAAGTGTTAAATGAAAAACCACTTAAGGCTTAAGTCTGTAATGTCGGAAATAATGGCTGCATGACACATGTCTTGACTCTGTGTTAAGCCATAAAAGAAGTAATTCTCATGAAACCCTACACAAGTGTATCAGAAGTATAACTTGTGGGAAAAATGCATTTTAAACCTTATTTGGGGCAAGGTCACCAAACTTTTTAGGCTTTGTTTTCTCTCAGATTTGATTGGCAATTCTTTACAATCAGATTGAAAGCAAAGTCGTTGCTTTCATTTGTTTCTTGAAATTATGACTTTGTCTCGTTAGCTCAAAATAACCATCTGGTATGAGTGGTGGGACTTGCCTAGAAGGACTTCAACTGACTGACTGACCAGCAGACAGACTGACATACCCCCCCTGAAGGAATGTGACTAGTATGGTTAGGAATTAAATGTATTCTTTCAATTCCAAAACTTCTTTTCTACAGCCAATAAAAATCAAATTATTCCCAGTGTCTCTTATACTCTTAAATGACCCCATGCATGCTACTCTGTCATCAAGGAGCCTGCAGCCCAGAAATAAAATCAGATAATCAGATATTACAGATTGAATGTTTGCATGTGGGAATGCACCAAGAGAACACCAGGGATCATTGTATTATTGATGTCAGTGCAGCATTCACCTTTCAACAAGCCACTCCGCATGACAACCAGTGTGACTTATAACATTCCAAGATATTTAGGAAGGGGAGCATATCTAATATAGGGGATTTTTTTTCTTTAACAATGCTGCCACAGTTGATGGAGTTAAAAATATATGCGTCATAGCAAACGGTTGAGTTGCATTGCCCTTGCTTGTCTCTTTCTGTGTGACAAACTTGGCACTCTGTCTCTCTGAACAATGAGTACTGAATGACTAAGATGGCATTTTATTGCATGTGATGTCATCCAGCTCTTGGGCTTGCTAGGGCTCTTTATAGGTGTGATAAGAGTGGACATGTTCAGGAGAAATGTGTGAAACAGGACTCCCAGGATGAAGCGCCACAGGTGTGAGTGAACGTCAGCTGATAAGTATGCAGTCTCATTAGGTCAAATATAGCCTCAGGTGAGCATCAAACAAGGTTTCAACAAGTATCTCAGTATTAAATCAGTGATTAAAGGATTTGATGCTTTAACTGACAAGTTTCAGGGTTGCAGCTTTTATGTTTTTAAGAGGATTTAATTGAAGCTATGTCATATGTTTCAACTCGTTCAATATAACGGCTGAATAGATTTGAGTTGGATTAAATTTTTAAGAAACCCCTGTGGACATTATGCAGTAAAAGTCGAAAACGGGGCTTTCGTAATGTGTTTGTATTTCTCTCCATCCATAAACAGCAGCTGTCATGTTGTTCCATTCAAGCACAAATCATTTGATTGTTAATTCTGTGTGTTAGCTTCAGTGTCTGGAGTACAAAAGCCCACAGGCAGCCATCTGAGAGGCCAGTTCATTGTCAAGATGTGGGCTCAGACTCGTGAGCGAAGAACAAAGGAATTTAAAGCTATTTTGATCAACAGATAAGCATGAATACAAATATATGACTTCACTGCATACTAGCCGAAGATTAAAAAGATGCTCAGGCTGCTTTAAAACCTTGTATTTTGAGATAAGGTGTTCATGCTATATCTGTCCATCTTGGAAGAATGTAAAATAAAGAGTTTTGGGCTATGGTACAAATGATCATTTGGTGATGACCCAGGCCTGACATCCAACATTTAAGAGAAATTTTAGCCATAACAATAAAACTAACAAAGAGACTTGATTCAGTGACTTAAGAAGTAAGTCTTCCTTAAATTAATGGATTTTTTGTGTGTGTAAGATGGATTAGTGTCCAATTTGGGGGTTAGAGCTTTCTGTGTACTGACTAGTTACTAAAAAGCTCAATCCAAGCATGCCTGACATAACATGTCAAGTGGGCCTAAGCATTCATTTCAAAGCCTAAAATCTTTTCTTTTTTGATGGTGATCCAGAGCGAAAAAACTCAATCTTATCTTTACAGAAACTTGACCAGCAGGCCGATCATGCCTTTGAGATGACATACACGAAGTGGAAAAGTACAGACCCCCTCAAGCTTCCATGCTTCTTCTCTCCTCCGCCGCAGCTATCACTCTGCTTTCATGCGGGCAGACTCGGTGACATCACCCCTTGAACAAGTCTTCCAAGTTGTATTTACAGACGCTTATAAAATGAAAGATACAAGGGTGATCACCAACCAGAGCCTGTGGTGCAAAAGCATCAGGACTTTATTATCATCGTGGGAGGTAATGATATCCGCCATCGGGTCAGAAACTGCTTTTCTTTAACAGCCATCCTTAAAGATGAATATAAAGGAAGATGACACAAATAAACAGCTCTCTGAGCAAGGCCGAGGCTTAAATTATTTGTAAGAAAAGTGGAAAGTTAAGCTCAACATTGCACAAAAGATGTGAGAGAGAGCTGTGGGGAGGCAGGACTTCCAAGGTAAACAACATAAGGAAGGTGTTACAGTAGCCTAATCTGACTCGGTTGGCAGAGGTGAGACACCTGGTTCAAATCTAATCTGACGCTGACTCTGTGAGCAAACAACTTTCCAACCTTTATAAATGTTTACAGGCTAAGTGCAAAACAGAGACTTTCAGCATATGCACATTTTCACTTTAAAGATTTAAAAAGTGTACAAACTTTTTGATAAATTTCATGCACTTAAGAGCTTCATTTTGGGAGAATTACCACCCACCTTTTTATTTTCAGCATTTAAAGCAACGATCTAAAGAAATAATTTGACATTTCAGGAAAAATTTTAAATATGATCTGTAATGTCGAGAGTTATATGTGAAGATTGATAACCCTCTCTGCATCAAAGGATATTAAGCTTGAGCCAGGAGGCAGTATGCTGTGCACATGAGAAACATTTGCACATGATGTAAAAACTGAAAAGGCCAAGCTAGTGTGTGCGTGACACTACAAAGTGCATCATATGCTAATAATTCTTCTATCTTGTGTTATTTATTTGTGAAATTAAAGGATACTCTCTGTTCAATGTGGCTGCAAGACCTAATCCATTTTAGATCTTTACAAGTTATGTATTTAAGTGACTGCGAGGAACTTATAAGTGTTTATGAAATAGTCTCATGTTTCATCTGATGATTATAAATTTTCCTGTAACAGCAAATGAGGCCTTCAAATCCCCACAAACTCAGACGAAACAACTTTTTTCTTTTTAAAAAAAATTCATTGTTCTGTGCAATGACAATAATGTCATATTTTATGTCTACAACTATTAGTTTACACCTTAGCATGCAATTTGAATGCAAATGGATGTGTAAGGTTAGCCTACAGAAAATATAACTTATAACTTATAATTTATTTCTACATATAAATACATTACCTCATTGCAATCCCTCCTGCTGTCTCTCTTTCACTTCACAAACGCACGTGTTGCCGGTGCCATGCCGAGTTCTGCCTGCCTAGCAAAGATCTTTACGACGGTAGGTGCTTGTGTTGCTACCACTTTTGTCCAAAGGAGCCGCTACAATCAACTAAAACTGAAAGTTCCTCATAGTCACTTTAATGTTCTGATATAAATGTTGTAGTTATGTAATGTAGTTACAGTGTGAGATTTTAATTCTGTGCTGTAAATATGTTGAAGGTTTTTCACACCTACTTTAGGTTGTAGGCCTATTCTTGACCAAGCTGCCGTCTGCACACATACGGTAGCTCGGCTGGTTTTCCTTTACGCAGCATGATTAAAATTTTTCTCTCTCTGACAAATAACAATCTAAAATAAAAATTACCCATATTTGTAAATGTTTCAACTGAACTCAGTTAACATTTTGGCAGTGTCATAGTCTGCGTGTACATAGATCACACACTTTCAGAGCCACTCACCCAGCAATATGAGGAAATGGCATTTTAAAGTCAGCCAAACCCCTTGAACTCCACCCATCCAGCCTTCTGTGAACACCACCCAGCCTGTGCAGAATTTATCTCTGATTTCAAGCTGCAACACATTAAATCTCTTCCTTAGATGACTTCATCATGAAACCAGAGCTCTTTTAAAAGCGTGTTGACTCCAGGGCCACTTTTGTCATATGGAGCCCTGCTGAGCGACTGCTGTCACACTATTTGTTAAGTAACACTGGAGACACACACATGACTGCTACGTTATGCAGTTTTACTACAGGCCCTACGGGTTAATATTTCATGAACACAAATCCTGAAAGCACTATACACAGTACTGTGAATTGAAGCATTACTTTAATTTGGTCACATCAGCTGGGTTTTGCTCTCAGTTGCTGAACGAACGGCCTCTAAGAGCCATTGGGCCAGGTGCTGAGGTCAAGTCAGAGGGCAGCAGAGTGAAGAGTGAGAGTTCCTTTTTTGGGAAAGCTTTCACCAGAGGAAGCAGATTCTCCCCTCGGTGCCTTGCAAATATTTTCACTGCTGTCTGCTCTCCTCAGTAATCCCTGACACACACACACACACACATGCACACACCACCCCTGCCATTCCAATCAGTCAGCCCAACATGTGCTCTGTTGAATCCATGCCACCAGCAAGGAGTGGCAGGGGTCATCATCTGTTTGACTGTTATTTGCCCCCCTACACTTGTCATGCCAGCAGCTTGGAGGTTTAAGGAGCCTAGTGACGGGGCTGCTGTGCTGCATTCAGCTCGAACCTGTGCGACAACTGCTTCTCCCTGACGGTGAAGAGGAGGCTCGGAGAAGAGGAAAGCACTCTCACTCCAGGACGGACAGTGCTCACACGAGCCTCTAAGGCTTGTACCTTCTCCTCAGTTTTTTTTTTTCCAAACCTGCTGCCTGTGAAAAACTTTTTATCCACTTTGTATCTTGGAATTTTTACACTGGAACAGAGCAGAACACCTAAGGCAGAGGCGGTGTGGGTGTGTGTGAGTTTGTCTCAGCTGAGGATATTACCTCATTGAGGATAAGCTGTGATTGAAGAGGTCTGACAGAGGTCTCTCCCTCTGACTCCATTAGTCCTCGCCTCTTATCTGGGCAGGTTTTCTGTTCGGGTTCAGAGGGGAAGTTTTGACAGCCAGGCTTTACAGCCTCCTCTCCGCTCTGTCGCTCCTGACAGAGAAAGAGAAAGAGAGAGAGAGAGAGAGGGGAGAGGTGGTGACTTCATCTCCTCTCTTAACCAACCCTCTTCTTTCCCCCTCCTTTTTGGAGCTTTCTTTCTTTCTTTGCTTTTTTTTTTTTTTTTTTTGCGCTGCACAGTCAGGCAGCATGCCAGCAGTTTTCATCTTGCTGCGGTCCCTGGTTATCAGGCTCCTCAGTAGCAGACTGGCAGGCTCAGTGGCACAGTTCCTCAGGAGAAGCCTCTCGACAGGCGCTGCCCACCTTGGCACGGCTCTGCGCCACGTCTGGGACCGCATTCGATCCCAGGAGTCCAAGGAAGCCATCCTGGGCTGTGTGCTGTGCATTCTCAACATGCACAAGAAGGTGGAGAACTGAGCTCCCCCTCCACTTGCCTGCTGAACACAGACTGGACAAACAGAGCTGGTGAGTGAGGAGAGCGTACAGAGGAATGTGACAGACTTTTTTCAATGCCCATTTGGACTTCAGCACATTTTGTTTTTCTTACTGGACAACGGACATGTCTGAAAGCATAGTGAGGAAGGTCCAGCCCTTCACCATTGGGACGAGGTTGTCAGTCCCAGCTGTGCCAAAATGCCAGGAGTTTACACCAAATTATCTGCAGAGCCAGAATCTGGATAACTGCACTCTACAGCACAACCTGAACTCGCTCTACCTCAGTCGATCCCAGGTTTGTGCACATGGCCCCTGCCTGGTCTCACCCATCGTCAAGCAGGTAGCGGCCGTTCAACACAAACAGGAGGACATGGCAGCCGAGGACCATCTCAACCAGAACGTTGCCTCTCCCTCTGCTGTGTCCAGATCCATCAAGAAGATCACAATCTCCGGGAGTAAAGACAGATCAGAGAACAAGGTGTCAGTGGGACCAGCACAGCTTTCAATCACAGGGTCCCCATCGGAAAACAACAACAACAACAACAATGTTACCAGCACATCAGATCCACATCTGCCCAGGATTATAGGCGTGAGCTGTGAGAATAAACCCAGTTCTCATTTCAAGGTACAGGACACTCTTTACTAAAGCTAATATGAAAATCTGACAACCATGATAATGACAAACATCACACACACACACGTAGATGTTTGATATTAAATTGTAGCCTAGTATGAAAAGCACTTTTTAAAATTAAAAATAACTTTTAATCAAAATAAATCAAAATATTTTCAAAGGTGTGTTCAATTTTTTTTTGTTAGCTCACACAAATTTTAAAAGCTCAACTCATTTCAGTTGTTTTTAAACAAAATGTTGGTGATTTAACTTACATACAGTTTAAAAAACTGACCTCAAACTCAGCATGGGAACGTTTTAGAAACTTTATAAAATTTGTCAACATTTATTGTAAATATTATGCTGTAGGCTATGGGTAACATACCTGAGGAACCCACTCAGTATTAGGCTAATACTTGGTTTTATTAAATTATTTGGGATTTTTACGTTATAAAACCATTTGTCAGATATTTTGTCTGACAAAAGTATCCCAACTGATTTCTAAATATTATAGGCTTAATACAATCGAAAATTAAACAAGATATTTGTGGGTTGTTGTTGTTGTTTTTTTTTTTTTAATCTAAATAGGATTTATGTCTTTTTTGTGTGCCTTGCCACAGTTTTCCTCGACCTGAACAGCTTGCTCTCATTATTTGCAGCTTATTTTTAGCACTACTGTTTATTTCATGCGAATGTTTCAGGTTTTACTCAGAAAAGACAGCAGCGATGAATTTCAGCCCACGCAGGGACAAACCAGGCTGAAAATGAACGGAGACAAAACCGTCCAACAGGTAACGTTAACAAGCTAGCTTAACTGCTATATTACAAATAACGTTAGCGAGCTAATTAACATTAGCATAGGTTAAGTAAGAAGTTACTTTCTTTGTTCTTATTAAAGTAAATGCAGGATTAATTTGAAGAGTCCATGAGTATCACTTCCAGTCTAAAATATGTGTTTTATATTGGGTGTATAGTTAATAAAATTGTATTTTGTCTTATTGTTTTATTTCCTTTGGTGTCACGTTATGTTTCACAACCTTAATGTAATGTTAGACGGAAAACAGTTGTTTTGTTATGAGGCAGTGGGGTCTTTATATGCAGCTGTAGCTTTGATGAATCTCTTGGAGCTTAGGAAGTGAAGTCATGTGCTCTGTTCGCCAGACTTAAACAGTTTATTATATTATAGGTTGGGAGCAAAGTTACACAGAGGTGGAAAACCAGTTATGGGAGCAACGTGTCTTTGAACGCCGCACGAAAAGCCAGTTGTTTCCTCTTGTTTGGCTGTAATTTATAAAAGCAACTGTTTACAGAAGAAAACAGAGTAAGCAGACCCGTATTGTTGGATTTTTTTAAAAAGTCAATGGGCTGTTGGATTTGGCGTGTTTCTGGTTGAAGTCATCAGTGTGTGTTGTGGATGAAGTGTTCAGTTACAGCAGACCCTGCTGAGGCAGGGCTCACTGGAAAACATGAGGTCAGGGAAGATGTTAACAAAAGAAAATGCTTGCTGAAGTCCTCATGCAGGCTGGTTACAATAACACACTGACACAGCAATGGCCTCATTTCCCCTTTTTAGGACAAAATCGACTGTACTCACCTTCATCATCTCTTATACTTTAACCACAAAACTATTTTGCTTTCCAGGCTCTTATATTTGCATGCAAATGACCAAAAATGTTTCCAAGTGCATACACTTGTGAAGGCGTTGGCGCCTTCACCTGTTAAGGTATGAGAGTGAACATGATCTACTGAAGTCCTTCAGAGGTGATATGTTTACATGTAAGGCTGACAGTAAAAAACGTCAGACATCCGAAGATCTGTCCGTTCCTGCTTCCTTAATGTGCCCAGATGTTTCCTGATTTGGGAGCAGCAAGAACGCTCGGCCATTAGTGAAGTTGTGCCAGTCGTGTTTGTTTCATCTCACAGAGTGCTGACAGTGGCTTTTTGTTGAGACGGTCCGTGGGGCCAGTCTGACAAAAGTTACGTAATGTCTCTTGATGGTTGAAAAAGGTGTTATTAACATGGACAGATATTAAACATCTCTTCATTGTGGAGTTGTTACAGCTGGAGAGCTTTACCTCCTTCATGGAGGTTCTGTTAGAGACAAGCATCATCCAGTGCTCAGGCTCAAGCTAATTATAAAAGACTAATGTCGTCAAAGTGATGATTTTGACACTGTTATCTGTGTTGTCTCCTTGCACAGATTTTAATGCCTGAATTGCAGGAAAAAGAAAGTCATCGACACACACAGAATGAAGCGTCGGCAGCTGTTACGCCCCAGAGCGACTACTTCACTCAGCGCAACTCGCTCTTCAACAAGGAAGTGCGGCAGGTAAAATGTGGCATTATTCACAACAGCAGTAATATAAATATAAAGATGTTGTTGCGGTTAGTCAGAGGAGTTTTTCCCGTTTTCAAAAGCTGCATTTTCCTTTTCTGCGTGCTCCCCAACATATTTGAAAACTCATAAAATGTTTGAAGAGGTCCGCTTTTCCTGAATATGCAAAGATGGAGATGTGTGAAATCTTTTCTTAATGAAGCCACAAACGGGAACCTATCCCAATCTTGTTTCTACTCTGATGTAAAAATGCTAAAGTCAAAGAAACTGGAGTGCAGATTCATCCTGAAAGCCACAAGTTTTTCTGCTGAAGTGGAGTCAGAATGGAAGCTGCCTGTCGCATGACCCTTTAAGAAGGACAAAATATGTACTGCTTCTTATTTTGTCTCGAGAACTGTATGAGCTGTGTTCGGCTGAGGGAAGCGAGGGAGGGGAAACCGCCACAAGTGAAGCAATTATTTAGGGATGAGATCATTGTTTGGCTCCATCTCTTCACGCCTATGGCCCAGAGAGGCTCAGCCAAGCAGCACAACTGGTTGTGTTATCTCATCGCTGCGTCCACCCCGTTGTACAAGGACATTTTTCAGCGAGTTCGGCTGGGGGACATTTTGTCCAGCAGTTGGCTTTGTCATCAGACCTCTGTAGAGCAACCATCCAAGTGATAAGCTGCTTACTTCCAGTAATAAGAAATTCATTTTGGATGTGTCCGCTGAAGGAAACACATGATGTATGTATGTGTTGAAACCAGCTCCATAGCACGTCGTTAATGTTAACAAGCTTAGCAGCCCCTTTCCTCTTAAGTGGAGCTTGCGTATCTGTTGTTTTTGGAGAAAACAGCCTTTTGTATTTGAACTTTATTTGAGAAAATACTTTAAATAGCCAGAGGTTTTGGTGCCTGGAGACCTGCTTGTTTTACAGGGATTTGGTTGAGTGCTATCGCTGATGAAAATGTGTTATTGCAGTATTACATCGTCGTGGAAGTGGAAGTGAGCTTTCCAGGGAGAGTCTTTTAAAGGCCCCCGATGTTTCAGGCCATGAGAGCAAAGCAGGTCACCACATGGAGAAGTACGGCCTCGTCGAGGGCCATCTGTCTCGAGGCTGCTCTGCAAAAACATCTCACCTTACACCCTCTCATTTCTATGATAGAGAAATTAGAAACACATCCACTACCACAGTGATCCGAGCCAAGTTGCATTATTAGAGGCTAAAAATGTGGCATTAAAAAAATTCAATGTGCACGCTACTTCTTTTTCAGATGAAGTCTAAAAATGTGTTCTTTTGAAGCATGTAGTAATAACAAGCAAACTGAAAAGAGTGGTTTCTACTTACATAATATAATTACCTAACATGGAGTTTATTTTAAAATGTGCTCTGCCTCCGCTTCTGCGGTGTTTTTCTGTGTGGCCGCTGATCTTTCAAAAAAATCGCAAGCAGTGAGCCTGAGCTGCATTCATAAGCTGTCTATTCTTCGCAGCTAGACCAAGGCCTCACTGTACGTTTTGATAAACACACAATTGTTGTGGAGAGTCGACAGGAAGAAACAAGGGAATCATAGACTTCCTGTATGAGGTCATTATATTGCCATGGGAGCCAGTGTGAGGAGATAGAGGCAGGCCTGTTTTGTCAAGCTCTTTTCCTTCTGTTCAAGCCAGAAATACCTCCGCTGCACCAGGGGGCTTGTAAAGTTAATGACCTGCCTCTCTGAGGAGAAGTGACATCACATTTCAATCTCAAGCTCAAGCGAAGAGTCGTGCGGTGGCATGGTGTGTGCGGTCGTTATATTTTGTTGATTCAAAAGAGGTCTATTATTCATTGTCAGTCATGCTTAATTTACTGGAATATCCTGCTTTGATGTAAAGCTTCAATGACTTATTTGTGCACTTAACTGTTATTTGACATTCTGCAGGTTATGCGAAAGCAACAGAGTGAAAAATGAAGTTCTGCTGTTTATCAGCTGTATGACTCCTATAGCCTCAGTCTGAGAAGTGGGAGAACATGAGTTGATTAATTGTTCGTTCAGTTATTGTGACTTGGGCGGGTCACTGACTTTCACACTGGGTTCCTCGCAGAAAACAAACACAAAGTTTCCAACACTGTCTGACTCTGACCACCTGGTTTGCAGCTCTCACTGCATACAAAATTTGCCAGGAAAGGCAGCTCTGCAAGACAAAGCCTGATGCAGGCAATCCAAGCACTTGCCAAAGGAAACTTCTGCTCTGCATAACATGACAGTGGAGAACAAAGGGCAGTCCTTGATGTGTCTGAGGCTCCTTATTTCTCTAAGTCAGGGGAGAAAATGTGGCATGTTTGACCCCCTGATCAGCAGAAATAAGTCTGCCTTCATCACTGGGAACAACTTTGTTAAATGTCTGTCACACTTTTGCCCTGTGACACTGAAACTGGATGTACATTTAATTGAAAGCCTTGCAAATGAAATCTGTTTCCACGTGTTGTATTGATCCATACAAATGTGTTTTAACTGTTTACCACATTTTCAACATCACTTTAATTTTTATCCCAGATGAAAATGTACAAAATCAAATCAGTCTTTGTTAGATTGTTGCATGGAGGTTGTGCACCTTCCTTGACTGCACATTGTGTTGTTGCACAATCTTTGTCAACCAGCACTGTGGATATAATATTACAGAAAAAATGAATGTCCCCTAAAGCTGATCCTTCATCTCTTTACAGTAGACCTGCAAAAACGAGTCAATAAATCATTCGTCAATCAAAACAAAAATCGGTTGCCATCTATCGGTTAATTATTTAAGTCTTTTTTTTTCCGATCAAAAAGTCAAACATTTGCTGCTTTCAGTTTATTTGTGGTAAGGATGTGCTATTTTGCTTTTGCCATTTATGACAGTAAATGAAGAGTGTTTGTGTTTTGCACTGTTGGTTGGACAATTGATGCAATTCGAAGACGGAACTTTAGCCTTCGGGAAATTGTGAGAAAAATTATTCACATCTTTTTTGACATTTTATAGACTAAACAGTTGATCAGGTAGGGGTGTAAGAAAATTTCACTACATATCAATATGCAATATTATGTTTTGCAGTATCTTATTGATTCTCAAAAACACTGTATTAGTTTTTAATTCATAGTTTTCATGCAAAGATTTGTGGCAGTGGTTCATTTTGTGTCTTCATACCCCGACGGCAACTGCACAAAAACTGTTGCTATGTTATTCTGATTGCACAAAAAATCTTTGTTTTTCCCCCAGATTTTATTGTGATGTGTTCTTTATGCTATGAGTTTTCCCAAAATAAGATTGGAAAAAAAATCAACATATCACCTCACTTATGATATTGTAATGTATCCCAATATATCAAATCGTAACCGGTGTATCGTGATACAGATCGCATCACCAGATTCTTGCCATCACACAGCCCTAAAATCAAGTTATCATGAAAATAATTTGCAAATTAATTAATATTAAAAATGATCTTTAGTTGTGGCCTCACTTTAAAATGAAAGTGCCATTTCAACAAGTAGCTGAATAAGATCTACAATTAGATGCATAGTGTTCTCTATAATGTACAGACTGTAAAGCACATCTTTAACGTTTTTGTCTGTGTGTCTGTCTGTGATGCAGGCAGAGGCATGGATCAAAGGCAAGCTGCAGGACTTGAAGGATGGCTGTAACACTCAGCACTGCCCCCTGCAGGACTGGGAGGAAGCCTCTCAGACGCTTCAGAGAGACCTCAAAGACTTTGAGAACACCCTCATTCAACTCAACCAGGTAACATAACTATTCACAAAGAGACTGGACCCCAACTCAAATATCAGCAAGTTACCAGCAAGCACATCAGAGCAACTCACATCTGAAATGAATTCTTTGCTTTAACTCATACATGTAATGGAGATCTGAATGTAACCATTAATCACTGTCTTTGGGGCTGAAAGAATCTGTCAGGTCTCATAACACAGAACATAATGGTCTTGTAGGTATTTCCAGTCGTCCAGAGAGAAAAGCAGAACCTCAGTGTTCCAGACAGCTCTGTCAGGCCAGTTTATTCTTTCTCCTTCAGGAGAGCATGTTTGGAAAGGGTACATTGCTGATAATTAACCTCCCCTGACACTTGTACAGCTCAGGGAGGGCAGAAGCCCAACCCGCAGATTTTTCAAGGACATATCCAAGAAGCTAATGGCAGCATTCCAACATTTCTGAAGCCGGCTGGCTCATGAGCATGACTCTGACAAACAGGAGATGTCAAATGTACTCAGCCACCATTCTAAGTTAGTCTGGCCGCAACATCTGTGCTACACCTAACATGAACAATTCTTTTATGTTACTTTCTGTTTTAAAAGATGGGTGAGCAGTTGATCTGCAAGTTGAACCCCACCTCTGATCTGGTTAAAAAGCAGCTGAGCCAGCTCAGAGACCAGTGGCAGACCCTGAAACAGACAGCTGCAAATCAAACCAGGGTGCTGGGCGGAGCCAAGAACCTGCAGGAGTTCAACGAGAAGGTGGAAAAGCTGGAGGCATGGATTAAAGAGAAGGTAGGGACAACATTGCTCTAAATTTCTGTTGCTATGCTCAGAGCGAGGGCTGTCTTTGCTGTTTGTTTGTTTTTTTTCAGAACCCTTTAGTAATCCATTGGGTAAAATCTTAGTATTATTTAATATTGGTTGTTTTTCAGCAATTTGTGCAATTCAGAACCTTTTTAATTGCAGATTGCAAGATGATAGACTCTCTAATGACACTAGCATAAAACAGGGTGAATTGTGCACAGAGGTTTTTACTCTTGAGACCAATATTGTATGTCTGATCGTGTCCTTGACCCCACTTTCTTATCTCCTCAGATTTTCTCTCCTTTTTTTCCCCTTTCATATAAACAGAAAAGCCATCAAGCGCTCCAACTGTAACAATTAACAACAAAAACAGGCAGACCAGAGTAGGGTCGGCCTGATACCACTTTTTCATGTCCAGTACCGATACCAATAAGACAACACTGAGTATCTGCTGATACTGATATCAATTCCATACGGCCTTTTTGCCTCTCTTAAACAAAAAAGCTCTAGATAATACATCTTGTATTGAAGCACTTTGTGTAACCTAGCCATTTAAATTGGTCGTGCTGCTAGTCTTTATCGTGCTGACATCTCTCTTTACAGCATGTCGCGCATAGTTTAGTTAAGTATTTATGGGAGAGTTTAGGGTAATAAATTGGATCAGATTATACATTTCCTCCTCTCCGATATCCGATCTAGAGATTTTTGCCAATATCAGACTGACATTGATACTGAATATGGTATTGGCTCATCCCTACACCAGAGTAAATATGATAGCCAATGTGAGTGGACAGACAACTATAATCACCAGTTCTCAAAATAATTGCCACAAAAACCACTTACTAATACAGGAAATTAGCTCAGTATCCCGAAGACATCTCTTGTTTGTGTATATTCAGCGGTGTAAAACATCTGCCTGTCATTATCAAAAAGCTTTTCAGGCCTTTGTTTATCTCTCTGCTCATGTCCATGTCTGGCTCAAAGGAACTGGTGATTGATTATGGACATGTGGGAATGTAGCGGAGGATGTTGCTTATGAACTCTATGAAACATCCATCCCCAGAGAAGATGGTATTCGCCATTTACTACCACTCATCCTTTCCTCTGTGCATTAGTATCAGGTTCAAAGTTCCTCTGCGAACACTGGAGGCTGTTTCTGTTCAGCATCTACCTTGGTAGCAGGACTAATGTGGTTTAATCCTGGTGCCTCTGGAAAGAAATAATGGTCTGGTTCCTAACAAATGAAGGCTATAAACAGAGTTTCATGTGTGCCAGCAGGAAGAGGAGCAGTCTCTGGTAAATGTCCTGGAGGAAAATGTTGACAAAATGCAGCTGACCAGGAGAATTTTAGATCTGAAACAGGTAAGATTAACAACAGTATAAATGCTGAACAACATGCATGAGGTAAAAATATATACATTCCCATATGTCAATGGTTTATATTCCAATTTTGTAGAGATTTCCCATTCATTTATCTATGGCTTATGGTAAAAACAGCTGAGGTCATAGCTGGATTATGTTCCCCTGTTTCACTGCAGGATGAGCAACTCTACAGAAACCTTCACGAGGAGATCAACCACTTAGCCTTGAAACTGGAGAAACAAGGGAAGACGGATGGCAAAAACATCTCCAGCAGGAGGAAGCACATCAATAAAATGTAAACTTAATCCCTCAAATTGAACTGGTGTGCTGCATCAAGCATGTTTAACCTTGAGATAAATTGAAGACCGAGCTTATTTTCTTCGTCTCTTTTTCTTTTCTTTTTTTTTCGTGTAGGTGGCTGAAGGTTCAGTCTCATTTGAAAAACTACCATGAAAATCTTCAGCTGGCACTGGAGGTGTCTTCATTCTACCAGCAAGCAGATAATACGTTATTCGCTATTAATAACATGGTACAATTCCCAAAGCGGCTATCATTTATTTTCTACTTAGATCTGAGATTAATGATTTGCTCACATGTGATGTTATGTTTCTTCTCTCTCAGAGGAAAAACATATCTGCATCCAAAGAGCTTGACAGCTTTGGAGATAGAGAAATACGTGACATCGCCAGCCAAATCATGGTAGGAAACGTCTTTTTGCCTAAAGTAGCACTGCTCGATCAGATCCTGACAGTGTGTTGCAGAAGCCTTCTCTACCTAACCTGCAGGCCTGTGTGTGGTAGATGCTAGATGTGAGCATGTCCCAGCTGTCCAATCTCCATCCTGCACTGGCCGCTGGCGTCACACGGAAGCAGAGTGAGGTGAAGGACTGCTGGGCGCTTCTTCAGAAGATTTTCAGGTAAGACAGCAGGTCAAGGGTAGCAGTAATTGGTCCTTGGCAGATTTCCATGCAGCTTGAACTGTATTTCTTTTCTGGTGCCTTACATTAAAAGTCTTCACTTGCAAAACCTAGAGGACATTTTCCAGATGAAAGGGGCTTTGTTTAAAGATTTTTCTCCGGTTCTTGATTAGCCTTGTTTAATTTGAGTTTGAATCAATGAAAAATTATAAGCAAAGTGAAGGACCAGTCTGTCTCGATGTTTGGAGACCAACTACCACACAGTGCATCACTCACCACCCACTTTTTGGTTTATAATCTTTAAATTTTCTGCACTGCTTTGGACTTGATCATATGTTTGATTACTGTACTAGGTGAATAATGTCTTGGCTTACGGAGTCAGTTTGGCCACATGGTTTGTTCTCTTCTCACGATTAAAATCCCGCTGCCAGCTTGAATTGCCTGCTGAATCTAAGATAAAACAATTTTACAAGAATATTTTGCCATTTTACAGCATTTGTAAAACAAATTTATTGTTACTTTAATAGCCAAAAGTACGAATCCAGACTTTTTACGTCATTAGACTTTTAAAATATCTGAAGCCGTACGGCCTCATTTCAGTGCTGCTGTAAAATACAAGAAATTATTTACTGATTGTGTGCTGTGGTCCATGCTATGATGGACCACTTATTGCCGTTTTTTTTTAGATTTTAAATGTGCTAGCCCCACCATATTTATGGAACGTTTATGTTCCAAAATCCCAGTCAGAGTGACAAAGTCATCTACTCAGCTGCCACTGGATGTTCCTTGATCAAGATGTAAAAGAAAAGGTGAAGGTGAAGATCACTGCTTAAAACCCACCTCTTCTCCTTGGCTTTTGTTTAGTTTTTCTGGCTTGTACAGCACTTTGGTAAAAAATGGTTGTGTTTAAATGTGCTATATAAATAAACTTGTCATTGACATTGACATACTGAATTATTGACTAGTGATTGTACAGTGAAACATGGCATTCTTTGCAATAATGTCAAACCAAGGGTTGTCTCCATGGAAGCTTTTGTGCATTTCAATGAATTTTGCCCATTTATTTTTTTAAATGTTTCTCTCACTGAATGGGTACTTTGAGGTAAAAGTAGTATAAGCATAAATGTCAGAGGGTCGTTCGAATTTGTATCATTTTTTTGAAAAGTGCTGTATGATTTAAATTTTTTTTATTTTAAAAATCAGTAGAGTCCAAATTTCATTTCAGTTTTGCCAGTAGTTTTCATGTTATCTAAGTGTTGGACTGGAAAAAGGATAATAATGTAATACTTAAACTCTACCTGGACAAAAAAGAGAGAACATTTTTCATGTTTAGAATAATAAATACAGTCAGGAATTATTCAAGTCCACTGTTCTGACATCCATCTTCAACATCTCCCGCTTTCCAAACATTTCTCAGGCTGAGAGC
Source organism: Naso thynnoides (assembly GCA_029783665.1). Lineage (NCBI taxonomy): Eukaryota > Metazoa > Chordata > Actinopteri > Acanthuriformes > Acanthuridae > Naso > Naso thynnoides. Next base: position 7,828,865 of record JAQLOL010000003.1, read on the forward strand.
CTCTCGTGTCCACAGGCTATCTTTAGATCCAACTATCACGTCATCTCGCCTGTCTTATCAGCTGTGTTTCATAGCTATTTAAACCAAATAACACAAACACTGGTAGGAAAGTTCAGAGCCATAATTGGAGTTCATCGCGGGCCTGTGATGCTCTGCTGTCAGCACCACAGTAACCTCCTGCTCTGCTCGCCCAGCAGGAGCGACAGGACCCTACTCCCTCCCACTGGCTGCACTTTCACCAGGGAAGACGCTGACCCCCTGACACCAGCCCGAGAACCCCAAAGCAACATGGGAACAGAGACACAAAGGATCATGGGAAAGGAGGTGAAGGAGGAGCAGAACCGTTTGAAAGGCTGTGTGGTAAGTAACTTCGGTATTTCATTCTATTGCTGGACAAAACCGGCTGGGAGAAAACACCGCCATCAGTACTGGCAAACCATGAGCTCAGCCATTTCCAGTCCTACGACGTTTGCGGCTGCAAAAAGTGACGCACTTCATCCTTTGGCTTGGAAAATGCCCGATTCACAATTTAAACCAGCTTTTTCTAAATGACAGTGTTTTTTGTAGTCTGTCGGATGTGCTGTTGAGCAGTGGTTTCTAGTCATGGCACCAAAATAACTGCTGGTTTTCCATCCTACCAGCTAGTTAGTTGCACTTAAAAGCATCAGTCAAAGTCCAAGTTGTGAGGAAGCTCTTGATATTACTGTCAGGATGAAGGCCAACTTGGCTTCAAAACTCAAACACCAGCGCTGTCTTTTCTTGCTTGTCTCTTCCATCCCCTGACAAGAACCTCAGTCCGCAAATGTTATGAATGTTGTCCTGTAGGAGTCACGGGAAGAGCTTTAAGAGGTGTTATTTACCCTGGCATAAAAATTCCATAAGTTTCCATGAAAAATTACTGTTCAACATGGTTGAATGACAGGCCATACCAAATAGTCTTTCCCTCCGACCCAAAATTTCACTTTATGGTTGAATAATATCCTGGCTTTCAACTGCTCTAACAATAGTTCTCAGTCTTGTGATTAATATTATATTACTAGACAGTCTGTGGGTCAGTCCAGGGTGAGTGGATAATCTGCGTAGCGTGTGGATTCCTCAGACTTGACATTCCTCATCTTGGAGGCCTACCAGCACTTTATTGAACACACGGGTACGCCTATAGTAACCCCACTGCCCATAAACCTACAATGAAATACTGTTAGTGTGTTTTGGAAGAGGAGGTATCCAGACACTTAAGTGTGTGGTATGTTAAAAAGCAGTAATTATGTGTATATTTAGTCTTTTAAGTTAGCACATTAAAGCTCTTTACAATCTGTAAGTGAGTGCACAGTGGCTATTTGTGTTCAGCCCAGAGGTATCCCATAATGCATTGCTCCTCTCCTCTTGTTGACCCTGAACACTTGTGAAGTCCCTATTGAGCCTTTGGCCTCGTTTTGCCAAGTGTGAAAGTGCTCGCAGAGAGAAAACTTCACTCTTTCCACTCTCCCTGTGTTTCGGGTTCCGTTTGTTTCCCTGCTCTTGTTTTCAGGATCTTTCTGGCCCTGGTGTCCTGCCACCTGTGACAGGAGCCCCTCAGGCCATTGAACTGAGCTCAGTTGGTTCTCTTAAGAGGTGCTGAGTTTGTCCGCACAGCCATCCTGAACCCTTTTACTGCTGTTTGTTGCCTTTATTGCACTGGGAGCTGGGAGTTACCTGGGTGCACTGACATTGGGAGCCCCACTCGTTACTCTTAATGGAAGGATTAGTAAAACACTCCAAACAAAACCCTTGAGCCCAAAGGCCAAATTCAGCGCCGCGCTCAACCACCAGCTGAATAGTAAAAGTAATTTGTCACATACTTTCGCAGCACTTTAACTCCAGCTCCAGGGTGTGCAGAATTGATTGCAGTGTTTGTAAGGGTATAAGATGCAGCTGCGCAGGTCTGTGGGCTGATAGTGACTCATGACGCGTGCAGGCCAACATTCACTCTCTCTATCTCATGATCTCTCCCTCTCTGCTGCAGTTTGACTTTATTACAAATAACTGTAAAGGTTTTGGTATCTGTATGTGTATGAGTACACACATTATAATCTGTAAGTCCATGTCTGGGTTCGCAGTAGTATGGCCTCTTGTTACTGGAGGTAAACATGGCTCTCGTCTGTTTCTCTGGCTAATTGTAGCCAGATGCTGGGGCTGCAGACCAGATGGGCTTGGTGCTAAGTGATAGTTCTTGGCTGACATCACTTCATAGCACGTTGCAGAGTAACACACAGGGAAGTGGAGATGGGTAGAAAACAGATAAGAATAAACAATACCCAAATAGGAAGAAGTATGCTGGATAAAGGATTACTGAATTAGACCTAAAAATACAAAATTATATTGATTTTGATGATTAAATGGCTTTTTTATGCTGTTGCTGACATCTTTTTTTAAATATGGCAAAGGGAGGTGTTGAGTGCACCACAGGAGTTGTTACAGTGGAGGTCAATGTGGAAGATAAAGGACAAAAGAAAATATTTGGGGATGAAACGTAACTGATGGTTATCCGCTGTGTCAAATATATCACAGTAGTTTGTTTGCTCTGCAGCTTTAACATATAAATTGTCTGATAATGTGCCTCTGAAACTCAGACAGGCCTGTAAAGTGACTGGCAATCTAAAAAATGGTATAAGACCCCTTCAGTTTACTGCAACTCGTGCATAATTTTGGAGGCGACACTTTTCTCCCGCTCTCTGACTCACTTCTTCTAAAAGCCCAGTCAGAAAATTACATGGTTAAATTAAAGCCTCTCCATAAAACACTATTATTAATGGCTGTTTTGTGCTGTTTGGCTGCGTGTAAATTCAATATTTCTGAACTTTTAAAGCATTGACAGATTTGTATATGCCATGCTGATTGTTGCAGAGACTTTACTTGTGTCAGCCTTCTTTTTATGGGCATATGTAAAAGACATTATGTTATACGGGACAATTAGCACAGTGTGGTCTGCATTATTCATACAGTTAGACAGAGAGATGTCAGCTTAGGAGAATGTTTCTTAAATTCACAGTTTATTTGCTCATTTTTTATGTATCCAACCAGTTTTTTTAAGCAAAGCAAGTGAAACTTAATTCATGAAGTAAGTAAGTAAGTTAGTAATTTATGTTCATGCAGTGCTTTTCACAGACAGGTCACAAAGTGCTTTACAGGGGCATTAAAAAGCAGAAACAGAAATAAAGTGGCCATATATGCCACTATATGCCACATATTGAAAATACAAAGTAAAACAAAGTACAGTGTAAAATACAGTACAACATAAAAACATAATGTGCAATGCAGAATACAGAGAATTTCACTGACAGAATAAGGTCACATTGAATCCTGGTGCAAACAGGTTACCCAAAAGCCTGACTAGTTACTTCCCAGCCTCAGTCAGACTGATGGCAAAAGACAATAAAAAAAAGATTTAAGGGAAAGAGAATGTCTGGGGAAATCTCTGACATATAGAGACCTGCTGCTACGAACAGTGTTTTTACTGTGTTTTGCCTCAGTGTATATTGTAATGTTTTAACACTGTGTATCTTACTGCACTTTACAGGGTTTATTGTATGAACAGCTTATAGCTTTTCTTTTTATTTATTTTGTGAGTATGTGTTTTTTATTTTCTTGCACTTTAGAGTGTCAGTTGTTCGTGCAGATTTACAGCTTTATTTATTTGGTTTCTTTTGTCTTTTTAACTGCTGACTCTTCAGGGCTTTGCACAGAAAGTTCCTTCGCATCCTCGCTGTCTGCGCGTGTACAAATAGCAAATAAACATCTCTTGATTTCTGGATCTTGGATAAGCAAGTACATTTTTAGCCTGTTTTTAAAGGAGAAAACAGAGTTTACAAAATAGGCACATAGCTCGGTTACTATGAGATTTGAAAAGGGAGTGGAGGACAGACAGCAGATTTTGAGTATGAACTAAGATGAGAGGGTGAGGGAAGTCAACAACATAAGCAGGAGCCTGGTCATGCAGTGCTCTGTAAGTGAGAGTTAGAATTTTCAATTGGATCATAACTGCAGCAGGGAGCCAGTGAAGAGATGTGAGCGTGGGGTTATGAGAGAATGTTCATTAGTTCACAAAGTGAGTATTGAAGGTACAGCTCTTTCAAAAATGGTACGTAAATTTCAACAAAACAATAAAGAAAGACATAACAGAGGAAAATTAACTTCTGAATAAAAACATATGAATAAATAGCAACTATACATGCATTTTTTCATTGGTTCTGTTGGGTACAGTGCTTTTGCAGTGGACAGTCAGATCGTAAAAAGACCAACTGTCAGGATTTCCCCCTGTGCTCTCTTGGAATACTCCAGATACATGTAGTTCTCATTGGAAACCCGGCAGCAGAGTCCTTTGGCCAACCTTTAAAGCACTCAGTTGGTTGTAAAAAGAGGCTTAGTGGCTGCTGACATCTTAAATATATTTCTGCACATAGACAAGGTCTATAGCTCTGGCATTGACCTTGCTAAAAACTCCGCCACATAGTTTTCAATGGAGCCAGCATGGAGGGCCATGGAAATCAGTATCCTAGGCTGAAAAAACACTGCTGCTATTAATGAGAGGTGGGGATGGGGGATTTAAAAAAAGGGTGATTTTCAACTGCAGTGGCTCCTTTTAGTCATCAGAGTGGTATAGCACATGTTGGCAGCCTTGTTAGGCTTAATGTGTTCATTCATAAAGCAGTTATAATTTATTTTAATTCATGCCGCCATCTCTAGTATTTTTATTACAGACTTTGATGCTGTCAAACAGAAATAGTGCGCCTCTTTAGCCTTGCCTGGATTAATTCATCAGGAATAGCCAACCTTTGTATGAAAGTCAACTTTGGGGAGAGGCTGCCTGGGCTGTAGCCCATGCTATCCAGCCGCATTGTAACATTAATGTTAGCAGTGAGCTAAAGCAACTGCTCATTGTCAAGTATCTGCTCAGTGCATAAAATCCTCCATTTGGGATGTTTATGCATCCAGTCAACATTTGTTCGATGGATGGCAGACAGAAAAGGCCAAACATTACTCACATGTCATGTTGCTGATCTTCCTAATTTTCCTACAGAGACTTTTACTTTTTTGTGCACAGAGTACTGTTGAATGTGGGATTGGTAGACAATCACCCGGCAACCAAAGCCAGGAGCAGCAATCAGTGAACCACACCTCTTTACCCATGGGAGATGGCCTTGCCAGCGCGAATGATGTCATCATCAGACATCATTCGAAGGGGGAAAGGTGACATTTCATTTCAGTTTGGCTTCTTCCTCTCTCTACTCTCCCTCTCTCTCTCTCTCTCTCTCTCTCTCTCTCTCTCTCTCTCTCTCTCAGAATTAAAAAAAGAGAGGTCTTTATTTAAGTCATAATTGGAGTCACATGTCTGTGTTTTCTTTGCAGCGGGAAGCCCAGAACAGAGCCCAAGCTTGCCACTGCCCCACGAGGCCACACACAGCTTCACGCACAACTCCAGAAGTTCACCGTGTCTGCTGACAAGGTGACTTGACTTTTGCCAGAGCACCAGAAGTCACTTTTAGAAATTGTCTGTGCAGTCTACAAAACACGATCATTACTGGTTCATCATGAGTGAAATCCTGAGACCTCATCCTCAGAAATCACTGCTGTGAATTCAGTCAGCACTGCAGTTTGTGCACTAATACACCCTTTCCTTGTAACTAACCACAGACATTATGTCACATTTGGTAAATGAGACAACGTTGTCATGCGTTCAAGTGTGATTTTGTACAACTTGTGTGCTACTGTTTACTAATTTCCAGCAACTGTCTTGATGTTTTTACAAATTTTGGATGGCTTTAAAGGACAGGATGGATTAGGTCACCTGGATCCTATGTGTTCCGTCCTTTGACTCTGTCTTTCTCTATGTTCAGATATCCCTCTTTTTAAACAATATGCCTCTTTACTCTTTTCCCTGTTTGCTCTCTTGTGCTTCTCAGACTTTGTCCTGGCTGAAAGACAATGTGTCCATGGCCACACAGGTGTGTTCAATAGCCAGTTTTGAGGGGCTGGAGGCAGCAAGGAGGTGTCAACACGCTCTGGAACAAGAAATCCTCACCAACAGGGCCAGGATAGAGGTAGTCAAAAGAGTAAGCCAAGGCACACCGACACATTCATAGTTTCTTTCCAAACACAAGCACTGGATGGATGCCTTGAATGAAAACATCCCCAACATTTTGCAAACTGGCGTCTCTGACAGGCCTGGTTTGTGTTTTCGTCAGCTAACGAGCTGACATTTCATCTGGGGCAGTTTAGTTACCCAAAACTTTACATAAAGTCTACACAGGATTTTGCTGTGTAAATATTAATAGTCATCACATGCTCTAATCAGTTTAACACTCCTTTCTTAGGAGGGCCGCGGGCTGGTCCGTGCACAGCACCCAGGAAGCACCAAAATCGAGGAGTTCCTCGGCCAGCTGGAGGTCCTGTGGGAAGAACTGCGGAGGAGGCACCAGAGGAACGCCGTGTTTCTGCAGGCCTCAGAGGAGCTTGGTTTTAGGGTAAGATTCATAGAGTATATCACAGCAAGCACTCACAGGCAAGCTACTTACCTCAGAAGTTATAAAGGAAATTTATGGTTATGAGTGATGATTCTGGATCAGTTCTCTCTTTGGTAGAAGCTGAATGCTGGCCCAAAGTCTGGGCTGTTCACATACACCCTTGAGTACGAGCTCATTTACTGTAATCTTTACCAGCTTAATTGGCAGAGTCTGCAAGGTATATCCCCAAAAATTTATGAGGGCTGTTCCAATGGATATAAACTGTGTTGTCATATAATTTAATTATGGGATGGAAAGAGGTTGCAAATCCTCAAAGACTGATGACAGTTTGAAAGCGTAAGTCTTTTATTACAAAAGATATAGGTCAGGGCATGATCTGCTTCCATGTGGTAAACCCATTTTTCTCTTCTTTTTACAGTACGTCACCTTTATTTTTTTTTTCTTTTTTTGCTGTACATTAAATCACTTACAGGTCACAGCAAACCCTCAACATCATTAGCCTCTTTGCTTCTCTACTGTTTAGGTTGTAAAAGTGCTCCAGGCTCTGGGCAGCCTGGAAGCCTGGCTGGAGTCTGTGGAGCTTTCCATGAAGGAATCTGCTCTAGCCGGTGACCCTGAAACAATGAGCATGGCTGAGAGAGAGAGCTGTCTGCTGGAGAAAGAGGTGGCAGCACGCAGCCAGGAGCTCAGTGCTCTGAGACAGGAGGTGGACCGCCTTCACTGCCACAGTCACCCCCACACACGAGGCCTGCCGACGCGCATGGAAGAGGTTGAAAGAAAGTGAGTTTGTCATGGTAGGATAAGAAGAGGTTGGGGGTATCCCCCTGATGTCTTTCATCATGGATGACTCTTGTTATGGTTCTGAACAGTCAGACGTTCACTTGTCACTGTGGCCAGGAAATAAAGTCAGAACTTTGTCATTGTTTCCAAGAGGTCACAGGTTTTGGCCTAACATGTCTGCAATCCAACATGGAAGAGTTTATTCATAAAATCCCCAGTTTTTATTTAAGATAAACAATTTCACCCCATAAACCACAAAGATATACATGCATAGATCTCCAAAGTTGCCTTTTTTCCAAGTTGGCAAAAATACTCTCCATGTGCTCATTCACTGCAGGGCTCGAGTTTATTCATTTGTGATTCATGCAGCACTTAGCGAGGTCTACCCCGCAGTCCTGACATGCACTTCACCCACAGCTTGTCAGAGTGTGTCAGAGTCACCCATTCCATGTTTGCAAGATGACGCCTCTCTCCTTGCTTGGCCCTCGAAAAACGGGTCGTTGCCACAGACTTGCGGTGAAACCCGATGGTGTTGGCTGATTCACTGGACTTACCTGGACGTCTGTAAACACAAGTGCAGACTTACCGAGTTGACCAAAGAAAATAAAGAAAGGGAAGGGCTAAGCTTGAGTGTTGCCAGGGTGAGGGTGTTAGATGAGGCAGAGATGGACACAGTGATGCAGGTAGAGGCTCATGAGCAGCTGGAAGACAGTTGGGATGATGTCATTATTTAATACCACATACAAGCAACTTCAGGCTCATTTATTCTGGAAAAAATACTCTTTGAAATTTTCCCTTTACCATCTCAAATATACGCTCTGCACAGACAGGCTACCTTCATGCCCTGAAGTACAGGATGTGTTTATATGACACTTGATATATGATTACATAAACAGCATGGTGACATGCACTCAGTAGGCTGCCTGCGGTCTCTGTAATGTGATTCTGCTGAAGGAAGCAGACGTGTGTATGTGGATGTGGTCGGGTTAAAAAACTTCCTGCTGATGATTGTGTGTGTGTGTGTGTGTGTGTGTGTGTGTGTCACAGGTACCATCGTGTCCAAAGTGCCCTCACCCAGCAGAACTCAGAGCTGCAGGACACACGAATGCTGACTGAGTTCCTGGAGCGTGTGGAGCTAGAGGAGAGCCAGGAGCTCAGTGGTAGCAGTCAGTACAGCCTGGCACAGGTGAGAAGCGCTACTTCAAAAATGGCCTTTAAAGGGTCATTTTACCTAAATTAAAAAATATATATGTGTTTTCTCACTTAACTGGATGGTTTAGTCTTGAGATATTCATCTTTTAAATGTCTGCCCCCAAACCAACACTATGAAGGTAATAAAGTGCTGAAAGTTTTAGAAATTTTAGTTCCCAAATTCAGCAGCCTCTTGTCTGCATGAGTAATTCTTGCCCTAAATAATCCACCAGCCTCAAATGCAAGCAATGAATATCTTAAAGGCACACACTCTGCATGACTTGATTGCAACAATTTTAAAGTCCAGCTGAAGTCAAAAATGCATTTTCAACCCTTTTGGACCATGTCGCTGCTCTTATTGTAATCAAATTTAAAAATGTATTGCAAAAAAAATTACAAAAAATAAATTATTTTGTATTTTTATATTGAAGTCTATTAAAGTCTTCTGTCTTTAATATAAAACCATCTCCTGGGTCCCTGATGTCATCATTGACTCGGGCCATTATTAGCTGCATTCTTTTTTTTATTCAACTAATTATATCACACCAATCCACCTGTCAATATAAACCAGTAAACATTAAATAAACTAAAGCTAGCTTGGTGTTAAAATCCAACAGTTACTACGAACAAACAAAGCCCTAGCAAGGCTGCCAAGGAATAACAACAACACTTGCCAACAACACTCCAATCAGATTCCTTCAACTTATGTCTCGCCTCTACAGCCTGTTTGGTTGTTGTTTAATTGTCTGAATAGCAGTGACATCATAACACACTGTGGAAACAGCCATTTCAGCTCGTCTTTCAGTGAGAAAATGTGAAAACGTGGTGTGGACACATTCTTTTCAGTGATGCTTGACCTGGTGTCTTTTCTGTGTAACAAACAGCCTCTTCATAGCGCCATGTCTTCAGCTCCTACATTGCTAGAACTTCAAAGCAGTGGCAGTGGTGAGCCCCTTATAGAAAGCATGGGGGACCCTGTGGAGGAACTACGAGAGGCTGTAGAGATGTTGAATGACACTGTTCGAGAAAGGGGCCGCTCCCAGAGTCACGACCAGGCAATCCAGGAGCTGCTGAGCAAGGTGAGTTTATACTGAGGCTTACAGACAGCAGGTGAACAAAGGAGCACCAGCTCTAGTTCATCAAACTGCTTAGATTGTGAAATTAAAATGATCTTAGATGAAGCTGAATGGTTTTAAGATCATTAACTATTGTCACAAACAGCTGCACAAACCAATAGAGCCACATCTGTTTTCCTTCTGCCTGTGGCTATGTACGTATTCTTGAGGGCCAAAACAAGCCAACACGCCTCTTCACACAAGTGTTTTTGGGTTAATTCAATTACTCTTGTTAAAAAAAATAAAAAATCTAAATAACACATACACACACCCAGAGGGGGACTCCATGACACCATTTTTAAACTCTAATTTGCCATGTGGCTCTCTTTGAAAACAAATAATACACAGAGAAGTGTAATGACTTAATGACATCCTACGAGCACTCATGATGACTTTGTGCTGTGCCAGCATGCCAGCCTGGTGGTGCGCATAGAGGAGTGCTTGTGCTGCAGCAAGGAGTTAAGTCTGGACATCCTGGAGAGGGAAACAGACATGGCCGTCCAGTGTGAGCCAGATCGCTGCGGCCTCGAGGCTCTGCAGGAGAAGCAGGACCACCTGGAGGTGAGAGGAAGATCCCGACTAATGTTATGATTATGGTGTTAACATTTGAAATGATTCACTGGCCTCAATATGATCCAGTATTCCGTCCCATTGACTTTGGAACAAGCTCTGTAAAAGGGGAAGCCCTCCTCTCTTTCCCTCAGTTGACTCTAACACATTGTTCCACAGTCTGTTTCCTGTTGTGCCAGATATTATCGCATCCAAAAAAGGGCCAGCCCACCCCGCTTACTGCTGTGTTTAATTTACTATATAAACTGCACTGTGCAATCGCACACATACACACTTAGAGCGTGCAAAAGTTTATTATTCACACAGGATATTTATGCTTGTGTGAGTCATTGTTCTGTTAGCTCTCAAAGTGTGCGTGTGTGTGTTTGTGTTTGTGAGTAAATCTGGTGGGGCGTGTGTATGCGCCCGGGGGTCACAGGGTTGGAAATGTGAGGATGGGGACGGTAAATTTCGACGTGAGTCATTTTTTGGGCAGTGTAATGTTTATCACACGCACACACAGCTGTCTGGACTTGATACCATTGAAGAGCAGAAATGACCTAATCTCCCGAACTGAAATAACTGTGCCGTCAGCACACAGGCATCCACAGCTCAGTGTTCTTTGGGCCTTACTGTAGCTGAGAAACGTTATAAAGTATTACTCCCAAAGAAGCCCTCAACGCTATTAATTACTGCCTCGTCAAAAGTAGAAAAAAGTGGTCAAGATTGCAAGCTTGCTATAGTGTGGCAGCTCATATGTAGACCATATGGCTCTCTCGCTGAATAATAAGCATAAAGCTTTTTGTGATGAGGTCATAGTTATACAAAGATAGGACTGGTACATGCTGTTTGAGTGATACGGAGGGCGATGAGAGACGATAGATCTTTATGGTGATTCTTCACAGATTGACTATGAAGTCATCAGGGAGGAGGTGAAAAAGATGGAGAACCAGGCTTCACAGCTGGAGGAGGTGTGCCCAGAGAGAGTGCACGTACTCGGGGCAAAGATCCAGGCCATGCTGCAGGGTTGGACGGAGCTGGGGAAAAGCGTGACGGAGAACAAATCACGTCTGCGAGAGTTTGTGCAGCTTCAGGACTTCTTCAGGAGCTACCTCGCAATGATGTAAGCGGGGTGTGGGGACATCGTGACCCCTTCTGGGCCAGACATTCTTTCATAATCCTCTTTGTGAGAACATCTGCCCTTTATAATATCTTTTTCGAAGGAAAGAACAGGATGTTCTCGTTGTCAAGCCCAGGTCTCTGGTGAAATGTATAATTTAAGATGTGCTGAGGAGGTCAGCGCAAGTTTCCTGGGCCATGTGTGACGGGGCGATGAATGTCTGTCCTATCAGGGGGTGTCTGGTCATTCTCATGTTTTTCAAATGTGTTGCTTTTCTCACAGCCCTGTTCCTTGTCTTCTCCACCACCTCCTACCCTACCCCCACTCCTCCAAATAGCTCATGGACAGAAGACACCAGGTCGAGCATTTTCTCAGATACTGCCTTGCATCTTGGGAAAGATGGTCAGAGGCCGCTCGCTGCAGAGCTGGACATGCAAATTGAGCAAAAGTTCAAGGAGTTTGATGAGCTGTTGGTCACCGGGAAGAATCTTTTAGACAAAGAACACCACCTTACGCAGATGGTGAGCGGGGTTACAGAATGAACAGAAGAATGACTCACTGTCTTTCTTAAATGTATTCTTAGCCTAGGTTTTTTTTCCTTTTTACAAACCCTGAGTCATGTCTTGCAGGTAAAAGAGCGCATGGAGGAACTTCGTAGTATGCTTGGGTGGATCTTGGTGCACTGGAGGGCTCAGAAACGACAGTGGCTTCACAAGAAGAGCAGACAGACATGTTCAGATAATATTTATTCTGAGGCCACAATGTGCTCTTTCTCATCAGAGGTAAATGAGCAGAAAGAGAGTTTATTGATGGGACAGACTTAAATACTTGGGAGAAAAACTAATTCCCTTGAAAATCATAAAATGTACCTTTTTGTTCAATGTCACATTTGACAAATATTTATGACTTTTCTTTGAATATTTAGAAAACCCAAAACAAAAATACACGCTGAAGCAGTACTTATGATTCTGGCACCATGCAGCAAGTGTTAAATAATTTAAATAATTATCATCATGAATCACAAAACCTAAACAATTGAGGACTGAAATATTTACTGGTTGTGGCTAAAAAATGAGGAAACAGTACCAGTGAGATGCTCTTTAAATTAAATTTAAAACTAACATCCATGGGACAGATTGATGACTTGCTTACTGATTACTTACTTACTTTCCATGGCTTCTCACACAGAATTCAGCTCCTGAGCTGGAGCTCTACCAGTCCCATCAGGCTCCAGTCATCACCTCTGATGAAGACAAGGCAGCAAGTGACAGCTGGCCCTCATCTCTGCCACCCAGACAAGCTGAGCCGCAGGAGGAGAAACAGTTAGAGGATGGGTATGAGGTCATGAACAGCATCAGAGCACAGGGCGGAGAACTCACATCCTCAGAGTCTCCCAAACCCTCTCTTGTGGTCCTCAAAGAGCCCGGCAGCCCTGCTTTAGGGGGCACAGTCAACCTCATCCTTAGCTTTGGTAACACAGGAGACAGCCAGGTTCAGGTGCTCGATCCGCCTGCTGGGACAGATGAGGTAGCGGAGGAGACCCCTGAGCCAGTCCACAGGGTGAGAAACACACTCATCACCTCACATTAAAGGAGAGAAATTCTTTTTTTTTTCACATTAAGCCTTATAATAGGGGTATTTACGATTATACACAAATGTCCTATAGCATTATTAGGACAACTGGTGCAGTCCTGAGTGCTGCAGCTTGTTGCTGACATCACCAGTAGCTGAAAACAATGGAGCATGTGCATTCAGAGGCTTTGTCAAAATTCGATAAACACTCACAGAAAAAAGGGAAACTTCTGGAGCCTGGAAATGGCTGTTTGTTTGTTTCATGAGGCAGCTGAAAGAGCCGCTTTTGGGTTGTATGTCCATGTTTAGATTCGTGTTTTAGTGTTGGTACATGAGAGGACACCACTAAACATGCAGCAAATTTATGTCTTAAAATGAGCGTTTATTGTATTTTTTGAGAGATTGTCTTAGTGCACATGCTCCTTTGTTGTTTTCAGCTAGTGGTGACATCAGCAACGAACTCCAGCTGTCAGGACTGCACCAGTTGCCAAAATAATGCTCTAGAACATTGTATACGGTCGTAAATATCCTTATTTTAAGGCATGATGTGCAAAAAACTGAACTTCTCCTTCAAAAGTCACCTAACACCATTTTAGGATGCCACTACCAAATGATATTTGTTGCTGCTCCTGAAGGTCAGTGCAGTAAATTGCATTCTCTGTAATGACTCTGCATGGGATCTCCCTCCCTGACTATCTGCTGCTGTTCAATCCCTCCTCTCCTTTGGCCTTCATATCTTCCATTTTCCCCATTTTCTCCCTCAGCCAACTGTGCTTCAGTCTTCTTCCTGTAAAAGCTTTTGGAGGCGTTGCCAGGGGCTTTTGGAAAACACTTTGGGTAGTTTAAAGCGAAAGAAAAAGATTAATCGGCCGAGTGCAAACGAGGTAAATTGCGTAGTGTGAACTGGCGTTGCATGCTGCGTCTCGAAGTGTGCAGGGACTGCATGCTGTGTGTGGTTGTTCTCTTGGGGCAGCATGATCTACTAATCCCTGTACAAGGTACAGTCGATCTGCAGCTTCCCCGTGTTGTTGCCATGTCTATAAGCCAGGCATTAGAGTACTAGGAGACAAGTCATGCCAAAGTGCTGTCATATTAGTGCTCACATCATTTTCAAAGTCACTTTAGCTAGACAATTTACAGTTAAAGGGAAGATTCAGGGCTTTTTTATCTTGGTTTCCAACCAGTGTTTATGGTAAATGTAGTCAATTGAAGCAATATATTACTCAGCGCATGCTACATTGACCGAGAAAGCTGAGTTTTCCTGCTGCAAAATCAGTCATCTGTGAATTCATTTGTGTTGAGGAAGAACTACAGGGTGTTTCAGCTTGGGTAACCACGGGTGTTCTGCCGCTCAAAAACAGAGCTTGTCCTCTGTGCTTTTGCTTTGCTCAGCGGTTGTCGAAAGCTCACACACAATGAATCTTGGTACATGTAGGCGTTGCCAGCACATCGAGACCAGCAGAGGTCAGCTCTCTTAGTCAGTTTAGTGATCACTGAGGGTTTTCATTGCTTCAATTGGCTACATTTACCCCTTACACTGACTGCACATCCATATGCAATGTGGTGAATTTGCCTTTTAATGTGAGAAAACTTTTAAATCTCCAATTAGTGAGAAATGGTCTCTAAGGGAGAATATTGTCCTTAAGTTACTGTCTTTAGTTGATCACATTACTATAATGTAGAGAGTGAGGTTTTGCTAAATATATAGTATCATACAAACCTAAAATGAAACATGGGTTCTAGTAAAATTGTAAATAAAGTTTTTATATCATCCATTTTCTGCATAAAAGTGGCTTGAGGAAGCCGATTATAAATTTTATTTTTGGGCATTCAGACTGTCAGTTGTCTTTGCTGTATTTATATTTAAAGGAGCCATTCATGTAAAGTGAATGTGAATTCATTTTTTACAATTACCAGGCGGCCATTTTGACCTTCCAGCTTCTTGTGTAAACTCAGATAAATGGTTGAATTCCAAACAGAAAATCCGACAGTTAATCAGTATGTTTACAATCCAACTTTCATCCAACATCAAAACTTTTCTTTGGACCTCGGCTTGTTCAGTAAGCCAGGATTTAGCGCTGGAAGGCACTGATGACAGAGACAGAATGAGTGTGATGTGAAAGAAAAGCACACAGTCGTCTCCCCGCTGTGAATGTTGACAGAAGCTCTCTCTTCTCCGTCTGTCATTTCACCACAAGTCTGACGCAAACCTGATCTTGTTTGGCTCTCTGCGGCTGTGCCCAATTGTGTAAATTTAGTGACCTCACCCTAACTTCCCATGAAAGTGGTGCTCCAAAATGGCTCTCAGCAGGAGTGCGTCTCAAACACTAATACAGGCGCAGCCATTAGACAGGGAACTGGTGCTGAACTTTTGAAGAAAGGCCCCTAGACTGCACACCGTGATTTATAGTCTGGGGCTTCAGCAGAAACAAGAGATTAGTCACCGAGTTGAAAGGTCAAGCCATTACAGCTGCATATGACGACATGTGCAGCCGCATATGATTTTCATTAAGTTCTGCAAGTGTGCAAATGCAATCATGTTCATGTTCTTTTGTCTTTTAATCTAATTTTTTTCGTCTTTCATGTTTTTTGATTTATTGCATTGCTGAGTGAGGCTTGTACATTCCTGAATCCATTGTTTTCTTGGATATGTGGGATGTAAAGGAAAGGAGCCTTATGTTTGTCCCTGAAAAGTAGCTGATTGTCTTAGTCAGTTTTGCTCTCATGCCATCATTCATCTGTAACACATAAAAAAGCTCTTGTTCTCACAGAGGTCGCAGGGCTTCAGCCTACAACACGCATGAGTCTTTCATGTCTTAACCATTTGTGATCAAGCATTTACAGCCTCAGTGATATGAGAGTTTAAGCATGCCTAATATCCTTTTCTTTTTGCAGGTAAGTACCTACTTGCATGTCAAGGATAACAACCTGGCTGCGGCCCCTGTCTATGAAAGTATCACCCTGCCCCGCCAAAAGAGCCGCTCTGCAGCTTCGGCCTCCTCTACTTTCTTGCCATCCTCCTCCACCTCGCCGTCTTCATCAGCGCCTGCATCCCAGATGGCTACTGTAACCTTCCACCCCTTGGCAGGAAGCAGCGGCAGCTCCATCTTTAGCAGCCTTAAGAGAATGGGCAAGAAGAGGAAGAGAAAGAGAGACGCTCGCAGGCACACTATCCAGAAAATCATGGGAGTGGAAGAGCAGACAGAAGGGATGCCTCACTATGCCTGTGATACAGTCACATACTACACACACACGTGGCCACTGAAGGAAGGCAGGAGGAAGAAAAGTTCACGGCAGAGTGGGGATGGAGGGGAAGTGATGGCCTACATGAAGAATCCTCTGTTGAAGGACATTGATACAGAATGCTCCGGAGAATACAGCATTACTCCATATGCTGTATCAGAAGGCCCAACCACTTTGTCTTCCACAAATCATGTGAGAGGCCACTGCAGATTTCTCTCTTTAGGCTCTGTGCTGAGCTTCGACCTTCCTAAAGACATGACCCTCATCCCCAGCATTCAGGACATCATTACTATCGCCCCTCCTGAGTTTAAAAAAGGAGCAGAGACTGATGCTGACCCCCTTTCCCAGAGAAACACAGCCCTGAGCTCTTTCAAACAGACTCGACCCACTATTGCCACCACACGCAGTTCAACGGATATCAGCCTTTCTGAAACACAGACTTCCATGGTTGTAGTCAAAGATCTGCCTGAGATGGACAAGGGTTTCCAACCACCACCTCCTCTCCCCCTGGAAGAAGATGAGGACCAGACTGTGCCATGTAATGACCTAAATAAAACTCAGCTCAGTCTGCACGAGCATGTGGAGCAGGAGTGGGACAAAATGTCATCAGAGGTTAAAACCAGCCAGCCTTCCCAGGCCCCTATTTATGTGAACCAAGGCCACAGTACAACTGAACATAAGCATGTGTGTCCCAGTGTCCATACGCTCATTCGAGACCTAAATGGACATCAGTACCATAAAAGAGCAAGACCCCGGAGTGTGCGTGCAGAGAGTCCTGGTCCTCAGTGTCCGAGCCAAGCTTCTCATATGGTAGTCAATCTAAAGTCCTCAGTCAGTGTGAGTGTTCGTCAGGACTCTGTAGACTCTGGAATTTCCACCTCCAGCAGTGTCAAGCTTTGCACTGATGCTCCATTTTCAGATAATCTGCAGCCCAAGGGACTGGTGGGTAGGCTCATGTCCATTGAGGTGGGAGGTATAGACTCTGCTAAAACAAGGGAGAACCCTGTAACATCATGTGGTCCATCAACAGACTCAGCAGAGCTCGAACCAGAGCCTGTTCACCTCGACCACCAGCAGTTTGAGGAGGAAGAAGAAGAACTGGAGGACATCTGGAACCAGACTACTAACTACAGACAGAGCATCTGCTCAGACATCATGTACCAGCCCAACCAGGAGGAGTCTGAACCCTCAGAGAGTCTAAACCAGTCCAGAGAACCCCTCACCCGCTCACCCTCACCAAAGACCCCGGCTGTGCTCTACAGAAACCTGGCCACGGCCTCAGCACCCAACCTTCTCGTGGCTGAGTTTAGACTGCCCCCCTACATTCAGAGCTTGCTGGGTTATGACAAAGAGCAGAGTCCCAAAGGTCACCACCCTCCTCTAGCCATAGGGGACAGGAGGTCGTGGGCGGCCTTTCCTAACAGGGAACCAGCCAGCAAGACCTCAGTGGCTGTGAACGAGACAGCATCTGATCCAGTGAAGCTGCCAGATGTGGGGGACAGTCAGAGATATATTTATCAATACAGAGAGGATGAGGAGGAGGACGAAGAGGTGGAGGAGGCGAGGGTGGGGAAGGAGGTGGATGGCACAGGTTGTTCAAAGGTGAGGTCAGCGTTTGATATACTGTGGATCAATTCACCCAAATTACCAGAATATTAGGATCAATTCTCAGTTATTTCTCCTTGTATGCAGGCTTGAGGATAAGTTTTTATTTGCTCGGGCTATGAGATATCGATGTTAAGAGTTCTTCTTCTAGTACTTGTTGCTGCATCGTTTGTAATACTCAGCATAGCCAACAAATCTGTTTGCACCCAGGGTGTTAATTTCCTAAATCTAAGCAAGTAGTTTTGTTCCAAACACCACAACATCCTCCAAAACTTGAATCATGTCGCTTTTTATATTACCTCACCAGGTGACGGGTGTAAATAGCTAAATATTGTGACTATTTCAACCATGCTGTAAATAAACACTGTGATTCTATCCTCTTCTTCTCACCGAATATAATCATCATCATTCGTTGTTGTGGGATGGTGTCAGAAATCCTTAGAAATGTTTTAAACCCGAGCAAATAAAACCAGAACTGAATTTGTCTGGATAGAACCAGAGAACCAGAGACTTAGAGAAGGTAAAAATTTTTCATGTAATTTGGGTGAACTGAAATTTAAAACTTCCACACTGCATTTATTTCAATTCTAATTGATGCAAAAGTAATAAATTTATGTCCATACCATATCAATTAGTTGGAATAAATTGAATACAAATTATAGTGATTTTTGTCCTAAGCTTTAAGTTTCAGTCAACAGCTTTTGACACTCTGGCCTCGATGTTAAAGGCAACAAAACTGTTAGCAGCTAATATGTTGCTATCACTGATGACTGTGGAATCTTCTCTTTCTGAACAGGATCATTCAATGAGTGTATTATCACTTCACATGGGTTTGGATGGAGTCTGCCAGCAGAGAAAGCCTTGTCAGAGCCTTGACAGCACGGAGAGGCAGGAAGGGTCAGTGGCCACAGGAGGGCGCTGTATCGCCCTGGTAAGAATGGCTGCAATCGGTTTCACTCTTCACATCAGACATGTGGCTTTCGTGATGAACAGCAAAGAGGAGTTTTTGGTTTTGTCTAAATGTTGGTGTTAATTTAAACTCTTTCAGAGTGGAAAGCCTGATCTGCAGTCAATGGAGGGAGCGCTTGAGAGGAAGCACAAGCTGCAGCTGGGAGGAAAGAAAGTAAGGCTCCATTCAATGTGTAAGCCTGCATGGTCAGCAAATGTAAAGCCCACAGTCAGCAGCACACACCCTTATCTTATTTTCACAGGCAGCCTCCAGAGGCTGGAACTCCTACCATGCCGTCCTGTATAGACACACCTTATGTTTTTACCAGGATAGAAAGGATACCCTGAGGGTAAGCAGAAAAATCACAAGAAAGAGAGCCCAGGAGATCAGAACTAATAAATACTTTGTTCAAATTAATTCAATGATGATCAATCTGTGCTGTGCTGCAGAGCTCTGCATGTGGCCTGCCGCTGAACCTCATGGGAGCTGAGTGTTCACCTGCACCAGAGTACACCAAAAAACCCAACTGCTTTCGACTACAGTAAGACTCTAATAACCACTAAATGATGATGATCGATGAAAAAAGTGTTCGTGTTTGAGCATGCTGGCATCTGGAGGTTTTAATATTAGTTTTTTCCCGCCCTCAGGCTCCGTGATGGGTCTGAATATCTGCTCAACGCCTCCTCACGCTTTATGATGAAGAAATGGATGATGAAAATACAAGCAAACACAGGTGGACATTTCAAGTTCAAAGTTAATTTATAATAATTCTGAGCTGATGTAAAAATGATGCGATTCATTGACATGTTTTTTTTTTCCTTAAAAGGTCAAAGTGAGGCTGCGTCTTTATTAGCAAGTGTCCCAGATGATGACAACTTCCCAAACTCCCTGTAAGATATGACCGTCTGACAACCTCCAACTCGTGATTTCTGAAATTGAGATGCTTCTGATCTTTCCTATGATGTAATAGTGTCTCCCTCCCACCTTCTAGAAAGCCCTCCCTCTGCTCCCATTGTTGCAGTCCTTCAAAATGCCACTGCTCCTCCCGACATGATGTCACCTCCACCTTCCCCAGGAGTAAACCTTCGGGTGCCGCCCAAACCAAAGAGATTGTTGTTCTCACCAGAGAGCTCACTCACATGCCACAGAGTCACTTCAGGAGTGTAGATGAGCAGTCGACCATCTCATCCTTAGATGGAGGATGCGGTGGTAAGGCCTTCTGTTGTGTAGAAAAAATCTTTATTTACATTGGAAGAGTTCAAACTGAATGTGCATCTGCCCCACATTCACACTTTGTGAAAGCAGTACAAGCCCCACCCTCCATTGTTGCCCACTGAATATCCTCACAGAGCCACTGTGATCAGAGGAGGCAATCCTCAATAGTAAATATTGATTGAACGGGATTTTTTAAAATGTTTTTCCAGGAAATACTTAGTTTGCCTCTTTACCTTTGAGGCTACAAATTCAATTTTCATTTAGCTTTGTAGTATTTCAGACTGCTGTGCTAGATGCTCTAACCACTGAGGAAAATAATGATGGCTGTTGCAGATGTAGTATATACCACTAGGGGGAGCTAAGGTATTACTGCATACAGAAAACAGACATCTATTACTGGAACGAATGTTTCACTGCTTGTTACTCAGCTCTTGTGTTTTTCATTTTTGCCTCCAATATTTGTTGTCCTTCCCTAGACAATGACGATGAAGGCCGTTTACAGCAGATGATGACTCACAGACTCCCTAGAGCACCCACAGACGACAACACCTCCTCCTCCTCTCACTCCCCTGTATCCAGCGGTCACGACTGGCTCAGCAACAAGCGCCGCTCCTACTCCTTCACATCAGGTTAGATTGTAGTTATTGACTAAAATGATCTATAATGTGTCTGTGAATTATAAACAGCTGTTTTTTGTCTCCTAATGTTCACCTTATGCTTTGCTCTCAGCAACTTTTCAGAAGATCAAACCTACGTTGCACACCCCTGGAGGCAAAGGCCTGGAAAGAGGCTCCAACTACTGTGTGACTCTTGTGGTTGGAGACAAGTCATCAGACAGTCCATCTGGGAGCCGAAGCTCTGAGCCCCCGCTGCTGGCCTTAGCTGGATGGCAGCAGGACTCCTCTCAGGACGGTCTGAGAAGTTTTGCCAGTCTGCCACGGCAACGCAACAAGTCCGTCTTTAAAAAGTTCTTTGGAAAAAGAGACCTCTGAGTTGTAAATGATTCCACCAGTAAACGGTTTTAGAAATAGTTTCCAATGTGCGGTGCGCAGATTTGTTGGAAAAAAAAAAGAAAAAAAAACACTACTACTGACTATATTTATAATCAGAAGAGCTATCACGGGTTTATTTTTGATGTGTTATATGTAAATCACTTCAGAGCTTGAAAGTCCTCAACATACGTTTTTTAGGAGTGTTTATATTGTTCTTTTCTTGGCAAGTTAAAGGTGCTCTGTGTCACATTTACCAGTTACGGTACAAATCCTCTTAACTGTCATATCGCTAATGTGGATAAATCTGCTTATAATTATTTGACCCAGTACAAATTGATGGGTCACATGTTAATATATACTGTAACCTACACTAATCATATGATGGAGCAGTTAGGATTCCTGTTTTTCACACAGACAGCCCAGGTTTTACTCCTGGTATGGAAACGGTTTCACGTCTCTCGTTCATTTTGCTGCCGTACACTCTTATACTTTCAAAGCGTCGTTTCAACTAAACATCAACCCCTTGAACTGTATTCTAATTAGGTGTAAAATGTTACATGTAGTACCTTTAAAGAAACAATACAGTGTGAGTGTGCTGTTGTAGATGTGCTGTTGTCATGTGTAAAACACTTTTTCACGCCAGTCTTACTTCATATTTTCTTTTTTTTAATTTTTTTTGGATTGATGTGTTTTTGTGTACTATTTTGGTGTAACATAAACCTACCTACTCAGAAGAGAAACAATTTAGAACCAAATTTAGAGAATAAACCTAGTGATGACTCAGTTACGACCATTTATTAACATTACCCTGAACTCATAACGCCCTCTATAGCAAATCGATACAGCTCCTTTCCTTCACATGTACAGGGCACCAAAACATTATCTTTCTATCAGCAGTTTGATTCTGTTCGAGCTTTTCTGGTACACACACTTTCTGCATACCGATTGTATTCATAATAAAACATTAAAAACTAATGATTTTCTTCAACTTATTAATGGATGAAGATATTTATCTTTTATACAGTTGTGGTGAATGTCTATTTTTCAAGCTTTGTTGTCATCTCTGGAGGCTTTGAAGGGGATTAGATGAATAGAGCAAGATTAAAGGCCAGGCCAGGCTAGGAAAATCTTCACATCATTAGCCTCCTTTTTGCATATTAAAAAAGCTGTCACCATTCAAAGACATGATTCAAACAAATACACAATAAACATTGCATTTATGCCGAGGAGCCAAGCCTTCTCTGCACACATTATATCTGCATAATGAGTCGTATGCATAAAGAGTTGCTATTGTTCAGCATTGCAAAATATTCAGTGATTCCCCGCATGATCTCTGAGGGACAGATTAATTACCACAGAGAGCGAAAGAAATAGGTCACGTGGTTTACCGTTGCATTTTTTGGAGGTGGGGGATAGATTTAGACTATATGAACAACTGCTCAATTTTTCTGAAAGAAATTGAAGTGTGCATGCTTCCAAGAAGTGGTCAGTTGAAGTCTAATTACTGTCAGGGTTTGAAATTTCTTTTGGAGTTCAAGATCCAAAAACAGTTGAAATCAGCTGAGATGAAACCGCTAAAGTGTTTGATCAAATTTCAGCTCTGCACGCAGCTGAAGTGTCAGCAAGCAGTGAAAGTACTTGAACTGTTGGATGCAATGAAAGAGCTGCACCTGAAGTTTAGAGAGAGGAAATCTGTTGAAATGTTGGATGAACTGCAAAAGGTTAAAGCAATTAAAAACTCAGTTAAACTGAAGCACCAGAGATAGTTCAAAAGTTTGCACTTTGAACAGCTGAAGTGTCGGTTGGTATTTTAGCGGTGGAATTAGTGAAAATGTCAGTAAGAGAAATGGATGCAATAATATGTGCCATGCAACACACATTGATATCACACTATATGCATGATGATCTGCAAACTTTCAGTGCAATTATCCATGTGTTTGTATCTTCTCTTCTAGATAACTGCAACTCTGTATTTTCATGTTTAAATGAGACTGCAATTTCTAGACTGCAATTGATTTAGAATGCTGCAGCCAGGTTTCTGACTAAAACGAAAAAGAAAAAGAGAGCACATTACTTCCATTCTGGCCCAATTACACTGGCTTCCTGCTCGTTTTAGAATTGATTTTTGTTTACTTTTAAAGCCTTCCATGGCATGGCACTTTTCAGATGATGGATCAGCCTTTTAATCAAATGCTAGGCACCAAGATTACATAGATCAGCCGACCAGTTGCTTCAAAGTGTCCCGCTGTGGAGGCGTAAAACCACGCGGGATCTTGCCGTCGTTGTTTTACCTCCTACTCTGGGGGACAGTCCCCCCTTCACCATCAGGTCAGCAGAGTCTGTACCACAATTTTAAAAACTTTTAAAGACCCACTTAAAGTTGGTGTTTTTTTGTTTTTTTTCAAAGTTTGCCTTGTATTCTTTCTGTTTTAAATCTATTATGTTTGTTGCGGTAATTACTAAATGTGTCTCTATTGTTATTTTAATTTTACTCTGCCTTTTGCTGTGCACTGTTTAACTTTGCACTTTGAAACAACGGTTCAAAAAAGTGCCATAGAAATAAAGTTTACTCACTTACTTGCAGCTGCTGTAGCTCTTCTTCATTCTGCATCATGTTGCATGAAACATGGACCGACACTTTTTTCAGTTTCTGTGTGGACTTTATTGCCTGGTCAACTAGCATGGAAAGCCATGCGTCAGGCACAGCAGTCTCTAAGCATGGCTCTATGCTTTTGCAAAGCAGCACCATCACAGATTTTAAAAAAAAAAAAAAAAC
>JAQLOL010000003.1:7852571-7877036 GCA_029783665.1 Naso thynnoides
CCATCACAGATTTTAAAAAAAAAAAAAACAGAACAAAAACAAAAACAAAGGAAGAAGATGCATAGGTTTTGGCACAGCCACTGCACCACCTTTCAGTCCACATAGTGCTGCCAGAAGTCGGTGTGGTCTTGGCATGTATATACGCATATACGCATGCACACAGCAGCAGCGGTAGTGTATAGAATGGAAACAACTCGCAGAGTTCTGTGTTTGTGGTGAAAATTTGTCAAAAGCATCCAGCAGAGGCATTAATCACGGCAGGTCAGCAATCTGTGAATCATTATTGAGTTTCTATAAAGCTGAATGCCGTATGACTCAACCTCTCACAGTACTGTTAATAATGTCCCACATTTGGTTAGCCTATATACAAAAGACATGACCATGCACCCCTGCAACGATCTATATGTTATTAGCATTCTCCGAGCAAGACGAGTTAATAATTCACAGTGACATCAAGGATAAATGCACACGGCTGCATGCACATATGGCAACTATTTTCTTGATGTGCATGGACTACAAACATTTGGTTTATTCCCGCCACAATAAAAGAGTTTTGTGTGTTTTTCCTCTCTGTCAAGTTTGGAATGACAGCCACATCCTTTGCGGCCCTGAGGGACGTAGAGCTCGATCCATTGATCACCATGCCCCTGATCTCTGCGTCCTGTCTGTGTCCTCTGACCTCCACATCATCCGCTGACAGCTCCTACTGCCTCTCTCACAGCTCTGGGGTTTCAACCCTTCCCCTGCAGAGACAGTAATGCACTCGCTCTGCTTGTTAGTCCCCGCGCTCTGGAGACTTCCTGTCTGAGTGTTCAATAATATGGTGGTACATTTTTGCACATTGGTCGTTGTATTTTCCTCTGTGTAAGCAGTAACAACAGCCAACATGACATATCCTCCCAAAGGTGAAGTAAAGTCCAGGTTTTGTTATGCAGCCAAGTGAGCGGAGTGACTCACAGTGGGGGATGACCACAGTCATTCAAAGAGATCTGGAGATCACAAGAAACCATCAAGGTAGTGTAACAGGAGAGGGATGTCCTCAGGCTTTAACCCTTCCCCTACTGTCCCTTGTGTCACTGGAAGGATGCATGACACTTTAATAACATCACAGATTCCTTTAGGAAATATGTTAGTGGCATCTCTCCTGTATTAGTCATTAAAATTAAAATAAGTCTAGATTTAGGTCATCATTTTTTGAAAATAAAAAGCTCTACTCCCTTTCAAAAACGCTGAAAGCAAACAAAATTTTTCCTTCCTTATTTTCATTCTCGTGCTTCTTGAGCTTTGATCCACAGCACAAAAGGTAGAGGGGGTGTGCTACAGGCTTTGAAATCTAACACTGTCTCCAGCAGCCCCGGGGTGCCCATGAAAATGATGTAATGGGTAGTGTGGTTTAGGAATCATCAGTGGTGGGCAGCAGGATGGAATAGTGGTTAGGAACCCGGATCAAATGGCTTAATTTCCACAGTCCTCGGATCCCATTCAACATTAACTGCCCACCTGTCAAGACTAGCGGAGACTTAGTTATGCCCATTAGCACAATGAGGCGAATTAAAGCTCAGTTACAGTTTTGTGGAAATATATCTAAAATCACAATGCCTGTGGGCCAAGCAAAGCCTTGTGGCTGAAACTGTGAGAACTCACATACAGTACATGCTAAGAAATTACCTTGATTTAAGGGGGTAAGTTGCTAAGTACTTACCATGTGTAGGCTTTGGCACTGAGAAATCTGACATCACAGATGCTAAGAAGCTTTCGCTCCACATCTCTCAATAAATCACAACGTCATCTAGGGAAATAAACTGTAAATTTTTTAAGTCTTGCTTTGGGAAAGCTGGAGCGGGCTTTTGTGTATCTCCCACACGGACTTTGAACAATATGTCAGATTTTCATCTGCTGTGTTTGGCATTTTGGCCGAGGTCTTCTCGGACAATGTATCATAATATGTCCGCCCTCTGCTGCTGACATTGTGCCTCCTGGGCTGGTACCACAAAGTGCAATAACTGGAGAGAAATTTTCTCATCTAAGCTTCAGCAACACCCCCACAACCCCCTGCACACACACACACACACACACACACACACACAAGGAGCAAGCTTCCTTTTGTCCTGGATTGTCCATAAGCTCCTTGCATATCTGTGTTCTCCGAGTGTGAAGGGATAAAGGGTACAGGGTGCCACATGGACATCTGTCCGACAGATATGGTGCGAATGCATCTCTGCGATATGCATATCAATTCATTTCATATTCATTCAAGCTAATCTATATGGCTTTTCACACAACACCTTTCCCACTGAGGACACATTAATATATTCACGTCCCCAGACAGTAGATCCAATTGTTACAGTAGTTACGATGGCTTTTGTGAGTAAACCCATGATGTTTACAATGTAAATGCAAAAAAACATGCATCGTAGCTACATGTATACACAGCATTACCATAAAATGCAGTAAAATACGTTTGTTAGAGTGTGGAAAATCTTTTCCCTCTGTACAAAAATGAAAATATAATCCTCTTTATTGCATTCTCTTCTAATGATAAAAAAAACCCACTGATGTTATGAGGATATGATATAATGATCAGGTGAAAAACATACCAGGGATTACAAAATTAAACCCAGCATATGGACAGTTTTCTCATACTTCTCTAATTTTACTCACATGTGACAAGAGATGCTCTCTCACAGCCCTGTCAGACTAACTCAAACACCCCAACATCAAATTTATCACCAATGTGTTTATTACTTTCAGAAAAACTGTTTATTGGATTTAAAAAATGCCCATTATCATTACATAACTTTTTCGCTACACTTTTGTCGGTTTTAGCCATTTGTCTGTTACGTGGTAATTGCTGTTTTTTTTTTTATCTTTGTCAATATGTCTACGTTTAGCTACTGTATGTATCTATTTCATTTAGCGAATTATTTCAACTTTTTGTCCATTACTTTGATACAGATTTTGCAATTTATCTATTTCTTTGCTAATTTTCACACACAGTCAGTGTTGTTCAAATGCTGACTCAATCAAAGGATTTATTTATTTATTTTTAAAAAATGCTTGAAGCCAATTTTTTAAGTTTGAGTTAATCCACAATCTTTGCGTGTTCGCTCTGGCAATGTCAGAGGTCTCTTACCTGGAATCACTGCTGTAAATGATAAGATATAAACAATGTGTTGGCTAATTACATCACAACAAATCCAATGCATACACACACTCTTTATTTGGCAAAACTGGCAGCGTCTTTGTCACTGTTACATAACCCATCTGCTGCCCTGCTGCAGGGTGCCCAGGATCACCTTCCAATCAGGATCAGGAGAGCCAGCAGGCCCTTCAGGGACGCGGCTTGACTTATCCTTCCATGACCCACACCATCAGCTCAAACTGCCTGTTACGACTGTGCCTACAATATCAAGACAATGTCGTGTTTCCATGTAGGTTTAAAAATACAACCGCTGCAACGTTGACTTTTCAGCGACTGCCTCTGCCAGCTGATCCAGAGGAACGTCAGCGGTGGCCACAGAACAGATGCTGGCGCAGCAGCGTGTCTGACGCAGATCACAGCTGGCACCTCTGCCTGCAGCCAAACTGACAGGTTATATCAGTTATACAAGCAGGGTTTAAAAAAACAAGCCAAAAAAGCTTTCCATGTATTTTCACTTTGAAATGACCTGAAGACGCTTTGGTGTCTAAAACAAATGTCTCTGCCAGAGGGTTTCTATTAAAAACCTTGAAACAACTGCCAGACTTTGGAGCGCACACAGTGAAATTCCTCTTGCAGCGAGTCTGTCTGATCGCAAACTATTAAACAAACTCAGGAACCTTGACTGTCCTTAAGCTACTTTTCTGTCTGAAAACCGACTTACCTATTCTTAATAATCTTACATTCATTAATAATACAGCCAATTTGCTTTTCCAAATTCACACCAGGTTGGAAAAAAAAGGGATTAACATGTAAGATTTAATTTGGAGCCGTTTTTTCACACTGTCTGCTTCATGTTTAAGGTTTGACAACAAATCTCGTTCTACAGCTGTAAACCTCTTCGAAGACTCTTTGAGCCATACCATTGGAATAAATCCTTCATAAACGCACTGACGACTCAAAAATCCTATATCACACTCTTTATCCTTTAATGTAATCTGACTGCACATGGATGGCAATTCCATTATTTCCTGCGACGGAGCATGAAATCCCTGAAACTAAAGTGAGGCGTATTTATTCGTACTGCTGAGTATGAAAACAAGATTGAAACTTATAAATGAGAATGAAACACATTTTTAACAGCTGAAATAATGAACAGTTCATCTTTACATTTGAGAAATAAACGCCAGGGAAAAACAATTTAATTGAAGACAAAAACTGTTTATTTTTCCAATTTTTCTGTTCATTCTAGTGAATGAATAAATCATGAAAAGATTGGACATAGTTGTACCGTTAAATATTGATTGATTTTGAATGAGCACATCTTCGGCTTGACAAGACAACGGAGGCTCACATAGCAGAAAACTAAATGAATAAACAGGGGCGCTGCTCCATTTGCCCCTTTATGAAAAAGAATACCAACACTTTTCCTCTCTAACAAATTAATGTTTTGCACTGATTAAAGAGAAATGCCTGCTAGAATTTCTCTGAGACCAAAGGTGAACTGTAAAATAACACAGAGCTGTATTGAGGAAACAGTCTTTAACATTGTGAGCACGGGGTATTTACACACTAACTGAACAATTCCCATGCTGTGTTCCATCTCACAATCAATTATTCAGCATGCAATCCATTTTAAGGCCGTATGAGAAAGAAAAAATGAATCATGTACATAAATACATGCATGTGACACACTAACTTCCAGCGGCTTGGTATGCCCTTCAGGTAAGGTCGCAACCCTGTTATGAAATGTGTGTGGATCCATTCAGTAGGCTGACTGTGTGTGCTGTAAATGCATTTACACAAATAAAACTTTGGTGTCAGCACAAAAAGATCCCCACAAACCGCAGTTTTTCCCTTTCAGAGGCTCTGACTCTCCATATCAGGTTGTTTGTTTGAGACAGTTTTGTAGTGCTGCTAAAATGTCTTGTAGAATAGCATTTCGGTTTTCCTTTGACACCTAAAGGGGGGGAAGCAAAAATGATTAATGATAGCAGGAAGGTCATCTGCAGACAATGTAGAATTATACAGCCTGTCCTGACAAAGATAAATAACATATGAACTGTGACAAATACCTTGTCCTGTAAGTCCGAGTCAAAGCGCTAAGCCTCAGAGAATAGTGTCCATTTTGAGATTATCGAACCACATGTTGCAAACACCCAATCTCTGACCTACTGTCTCAAGAGTAAAACTACAAATCATGTTTTCTGAAAAGGTTCATACTGCCTTATAACCTTGAGTATGACTACCCGCGCATGGAGAGTATTTTGCATGACAATATCCATAACTGAGTCTTCCGTGATAAATTATTTTGACATTTGAGATCACCCTTTGTTGTTGAATCAGTCACGCATGATTTAGAGTTAATCCTGCTATAGGAGAGGGATAATGCAGGGCATGCCCCTTCTGCATTAGTGAGCAGACTGACTGGCCTCCTAAGACCAAGTGGATACAATGTAAACACTGTCCTATAGCTATTGTGGGACTTAAAAGCTCCTAAACTGACCTAAATATCTATGTTTCCCCCCAGTACTGGTGTTTGTACTCGCCGTGAAAACCTTGACATCTCTCCTGCTCCGCACCTCTTCCACGAGACCCAGTGGTTTGCCCTTCGGGACGGGGATGGTGCCCAGGATGGTGCAGCAGGAGCTGTCCAAAGTCTGCCTCACTGACCTGATGAATGACTGGCTGAAGAGCTCCATTTTGCCAATCTCGTCAATGACAAACACCTTCCTGCCGCCCCCATCTGCTGACCCTATCTGAAAGAGACGCATAAGGCCATTACGCAAGAGCACAAGTAGCAGCTCTAGTTAACTTTTTTTGATTTATTGATGAAAAGATTATATAGGTTTCATCCATGTGGAACATCTAACGTGTAAGAAAAGCTCATCATGTTAATGTCTCATGCATGTGAATCTCACTGACTACTAATATGCCTGAGACAGTGTTCGCATGATACACGCGACGGGTGATCTGCACTGATTACAGAGATGCTTTCAGCGAGATGAAAGAGGAATATGTGCCGCCAAGGCAGAGACACCTTCCTTTACAGCGCATGTGTAGGCGTCACTCCGGGCTCACTTTACATGCCGGATTAATCACGGTCAGTGACAGCCAGACGGCACCATGAACACTAAAAATGTCACTCTGGAATTTATGTGTTTGCAGGCCTCCAATTATTCCAACAATTCTGGGAAAATCAAAGGTTTGATGATTTGTTCAGTGGGGAGGAGAGGGGGTGTTTTGCTTACTGTGATCTACTGATGACTTTTAAAAAAGCACGTGCCGCTGTCTTACATTTCTGAAGAGGGGGAGCGCCACATTTTCGAATGATGGCAAGTCGACCACATACTGCCCGACTGTGTATTCCCATCTGCCATGAGATGAACCGGGAGCGTCTCTGTGAGTTCAAATAAGGCAACGGTTACTAAAAAACTGCACTGATAAAAGGGAGCGTGTCGTTTGATTGTCGTTTGAGGATGACACGCTACCTGATTCTGGACAGGTGGCCCCTCTCTCCCGTCACTGTGACCACATCAAAGCCCACTCGCCGGCCTCCCTCCCTGACCTCCTCCGTGTAAAAACCTTCAACTTCCACTCCTGATGACACTAAAGCTTCACAGGCTTTCCGGACCAGAGTGGTTTTCCCCACACCTGCAAGGAAAACAAGGCACATTACAAATAAGTTGGGATGGTTACTTTGGATGTGCAATAAGTTACAGATTACTTGTTTACCTATTTAAAACATAAAAAGCAACATAACTATTTCAAGTATTTTATCAAAGTAATTTAATTCATTACATTTGATTATTTTTTGACTACTTTTCTAACTTTCTGACAAGCATCTTCAGCTGTTAACCGTTATTCAAATGTTTTTTATTGATTGCACAGCAGTTGGAGTTTCACCATTCAAAACTGGGGACAGCACCTTAATGAAAAATGTTGGCCAATGTTTACTGCGTGTACTCATTTATGTTATCATCCTAATTTCTTAATCAATGCTCGGTTTATAAACGTTTTAAAGCATTTTTGTGTATGAATTAGCCATGTTGACTGAACAACTGGCGATAAGAATTCAACAAGACTCTGATTCCGTGTGCAAGTTTCCCTTTCCTCTTTACAAGGAGTTAAGAGAATGTCATAAATATTGTGTATCTATAAAACGCAGTATAATTTGATAGCTAAAACAAGCTAACTTTGATCAGGATGAACGTTACCGTTTTAACGTTGCTGACTGGGACTTCGAGTTACAACAGCTGACTGACTGCTCTGAATTTACAGCAACTTGAGCTTCGACAGCGCTGTAGGCTGTAGCTGTGAGGTTTTACCTGGAGGTCCTGTGAGAAAAACGTGTCTGAACATTTCACTTCACTCCATTCAACACGCTGCTGCGCCTCTTCCGTACACAGCGAGTTGACGCATGCGCGGTGGGCACCAGACTCTGGCGCTTTGTTTCAACTAATTAGGAATTAGGAGCTATGATTCAGTCTAACGAGCAATACAGAATAAGCAGAACCTGTAACAGTAAAATTCGTAAAAACAAGCGAGTAACGATAAAAACCACAGACACTGACATTTTTTTTTTTTTTGCATGATTGATAGAAACGCGACGCATTCAAATGAGATACAATAAAACGATAACCACTGTGTACAAATACTCCAGAGTCCTGCATTTAGCACGTATAGTTACTCAGTGTTCAGAATATTTAAAATGGACCTTGTCAGTATTTCACGTTTTATGACTGATTGGACTAATATCACTAATGCAAAGTGCATAATTCCTGGAAAAGAGAATACTGCTTTTTTGGTTTAGGCAGCAGCTTACACTTTATTGATATCTGGTCAGGGCTGCTTCATATAGATTTTTTAAATCTTCATTATTTGGACATGTCGATAAATGTTTCACAGTAAAAGAAAGAAAGTTATAAAGTAGAATAAAATGGAAAGAAAGTAAAACACTATTAGAATACTGTGTAATTGCCATGTTTTAAAAAAAATATTAATAATAAAAATAAAAAAAATAATAATAATACATTCCACCCACTGCAAACACTACAAATATCAAAAAACAAATAATGTCCTTACACAACTGTTTCATGCGAAACCCACTAAACTGTTTTTAAATGAATAAACAGCTGTCTCTCTTTTTTGCTTATCAAATAATGTCAAGGTGCAAATGCAAAGTAGCGGGTTGTATTTAAAGGGAACAGCCTGAAAACGTGAGCTGCCCTGTGAGATTTTCAGCTTGTGACAACTCTACTGGAAAAGAGAGCTTACAAATTAAAAGATTTGCATTAGTGGCGTGCATAGAGAGATTTTCCATCCTCTTCTATTTAACTAAAAGACTTATGGTTGAAACATTTTATGCAAATATCCAGTATTAACTGAGCAATTCAGATGTAAAAAAAAGCACATCTTCGCCACAGAGAGCTTGTCTTTATTCAAAAAGGTGGTCAGACATCATAATAGAAAGAGAAACTTACACAATTAACTCATTTAAAAGTATATACATTTGTTACATGTGCACAGTTCGGTACTAAAACTCGTCTGTTTCACTTTGTTAAGGGAAAAAACATGATATCTAATAACACGGAACCATGTTTTTTTTTTTTTTACATAGTGTAGCCTGGGAGTTTGTTTGCCACTAGCTCAGAGATATGCCGATACTCCTGTCTGAAATCCAGACTTCCAAGCTCATCCTCCAGTTCCTCCACCTCCTGCGGCTCAAAGGAGGAGGCGGACTCTGCAGAAAGTCCTCGAACTGGACCGCTGTTTTTGGCTGACTTGCTCCTTTGACCTCTTGACGTAAAGCTGTCAGGGCCGGAGCTCCTTTCCGCTCCTTCTCTCTCTGTCATCTGCCTTCTGGAGCTTGTGGTCTGGAGGGAAGCTGACCCGTCTCTGTCACCATCGTCGGAGGAAAAGCTGAGGGCAGAGGCCTGAGTTCGAGGTCGGATGATGTGCGTACCTCTCAGAGCGCGCTGTGGAGAGCTGGGGGCTTTGATGGGCGCAGGGAGGACGGCTTTTCTCTGGAAACCTTCAGAGCCAGAGTCAGAGTTGCAGCGCTCGGGGCGGACGGTAGACCTGGGAGTCTTGGCTCTGGAGGGCTCGGGGCTGCTCACAGGGTCGGGAGAGCAGGCATCGCTGGGCTCGAGACTGTTGAAGTCGTCAGCGTAATCCGCCTCCCCGTCTCCTTCCCCACTAGAGTCTGAAAAAGAAGATTCAGGGCTGCTGTGTTTGCTTCTTTTAGGAGATTCATTTTTTTCTCTGCGCCTGTTAGACTCAGACTGTGATTGGTTTGATTCACTGAGATGCTCATTCTTGTTTTTGTTTTGGACATTGTCATCATCCACACTGGGGATGTGAATACACGACAAGCTTCCTTCAGAAAGTGCAGGTTTTTCTGAAATTCTCGGAGATTGTCTGTGTTGTTTATCATTAACTTTCCCGTGCAGATTTGTCTCTTTTAGTTTTTCTTGTCGAGCAGAGTCCACTGTGATGCTTTCTATCATCGTCTCAACATTTTCATTGAGACCGGCGCTCTGGTTGGATGCTGATTTTCTTTTGCCGGACTTGATCCTATTACTTGACTTTGTTTTTCCTTTGCCCATACGTGACTTTGCTTCATTCTGTATTAATTCCACGCATTCATGGCGTTTTCCTTTAATTGGAGCATTTTGCTTCAGCCTTAGATTAAACGTTTTAGTTGTGCCATATACAAGCATCTTTCTAGGAAATGCACTGGAGCTTTCCCTCTCAGTCAAAGCCTCTTCTTGCTTGTCTTTCACTTTTGCAGATGCAGGCCTAACTACTGGTGTGGAACAGTTTCTGGGGGAATGTAAATGCTTCAGATGGAGACTCGTCTCTTGTCTGGTTTTCTGTGACGGTTTGGTTTGCACCTTTCGTGCTGTGACTCCGTGCCCGGCTGAAGGCTCTGTGGAGGCAGGCCTGTAAATCCAAGCGAGATTGGGATGAATCGACAACGACTGGTGTGGGTTCTGGTCATTTAACTGCGAGAGCTCGACAAGAAGAGCGTTCAGCAGAGGCAACTGCTGTAAAGCTTCCCTGAGGACATTCGGAGCAGCCGCACTTGTTTCTTGGTTTCCCGGCGTTTTTACACCATGTCTTGCCTTCTGGTTCATCGTGGGAGAACTTGAACCTTCAATTTTATTTTCAGACGTCTCTTCCTCTGAGGATGTCTCTTCAAATGTAAAAGCCTCTGAGTCTAGATTCAGAACTTTGCAACCCCCTACTTTGCTTTTGCTTTTGTCCTCTGCTGAATTACTATAGTAGAGATGTGGCGGACAAAATATTGTCAAATCTTCAAAACTGTCTGTTTCTTTGAGTGTCTGAGGCTGGTTTCTTGACTTGTGCTCAGTCTGCACGGCCACACCTTTGTCCCATTTATCCTCATTTCTGAAGATATTCTCATTCGTCGGTTCGTTGGTTGTGATGTTTTCACTGACATCAGACTTCTGCAGTGCGGGTGAATAGACATTCCTACAGTCAAGAGGCAATAATTCTGTGGAAATGTTTCCCCCTGTGATTCCTTCTTGCACATGTTGTTCTTCGTGCAAAATGGTGCTTCTAAAAGCCTCACTGTCTGTGATATGTGGCAGTAAACTCGCTCCCAGACTAAGCAGTTTATAACTCAAGGAAATTGACCCAATTTTCTCCTCCATGAGGTCGTATAAACCAACAAGGCCCCTTTCACCATGAGACGAGGGAGCAGAAGCACCGTGCTCCCTCACATCCTTTGAGATCCTGTCCATCACGTTGACCAGTGAGACGAGTGAAGTTCCAACTAGTCTGGGAATCTCCTCTTTCACATCCAGCACCATTGCATAGAGGGGGCTGACAGACAGCTGGGTGTGCAGTGAGCTCAGGTTCATTTTGAAGAAACAAGACTTGCCCCTGTTAAAGGTGTATTCTCCCTGCTGTTCCTTCCCTCTGGGCTCCTGCTGATTGATGCCATCACCGCCCTGGTGAGATTGGTAAATCAGCAGCGTTGGAAAATCCAGCAGCCGCGCTCCAAGAGCCAGCTCGTCGGAAACTTTTCTCTCTTTGTCGAGTCGAATATTTTCCACTAGAAGCTCAAACGAAAAAAGAGTCTCGTGATTGTCGCTATTAGTCCCTCCGGACATCCTGGAACCCTTGAAAACACAGAAAAACGGAACAATCAGCTAATTAAGTAGCTGTTAGCTAATCCGAAACGGGAGCTTCTGGCTTCTGTCGGCTCCATGGAAACAAACCGCTGTCGCAAGCTTTTTGCGTCATACAAGACCCCGGGATACATGGGAAATGAAGTTTCAAGAGTCCTCTATGTGTGGCACAGCTTTAAAATTGAACTAAACATCTTTTTTTTCATTTAACGAAAAATGTACCCTTTGTATTTAAAAAAATCATATATGTTATAGAGGATTATTGTTCACCTTTTTAAAATTCAAACGAGAGGAAACAGAAAAAAAATCTTACAAGCAACTACAAAATGATATATAATTAAATAGACAGGAAGCATTACGAGAACAAAGAAATGTGATGCTAATTAATTCAGGGACAGTTTAGGAGAGCAACTTTTCTGCAGTTCACCAGATGGTGCCACTGTAGGGCTTATTGGACTTACAGACTAAAATAGTCTGGTGAATGGCAACAGGCGAGGACTTATTTATAGCAGGCTCTTTATTCACCTTGAGCCTGCTGTGGGTTTTAGTCTATTAGTCCTCCTTCAATGTTAACCTGCAAACATTTGATAATAACGAGTCACAGCGGACAGGAGCGGACAGAGTTCATGGTTTTTTTTAACAAGCGCCGAGTGGGCGGAGTCTTCCTCCCTGCGTGTTGTCATCACGCGGATAGGTGCTGGGATGAATCTCTCTGCGGTCTGAGCCACTTCAGTCTGGAGGCTGAGACTGGCAGGGAGAGTCGGACGTGAGCCCGACAAGCACGGCTTTGACTGGTTTTACCCTGTAAGGATAACTGACAACGGTAACGTTCTCGCAGGCTGGACGGGACTACGCTCGCATTTAAAGGTAAGAACAAAAGGTCTTTTTTTTCTCCTTCCGCTGACCAACAAAGTAAAAAAAAAAAGTAGGGCTGCAGCTAAAAGTGAGGAGCGCTGGTGAGAGAAGCGAGAGCCGTAAGGAACGATGGTGGTAGTGAACACAAAGGATAAAGTTACTTTTAGGCACCGAGGCAGATGTAAAATGAATAGCAAGCATAACAGAACTGGAGGATATAATGTTTCAGCCCCAGCCTATCTATAGCCCATATTTGTGGCTATTAATGAAGTGTATTGTATGAGCTACGGGGCTGTTTACTTATACTTCACTCGCGTTTGTTTGTTTATCCACTAAGCAGCATGTTATTCTCACATGTTGACCTAATTCAACTCCATTTTTTTTAAACTTTAGGGAGGCAGAGCGTGTTTAATCACTTTAATGTGTTATAAATAATTTTGCTGATAATGATATCAAACAATGACGTCCTGTTTTGTGGTCATGGTGGTGTGTGCGCGTGAGCTCGAGCGCGCTGTTTTGGGGGGGGGGGGGGCAATTATATTGGATTTGTTCTGAAACATTTTTTTAATTAATTTGTTCAGTGGTGGCGTGTTTCCATGAAAACGGTGGGGGGCGATAAAGTCATCACCGTCCGACTGGTCATGGGTAATAAAGCCTTTTCAGGCTCGCTGTAGGTGAAGCTCATGGTTATAGTCTAACAGGTCAATTTCTTTCTCTTTTTCTGGGCTGTAGTAGAAAATGTTTTGCGGTTATGTAATTAATGGTGAAACAATACCTCGCACTTTGTCATGTAATGTCTGTTTATCCTTACTTTGGCAACAGCGTGAGCTCCAGTATGTCCAAACAAAGAACTCTGTCCCCTAACAGGAGAGATGTTTGGATTCTCACTAAATAATATCAGGCGGTCTGCTTGCACACATCATGTACAACCTTTGTTTATGACTGTCTGCTGCTCCTGAGGCCCCTCCAACATACAGTGTACTGTATATCCAACTGGGAGCGTAAACAAGTGAAATGTTGTTTGTCTTCCAGCACTAAATCCTTTGCTGTCTTCCTGCAGGAAGTTTAGCCTCCACAGTAACTAACTTCCCAATAAAGGGAAACAAATAGGCCCGCTGCTCAGCTGGTGGCTAGCTGCAGACAAAACAACCAGGTGCTCACGTGTGTAAATGTAACTTTCCCATTGTTTAATTTTCAGAGCTCTGGATTTAGGTCCTCCCGGCTCCGCAGCTCCCTTCTGAGCAGATCGAGCATAAAGACTTCCCTGCTCCCGGAGCGTTAAAATCAATAAGACACCATTATTTTTCACAGAGTTTTATGTCTGGGAAAGATCTGTTTTCCAGAGGGCTGTGCTGAACCGAGCAGGCACAGGAGTGTTTTAAGATGGCTTCAGTATGTTGTACCATTTAATATGTTTTCATTTAAAGCCCAAAAATGTTTGGCATGACTCCATCTGTCATAGCTGTGCACATCAGAGAGATCATTTTTCAACTGACCACTCTCCTGAACGGGCATAAAGATATCTGTAGTGATGTGTGGGTGATCTGCTGTCTTTGTGCACGAGGGCAAAAAACAGCCTCATTAATCCACTCGTTCTCTCTGACGTTATGCAAATACTTTTATTACTGAACCTGTTTTTCAGTCTCAGTTTGGCTTCATGCCTTCACTCATTATGTGGTTGCCCTCAATGCATAACCTACCACGATCTTTAATTTACAGTGTGTCATTTGATTCCGATCTTGTTGGAAAGTCTGTTTTTGTTATATTAGAGAGGAGAAGGTGGGCTTTTCACCCACATAGATGAAAGATGGATTAAAGATTTTCTCTCAAGTAAATGAGAATGAAGCTGCCTAGGTGCTCCACTGCTGGCAGATCTCTGTTAGAAGCAAACCTATTCAGCAGCCATGATGATGACCATGCCGGGGAAAGACTTTCAATCTTTGTTTGAATAGAGATCTGTTACATTCTGCCATCAATCACGCACAGAGACGGCCCTGAAGGAGAAATACGTTGTCATCTATTTCTGACAGCGTTTTCTGCATGGCTACCCAGACAATGGGTAATTGAGCTGGATAGATATGTCTTTCAAAATAAAGTTTCATGCACAATGTGTGCTCAGCTGAACAATAAGACACCTGTCAGGATTGGCAGAGGAATGGCTTCCTGTGACATGCCCTCAGGCTGTATCCAGTTGTTATCATTGCAGAGCTGGTTAGGATGACTTCTGGCCTATTGGGCTGGGGGGGGGCAGGGGGTTCAGAGTTACCGCCGTTATGTTGTGTTTGTGCAACAGAAATTGTGTGTAAAGATATTACCATAACACAGAAACACACCATAACGTTCACTGCTTGGGGGCTTTTCTATAGGTTTGGGAAATTGCTTAACAGCAGAGGCTGATTCCAGGCTTTTTGTCACACCACTTCCCCTGTGCGCCTGACACTGTTTGTCTCCTGCTCTTTCTCCCGTGTTTGTCTCTGTTCCCACGGTGCTTTGCTACCGGTGTGCTGACTAGTCATGATTTGGCAAACAGTAGAAGGGAAAAAAAAAACTCCAAAGGACTTAGGTTCGTACCACATTTGTTAGGGGTGATTCAGTTCTCTGTATTGTACCACAGGAGCATGCCAAACCATGTGGCGTCCCCCTTTCCTACAGATCCCACTCCCCACGCATGTGACGAGGATCAGGAAACCTGGTCTGGTCTGTGCCGGCTGACCGGTTGACTGGCTAGCCAGGAGTCACAGTAGGCCTCCCAACCAAATCCTGTTGCTTCAAAACCAACCAACCAGCCGACAGGGGATCACATGCTGCCTGCTCCCGTTGTGAGAGCCAGATTTTCTCTCTGTCTTTTTATCAGCCTTTGTTTTGATAGCAGTCTGGATTTATGGAAGGATTTAAGCCCACTCGTCCCCGCTAGGGAAAGCGCAGATGCCGTCATTGGGTTGAAGTTTCTTTTATGAATTGAACAGTCAAAGAGTGGAAATAAGTTTCTCTTTTACATTTGATTTTTTAATTAGACTTGTAACACTGATGCTCACTGAAGATCTTGTCAGTGCCAGTAATACTTCCTATTAGTTTGGGATAATGAAAAATAAATAAATAACAGTGTCCAAGTGATTCTCAGAAGAAGAGTGACACACGGTTACCAAAGAAACATAACAGTTAAACTGCTCCAAGGTCAGCGTGTTGGGCTCTGTCAGGGTCATTCATCATTTCTGTCTTTATTGTATGTTGTATGACCTCATGTTTAATCAGTGTAATAGCATTAAGGAGGCATGTCAGAGTTAACATGCTTGCTCAGGTGCAAGTGTATAAACATCCATTCCAAGGACAAACAGGAAGATGCCAGCAGCCATTCACAGCATGTTATTTCCACTATTTTTATGGTATGCATGAATGACATGTGCGTGTTCCTTGAGGATATATGTGGACCCTGCCCTCATGTGCCACTTTGCGTGTTTATTTATTTGTGTCTAGTAGATGTATGTTAATCTAACCGTACTGATGTGGTTAAACCTTATATACAGTAGATTAAAAGCAGATGAACGCTGTGTTTGGTCAGATGTAATGCGTGCCATTTAAGGACATTTTACTGTATGATTTCTGCATTATACCTTGCATGTTTTAAAGAATGGATCTACTGAACATTTTCATGGTCATTGTGTTCAGATGCTATTATCTTAGTAAAACTGGCCAAGATAGCTGCTCTGTCAGCCTATCCCTTGTGTCTTACATGTTGTATATTTTCTGCTCCACTTATCCAGTTGCTTGTTATGGTGCCAGCCAAACGTGAGTAAAAAAAAAAAAGTCAGTGTCATGGCTAGAGGGGAAGCTGCTGGAAGCAGCAGATTGTATAGTGACACAAGTCAAATGCTGGCCGCGCCATTGCTGGTGAAGACAACCTCTGGTAACACAGTCGAGCTGCTGAAGGACTGAGGAGGAGGAGGTGGGATGTGGGGCCAGAGGGGAGAATAAAGGTGTGAGCCCTCTGATGAGCGACTACGCCATCGCTGCTGGCTCGTGCGCAGCTAGACCAATTATTTAAAAGATTAGGCATCTACTGTATATCCTCATTACAGCTGCTTTGAAACCCTTTTGTTGCAGTGCAGACAGTATAATGATTAAATGCATTATATCCATGCATTAGATATTACAACTGTGTCAGTGGTCATGAAACCCATATGACCAGCTTAGACCAGCTTGGACCTTTTTAACGATGACCTTTTTAGACCCCACATGACTTTCTGGACTAAGCTCCATCCTGCATGCAGGACTGACCAACAGAGCTTCATATGACCTAAAATGTACGCCGGTGGTTTTCACAATCAACACAGATGCAACTGAGATGTGTTTTTTTTTTTTTCCCCCCATCTGAAAGAAAATCATTAATCTTCCTGGTACTCTCTTTGATCTTCAAACATGGTGAAATGTGTGTCATCTCATTTATAAAGGAGCACCATAATTGTCATCATTATACAATATTAAAATAAAGATCCGGTTGTTAGGCATGCTGGTCTATATTAAAGGTGCATTTACTTGGGGCTTGATCTTTTTAAGCAAAATGGAGATAATGGTGAATTAAACCCATTAGTCTTATTCCTGGAGTGAATGCACAATCATTTCATTTAGCCATGTCTTAACAAAGGGCAAATAATACAGGATCAGTCTTTGTTTCAGTCATGTAACAGTGTCACTCCAGAAAACACCATACTCATGCATTACTTATTCTCAGTAGTCAAGCATATAGGAAAATATGTCTTGCCAGGATAAATTATGTCTGCACCTCATGTTCCCTTTGGGACTCATTAGTGTCCATATCGGGAATGTTGGGGAAAAGGCCAACGAAAGTTGCTGACCCTCCTTCCATGTTTTGTCTACATGTCTGTCACTGGGCCACAGTGAAGAGAATGAGTGCCGGCCAGTCATTAACCCGATTGCCACTGAGTCCAAGGACCAGTCGTGACCCGCGGGGTTAACTCAGTCTGAGTTCCACTCAGCGGGCCCAGACAATCGGGACAGCTGACCTCTGCGGTCACAGCCCGCCGCCAATGGGAGATAAGAAGGGATTTGGTTTAGTGCTGGTGTGCATACCTCCTCCCTACTGTAGCGAAAAAGAAAGGGCTCGTCTGAATAGGCAGACATGATTGGGTGAGGGGATCCAGTCAGAGTCCGGCTTCGCTGCATGCCATTACAGCCGCTGTAGACTTATTCTGTCTGTGTCTTAGTCTTTTTTTATTCATTGAACACCACATTGGTAAATTTATCTAGTTTGGAACTTCAAAACGACCAATATTTTACAAAAGGAGGCTTACTAAATGAGCATATGAGTATCAGGGAATATGTAAATTAATAGAGATGCGTGATCTTATCAGCGTGACATTGTTATTGGCAGATAATAGCTTATAAAGTTAATTATCGGTATCATCAGATATGAAAATTTTGTACTGATATGTATGGCCGTATATATATTGACTTTAAATATGGGGGAACCACCTGCAAACCTGTTGTTTAATGAGGAGAATTAATTTTAACTTGAAAGTTTAAGCTCTATAAAAAAAGGGGAAAATTCTTATTTTACGCGCTACAGAGCTCACTGTCTGTCACCAGGTTGTTACAGCGCTGTTTGTAACTTTTGCAAAAGCATATGAAGCTAGTTCTTAAAAATACATCTTGCACCAAATGTACAAGTAACCCATAGAAATTACTCTCAGTTGTTCATTAGTGAATGGCTATATTTGAAAAAGAATACATCTATCATTTATGGTGGAGTCAAATGTTGTTTGTCTCGTTTCATGTCTGTTTCAACAACAAATAGAATGTAACAATAAGAATAACAGGCAATTCCAGTATAGACTTGGTGTTCTTTACAGTGAAAAAATTAACTTGTTTATGTATCGGCGATGGCATTGGCTTAAATGAGTTTGGAAATATCGGCATATAGGATATCAGCAAAAATCCAATATCGTGCATCCCTATAAATTAACCTTTTATGTTATCGGGTCCCCCCTTAATCATGTGTCAATAAGATTGAGTTTGGTGGCTGGACAGGATGGATGGATTTATTTCACACTTGATTGATTTAAGTATTCACAGGATTACTCGTTGTATAATATCTTTTGATGTTATAATAGCCATGTAGTTGTCCTTGAAAGCACCTGTACGTGCAGTCATAAAATGTAGGCCAACACTGCACGAAACCCCCCGTGCAAACATCTGCGCCCTTGACTGTCAGGTTGACCCTGGGCAAGCCGAGGAGCAAATAGCCATCGGATGAGTTGTTTTTAAAGCGTAAAAAGTACACTGACTTGCTTCTGATAGAGGTTGATTGTAATTAACAAGTCAAATGGAGCAGAGCCGTGACAGATGTGCCATAAAGTGCTCCGCTTTAGTGTGTTTGCATGCTCGTGTGTGTGTGTGTGAGAGTCAGAGAGGCATTGCTGCTAACGCCAGTATCCTTCACTTAACCTCACCAGTTCACTGCAGTTCCCCCTCTCTGTTGTTAAGCATGAGGTTATGTCGAAATTCAGTTTAGCCCGCATGACGAGCAGGATTGCTTCAGTAGAGATTACACCTCACACTGTAAGGCAGTATGAGAAAATAAGGATCTAAGAATAAAGAATTGAATTACGCCTCTGCGCTGTTCGACAGAGCTGCTTTGTGAGGTTGCCTGTTCTGCTCTGTGTACAACACTGACAAGAATGTACAAGTTTCCTGGTTATCAGCCTTTTTGCAGGAAGGAACTTTCTCCTAAACAGTCCTTTTATCAATTGTGAGAAAGTGTCTGTTTTTTGTTGGTTCCTTTCAAGTTGCCAACCCACTGACATGAGACAAATTAGGAAGTTGAGCTATGGTCTGTAGTCTGTCATTGTGTTTTTAAAAGTGCTGACGTAACGCATCAGGATGTTATTCTTGTTTGCGTTTCCTCGGATCCATTAATCTGATGATAATGAGTTTAGTGTACTGATGTGGTTATTCTGCAACTCCCAGAACCATAACAAAACTTCAGCTGTTTGCAGTTGTGTTTTATTTGTCTGTTTCAAAGTGGTGTGATTTGGTGTTTTATTCTGATTGTGTTATTCTTTCATCTGACAGCAGCGGCAAGCTGTCAAACTCTTTCAAGTGTTGACTAGAAGAAATCCGAGGCATTGACGCA
Source organism: Naso thynnoides (assembly GCA_029783665.1). Classification (NCBI taxonomy): domain Eukaryota; kingdom Metazoa; phylum Chordata; class Actinopteri; order Acanthuriformes; family Acanthuridae; genus Naso; species Naso thynnoides. The sequence goes on from JAQLOL010000003.1 coordinate 7,871,875, forward strand.
TCCCTCCAATTTCTAGAGCTCCATTTAATAAAAATAAACAGCACACTTCATTTCAGTACCCTTGAAAAATAAATATTTTTTCTCACTTCAGTTCAGATTGTGTTTTTAAATTGTGATTTTTGTCTCTTGTAGTTCAGCTCAGATTATACTTTTGCATTATGCACACCATTAAACCAGGACATTACTAGGAAGTCTTTGTATCCATTTATTGAAGCACAAAAATGCCTCTACATGATGTCGCCTTTGGCCTATTCTTGTTACTAGCTCTTAGTAAAGACACAGTAGTCTTTGGTTATTTTAGACAAGCCTGAGATACTGGAGTTACTGGTGTGTATGGAAACCCTTTTACACAAAGTGGAAGGGAAGGCAAAAGCTAAGAGGAGCTGTACTGGCAGTCGTCCTGGCCTCTCCTTGTACTCGGGGCTTATGCAGCGGCAGCATGATGTGTTTAAGGAGCATCGGCCCAGCCAAGCAGAGCTAATTCGAAGCAAGAGTAGCATATTCCATCTCGCTTGTTTTTTTTCCCCCTTTCTTTGCAACATCATTTTGACTAGCCTTCCTTTTATGCGATTTGTAAAGGCTGTTGACGGAGGATAATGATCTGGAGTGACAGTGGCCTGATTTTTTTTTTCTTCTTCCATGCTCCTGTAATCGCCCTGTCTGTCAGTGTGGAGAAGATCAACTGCTTCCCTCCTCCCCTTTGCTGAAGCGTATTGAGAGATCCTGTGGACGTTTGGAGGTTAGCCACAGGAGGCGGGACACTGTGGGATCCAGCGCTAGAAGGGGCAGCACATTTGACACTGAATGCTGGCCTTTATGTGGGTTTGCTGCCTTAAAAGAAGAAGGAGCATAGGAAAAGGAGATTGCATAACACAGTGAGACAAACAGTGTCCCAGACACTATGTTAGGATCCCAACAACAGCTCCCTGTACAAGTAATTCATACAATGCCTTGCAGCTACACTGTGTTCATTCAGTGCTTGCCTTCTCTAGGCTATGTTTACTGGAAGCCCTCAGAACCTCTCTGAAATGTAAACAGGACTGTAGGACCACATGCAGTTCAGCACTGAGCTGTGTGGGCTCAAGCCAAAACACAATGAACACACAACTGCTGCACAGCCAGGTGCTGCATATCTAACCACAGGAGCAGCTGTATAACTACACTGTTCTCATCTGTCTCAAGATGATCTCTGTTTAGGTCGGGCTCACAAACATTAAAGGTCAGAGGTCAGATATGTTTACTTCAATAAACTTATTGAAAGTTCAAAGTAAGTTCTTTTCTTTCCAATGTAGAAGTAGAAGAAATCTTGCAGAGCCAACCCGTTTTTTTCCCCAACCCCCTACCCCAATGAAGGGAACGGTTCCTCATTTACATGTCTAAATAAATCAGGTTAAACCGGCGAGCCAACAATAATCGGGTTAGTTAAGTGCATATAAACACAGAGATTCTCATCAGGTCGCACACGAAGATCCATCCTCTCAGGTGGTGACATTTGGCTTTTTCTGGGGGGGGGTGCGGGTTGTAAAGAGAGTTGCAAGTGAAGGTTAATTGTTTCCTGTCATTTTGTTTCATTTGCACTAAAAGACAGTCTGAGTGCGGGGGTCCCCGAGGAGACTCTCCATTTCCCTCGGCTCCAACAGCCAAGTCTCTGGTTAGTCTGAGCAGCTTTGTTTGTTGACTTCATGAATCGCTGCTGCACCATTGTTTTGTCATCTCAGTGTTTTTGTTGTTGCGCTGCAGAATCAGCAACATGCCCCTGGTTAGGTTGACTGCATAGATTACTAAGGGCTTGCCAACATTTCTTACCATAGATGCTGAAAGGACACACACTGAGCCATCTTGAGCCCCTGCTTGTTAGGATTTTGCCCCAGGGGGTCTCACGCTGAAAGACTGTGGTTGTTATTGATTTAATGGCATTACTGCCTGTGCTTTCTCATGGATAATAGTAATGGTGAGGATAGAAATAGTCCATATTTTTTGCAGTGGTATTTCAAGGTCAGATGCACATTACCCAACAGGATCCAATAAATTGCTCAAGGACTCTTTTTCTCATTAATCAGGCAGGTTGACGAAGATCTTATTAATAGCAACAGCCTCTGGGTGTTGTCCATCGTACCAACCCCCTGCTATCTGAATTAAAGCAAGACTTTCCCTCTGATTCTGCCAGGTTGGTGACCCTGAGTGCATGTTGTATAGCTGCTAGTGCCCGGTGCTTTCTCTAAATGTTGCCATCTTGGTGACATTCTTCAGAGCAAGCTGCAGTTCAGAGATAAGGGAGCGAGGAATTAGGAAATCTGGGCTTCTTTGGTATTCTCATGTAAAGCCTGGCCCAGCTCTGTGATTAAGGACAGACACCTTCCTGCGCACGTCGTACATTTTTCATCTTGTGCCTGATCTGTGCTTGAGTGAGGCAGAAATACATTTAAACACCTAACTCCAGCTATTTTTATGTCATTCTGAATTGCATAAATATTGATGTCAAAGGGCCTCAATGTGCATTCACCAGTGAGGTCCCAGAGGAACTGCCACAGAATGCAATATAACCAGATTTCTCATGACTGTTGGAACATTTTTCATCCAGCCCCCGCTTTTTCAAAACTCCTCTCCCCCCTCATAAGGGCTCCTCATTAGATCGTTGGCCTCGATTCGTTCTAAAGGTCAAAGGTCACTCAATCACTGGGGACCTCATGCCAGGTCGGATCAGTGCACTTGGCTCCTGGTGGAAGAAATGAGTTCATCCGCACTCATCTCCCTGGACACTTTTCCCCATTTAGCATTCAGAAAGGGGGATGGGAGGACGCTTCAGAGAGGTGGGAACGAGACTAGAGAGAAAACCTGGAAGCAAATAGAAAGCATTTGTATCCCTGCGTCCTCTTTACACACTTTTTAATGATTCATGTGCGCTGTGTGTAAGTGTGTGCGCAAATATTTAGCAGAAGATGTTGATGATGATGGCCAGCCAACTGGAGGAATGGGATGCGTGTATGTTCTGTATGTGTTGGGGGCTTTTTTTTCCTTAAGGCAGCTGACTCCTCTCCAAATCAGTGAGATCAAGGATGTGTTGATGAGTGGCAGTGGAGAGGGAAGCAAATTTCAGAGTGCTGAATTTCCTCTTGTGCTTTGGTATGTCATCAACATTATTAATCTTTACATGGAGACAAAAGCTTACTGTGTGATTGTGAACGTGTGGGTGTCACCCATGTGTGCATCTGTGTGTGTTTATGCGTAGGTGCGCGCGTGTGGGTGGCTCTTAGTGGGAGGTTAGTCTTTGACACCCTTTTAGCCACCACACCTCCCTCAAACACACCCACTGCATGCCATGCCAGCTGCAGCTGTTGTGCTTCAATGCTAGAGACGTAGAAAATTCCTCTCAGTCTGCAATTAGAGCTGCAGATTGCTGAATAGTGCACATTGCAATGTCCTAAAAATGCACTTGGTCCCGTTTCTACTCCCAAGAACACTGAGTAAATAGAAACTGATGAGAGGGAATCATGAATAAACTGGCCCCCGTCTGCCTCCAAAGTGACAGATTGTATTTTGTGCAAGCTGCTCCTTGTTATGTGCTGTTACCCTGGTTAAAGAAACCAAAGGGTGGAAAAAGGCCTCATTGATGGGGTGGGTTTCTCACGCCTGACTGAGAATGTTCGCTTTCCATCGAGTCAAGTGGTGCATTGTGATTCAACCAAAGAAATGCAAATATATAGAACAGATGTACTATTTCTTTTTGCCCCCGTTTGCCGGCAGGAGTAATCCCTCACTCTGGTGAAGACTGTGCTGGGTGCAAACTGGGTGCAGGACTGAAGTGTTAACAAGGGAAAAGCCATGTCACCCTGGCACATGTGATGGCTGCCTGCCTTTCAGGGCCTTTTCTCAATAAGGCTAGATGCTCAGGATAGATAAATGGAGGCTTTTGTGGCCTTTGCCAGAGGGAGAACCGCACAATGAAGGACACACACAGAGCAAGGTCTTTTCCAGAGAAAACAGCTAAAAGCAGCATTTTTGCAGTCCCTCCCCCTTTTTCTCTTCCACTCTCTCCTTGGCTTTCTCCCGTCTCTCACTCTTACTTCCCAAATCTTTTCCTCCTCCGTGAGAACTGAACCTTGCTCCCATAATGTTTCCATAAACGGGCTGAGGGAATGGAAATAACTCAGTCCATTTCCCATTGCCTCCCTGTATCCACTCTCCCCCCACTAGCAGTCTCTTTACAGGGCCGCGGACAGTAGTGTACTTAAGCGCACGTCCCTTAATGATGCACAGTGTTTTACACAGCTCTGAGCATGAGCAGAGTGCACATTTAAGGCATCATATACACCTTGGACACTGCAGCCTTTATATAGCTGTGCTGCCACTACTTACAAGGCCCCTCCACTAACAGGACTGCTTTGAACAAGATGGATGAAAAATTGGTCGTCTCCCTGTATCACTGCTCATCCTTCAATATGGCCAGGAGACATATTATTCAGGTTTTTCTCTCCTTGAGTTTTTTTTTTTTTACCTTTCAGTATAGGCTTTATTTCTCAGTCCCTATCTTTTCACCATCATGTTTGCTTTTCCCCTCCTTTGTCCTCTTTGACTTTTATTGTTGTCCTAACTGTCACAGTGTGGCTGTGGTTGGTTTAACATTTGCGTGTCAGTTGTTGTCTACATCTGCAGGCCATCCTGCCAGGACTGGGCAATCTCATGTGGGTGGCTGCCCTGGGAACAGATGTTTTTGATGCCACTTGCAGGGGGAAAAGCTTTGAAAGTGACTCCATTAAAAAAAAAAAAAAAAAAAGATGCCAGCTGCTTGACAAACCAGGGCCGCCTAGTTCTCAGGAATTCTGTCAGGGCCATTTCTCTCTGAGCTCTGGAAACATGGCCTGTGGAGAATAAGAAGAGCTTTCACTTAATCAGACTGTTCCCTTTGGAGAGCTTCATTAATTACAGGAGGAAGTAGCTGCAGTGGAACATATGCTCCAGATGGCCTTCACTTCACTTGTTGTTGTTGGTGTTGTTATTTTGGTATCTAGATCATTTACGGTGTTCTGAATTCAGTCTTTCTTTTGTCCCTTCTTTGCCCTGTATAAGCCTCTCCCTTCACCTACAGCATGTCAACAGGTTGACATATTTGCAGATGTTGCTGTTGGTGGACTGCTCGTTTGTTTGTAGCTTTGTTTTCTACT
>JAQLOL010000003.1:7889197-7905398 GCA_029783665.1 Naso thynnoides
GGAATCACTAGTTTTTGGGCTACACTGCAGTTTGACTACATGAGCATGACACCAGCTTGTTTTGCTTTTTGTTTTCCAACTCCTTCTTCTTCTTCTTCTTCTTCTTCTTCTTCTTCTCTGTGTTTATGGCAACCTTTAAAGGGGCTTACCTCCAAATTCTATGTCACAGTGTGTAGATGCTATTTGCAATTTTGTTTTGTATTGTCAGCTCTGTCTATTAGCTATAATGTCTTTATTTGATAAACTGCTGATATAAATTCAATTGCAGATAATAATTTATCAGAACAGATAAAAATGCATCTTTAGAATAAAAATGGTTCATAGAGATGCCATGACACTTTCATGCTTTCACTGAAAGATTTTAGCTTGAAATGGAGAGTTTGCTCACATGCAGACTTTTAATAAGAAGTGAGAATGAGACTGCAAAAATTAATTGCAGACATGTCGGGACTTGCAGTAATTGGATATAAAAAAAAACCCCTGCAAAATAATCTTCTTTAAAGAAATATGGCAGATTTACAGAAAATAAAAAGCCCTCTGTGGATTTTGACAGTATGTTTACACATTGTGCTCAGGCCTGCAGTTACAACGTACACTTCTGAAACACTAAGTGGTTAATATGTCATGTGATGAGTTCCACATTTTAGGTGTTGGCTTTGTGTTGCATGATTATGATTATCTGATGTTTATATTACTTTCAAATGAGTCAAAAGCACCGAATTTAACATCAAGATGTATTATTTTCACAGGAACTTAGAGAGGAATCCATCCTGTGAATACTTTCCATGAGCACACGAGGATCCACTCAAACTCTTGTTGTTTTACAGTGCAAACTAGTAGAAAGCAGCTGCTCCTTGGCTGTACTTCATGTTGCTCCTATTAAACAAGAAGCACTAGTAATGTGAAGCATTTACAGAAACTAGAAAATTTGGAAAACACATCCAATGCGAGTCACATTGTTTACTTACTTGCAGTGTTTCTTGTTTTTTATTGAAATAGGTCACTTGTTTTTGTGCATCATAACAGTGGCGGGCACACATTCCCCTCCTCTGTTGTTAGAAAGGAATAAGCTCTCTATTCTCGCTCTTCCTTTAGTTTAGGGAACAAACAAACTGTCTGCTTTTTGTTGCTCCAAAGCAGCACCAGGGTGCGTTCTAAATCACTTTGTCCCTCTTGTAACATAAGCTGTAACTATCAGCTGCAGCTGGAGCTTGTGCATCTATTCATTTCAACTTTCCCCATCAGGATTTCTGCCTTTGTGTCTCTGTGAATTCTCTGCAAATTTCACTCTTCTGCGTGAAGGGACAGACCTCCAGTCCCACCCCAAGCTGTATTCAACAGCCTTTGAGGACATGCCAAAGCTGATTTCAGTCAAGTATAGTGGAGCTCATAATAGAAATGGAGTGACGAGAAGGGTACAGGCGGAGGAGTGGGCTAATGGTGGATGGATTTGACTGTTAAGTTACTGACAGACCCTATAGCCTCTCTAATGGATGATGCTGTCAAATTGCCACTCATCACTAGTAAAGTATTATTTTTAATGCTGTAGCTTATTACTTGTGCAACCTCACTTAGCCTAAATAAATCTTAGCATCTGTTGTTGTTAAATTCATTCATCCGTGTGAATATTTTTAAAGGATATCTGGGCTGAATATGGTTTGCTGTTTCCACTTATCAGGCTCGATAAGGCAGTTGGCTGCAACTCATTTCACTGGTTTCCTTACCTCCCACTAAGGGTGTGACCCTACATTCACACTGGCCATTAAAATCTCAGCATTACTCCCTGCAGGCAATATTGGCACATTGGGATTTTTCGGCTGGTGGTCTGAACACAATAAAAGAGGGTGGAGTTAGAAGATTAGGTTCTTACCGGCTAGAACATAGCAAGTTATCGCTGTGTACAGGAAGGGGTGGGTTTGGCCATTAATGGCAGGGCTTTAGCATCACTGCTAATTTGAGTGTCAGCTGGTGGGAGATTCCTCCCTGTTGTGAGGTTGAATGGTGGGAGCAGCAGATGAAAGAGGGAGACGTTGAATGGCACATTTGGTTTTCTTTGGTCCATACTTTCATAGCCTCAGTCTGCCGGAGCAGTGGCGTACACACACATGCACACACACAGTGTCCTCTCTGGTCATAGAGGCACTTGGGGAAGATGGTATGTCTGTTTTCCCAGGCCCTGGTAATGAACTCTCAAGGAGAACATCGCCCAATTAATTGGTTCTGTGGTTTAATTGCACCAAACTCTTTGAGCGAGGTTTGGCAAAACTCCCATTTCTTCCTTTTTCTTCCCTTTCCACCACTTTCACTCTTCTTAACCTCTCATTCTCCTTTGCTTTAACCCAGTTAAGGAGAAGAATCGCTCCAGTGAAGCAGAAACAGAAATGTTTTCATCAGGTTGGAGATGCCCGTGTCTGGTTGCAGTCAGACAGCTCTTACCATACCCCGCTTTCTCTGACTGCAAGTATGATGAATTTAAGGTCTATCCCACCCGAGAACATTGCATACACCCCTCCCATTCCCACCACAAGGTTGGAACAGCTGCTCGCGTTAGAGGATTGAAAACAGAGCTCCCACGTTGTTTTAAATCAACTCCTCAGAGGGCGAAACACTAACACAGTGTGCAGCGCAAATTTGATTGTATTTGAGTGTGATGTGACATGGAATGTGATTCATTGTTTTTATTGCGAGTTTATTGAGGAATCAAATGGAGGGCAGTGAAGCGTAAGCAGCCTGCCTTCAGGCTTGTTTGCTTTCTGCTTGGATTTTTTCCTTCTACTGTGTTAATGATGAACACAGTGTGACACATTCAAATGTCTGACTGGCTGCAGCCTGTCAGCATGAAACAGTAGAATGCAGGTACCGAGGAACTAAAATAAACAGGGCTGTAAAGAAGAAGGGCCTGTAAATTCGCTTCACATAGTTATGCTGCACGACTTGCTATATGATGAAGTGCATGAGGTGGAAAATTGGTGTAATAATCTTGGCCTCTAACCTACTTTGCACCCTAATTTGGCTGTAGGAGGAGAGGATGACTGCATCATGGCCTGGCCTCAGCTCTGGAGGTCGTGGCATCTTGGGGAGGAGGCCAGCTACTACTTCCTGCTTGCTGAGAACAGAGGAGCATTAATATGGCTCAATTACACCAGGGTTTATTAAAGATAATTGTCTATAATCACAGGTCTGTGTTCACCCTAGGGCTCAGAGTGACCCTGTAGCTTGGTAGAGGCTAAATAAACATGTTTAACTTTGACCTGAGGTGCAAGAGGCTGGACAGTGTGGAGGATGCCATGTTTAAGAGGAATGTGAGAATTCAAAGGAGGGAAGCTTATGAAAAAGTTCACTTTTATGTGTCCTATTTTATCTAAAAGAAGCTCTTGCTTTGGCTCTGCAAGTGTACTGAATAAAATAATAACACAGTGCTCTGTTATTATGATATTTTGTAATCATACAGAATGGATGCACTGGTGGAAACATACAGCTAATTTGTGCCTGTGATGGTCAAACATGCAAATCTTGATATTTTGCCTCTATAATTAGGACTTTGAGGAGAGTTTTTGCAATTTTAACACGCAATTTACGAAACCTTTGCTGCAAGAACTCCTCTAGTTCATACTGCATACAATATTTTGAAAGGTAACCTTATGTCTAAATCAGCATGCAAATGATTTGGCATTCCTCTCGAGAGTATTTTTTAAGGGCTTATGACATGGCCCTGCTTTTTGAGCGCACGGTGTAATTTTCTAAAGTGCTGTCGGCTCTGAGTGGAGTAATCTTAATGATGTTGTGCACAAATTGTGTTTGCAACCAGCATCAAATAGAGCTTCAGTGTTAATAAATGCAGTGCTGCATTGTAGAACATATTTGCATTGTGACTTTATTTCAATAAATCTTTTCCAAATTATATTTTTTTCACTCTTTGCTCAAGAAAGTGAGGAGCAAAGTTTTAATAAATATACGGTATATTATTATATTCATTACCCAGTTTAATTTGTCCCATACTGTAAACATTTGGAGAATTCAGAGACCAGCAACCAAACCCCGACAAAAAGGCATTCTGCAGCTTTGTTCCGAGGGACTTCCTCCCCATGATTGCAGTGACAGTTGTGTAGGAGTCATAGAAGTGACTAATGTGAAGTCATTCTGCTGGAGTTGGCTGATATCATGGCGTGTGTCCTGCTCTGGTGAAATGGCCTATCAGTGAGTGACTATTCATCTCAGGATGGTGGAGGGAACATGTTCACTTTTCTGACAGCGTATTAATATCTGCTGGGCTTTAATCAGGCCACAATGTCAGGATTATTTTAAGACCTGGGAGAAGTGCTGGGCCACTCCTCTCCAGATGAACCAAGATGAAAGACAGACTATCCAACATCAGTGACAGAAAATGAGTTCATTACTGTAATTAGGCCTGTCTCTCTCTTTCTCTCTCTTTCTCTCTCCCATCTCTCCTCCATCCCTTCCCCATGTTCACCAGGCCTCCTGTCTTAAACACCCATAATGGCAATGCATTACTTGAGTAATAAAGGGCTGTTAGCAAAGCAGAACGCCCACTCCCATCTGCTGCCTACCATGTACACACATCCACAAAGGAAAGGACAGAAAACAGCCTCCTTTAGGTCACACAGTAGACAGATTCTGCTGACCAAGTTGCTCATGGCGCTCCCCTTTGGTTGGGGGATGGCTGTTGAATGAGATGCGGTACCTCCGAGTTCATTAATCACTGTCGCAATGAGAGTCGCTAATAGAAGGCAGGAAAGGGAAACACAGACCACCGTGTTCACTGGTTTATCCTGTCCTGTCCACAATGTGAAATAAAGGCCAGTTAGCCCTAATCTGACCCTGTGTAGCAGCACAAACAGGGTGAGGCTGGACGCTATCAACATAACACGCAAGTCTCCTGTTGATGTTTTCTTTGGTCGATTATGAATCAGTGCCATTGATGATAAACATGACGCCTAAAAGTTGAATCTTTACAATGTAATAATAATACTTGTGATAATCTCGTGTAAATGATTAACCCTCTTTTCCATTCTTGCTTTGAAAAATTAGGTGGTGTAAATGCACCTAAACACTGGTCACCACCCATCATAAAACAGAAACAACTGAAAAATATAATGTTTTTTTATGCGCAATTATGGCAACAGACTCCATCTCCATCTTCCTACACTCATATTTTGTTTAATTCATGTACCAAAAATGGACAAAACATACAATAAAAAAATAATAGAGGAATTTGATTGCTTTATCATTCGATAGTATTGAACAGAAGTTTTCTTTCTATTAATTTCCAAGAGTTCAAAAAAGTCTGATAGATGTAGTGATAATATCCTTGTTGTGAATTCTTTAGACTGGAATAATGTGTAGTGAATGTCTGATATTGTGACAGCTCTTACATGATTGTATCATGTCTAGAGTTGTTCCAATACCACTATCAGGAAACGCTGCCAATACCACAAAAATGCTGGTATCGGAAAGTACGCCAGCCTGTGCACCAATCAGATATCGAGTAATTTGTTAGCCGTGAAATGGTACCAAACTACTTTCCAATGAGCTCAGTTTGCTCTGGTAGATGTTCTATCCCCCCCCTTTTTTTAAAATTTAATTTATTCACCCCACCCCCAAAACCCCCCCTCCCACACCTGGGTTAATCAAAGCTATATAAGGTTCACACTTGCTTGTTTGTGATCACCCTGACAAAGACACACTGTGCCAAAACCAGTTAGTTTAAGTAAAGCACCAAAAGGAGAATATTTGAGTGTGTGACTCTCTTTTTTTTCTGTAAGTTTGATGTCCTGTCAGTATGCACCTCGCTAAAAATTGTAGATGTTTTATGCCTGAAATGAAGTTTTCTTTGCCACTCAAAAACAGCACTCAGGAAGTTGCGCTGTGCTGCCACTGGCAACTGCTATTTTTTAGGAGTGATGAAGAAGAAAGAAGCTAGCTGACACAGCCAGCAAAAATGTCTGCATTCAGCAATATTTTACACTAGAAAGTCAAAGGAGATGTGTAAGGAATAGTTTTTTACATGCCAGCAATGGTTCAGTACTCTGTATCAGCTGTTATGAAAGTTTGGGTATTAGAAATTGTATCGGGAAGAAAAAAAAAGTGCTTCCAGCTGCCCAGAAGAGAGAATAAGTCTGCACTGTTCTAGCCAGCAGCACAACAAATACACCCATGTCTGTTCTGTTACCTTTGCTAATGAGCAGCGGCTCTGTCAGGATTTCTCGTCTTATCCCTTATTTGCTCAAAAACAACCAAGTTCCACCTTCCCTCACAATGACCTTTTTAATATGTATATGCAGCGTTTGTCTGGCAAGCCTGTGTTTGGATTCTGTCAGAGTCGAAACCAGAATCTCCCCAGCATCCTGAGAACCGACACGTTTCCCTTCGCTCTCTCTCGCCTGTTTGTTCATTGAAGTCTCCTTAGAGGGAGACGCACCGACAGAAAAATGAGAAAAGAGATAAATGGAAGTGATGAGGCAACAACTGTAAAATCACGGTGCTTTAACTGAAGCTGTAGATATTTACGTCATCAATATGCCAACCTGCCACTCCGGACAATTGTCTGCTCTGTCCACACATGAGGCTCACTCTGACTTTGGAATAAGGGGACACCAGGGTGAAGTCCAGGTTGAATAATCCTGACATTTGTGTTTGTACATACAGCTCCCCTGGGCAAACTAAAGATAAATTCAGATTCACAGTGCATGTGTGGAAGGAAATCTAGGATGTACTGGCACAGCCAGAGAGAAAAAAAAGACTTCAGTATTTAGAAATTTGCACTAAATGCGTCTATTCTTTTTTCAGTTTTTAGCTGATGACATGATGCTGTTCTATCCTGTCAGCAATAACAGCGCTGCTGTATTAAAAGCATCACACTCGTCTATCTTATTGAGCCACTTGACACAGACTCCAGTGAAAAAAGTCATTCATGCTGTTTTGTTGTCATGCATTGAGATTACAGTGCGTCAGTTTCTTTGTTCCTCCCGTTCTCAGTCATCCGTTAAAGCCTCAGTCAGTGTCACCATTGATAAAGCTGTTTGAACAGGTGGCACATTTTGCTGTTACTCACTCTAATTGTTAAGCCAACCCGTGACATTTGGGTGTCAGTCAGCAGAATGCCGTCGTCACCTCTGCTCCTGTCATGCCTGGCAGACAGACCTGAGGTAGAGTTACTGGAGGTTGAGTTGACTTGGAAAACCTGGAAGATACAGCAAAAACAGAGTCATTTACAGTCATCTTTTTAAGATTCTTTGTTTGTTTTTGTAATGGGATATCTCACATGGTGTCATGAGGTGGATGATATTAAGTGTTTTGAGCAGGAGGTTCATTGGAGGTCACATTTCTTTTCCTCTCTCTCCTGTCAAGTCATGATTTACGATGTACAAATATCCTCAAGACACAGTCATCCTTCTGAAAGTACTACCTTAGTAACTTTGCACCAGGATGAATGTTATGTTGGTCCCTGCTTACACTTTGGCATACATATGATTGATTTAAGCGCCAATTCAGGAAATTAGACAATAATAGTAATGTGTATTAGGCTTTGGCTGATATTTGATATGATCAAATATTGTGATATTTGCTTTCATTTGCGATATTTTTCATAATATTGAATATGGAACAGCCATTACAGCATCTTTGGGCTTTTATTTTGAAAAGAAAATGCACGCAGAGCTGCCGTAGCCGCAGAGGCAGCATGTTGCAATATGACAAGGAGAGGTCATCACAGGTTAATTAGCACAATGTAGGCATGCATACAGCGCTTTTTATTACACAGAGATTGAGAGCTTAGTTTCGAAGAACCCCAGCTGGCCCATTTGACAATATTTTGGGTTTAAAGCAGGAGAAAATGGTCAGCCAAAGGATTCAGACAATGCACATTCTGTCTTTGCCGCAAGCAAATGATGACTAAACATGGCAACAACAGGAATTTGTGCCCCCCTCCTCCAGATAATGATATCATCTATTGCGATATTTGGACAGGACAATATTGTGATATTAAATCATAATTTGAATTTTCAAATGAGAGAAGAGAAATAATAGAGAAATTTAAAAATCCAGAGCAACCTTTTCGACGTTTTCAGTGTTGTAAATGACTGGCATTGGCATTGTTCACTAGACTGCAGCCTGACACATACTCTATTATTCATCATTCGCCAACTGTATCAGGCAAACATATTTCCCAAACCAGCTCTTGTTGCTACATTATGCATTCACATGACACAGCACAGTGTCTTGCGGCCCTCTCTGAGCCCTGTGTCAAATATGTTGACACTATAGTTTCCTGCTTGTGAATGAAACCGTGCTTATAACCAAATCAGTCCATATTAGGAGATAGAGGATTGTGGATAGTTTGGCTGTAGGCGTAAAGGAGGAGGTATCATTATCAATCTATTCCTACAGATGTGGGTCATGCATATGTTAAACTGTGTTTGGCCCAGCCAGAGAGTGCATACTTTAGTATCACAACGTTTCCGACTCATCCCAAGTGTATTTGGTCTAGTCTGGCCTGTAGCTAATCTTGATGTGGCCCACATTTTGGTCCCAAAATAGTTTATCCTCCTCCTTAGCAGCAAATGACAGAGAAATGTAAACAGCTGTCTTGAAGCAGAAGCTCTGATGTAAAAGGTCCTGCGACAAACTTGATCTATCATGTTAACAGTGAAACCTTACAAAGAGAGAAGCTTTAACTAGGTTTACCATCTTCTCTGAGGGAAAATACTTGTGATCCTGTTCCCTGTTCTCTGTGATGTGCAGGGTTTACTTTATAACTCATGGGAGGTTTCACATGATTGCAAGGAGAAGTGGTAAAAGAAAAGAAGCACACCACCAGACACAAAGAACAAGAAAAAAGCATTTAGGTCAATGTAGAAAGACTCACAGGCTCTATTTTGTCATGGTGTGGTGTGAGCTGCCATGCAGGAGTCAGTGTTTGAGAAGATGAATCCGGTGTAACACCTCACTCACTTTCCCCCACTGGACTCCTAATGGCATTGAATGAGATCGATTAGAGAGGAAATTACTTGTTTTTCCCTTGGTTGGGCACTTCCTCTTTGAGATTTCATTTCAGCATCCGCATGCAGTGAAGTCTCTTTTTTTAGCATGTTAAATACAATGACTGTGTCAATTAGTTTTTAACAGATGAAAGAGGCAATATGACCGACATAGTGGCTATTTAACAGAGATTTACACGTGGCTCATGTACAAGGACTTTACTTGGTGATGAAAATAGAAATCATGTGGGTTTGCAGTCTGTGTGTTTCTGACATCTAAAATACCCAAGAGGGAATGAAGCTGCTTTTCAAAGACAATGTTTTCACTTTCCTTCTTTCTGTCCTCAGATGTTCAGGTTAATTAAAAACTGCTGATATAAGCAGTTTGAACAAAACTGAACAAAAAGACTAAACCAGCAAACTTTGTCTTCTGAAGTTACAATAGTAGAATAGACTACAGCCTCATACATCAGTGAATTATTATTAAATTCTGTTTCAGAAATACTAATTACCTCATAGGGTCTTCTCAACCAACTACATCCCACGAAAAAGCCAAGTGCCATTGGTGTTGAATATTCAAAATTGCCCCTGCTGTATAATTTTCAGGCTTGATGATGCTGCAAGCGGTTGGATCAGATATTGGAACATGCAGACATTTAGCTGAACATCTGCCTTTTGTTGCTGTGATTTGCTTCACCACCATCTGTCAGGCATGGACTAGCAGCACCAACAAGAAATACTTGTCTTGTTAGAAACCCATAATGGCACCAGCTTGGCTTAAATTCACCAATTAGGCATTTTCGGTGAGATGCTCTGCCTACAGTAGTTCCACAACTATTAACAGCCCTACATACACCTTAGTGGGAGTATATCACAGGAAAAGAGGGTGCAGACAATTTAGGTCAGCAACATGAATGTGCTCATTTTTAGGGTCATTTGAGGAAAACAAACTGTTTTTATCAATGTCGTAAATGTTTTAAAACTGTTCTAACCCACTTGCGGTGTGCTAACATTTCCGTCTGTGTTTTTGTTTCTGTGCCGCAGATCCAACTCGTCCAGCTGTCGTTCTGCTTTGGCGGCACGCTGTGAGAAAAGACTCCACTCCGCTGTGCCTCAGCGCTCCTCAGACACTTGTCCTTGACATCCAAATGCTGCGTGTCGATCGTCGTGCCAGCCGCCTTCTGTGAGTTATGACGACGGCTGCCTCATTGACTCAGGAAAGAGGCTCCTCCTCCTCTCACCACTGAGCAAATCGCATGATGTAATGAAGAAGGGTTCTGTAAGTCTGCTCTTCAAGGAGTCCGCCAGCAGGATATGAGTATTTTGAGCCCTGTGACGGATAACAAATCAAACCTTGTGGGAATTGTGGGAGGCCCAGAAGAATACCACAGAGCCATGCAGTCAGAGGAGCTGTTTGGCAGGAAACTTAAAGCCCTGAATGGTGGCATGGGACCACCAGCCAACATGCAGGGGAAACCTGAGGGTGCAGGCAAAACAAATGGTACTCCAGCCATGCCTAAAATGGGCGTCAGGGCCAGGGTGACAGAATGGCCGCCAAGAAAAGATGGGTGGGATGGTCGACCTTCACCAAACTATCAGAGTGTGATACCAGTATTTCAGAATGGCCAGCAGGAACATACTGTGGAAATACTGGAGCAAGGCGAAGCCGTCTGTCTGGAGGTGGACTATGCTGACAAATACACACTGAGTGACCTCCTCAGCCACTCCCCGCTGAAGGGTCTCCATCCCATCCGTCAACGCAGTAACAGTGATGTTACCATTAGTGACATTGACTCTGAGGACATAATGGACCAGAACGCTGTCAATCCAAACACTGGGGCATCTCTGCACCGTGAATACGGCAGCACATCCTCCATCGACCGTCAGGGCCTGGGTGGTGATGGCTTCTTTACAATGCTTAGGGGCTACCGAGTTGACACTCTGGACCACCGCAGCATACCACCTCTGGGTTTCCCTGAGTTGTTGCGCTGTGATGCCTCCCTCTCCCCAAGCCTGCAGACAGCAGCCCAGATTGCCAGGGGTGAAATAGTCCACATTCCCGGCTATGACTACATAGACAGCTCTGTCCTTTACAACCGGGAGCGGGAGAAGTCCTTCATGAGGCGCCTTAAATCGGAATCATCTGAAACGTCTCTGTTTAGAAAACTGCGGACCATAAAGAGTGAGAGTGACGCCTTGCGGCTCTCGATAGAGGATGATCGGCGACCACTTAGCTTTCAGAAATGCTTTGCACACTATGATGTCCAAAGCGTTCTTTTCAACATCAGTGAGGCGGTGGCAAGCCGAGCTAACCTGAGCCAGAGGAAGAACACCACTACTGGGGCTTCAGCTGCCTCAGCTGGAGTAGGGCCTGGAGCTGTCGGAGTGTCCGGAGGTGGAGCTGGGGCTGGACCCGGAGCAGGGACAGATGGAGGAGCAGCAGGATGTAGCAGTGGAAATGCCCCTGTGTTTGAGTCTCCACTAGGCAGTAGGGAGGACTTGAACCCTAAAGAGAACTTGGACGCTGATGAGGGCGACGGGAAGAGCAACAACTTAGTGCTAAGCTGTCCGCACTTTCGCAATGAGATTGGTGGTGAGGGCGAGAGGAGGATCTCCCTCTCCAGAGCTAACAGTGCCAACTACAGTGGTGTGTCAGAGAGCTGCTCCTTTGAATCCTCTCTAAGTTCCCATTGCACCAATGCAGGAGTCTCTGTACTGGAGGTGCCTCGAGAAAACCAGCCTATCCACAGGGAGAAAGTCAAACGCTACATCATTGAGCACATCGACCTTGGAGCATATTACTACCACAAGTACTTCTATGGGAGAGGTAAGGAATGATCATGATGAACATAGATTTTTCTGGTGCACAGAAATTAAACAGGGATGATGTGCAAGATTTGAATGACTCAATGTTGAGGATGAACTAGCTTTCCAGGCCAAATTCATTTCCTTAAAAACTTTGCACAGTACTATTTGATAGTTCCCAAATGGAGCAGCTTTTGTCAATTGGGCTATGTATCTTGACAGCCCAGTTATTTTTGTAGGACCAGATGAAATAAGGGCCAGGACAACAGCAGGCTTGTGTTGGGTGCGAGGGTGTGTGTTTCACTTCCTCGGGAGAGGAGCGGTCATGTCCTCCCTGTGATATTGCTCTGAACCCTGTGGAGAGGCTGTGATTAGTCATGTGAGAAGAGAGAGGTGAGCGAGAGGGTGTGTTGCAGCTGTTCTTAGCGGGGGTTTCAGGGTTGCGAGGACCCCTCCTATGAAACTTAAGGGTCAGCACAACTATGCTGAGGTCCCTGGTCCTCTCATTAAAACATCTATGTGACTGATGCTGGAAATGCCATGCAGACTCCGCCCACCATCATATTATACGTGTAAGTTTTTCCTACTGTCTATGCGTCCAAGTTTGCTGCTCTCAGCAGATTGAATTACTCATTCTTAAGCCTCCCCAGAAAACAGCTGCTTCACCTTTCACACTGAGAGATGCCTGACCTTCTCCCCCAAAAAAACACTCTATTAAAAAAATCATCAATAGAGGCTTAAAGTGTCCAGTCAAGTTTAATGAGACCATTACAAGTCCACTCTTCTTATGGCATGTTTGAACGTACCATTCAACTTATTTTGATAATCATTTACGGTGAAATGTTGCCTCACTCACTATTCATCCAAAAGTTGGTGTTAATTATCTATTTAACCTCTTTCTGTGGCGACACAGGCCTATTCATCATTGAAATGCCTCATGTTGCTGTCAGTTTGGATGTTCTAGCTCTTACAGAAGATGCTTATTTCACAGTATTTGGATGAAGCTCTTACTCTTCTTTCATGAGGTGTTATATCGGAGGGACAAGTCTGTCATCACCTCTGCTTCACCACAAAAACACACACACACACGTGAAAACAGGCGCACACACACACACACACAAACATGACCGCATGTCACCACTTTAGGGCAAGCTTTTATCAACCTCGGCTGAACATTGATCCTATTGATCGCGTAAAGTCCCTCTTCCCTTGGCAACAAGAATGTTTCTCCCCAGGCTGTCCTAATGGACACAATGTTTCATCCACACATACCAGCCTTTTTACACACAGGTCATAGCTACATTACTGTATGTGGGCACACATTGAGATGTGCATTAGAGTCAACAGGGATCCTCAACCGTTTCGGACTTTGCAAACAACACTTTCTGTCAAATAAAAGTTTTTTTGTTTTGTTTTTTTAAACTGCACATTTGTTGTTGTATGCAGTGATGCTTAAACTTAGACATTTTTGAGTGGAGACATTAATAGTTGCATTTAGTCAATATAACATGTCAAAATGTAAAAAAAAATGACTGAAGTTAAATTAGAAATAAATGACTTTATTTTGTTGTTCTTCAGAAAAAAAGATTCCTTATTAGCCCAGTGTTTTTTCAACTTTCCGTCTGTCATGATCAGATGGAATGATATTGTATGTACAATGGACAGATGGACAGATGTTGAGAAGAATGAAAGTATATCTGTTAGAATAAGATCAGTGAAATATTTGCTCATACTCACAATTTATCTGTCATAATATGAAGGTGCTATTGTAGAGACAGACAGAGGGTGTCTCTTTTATTCAATTTCGTCCCTTTTGGATGAACGATCGTTTCTTGTCAGATCATACCTTTGCTACCCAGTGCCCAACACTGCATGGACAGTACCGGGTCACATCCTGGTCATTGAGAATCACTAACATAAATATTTCTTTATATAGAGATATGGGATTTGAAGTAAAGCTTTAGAGCCACAGTGTGTAGGAAGATTATTAAACTTTGAGGGCAGAAGCATTATTTAACATAACAAAAAACCCCTCATTTGTTTTCAACCAAATTAGCATTTTTTTACAAATGTGTCGGCAAAATCTTTCTTTTGCCCTCATTGTGCCATTGGTATTCGGATGCCTAGTGGCCTCAAATGCCACTTACACCATTTGACCTTATGCCTCACAGAGCATTTCCCCTCAGTCCACTGTCCCTGACAAGCCATGCATTCCTCAGACTGTTAACCCCGCAGTGCCTATGCACAGTTGATATATTATTCATGCTGATATGCTCTTGGCCTCGATGTTAATGCCACAGCGACGAGAATCTGCGTATTCGCATGGTATGCTCGACGTGGCATAGACGCAGTGTCTAAACTTCTGCAGAAGTCTCTTTGGGAATGTCTGTGCTGAGAGTCCCTGCTGAGGTTTGTCTTTTGTTGTCAGCTGAATCCAGGTCTTTCTCCCCGGCTCTAGCCTGGATTAAGGAATGTTTGCTCAAGGCATCGCTTATTGTTTGCAAAGCTTTGCTGCGGTCCATGTCCTAAGAACACACACACACCCCCACAAACATACACCCACACACATCACATGCAAAATGCACATTCTAAAAGCTTTATTGACTAACACTTAGTTTATGTTTTGCAGTGATATTGTAATTAGTATTCTCGTTAGGTACACTATATTTTGACTGTTCTGTTCATGCAGTTGTAATGAATTTCAAATTGAAAGCTTCTAATGTGAGCACAGAAATGCTTATGCTTCTTAAAATGCTTAAATTTACGAGACCAAAATTCTAAACCCTTCCAGTGACTACCTCAGTGTAATTTTCATGATACTCCAATATACAAAACTGCCAGAAAAGCCAACTTACATGCAAACTACTTGCTATGCCTGAAGCCTTTACCAGAAATTAGACTAAAATGTTAAACCTCTTAGGACCTTAATTATAATCTGTAAAGTTTATGGCAGTCTGTCTGTTAGATTATTTTTACTGTTATTTATGCACAAATTAACATATTAAAAACAGAGAAAAACTCAGTGAGTGTCCACAAATGAGAGAACATATGCATCCTGACAAGGAAATTTAATGAGAATCTGCCTATTTAGTTTGTGCACTGGAGAGCTGAGGGGAGTTGCCAGATATTTTGTGTAAGTATTATAAATGTCCCCAGGAAATGTCCTCAAAATATGTCCATGAGTACTTGAGATGACTTGTTACAGATGAAAGTGTTGGACAAGAGGAAACAGCATTTCCTGTAAACACTGACAAGGTGCATACCTTGGAAGCCCTTTGTGCTGGGCTTAAATGAAAATTTGCATTTTTGATCTCTCGCCATTTATTTGTGCACTCTGCACATGCCATGGAAAGAAAAAAATCATTTTTCATCATGGTTGGTGTAACCTAAGTTTGCTTTATTGGGAAGAGCAGATGGTCTAACTGTGGTGGGTTGACACCAGATACAAAATGCCCAAACAATTCCCTTTGTTGTCTAGTACTTCTGAGGGTCTCTGTAAAGGCATGTGTGTTATGGGATCCTAAATTCATCACTTCAGAATGAAAAAAGGCCAAAGGTTAGTTTTATTTTTTAAGCAAAGTCTCAAATCCATCTTTAATCCCAAATCATCCAGAACAAAAATGTATCTGTCTGTGGTAATACTTTGTTTTACATTTGTTTACTGTGTCTCGTGAGAGGGATGATGCTCTGTGAAACATGTGAATCAGCGATGAGTCAGAGTGGGTCAAACTTTTCCGGGCCTGTATTTATATTTATTTGTTTACTTTTTAAATCCCTTGAAGCTAGGTCCTAATCCAAAAGGGAATTATTTCAGATCTCTACTTGACCCCTGCTGCTTTCTGTAATAGGTGTCACAGCTTGTTCATGGTCAACCCTCAATTTTTTTTTTTTTGTTACATAAATAAATATATGAACTCACAGTATAAATCTATATTCCGTTGAAGCAAAAGAGGTGATTTGATAAAAATGTAAACACGGTTAAATATTCTTACTCTGAAAAAATCTGTCTCAGCACAGCGCTGACATTATTAATCACTTTGCAATTTTTTCAGTTCACCGGAGTTGGTGTATGTTCAGAGCACCTAATGTCATGCACAATGTGTGCTTAATTTCAATCTTTCTTGCTTGACCTGCAGAGCATCAGAACTATTTTGGAGTAGATGACAATCTGGTACCTGTGGCAGTCAGCATCCGCAGGGAGAGGCTGGACGATGGGAAGGAGAAAGATGGAATGCAGTTCAATTATCGAGTCACCTTCAGAACCAGTCAGGTAACAATAACACATCAATGTGCATTTCCTTCTGCTCTGCTTGTTGTCTTGACTCAGTGCAAACTATTACTGATGCATGGTAGGAGAAACCTGCGTGATTTCTATCGCTCTATTAAAGACCTGACTAAAA
>JAQLOL010000003.1:7905498-7931094 GCA_029783665.1 Naso thynnoides
CTGCGTGATTTCTATCGCTATATTAAAGACATGACTAAAAGCCAGATCTTGCTTTTAAGGGATATTTTTCTTGTTTCTCATCTGTTGCATTCAGCGAGACATGTTAAGGTCACTCAGCTCAGGGCTCATTCAAGCAGCAGAAGAGTGTAGGAATGCTTCAGTACCCCTGAAAACAAGAAGTGGCTCCTCGCAGCTCTCCGTTCCCAAATCTTCTCCTTGCACCCTAATGTGTCCTGTTATTTGGTGCTAGTTGCGACTCAGTTGGCCAGTCATGCAAACACTGTTGCAGTCTATCAGAGTCAGTGTGACAGTCCTGGCGTGCCTACACCATGCACACAACATGTTTAAGTAACGTCATATGTGCCCACCTACCGAGCATCAGTGATGCAGTTAAGGTGGGTTTCTGTGCAGAGCTCAAAAGATACAAAAAGACAATACAGACTCCAGCCACTGTCCGATCACCTCACTTCTGCCCTCTGCCGAGAGATACAGAAGTATCCTCAGCCGTAGCGTCAGACAACAGACCAGCTTCCCTCTCTCCTGCTGTTAGACTCCCCAATGCATCTTCTGCACTTCACCATAAAAAATTTATTTTTTTTCATTAATTTATAAAATTTTTGTTTTGTGAGAAGCATAAAGGAACTCCATGTAGCACTTTGTTATAGCACCAAGTGGGTGATATGCAAGGAAAAATCATATTGCAATTGTGTCTAACAGATACTGTGACTGCGATGAGTCACGGTAATTTATGTGTGAAAGTTTTATGTAAAAAAAATAAATAATGATAATGATAATTTGATTTTTGCGGGGTTCTGTACCAGACATTCTCTTACAGATGGGGAATAGGATTTGTAGGCCATGGCATCTCTGTAGCACCGCAATGTTTCATTTATATGGTATGTTGTGACACATTTAACCATAGTTAAAAAAAATGCAGCTCCTGAGATTTGGGTAATGCACTTAGTGCTGCAGTAAGATTCCGTAAATATGTCAAATAATTGTTCAGAGCTGTCCTTATGTTGTAGAATGATAAATAAATGAACCTTGCACCTTGTACCTTGTAATTTACAAACTGAGATGCCTCACAGTCCCTGGTGGCACAGAACTCTCCCCTTGATTGATGCTGGGTGGTCTCATCCACTGAATAATTCAGGTGCAACAGATGTGTCAGGCAGGGAAATGTCACTGATATCCAGTGCCATTCTTGCTTTAAAGCACCACTCCCACGATAAAACAATGTATCTGGGTCATGGTAGCCCTGCAAGTAGCACGCAGAAAATGTTTTAACTCCCCAACCACTGGAGCGTCTATTTGCATGCACTCCTATCATTTAGCCTCAGTGCTCTCTGCCCACTTCCACTCTCCCTTCCTCTCTGAGTTTATCAGGTAATCTGCTTTTCAGAGATCCCCTCTGTCGGACAGTCACTGGCTGCTAACTCTCATGTCCACAGTCTGTGCAGATGGGAATGGGATTTATGGGTGTACAGTAAGTGTGATGTTCCAAAAACAACACAAATGTACAGAGTGGGTGTTCTGAAGCTGTTTGGGTTACCATTTACTGGCACATTAATGATCTTAACAGTGAAATACCACTTAACATCTAGTGCTCAGTTACCCTGTGTTAATTATTTAGAATGTGAGCTCCTAATGCCTTCCAATGGAGCTGTAATGGAGCCACTGCTCTAAATAATATGATATAACATTAAGGGATATTATGACTTGCTCACGCAGCAGCTTGCATAAACTGCAAGCCTGATTTTCATTTCCAATATTTTTAATATCAGATGTAATGAGTCAGAAACATCTGGGCACTGAGATTCAAATGAGTAAAATCACTGATTCACAGACATATTGGCCCACATGGAAAGAGTGCACAGACAGAACTAACACTGACACATTGTACGAAGACCTCAAACCACCCACGGTTGACTGGATGAATCTTTTTATCTGCCCTTTCTCTCAGCTGACCACACTGCGTGGAGCCATCCTGGAGGACGCCATCCCATCCACTGCAAGACACGGGACGGCCCGCGGCCTACCTCTGAAAGAAGTGCTGGAATACGTCATCCCTGAACTCAACATCCAGTGTCTGAGGCTGGCAATTAACTCCCCCAAGGTCCCAGAGCAGCTACTCAAGCTGGATGAGCAGGGGGTGAGTACATCAAGATGTCCTCAGACCTCTGCTGATGATGATTAAGCAGCAATCAAGTAATATGTGGATGAGTTTCTTTGTCAGGAACATTTGGGAGCAGTAGTTATTAAAGGGATGTTGCAACAGTTTGATTAATAAGCCTACTTGCTCTTTTTACAGAAGTGTGATGGCAAAATTATAGTTTATGGCTTTATGGGGTGTCATTTGTGGGACTAGTAGTTGTCCAAATTCATTGACTTGATTATCACTATCCATGAACTCACCAGGAAACCAACAGTGTGTCCTGAAAATCTCTGCTTATGGACAAGAAATAGAATATAATTGAAATAGTTTTATTACACTTCAGTGTATGTTCGAATAAAACAGACATAACCTGTCATAGGGAACTTTATTGCTGTTGGGTGGGTCTTGTTACCTTCCGACAAAGCCAGCTTCGCTGACAGAGCCACTGTGACCTCACCCATTAGTTTGTAGAGTGCCGTTTTGAAGCCTTGAGTCTGGCATTGTGGACAGTGGCTATTTTGTTTTTCTTGATGCCAAAAGTGGTCATATTTGCGCAAGATAATTTGCTCCCAATGTCTAAGTGACATCTATTAGACAGCAAGCAACTGCTGTCCAACAGCCACACCCTGAATTATGCATAACTTTAAGCGTTTATATAATTTAAGTGAAAGAGTTCAGTAAGAATTTGACCCCCTACAATAATCAAGAATCGGAAAACCAGGCTGTAAACGTGTTAATTTTTGTTGTAAAGTGAGAGCATTTTAATATGGAGTCCCAAGGATATTGTCTTTTTTTGGAGCCAGCCTCAAGTGACTTTTTTTGGAACTGCAGTTTTTGGCACTTGATTTTTCAGCTCAAGAAGTTGCTGCTAGGTTTCCACCTGTTTTCAGTCTGTGCTAAGCTCACCGGCCGCTGGCTGTAGCTCCATACTCAACGGACAGTTATGAGACTGGTATTAATCATCTCCTGTAACTCTTGGCAAACGGGCATATTTCACAAAATATCAAACTATTCGTTTAAGGAAGCTAAAGTCATAGCTGAGTCACTTTCTTCCACACAGACTTTCCATTTATTGTTTCATTTTAAAGCCATCCAGGCCACATATAAGTATTATGAATGACATATTGATAATATTATGTATATTTTTTTATTAATGCTACATCTGTCTCCTTTTCTGATGTATGCGTCAGCTATAGAAGGAAACAGTGGAGGGATTTACTTCAAATAGCAGGAACCTTTGTCCCATATGTGAGTTTCTTATTATAGATGAACACAGGCTCCCGGGTGGATGCATAAGACAGCCAATATCACACTTAAATAGAATCAATATGGATCTGGCTCTCTCTGTAGTCAGCACCGACTGCTTTGAAACACATTTTCTGCTGATAGGACACTCAAGCTAACTAACTCACTTTTGACAACTTACTTGTGTGAGAGCAGGTGATTTGGTATTCTGCTTGGGTAGCGAGGGATGTCATCTTGTATTATCTCTGTTTGAATAAAATGGCTATTAGTGATATGGGCTCTCCATATTCACAGGTGTCAGAGATGGATTCATTGTGTGATCTTCAAGCCCTTATTTTCTCATCTAATAAAGGTGCAAAATGGAAAGCAGCATGGGGGGATTAGCTCGTGCTGTATTGCTTATCTTACTATCAGAGAATGGGCTGCTTATTAGTTTAATTACATTCATTAGCACGAGCCCACCCTTCCAACTGACAGGGGAGAGGCCCTTACAAAAGAAAGTGTCAGCGGTGTCCCTCTTGTATGTTAAGATTGTGTTCCATGCATAAACAAGAGCAGTGTAGTGCCCTCTCCAAAGCAAGTTGAATGCACTTAGGATGATGACAGATTGTGTGTATTAAATTATCACAAAGTTACTTTGTTAGTAAGTGCTCCAGTATGTTCTTCCTGCCAGATCTTAAGGAGTGGAAGGAGTTTGTTCACCTGCCATAAAACTCCCCATGCCTCCTGTATGAGAGCTTGTCTGCAGATACCGACTTTATTATAAGACTGAAACTGACCAGTGGGGAAAAAAAGCAATAAAGTAATCTAAAAAATGACTTTCAGAGGAGGAGCACCCAGGCTAAGTGGGGCTTCAAGCTCTTCCAACTGGCACTCCTCCTCACAGACCTCAAACTGAACGCCCAGTGGAGGCCGGTCTCTTATATTTGGACATCAGTATTTTTGTACACTCTGTTTTAATCATCAATGTTATGCTTGCTGTGCAAATGTTTAATAGTCAAGCACCCCGTAATCTTCATTTTAACTACGCTGGACTTTCACCGCCCCTCTAATGTGTTTATGTTAGGAAGCTAATATTGGACAGGAAGGTCTGCGGCTCAGAAATAGAGTGGTCTGCCAGCCTGTTTTTGTTTGTTGTTTGAGTGCATAATTTGCTTCCACCGCATGATGTTAGCCTTATTTGAGGAAGTTTTGTGTGTATGCACACTGCTAAGAGATGCTAGTCCTCTGTTATTGTGTTTTGAGTGTGTGCATGTGTGCGAACAGGCTTCTTTTTTGCTGTGAACAGAAAGGACGCCTGGTGAGTGCGAGTGTCCTAGAGCAAGACGGCCTTCATAATATCCTCATGATCAGTTCTGCAGAAAGAGTATCCCTGAAAGCACTGTTGTAGACTGCGCTGTAATGGCCCTGGATGTAAGAAGAGAACAGGGCATATGTGAATGTGTTTTAGATCACAGTGAACTGACTGTGAGCAGATGGACTGGGAAAAGCATTAGGCAGGTTTTGAGTTGTGATATTTTTGCTGATAGAGATCACAAAAGATACGTTTTTCTAAGAAATCCGTAAAATGTGTATCAGTTGTTTCCCTCTTAAGCCTAAAATCTGGGAAATTAAAGTTATTGTTTAATAGAAAGAGTTTATCAGCTGCATCTGCTTCAGAATTAAAAATGTAATTTCAAGCTTTAATTTGTAATTTGAGATAATAAAAGCAGGAATCAGATCAAGATAAAACAAGCCTGCAGCCGTCTGCATGGACAGCGCTGCTCCACATAATAGAGTTTAGTGATAGGAAAGACAAGAGGTCAGAGGAAAGCTGCTAATCTTTACCGCTCAATAATGCTGAACAAATTACTCTTTCCTAATCTAAAAAAAATATGTTCACGACAGGGTCCGCATCATAGTATGAAAAAAGAATAAAAGCACGACTTTGCCTAATTGTCAGTGCTGCCAGTCACGTTTTGCAGCAGCCTTCGAACAGTCAACAGGTAAAGCCTTTGCAGGCCCATAAATCACTCCTCATGCCCACAGCGACAGCTCAACTCTCAAGTATGATTCAGGCTGAGGTGAGATTTGTTCCACAAGTTCAAGAGAGTCCTAATCTACCACCTACCGAGGCTGTTACTGCAGTGCCAGAAATCACCTCTCCCTTATGTAAATCAATCCCCTTTCGTGACATTGAAACTTGAGGATTAACTTAGTGACTTTATGCAGTTAGCAGAATTTTCCCCCTTCATTTTTCCACACCTCTACATCCCAAATCCTCCTTTTTAGATCTTGTTGCTGTGGAACTTGAAAACTTGCAGCAACAGCAATAGATGTTTGTGTGATGGTGCATTGTGATTGCAGCCAGGTTTTGACAGCCACATTTTGGATTTTTTGCTGCATTGGGACACTGCAGTGCAGGCAGATGTCACGGCTTTGAGTGTATGTGTGTGTTGTGTTGTGTTGTGTAAGGACACCACTGTATCCCTCAGGTGCATCTTAGAGCTCTCCAAGGGGAACATTGTCCTCATTTCTCTCTCAGCTCATTAAGTATCTTTCCTTCTTTGCATTTTTCTGGTGTTTTTGTTAAAAAGAGTGAGGGGGGCAAACAGTTTTCAGTACCCTCCAGCTCTGGATAAATAGAGGGAGAGGAGCATTTGGGAAAAGAGACAGTATTGCTTTCTCACAATTTATGCTAACATTTTTGCGGAATAGAATATTTTAGCTAATCACAGATCCGTTAAATGGGATAGAGCTTTTTCTCTACCTTATTAGAAGCTGATGCCCCCAAAAAGCACATCAAAGGCAGTTACACAATGAGCTGCACCTCAGGAGCATTACTCATCTGGGTGTTATGTGTCCTGATGTGTTTGCAGTTTTCAGGCAGCACCGAATTTGCACCAAAGGGCATCGTGATTGTCCTTGCCATCGGCCTGTCTGTTAAGAGGAGCAGGAGGTTAAGTGAGCCCGTATAATGCGGGATAAAAAATAGAAGACCACATCATCGCACATCATGCCATTTCCACCGGCCCTGATGGTATAATAGCTTTCCGTCACCGGAGGAGGTTTCGTGCAGGGCCGAATGCCTGACAGAGGGAGTCATCATGGCCATGGTGTCAGGAGCACACTGGGAACTGATAACCTGTGATGGAGGAAAAAGACAATTCCAATTTGTTTCAGTGTATAGATCATTGGCTTTCACATTCCCAGAAAGCTTTTCATTTTGCCGCATTGACACATTTACCCCGGGTCAAGATGAGGCTGTCCTCAGCTGTGAATACTGGGCAACAGGTGACAAATGCAGGAGGCTATTTTTTCATCTATTTTTTTCCCCTCTTTGACTCGCTTTCGCTATAAGCCATGAAAGATTCATGTCAGTGAAGAGGGCTCTATCTCTCTCACTGTGCAAGAGGATTCACTCTGGATATTTTATTCCTTCTTGTCTCTTTGTGAGACAAGTTCATATCAGAGCTGTCATTTCTGGATAATATTAATGCAGACAGTGAAAACCTGTGAGATTTGGCTGGCTTGTCTATGTCTATGAATACTCCTCTTTGTGAACAATCTTTATTGCGGCTGTCTTTGTTGAACACTGATTGAATTAAGAGAGTTATTTGGTGGGTATTATGGAGATCAATGTTTTTGCCTTTCAGGTCCTATCTAGTATTTCATTGCTACATTGAGGACTTTACCAAACAAAAGTATAGCTCAAGCAATTGTTTGCAGAAAGGATCAAAATGCTATTGCTGGCAGCTTATAGGGTTTTCTGCAACAGACCAAAGCTATCCTGCTATATGTCTTCCTTGTTGCTCCGCAGCTGCTCTTAAGTAGCAGCTATTAGCTTGGCTTGATTTATGCACCGCTCAGAGCTCCTGAGAGTTCACAGTCAGGCTTCACAAAAGGGGATTTCAGCTCTCTCCTACAAGGGTTATAAAGGCCTTCGCATTAGCTGTGACATGATGGAAAGTGGGCACTCGCATGCTTTGAGTGCATAATGTACAGTACGTGTGAGTGGAGTATGTGATACATATCGGCAACAGGAAATGATACTCACTGAGTGTGTGCGTATGTTCCTCGTTGCAGCTAAGCTTCCAGCACAAAGTAGGAGTGCTTTACTGCAAGGCGGGCCAGAGCACAGAAGAAGAGATGTACAACAACGAGAGTGCTGGACCGGCACTGGATGAGTTCCTGGATCTGCTCGGCCAGAGGGTGCGCCTCAAAGGCTTCACCAAGTACAGAGCCCAGCTGGATAACAAGAGTAAGATAACACACACAAACTAAATATTCATAAAGTGAAAGCCCACACAAACACACACTCTGATCCTGGTCAATACAGCCGATATGAGTTTAATCTTGATTTTTGTCCAGTTGCATTATCAATATCTTAAACAATGGCCTTTTGTCATGAGGCTCTGGACCCTGACTGCCCTGTCCTGTGTTACAGCGGACTCTACAGGCACACACTCTCTCTACACCACCTACAAGGACTACGAGCTGATGTTTCACGTGTCCACCATGCTCCCCTACACACCCAACAACAGACAGCAGGTAAGTAAACTCTATACATCACTCTCTGTCCCCTCCAGCAGACCACCATGTTTGCTTTTATTGTGTGGTGAGTTGTTTTTTAATGGTGATAATGGTGGTCCCTGAGCAGCTTCCTCTTTGGATCTCTTCGATTCCGGCTCCTTTCAATCTTCCCCAGAGGCTCATTTTGCTACAGTAATGACCCATCAGTTGAGAGTATGAGGATTGCCATGGTAACAGTACCCCATAGTAGGATTTTAATCAATGCTTCCCTGGGGGCTGGACCTGATTTGGCATTAGCTGGGTCTCTGTGTCTGTCTGTGCTAACAAGTGGAATTAAGTGGATGTGGTGGTGAACTGGCGAGCAACGGCCTGATAGAGTGGCTATTACAGAAGTTCAACATAGTCTCTGCACTCCTTGTATGGAAGTACTTTTTGAGCCCATTATAAAAGCTGTGGGTACAACTCTGCAGAGATACTATCAGTGAAGATACTGGAGGAGGTGGTGAGTGAGTTAGGGGCAGCATATAAAGTGAAACACTGCAGAAAGCTAATCTGTCCTGCACATCTAAAGTGACGGATTGGTGGAATTTTTCTCCTCCTCCGAGTGTATTTCATGGAGCGAGATAGTTCAGTTTAAACCCTGGTGGTAATTTGTCAGCTGGCCCGAGTGGAGCTTGCCCAACTCGTCCTGTCATCCTTTTCAGTTCACCTCTGTATCCTCTCATCCTGCTTGTTTAAAACTCTAGTTGACCGTCACTGACAACTGTATAGCAGACAGAATGAGGTTACCCATCTACACACTCCAGCAGCACAAGCAGTGTAAATTGGGTTTGGGGGAACGTGTCTCCTTCACAGAAAAATACCTAAGTTGTGCTTGTGGAACGCATCTCCCTTATTCAAAAAGCCTTTTATCTTGATTTCAAACATAAAGTCAAAAAAGCAAAACATTAAGCTGCATCAAAAAGTGGATCTGTAATCTGTGTTTAAACCTCTGTAAACACTTTAAGCCTGATTTATGCTTCTGCATTGGCTGCATTCAAAGCCTATGCTGTAAGCTACGCAAGTGGCATATGCCATTGAGAGCATTTGTACCTGTATGTCAGCATGTCCGTGTAGGACTTCCTGGATGTGTTCTTCATTACCATAAACAATGGCAAGAGCAGCTGAGCGGAACAGGTCAGAGTTGGAGCTGATAAACATTGAATATGAGATACTTTTACATCAGAAATTGCAATGCAGAAGGGAGAAAATACGTCAGAGGAGATAGTATGTACGACCACTGAACAGTTTGAGAGGAAGGGTGAATTGTTGTCTTGTGAGTTTACCAAGCAAATCATTGTGGTCTGCATCGCTGCGAAATGCAGTTACATTTCTGGGGAGGTGCATGTCAAGGTACTGCAAGGTACTATATTTGATGCCCTTTCATCTTATATTTGACTCAGTTTCTCTCCTTGTTTCTAGTTATTAAGGAAGAGGCACATTGGCAATGATATCGTCACCATAGTATTCCAGGAGCCCGGGGCCCTTCCTTTCACTCCAAAAAACATCCGCTCCCATTTCCAACATGTGTTTGTCATCGTCAAAGTCCACAACCCCTGCACTGATAACGTCTGCTACAGGTAAACAGAACAAGCACGCACCACGCCTGCAATGCCATTTCACTTCTTACCATGGGATAAAAGGCAAACTGATGTCATCAAGATAATTTAGGGGAATGTTTGTCTTTAGATGTTCTTTGCATGAATGCCTTTATGCCAAAAGACTGTACATGAACCTTTAAGAGCACTTAATTTGGAAGAATAATAATAATAGCCTGCTGAGTGCTCTCTGTGGTTTCTGTCATGACTTCATAGTAATGTGCTGGAATCACAAGGCTCTTTTGATCTGTTCAGAGATGATACAGTCATTATCTTCAGAGGCACCTTGAAATTATGAATTATGGCTCTCTCCTTGAGTGTTTCTGAAGTCAAGATGACTCTCGTTAATAACATAGCATTTGTTGAACAGAACAAGATAAGTCTGAGCTCCAGAAATAATTTCCCTGAAAGCCATTTAATTTCGACACTCTTCAAATGGCTGCTCATTATATGTACAGTTCAATACTCTTTCACTTCCTTTAGTTTCTCTTAACTGTCATCACTACATTTGATTCACTGGTTCCACCCTTTTTTCCAGCGTGGCTGTGTCGAGATCTAAAGATGTGCCTCCCTTCGGCCCCCCTATTCCCAAGTCTGTAACTTTCCCAAAGTCGGCAGTTTTCAGGGACTTCCTGCTTGCCAAGGTCATCAATGGAGAAAATGCCGCACACAAGTCAGAGAAATTCCGAGCCATGGCGACCCGTACACGGCAGGAGTACCTGAAGGACCTGGCTGAGAACTTTGTCAGCACAGCCACTATTGACAGTGCTGTCAAATTCAGCTTCATTACCCTTGGTGCCAAGAAAAAGGAGAAGGTGAAACCCAGGAAGGATGCACATCTGTTCAGCGTGGGTGCAATCACCTGGAGTGTCTGTGCCCGGGACTTTGGCCAGTCGGTGGACGTGGACTGCTTGCTCGGCATTTCTAATGAGTTTATTGTGCTCATTGAGGAAGAATCGAAAAATGTGGTGTTCAACTGCTCTTGTCGGGATGTCATCGGATGGACCTCAGGGATTATGAGCATTAAGATCTTCTACGAGCGTGGGGAGTGTATCATGATGTCTGCTCACGACAACTGCGGAGAAGACATCAGGGAGATGGTACAGAGACTAGAGGTATGATCATTAAAGACTCAACTGTAATAATCTCTGTCATTTTAGAAAATCTTAATATCTGCCGGATTAGACCAAAGGTAACAGATATTGTTTTATGAGGTGTTCATTATCAAGAATTACTGGATGTGGAGGTCTTTGCATCTGTTGTTTGCTTCTGCAGAGACCTTTAATTCCTGATTATGGACACCTCGAAGGACATCATCCCAGTTTTTACCTTGGCCACATGCTAAAGAAAAAATAATTAAAACAATTTATATTTTCATGGTTTTTTAACCAAAATCTAGCATTTTTCACAAGTGGTAATGTAGTCTCCGTGGTAACATCTGGGGGTCTGATCAATACCTGGAACAAGCATTGCCACTCCTTAAGTTCTAATGCAATAGAAACCACATTCTCTACTCCAGTAAATAGGAGAAACAATCCAGACCATGGTCTAAGGAGGGTCAGCTGAGCCTGTGTACTAAATATTGCCCATGTCCTCAGTATCAGTGTCAAATCATACTATACAAAGAAAAGAAAAATTTCAGAGAACAAAAGACGCAAAGTCAGTTTTTTAAACTTGGCGTCCACCTCACAGAGGGAGTAATACATAATTTGATATCTCTGTGGCAAATTGAGGGTTTTGTCATAAGTTGGCAGGCAGCTTATTTTTGATATGATGAACATAATGGAGACACAATTATGTGATCATACTACTCATACAAAAACAGTAATAATGGAGTGGCCGAGGTTCTGTCCAGGTTGGCACTTCAGCAAAAACATGCACTGACCTTAAGCCTCAAATTCAGCCAGATATTGATGATACTATTTCCTGTTGGTGAATCTTGGCTGTATATCCCCAAGCATGCTGCCTTCATCTTAAAGCAAGAGAACGTTTGGATCTTTGCTCAGCGGCTTTGTTTTCTCTGAATAAGTAGCTTTTTCTTAGCTTAGCTTAAGTCCCAATACCTAAAAATGTTTTGAAAAAGAATTCTCCAGGATATCCTGCTTAAAACATGACCTTTAGGCAACTCCCATAAAACACAGAGCAGTAGTCTGTCATTTGAATTGCCCAGTAAATCTGTTATGACTGTTTCACACATAAGCTGAAAGGAATATGAAGGAAAACAGTTGCCTTTCCTTTTAATGGTTCAGCGAGGCATTTTACTTTGGGATAGTTGTGGTCCGACTGTGGTGAAACAATGCATTCTACAAATATTGCTCTTACCATTGTAGCTTTACTACTTACCACAAACCTTGTTATTTTATTTTCATCATTAAGTCAGCAGACCCATTGCTTTTTTAACCTATATCCATCCTGTCAAGTCTCATATGTTGTAACTCTACACGCGCCAAGCTTCCAGTCTTTTATTTTCTTTCCTCGTGTTTCTTTTGCTGCCTTTTACCGCAGCATTGTAAGAGTGTGGCAGACAAAATCAACCCAGTGCTTATTTGTTTTCCAGACTCCCCCGTCTACCTGGTCCTTTCTGAGTTGTACAGAGATGTACAGAGTGTCTCTTAAATGTGAGTTTAATAACGTCAAGAGAGGATTATGGATCTCCTGTTGATAGCTTTCTTTGGCTTGTCACACATAATCAGCAGAGAGGTACAGTCAAATGTTTAGGCCACGAGTACAGATGTCGTCCTTTTGATCGGGATAAACACCAAAGCCGATGTCACTCCCTGTGGCAGTCAGTTAATTTAATGGAGTGAAAGATTAGTGATGTGATTACAGCCCATGCTTGATCTTGCAGATGTCTAGGTGCAGGTACAGGAGGAGGCAGCTTAAACAGGACACCAACCCAGTTTCGAAGGGAAGAGAGGAACACAGACGCATTTTTGGGTCTGACTGACTAAGAATAGAGGACACTTGGCCTCAGACTACTTGACTCCTATGGAGAGCTGCCCTCTTGGTCCAAGTTTTCTCATCCTCATTTTGTAAATCTGTCTTTGCCATCTGTGCAACTCATTGGCTATGGTTATATTGTGCAATTTTTGGGGTCAGGCAGGTCCAGGCACCTTAAAGTCCAGAAAAAATAGGCCAAAACACCTGGTTCCTCAGCCTGGAGTCTGGCATCTGATGCCTTGTTTCCGCTCCTTGAGTAGTTGCATAGGCTTGCTTTTCCTCCTCTAGTTTCCACAGTTTGTTTACTGAAACTCTAATCAGGCAACCCTTTGTTTTCTTTAATTACCACTGAGGTTGAATTCCGAAATCCAAACCTGCGCGGAGCATGACCTTATTTCTGCCTGCATATTCTCCTCCACTTATCCCTTTGGCACCCTCATCAACAGTTTCAACATTTTCAACCGACCTTAGCCAGCTTATCATTGGTTAAGCCAACACCATGGAAGTAACAATCCATTTCCTGCTGAAAATGTGAACAAGAACTTCATTCTTCTGAGACTTACTGTAGGCAGAGATAATTACACCTTCTTTATTATCCCCTCACCAATGAAATTAGAATGAGTAAAGTGGGGATCCCAACCACCAAAAATCGCTATATCCTGGAGAAGTGTTTACCATACTTAATCTCACTGCAAAAGGACATGGATGTCACTCAGCGTCTCCTCAACTCGTCATAAAAAAGTACAGTGCAGGATATATTAGCATTTGTGATTAGCCAAAGGACATCACTCCCTCTTTCACTATGCTAATATTCTCTCACATTTGCAGTCCGACCTCCCAAGGGATTTGTGAGGGATATTTTTCAGGGAAAAGCTCAGAATGAAAGGATAGCTATTTGTGTTACTCATGCAGACAGTGGAGCAGCAGCAGCAGGCACATTTGGGTTTGAGCTGACCATGCATACTTTGTCCCAAAGGTGTCTGTAATGTCCCAGAGGTTGACTCGCATCATGTTTCATTGGGAGGATTTACAGGCTGCCGGACTTGTGATGTAATGTGAACCAGAAGGAACAGATTGCCCACTGTAGCACACAGAGGAGCCCAGTGTGAGAGCACAACTTAAAGCTTTGCGAAAACGCCCTGCTCTCCAGGGTGTTGCGGAGCTGGGTGGCCGCATGTTCGCCTTTTATGAGACAAGTCATTTGGCTCGGGTGCCATGTGTTTTATGAGTGGGACTACAAATAAAAGCAAATGACTGTATCTGATATTTTAATGATAGAGGAGGCAAATCAGCATGCTTAAATAAGAACAAACTGTGATGACAATGAATGCTTCAGTACAGCTTCCTACATATGCTTGTGTAGTTTATGATGTTGACTTCATAATCCATTACTATACAATAAAGTCAAAATGCTTGGTTGAGTAATTGACAGAAAACAGACTGACAGCTGTTTTTTAGAAGTGATTATTATTTCATGTAGTTTAGTGTACAACCAACATATCAAAATAAAAAAAAAATCAACTAATTTATATGTAACAGCAAAAAGCAGCAACATTTCAATCAATGTTTCACACACAGAATGATTGATAGATTGCCTTCCTTGTTGCCGAGTTCTTGTCATTCAACTGATTGATTGATTAATTAGTAACAATTAGTAAACTTCAGAACTGCAGACATTGATGTCTTGCTAGGGCTGCTCTTGCCCTATAAAGAAAAATTGTGCTTCAACACGTTAAAAGTAATTGTACTAGTTACAGATATTAAATCCTACAAGAATCACAAAAACAAAGCTAAGACTGAACAAATGGCCTTTTATTTACCAGTCTGTGCTTCACTTGTTTGAAGTTCGGTGATCTGCCAAGGTTTTGTCATGTCTGTGAAACCTGCTGGCACAGACGATGTCATCAGTGTCAAAGCTGCTTCTGACTGCCAGACCTCTCGCTCAGGATCAACGCCAGCAACGCTACTTGACAGCAGATTCGAAGCTGACACTGTTTGTTTCCTCAGGGCAGTGTTGTATTTTATGTCACCAGTCAGTTAGGGCCAATCATTAGGCTCTGCGTGGAAACACTTTGGTCAGCAGGACACACACACACACATGCACACACGCACACACGCATGCTGATACTGCCACACGTCACGTCACCATCCTTATTAAAACAACTTTACAGGCCACAAATTCCTCCAATGAAATAATGAGTGTCCTGCTCCCCTCAGCCATTATGGATTGGGGCCATTCAAAGGAGAACCTGCGCACATTCATTTTTGGGATAGCCTGAATAAAGGGGTTTAATGAAGGCATTTAGAAAGCTATTATTTAGGCCTAATGAATTTCTGACAAAGGGCAGTTTGATTCATAGTCCCTTATACCCAGGCCAATGTCTTCCCCATGCACAGGCCATTTACTTCCAGCCTCCAGAGAGCTTTTGGACTTCACATTTCCAATTTCTTTTGCCCTTGATTTTTTTATGCAGAGTGATTGCTCACTTTGTGGGTCACCTCACTAAAGTGCTCCTCCTCCAGTTTTGTCTGTCTTTGAAAAGTGAATTTTGCGCATTTATTTATTGCCAAACTGAGACTGTGACTTTGCCTGCGACACTGACAGAATGAATCCTTTCCCCGGTTAATAAAGTTTTAGGGCGTGTGTCACTAGGAGCCCCATCATGGTTGTCTTGGGTCCCCTCTCGCACAGCGGGGTAGGATTCCTGCTAGTGTGAGAATCTGGTGGAGTGTTGACAGGCCATAGTCTGAGTTAATGTGTCCCTGAAGCCAGCTGCCACTCTGAGGCAAATGGAGGCAGTCAAGCACAACTGAAGCAAGACTAATCTGATGGTGTGATTAAAGCTCATTGGATGCAGAATGAGTTTTTTTTTTCTCAAGTAGTGTCACAAGAAAACTTGTTTAGTCCTAATGTGTTCGTACACATATATGAATCAGTCACCAAGGCGAACTTGAATAGACCTCAGTTGCATGTCTGCATCTGCATTACTGCTCAGTTCAATGGTTGCGTGTGTTACTGTAATTTTGCTGCTGATGCAGTTGGGTTGCATGAACTTCAGTTGAACCTGACTTGCATTAAAGCAGAGGCTTAGCCGAGGCCACTGCTGAGCAAAGTGAGAAGCTTAATTTGCATGCAAGTGCATGATAGGACAAGAGCCAACTCTAAGTTTCATCCGAGCATGCAATTGGACGAGTAGTGACATTCCAAGTTTCAATTTGTGAAATCGCAACTCTCTGGCTGCCGTCTCCAGAAGTGAGAGAAAAAGGATCAGAAGATCAGTGTTTCACTTTAGATGTGAGCAAATCCACTGCCACAAGATGCAGATATGTGTTGGGGTGTGATTTATTTATTTTTTTAAAGAAATTAACTGTTTGATAGATTTACTTCCCTGAAAAAATCAGGTTCTTAAGGGCCAATGTAATCCCATTAGAGTGGTGAAGTTGCGCCCCTCTACTTCCAGGCCATGGGACCATAATTAGGAAAAAATATGGTGTCAATGGACAGAGACAAATTATTTTTTAATCCTGTTTAAATTGTGCTACCAATTTCAAATATGTTTGTCGATTTAAAAGATAATTTTGCAAGTCAAGAAAGTCGCAGTTTGTCACACAACTGCTGGAGTTGAAAATCTCTTTTCTCTCTGCTCTTTGAAAATCCTCATTTAGAGAAACTACACATCTGATCATCGCGCAAGTGACATCTGAACAACAGTCTCTTACAGAACCGACTAACTCACTGTTTGCTGAGCTACAGCTCTTAACATGCCCATGCTTGTAATGATTTTTCACCTCTTGCAATCAATTTTCCCTCATTCTGGAGGAATGAAAGAAACTGTGCTGTAGTTACAGTCATGTTAGCTTTGGTGACGCCTATCATGTGAGACAAAAGACATGGTTCACTAAACGGTTTCACAAAAACTAAGTGGTACTTAGCTATCTTCACAGCAAACGATGACTTTATTGATTTGTAAAATTTTCTTTTGAAATGACAAACATCATATTCGAGAATGAGGGAAGAATTTAAACCGGATCAAAGAATAATTTGTCCCTGTCCAATGGCTACTGTACAACATTTTTTTGAAACAAAGTCCCGTGGGGTCCACCAGAAGGGGTGTGATTTAGCCACTCTAATCCCCACCCACAAAGCCACTGCAGTGAAAGTTTCCCAAAAGGCCGGTGTGGATTAGTATGCCGTGCTTGTGCTCTGTCTCTGTGCAGCTAAGGTGTTAAATCAGTCAGCTCAGTGATGTGCTGTCTTATCAACTTTCATTTTAATAGTTTCTTTGAATTAGCCACACTAACATGCTCATGCAGATAGACAGGATTTTTACTCTGCTCTAATAGTATCATTCTTGCGTGTATATGTGGGCGTCTTGTTTAATAAACCCACACAGACATTTATTTGAAAAGATTCAAAGGAGACAATGTTAATCGCTACTGTTGGAAAATTCTCTATTAGCTTGGAAAGCTCTTATTAAGCCATATTAAAATCACTCAGCTTCCATTTTTTCTGTTTGCCATCCCATGATTTTTTTTCCTGTTTTCTCAGTGTGATTGTGTGCAGTCTATTGTCCATTTCATGTGTTTTTATGCCAGACTGTTTCTAAAGCTCTGCTCCTTTTATGTCTCCAAATCAGTGATATCAAGATAACACTAAATTGTTTGTGGTTTTGGTTCCAGATCACCACCAGAGGCTGTGAGACGTCAGAGATGACTTTGCGTCGGAATGGCCTTGGACAGCTCGGTTTCCACGTCAACTTTGAGGGCATCGTGGCCGATGTGGAGCCCTTCGGCTTTGCTTGGAAGGCAGGGCTAAGACAGGGCAGCCGACTGGTGGAGATCTGCAAGGTAGCCGTCGCTACCCTCACCCACGAGCAGATGATTGACCTACTGCGCACATCCGTCAGTGTCAAAGTGGTTATAATCCAGCCTCATGAAGACGGCACCCCACGAAGGTAACTCCTCAACTTTGTTTGCTTGGTTTTACTTGAAAATGAGCACTTTCCAGCAAAACTGCAGAAAAAAAGATGATTATCAAACACATGCAAAATTTTTGTTGTCTTGGAATTTCGTATGCCCTGCTGTGGTTAGGGAGACAGAGAAGCAGGTGCTCCTCAAAAATGTTTGAAGTCATAACAGAAGAGTTGCTTCTCCTCATTTTTCCATGCAGCTGGGGTAAATTAGCTTGACATTTGCACTCATATTTGAGATGATTAGCATAAAGAAATGCTTACATACTGTTTCTGTTGCACATGGGTTGATGTTGTTCTTCTGATTTCTCTGGAGAGGAGCCTCTCTTTGTATCGATGTGGCTTTGTTGCAAGAGAAAGCTCCAGCAGGGCTGCAGAGACACACAGACACGGACAGTCAGCGTTTCCCACTAATGATAATGAGTGGAGCTTTTTGATTAATGGCTCATTTGTCGCTGCCATTGTCTGACAGCTCACATTTACAGATTGCTTTTTTTCTAACCTCGCCCAATCTCCTATTCACCAATTAGGATGGGAGTGTTTGGCTTTTTAGGGGCACACACCCATGGGGAGACTCCATCGCTCCCATTACAAAAAGGGAAAAGCATATTTCAAACGATCTTTTGTGACGAGAAGAGATGAAGGTCTGTGCAAAATGCTGGTTCTGAAAGCACATCTGCTTGTTTTGTCTGTGAGAGACAGACAGTCCTTTGAAATCATATCCATCACTCTTTCACACTCACATTTTTGACATCTTTGTTTTGGTTGTGATTCAGGCTGACAGATTTGTGTACTAGTGAATGCTGTTCCCACTTTGTGGTGGATAACCACAGCAGAATGACTTCTTTGTGCAGAGATAAAACCTCCACTTAATTCCACTTTTTGGTTGTGATGTTTCAGGTAATGCTAATGTTTCTAGCTAATAATTTAAATTAAAAACCTGTGAATGATGTGCATTTACAGATAAACAAAAGTGTTGGTTGCTTATCCATACCTTTAGAAAATAATATTAAATGCAGCCTTGATAAAAGTTCTGTATGAAAACAATCTTAAAAAAAACCTCATGTTTGCAATGTGGGTTATTATGTCAAAGAATGTGTAGTAGATTCCTGTTTAACTGAGTTTCAACTTTGCGTTTGGTCTGGCAACAGAGGAGTAACATATTTGCTCCCCCAGATGGTCGACTGAAATGCCTCGTCTGTGAATCCAACACAGCAGCCACTCTGGCAGAACCAGCGTCTAATCCTCTTACCACGATCTATGATGATACATGATGATACAATCATAATCGCAGTTCAGGGAAGCAGGAAGCAGACAAAACAAACATCTTCCAGAGCTGCTTCTGTGTCGACGAACGTGTGTCCAGCTCCCTGAAGCTGCGGTTACACAATGGAGGATTCTGCATTTGTGCCAGTGGAGGACATCTGGCTTGTTTTCACTGGCACCATTGAAGACTGAGAAGATTTTTTAGACAGCCAATAAAAGATGGTTTTCAAAAATACACATGCTGCATAGCACTGTGACCAAAAGTATGCATTTTATCATGCTGTGTCCGTTATGGGTGGTATCATGCAAAATACACTGGGCTTGACCCATATATGGCGTTGCTAACAGATGCATCTGGCAGATTAGCAGGTCTTACAGTACAAGACTATACTGGTCAGAGCTGTTGAGCTCTACTGGGAGACTTTGCCGTCTTACTGGCACACAATTTCTCATCATCTTTCCCTGAGAACCGAAAGGCTCTCAAGTGAATTTTTTCTCCCAAGGTTCCAACAAATCGAGAGGTGAGAGGTCAGGTGAAGAATCTCAAGGGCCCTCAACTCTTTTCGCTGCTGCGTCTTTGAGTTGCCAAAGTGTTGCAGTCAACAATAAGTGCTCCAGTTTCTCCACTATTATCTCAAAGGAAAGGAATTCAGCAGGGGCCCAAAGGCCCCGGTCAATCCCCCTGTGGCCAGAGAGATGCGGGTTACTCTAACAACAATGGACAAGAGTCTCTGACCTCCAGACAATGCACCCTGGCTCCATACTGCTACCATGATAAGGAAAATGTTTTTATTAGCGCATGTTGGGACTAGAAGGAGAGCGTTTCCTCCTTAACTGTTTTCACACTGTCATAATATCATTTAGTCTTGATTTCATTTTTCCTCTAGATTCAGTGAGAATTAATGCTGCAAAGAAAATGTAATGAAGAAGTAACATTTAGACAACTGTACAGCACCGTTTTGCTGCAAACCTCCTAAAGCTGCTAAACGGTTTTACCCTGCTCAGCCTTAAGCCAGTGGAGATATGCCTCTAATATTAGCCTAACCTAGCACTGTATTTATTTACACAGGAGGAAGGATGTGGTTTTAGCCCGGTGTAATACCAGAGACTTTTCCATCATCGCCCTAAAAAGCTTGAAACAAGTTCAGCATGTCGCCTTGGATCAAACTAATGAGAAAAAGATGAGAAAGATTAGCTCTTTGAAACAGGAATGCAATGTACAGAACATGGCAGTGACTGTATGTTTAGGTATATGGTCGTGAGAGCTTTGAGAGTAAACAAAAGGATCAGTGCAATATGGACCAAAATGGATGTTTACCACAAGCAATGCAAACAGTAACAGACACATGAAAACCTCTGTGCTGTCAGAGTATTAGACTTTTGTGTTTTTATCACAACACATTTTAGGCTTTAAGCACAAAGATTTATGTCTTAAAATGGTGGGTAACCCAAATTTAAGTGGGTTCAACCTGCACCAGCCCCTTGCTGATAATGAGTATTGCCTGTGACATTCAGATGGCCACTTGTGACCTTTCCTTTGAAGTGCCATCAGACTTGTCATCGCAGATTTTCATCTGGACTGAAGTTAAGCCGGATTTCTCACTTCCCATGCCGACACCTTGTGAAAAAGAGCACCGCTGAACCAAAACTCAGAGACCCCGCATCACAAATTGCTCGGCTTAATCCCCTCACATTCTTCACAGGAGACGTTTTTCTCTTTAGATCACTATGCAAAGAAATCCCTGAAAGGTTTTTTGGCCATCTATGCACTTTTCAGCACACCTTATTTAATGAACCTCCTGACAATGGTTTGCAAAGGGCTGGTGGAGGTCACCACCTCTGTGGCTCTTTGCTGTGACATGACTGTGGGAATGGATTAGCATGTCCCTCAGTCGCTGGCCATGTCATTAGAGTGACAGCTCTCTGACTGAGGTCTAAGGTCCCGTTGTCACACTGATCTATTGTAACTCATTAAGAGCCAATGGCCAAAGGAGCTGATTGTTCACAAGTGGCCACATACCAAGCTGAACTCCTTACTTTTAACTAGCACTGATGTTATTTTACTCAAGTCAAGTTTTGGCAACTGTGGTGTCAAATTATTTCCCCCAATATGTTGGACATAGCTGTATTTTTAGTTGAATGAATGTTGGTTTTAAGTTGTAGATGTTCTCCTTCTCTTTAGGCTTATGTAGGCCATTGTAGTATAATTTACAGCCCCTCTCATTTAGCTGGAAGAGTGCAGCAGCAGTTTTTGTTGGAATCAAGAGGAAGCAGACAGTATTATTTCTCACCAGTTCTTGGCTTCCTCCTCTCCTTATGGCAGGCTGGATGTGTCACAGCCTCTCCTCCACCACCAGCTTCCATCTCAGGTTTAACTGTTGACCAAACACCCGTTTCCTGCTGTGTCTCCATGATTTATACACATTGAGCCAAAGTCCCCCTATGCATTACAAACAAGGAGCACATTCCACATATATCAAACCAATACGAAGGGAATTTCCACTCCCAGCTAAACTTGAAGGGGCTCTGAAGCAGTGTATCAGCACCAAAATTTACTTTGTCAGCTTTTGGTCATTCTGGTGCAAAACGCAGAGCAAGGGACAACAGCGGAGACCTTTCCTTTTGACAAGCTGTTCGCTTGGTTTAGCCTCTTCAAGGAGTAATGATGTGTGGCAGTGTGGCATGACCGCACACACACAGTTAATCAAGGTAATGAGTGGGCTAGTAGCCCTGTTAGTAAAGCAATTGACCAACAATCTGGAGGATTGAACACTCTTGTTCCCGTCACTTTGGAAGACCTTAAACAACATAATGCAACTGAGTAGGATGTCGATTTTATCTGTTTAGTCACAGGTCTCTGAGCTCCTTATATATAACACACACTGCAGCCTCTCCTAAAAAGATACATTTCTTTATCATAAATAGACATTTCTGATCTTCTGCTGCTGTAATGTCACTCATTACTCTCACTGTCCCATATATCAAACCAGTGATGCATGCTTCATACATACAGTAAATGAATTATGTAAACTGTAGCATGTAGAGGACACCATTGACGGTCCTTCATCATGAATGAGGCCAGCTTGCTGGTGACATTGACCAGATGTGAGAGACAGGCGAAATGGTGGAGGAGGAGGAGGAGAGGGAGGGGGGAGCGAAGGATGATCTTATAGTTAGATCTCATAACACCCCCAGCTGCACTGGGAGACCGGCTGGAAAACAGCGCAGCCACCCATGGCCCAGTTTGATGAAAAGGTCTCTCTGAGAGGGATTACTCGCCCCCTCCACCGCAGCCTTTGCAATCAGCCAGCGCACCCTCATCAAGCTCCGCTGTGTGTACATGTATGACCACAGCAAAGTATACACAGCTTTCTACCCCCAGCGGATTCTGGAAAATAGACTTTGGAGGGGGAGGGCAGTGTAATCATTAGGGTCATGCTTGAGATGCTTTCAGAGAGCTAGCAGAGCACCCAGGCTGTTTAACCCTGACCCAGCACCCTGTAAGCCCCCCATCCGTCCAAACATACACACCAAGCCTCTCCCCAGCCCCAAAGATTAATGTTGCATGAAATGGCATCACAGGCCTTGTCCATCCCAGAGATCCTCAGTGTTGTTAGCAGTAATGGGATGGAGATGGAGGGAGGAAAAACCTCCTGTGTAGAGCCACTCAGGGGAGACCCATATCTGATTAAGTGGCAAGCTGAGATTTTTGGCTCTATTAAAATGGACAAAGTGTTTTCCAATGTTTTCAAAATGTCTCCGATGTACCAGTAAACCCTTGGTGTGTACACACAACTGTGTGTTTATTGTTTACACACTCTATCTGGATGTCTGCCTCAGGCTAGATATTTCTGACAACATTAGTGGGTTTAAGTGTAGTCATCGTCATACAGTACAAAGAATGGAGGCTTCACCTTCCTCCAATTTTTACAGAGGACATCAGGGTCTGCGTTGTTCAGCATCAAGTCCAACTGAAAATGATGCACCTGTCTGGTAGTGCAATGGCAAAATGTTTCTTAAATCTGTAAAATGTTATTTTGAAAAAAGTAATGTAATACTATCCCGCAACTAATAATCATTTTAATGTGGTGATGTGAAGTTGTTGGCTGATGTAATAATCAGAATGACTAACAATGAATTTTTATTTTAGCTTGTATACTCTTGTTATTTACTACAACTTCAATGATTATTTGTCATTTTTAAAACTAAAATCAAGACATATGCCACTGTAGTAAAAAGAAGACTCATTATATTGTAAAATAAGGAAATTGATTTTAAATTATTTGACCGTCGATGAATGTGCTGTGCTGTCTGTAGTAATTACTGAAACTTTACCAGCTGTTGCGAAATTGTCATCAGATATTAACTGCTATAATCAATAATTTTGTATCAGTAAAGGAAGAAATGACATTTATTAGGGTCTCTCACCATTCTCTTCAACCCCGCTTCCTCAGATAAACACAGCGCCACTGATAAAGATACTAACTTGCAGGTGAACACTAAAAAGCTAAGCAACTAAATGCTTGGAAAAATATCAGTGAATACTGCGTGAAGCGGTGAGCTGAGATCTAAGGTGCTACTATGAGAAATGCAAGCTGCAATGCAACTAGGATGTTACTGTAGCCATTTGATTCCCCTGTGTGACCTTTAACCTTCTCTGTTTTCCTTCCTCCCTCTCAGGGGCTGCTCTGAGCTCTACCGCATACCCATGGTGGAGTACAAGGTCGACAGTGAGGGTACACCCTGTGAGTACAAGACACCCTTCAGGAGAAACACCACCTGGCATCGGGTGCCCACAGCTGCTGGAGCACCTCTGTCCCGAGGCTCGCCCACGCAGGGCCCTGACCGCCTGCAGTGCCAGCAGATCCTCCAGCAGCACCA
Organism: Naso thynnoides; assembly: GCA_029783665.1. Taxonomy (NCBI): domain Eukaryota; kingdom Metazoa; phylum Chordata; class Actinopteri; order Acanthuriformes; family Acanthuridae; genus Naso; species Naso thynnoides. Next base: position 7,929,105 of record JAQLOL010000003.1, read on the forward strand.
GGCTGCCATCCCACGAAGCACCTCGTTTGATAGGAAGTTGCCGGATGGGTCCAGGTAAATAACGGTTATCTCCAACTCCTTTCCAGATAGGTTAAAAACAGCTCTTGGGACTTGGAGTGGCGGCAAAAGAACACACATTCTTTACTCAAGCATTCACTCGTCCCTTCCTCTACATTTGAGTCTCCCTCTCTTGTCTGGTTCTTTTTAATACCTCTTTTACATCTTTTTAGTCATGACAGGTCTGTCATTTCTGACATGTACTGACTGATACACCAAAGAATTGTCATTTCTATCTGTTGTCTCATCCATTGAGGTTGATGAAATAATCATTAATTTAGAGAAGGGGGTGCACAGTAATGCCAAATAAAAACTGATAAATACTCAAACAAATGCCTTAAAACTAAGATAACCAGCCTGTTTTAGAAATGTTTGGAGCGAAAAGACAGATACGTGTGTTCAGAGATCCTGAAATGCTTAAGTACAGTATCAAAGTATTTATGGTTGGTTATTTCCCACCTCTGAAGACTTGTAATTAAGATGGTGATTAATATGAGTGATGCTTCATCACTCATATTAATCAATGACAGTGAGATAGCAAGGTTGCATCAAAAAAATATTACCAGACTATGAATTTACAATATGAAATAAGTTTTTTCACTCACACAAAGGGGAAACACTGCAAGAGTTTTAACAAGATTGTCGTTATCTGCCTGAAGAAGAACAAACTCTGATTTGATCGATGCATGTTAAATTTCTCTGAATTTAAATTCCCTATAAAAGGTTTTTGATCATCGCATAATAATCTCAACTTTCAGTCAGCAAGAATCTCTTACCACACAATCTTGTGGTATGTAAATTAGACTTAAATTTAGCATTACACAGATGGCTACAAATTTTCCCCTTTTGTGCTTTGTTAGAGTGAAAATAAATCTATGAAAACATCAAGATAAAGTCACAACAACATTTACTGTTCTGCAAAGAAGTAAGTGAAAAAACAAAAGCAAAAAACTGATGCTTTTAAGACATTTTTTGAAGTTAAGTGTTTTACTCAATGTTTTTGTGAAAGCTATGCAGAGCAAGGCTGGCAATCAAACATGATGACGCTCAAAAGATTCAGTCCTTTGAGATGAAATCTTTGAACTCTCAGCCTTTCTCGTTTAGAAAAGAGCCACAGTAACACTTTGAGGGCTGTTATTGTGTTCAGTTATTTGCATACATATAAATGGAGCATTTTAGTCCAATGAATTCGCGGCTTCGCTTTCATCTCCATTTTAGATGATAAGGCCGCGCTCAGACTTTGTTCCTGTCCTAGACTGTGTCTCTTTTGGACATCTCCATTGAGCCATGTAAAGCAGTGATTTGTTCATTCTAATGGAACTGCTACAGTCATGATAACCTTTGCAGTGTGTCACACTGACCCCCCCTGGTGTTGCCTGTTCTGACTATACCGGGATAATGGCTGCCTTCTCTGCCTAATCAGAGTCCCTGGCAGTGGGAGCACTCCATTCTTCTTCGCTCGTTTCTTTCTCTCCGTATCCCTCCTACTCGAGGCTCCCTCCCTCTTCCTGCACCCTGCTGTGGAGGAGGTGATGAGGACACTGACACAGCTCAGCTCATCTCATCCAATTACTGCAGAAACAAAGAGAGTGCTCTTCCACGGACCACGATATGTAGCACCCCAGAGGGAGCGGGAGGAGAGGAGGGGGACAAGGAGCTGGAGGGAGGGAGAGAGACAGGAGGGTAATATTAGACAGTCACAAAGCCTGTTCAGGAAAAGAAGAGGCAGTGTGATTTTTCTCTTTTTTTGGAGGGAGGAGGGAATTATCAACCACAGGTACATATATCCCGAGGGGAACGCTGCAGAAAGCTGACTAATTTAAAAGATAAGAATTAAGTTTTTTATTTTAAAAAGTACACACACACACATACACACGTACTCTTAATTCTACTCACATCAGCAGGCAACACTCACACACAATCATTAAACTTT
>JAQLOL010000003.1:7931194-7954271 GCA_029783665.1 Naso thynnoides
TAAGTTTTTTATTTTAAAAAGTACACACACACACACACACACACACACACACACACACACACACACACCCATACCTTATACACTAAATTGAAAAGGGAGGTTTTGCTCCAACATTGGAATTCTTTTTGAGTGCTGAACTCAAAATCCATTGAGCATGTTCAAACAAAATTAAAAGGTAGCACATCTAACATTTCTAACACTTAGATCAAAATAGAAAAATGCGCATCTCAGCTCAGTGCCTTCTTCAGAGCATTGGGACACACTAAAAAAATTAAATGAGTGAAATGTCAGTATTTTGTCCTCTTCAACTTTTAGATTTCTACCTTCAATTTTTTTTAACGTACCAAGTAAGCTGTTACACTTGAACAGGTGTGTGAAAACTGTTTAGCAAGTAAGCAGAGAAATCTAAACAGTGATTACAGGCCAAAAGTAAAAAAAGATTTAAATCTATATCATTATTATTATAGGAATACATATACGGTTAAATTTTTGTATATATGTTTTTAAGAAACAAATTTTTAAAAATGTTTAAAAAAGTCAGTTTGAAGTAACTGATTATTAATTAATATAGGTAGGTAAAAGTAATGGACAAACTGTTAAAATAGTTAATATAATAGTAATGGATAAATGGGTCAATGGGCCTCACTTACTCAAAGTGGTACTTGTACAAATGTAGTTCTATATAATTAGTAGTATTAAATTACATCCTGGGTAAAATCAACTGAACATGTTTGGAACATGACAGGTGGCATCAATAAAAAGCTACTTGAGTTCCTCTGACAGAGCTGCAGCAGGATGTCTGACAGAGAAGTTTGGGAACGACTGTTCTATAGGATACGCAGGAATCTTGATACCTTAGACAAAGCATCATCACATCCACACACATAGCTGAATCCAGACTTGGCACCGTAAAATCTGACACCTACTCTGCAGCCAACTGAGACCCGCCGCTAATCTCTGTAGCTTCAAATGTTATTGCAGCGCAGACAGCAAAGTTATGTCCAATATTCCACCAGAACTTTATGTTATGTCAAGAGAGGAAGAGACTGAGAACAAAAAGCAGCTGCTGCTGTTTCACATTAAAGTGCCTGGACCCAGCTGAGGAGACTAACACTTCAGCCGGCGAGGAAATGTAGCAATTCGGCCAAAGCGTTCGATGATGTGTACTGCGGCTGAGTTATGACAGCTCAGTGAGTTTCCCATGGAGGTCCTTCAGACAAAGGAAACCTGATGACAAAGCAGAACGGGTTGATGCTTAGACTTTGTCTCTTTCTAAACCAATGTTTTTCATTTTGTTTTGTTTTTTTTAAATAAAATGTTCTTCCATATATCTAATCTGTAATTTCCCTTCCTGCTCCTAATTGTTTGGATATCTGTGATAAAAAGCAAAAAAGAAATACACCTGGGACACAGTTTTAACTCATCAAATAAACAATAAGATAAAAGATGCAGAGATGAAAGGAGTATAGAGTATTCAGCTCGACCAGGCTTGAGACTTAATGGGAAAGTCATCCTGCCTATGTTGTTGCAGTCTTATTTCCGTCCGGTCATCCAACCTACTTTGGAGTGTTGGTTGAAAGGAAGGCCTCCAGGCAGCAGCAGATAGAACTAAATCCACTGTTTATTTTTCACTCTAGACTGTAGTCTGTTGGACTGGGCAAAAGGAAGCAAAGAAACCCTCTTGTCTAACATTAAATCAGGTCTGGGCTTATTGAAAGACAACAACAAACACTTTGCATAGGTTGAGCTAAAAAAAATGGTCAAAGTTTAAGTATACAAATGAGTAAACATTTCTGAATGTATTGAATGTTTTGGTGGCAAAGTCAGTTGGGATTTGTAATTGCTTCCATAGAGAAATCCACTCCTTTTGTCTGTAGGCACAACATTCAGAGAGCTGAAATAGAGTATTTAGTTTTTCTGTATGTGTGGATGTGGATGCAGTAATTATATGAGACACACATGTTGACCATTTTTAGAAAATTATAAAGGTTTTGGCACCATGACTACTTGGTTAGGTTTAGGGAAAGACATCAGGGGTGTGTCTTGTACTGAAGTGAATTAGTTTTTGGTAATATGGTGTCTGATTCCTCAGCTGGACCCTTCTCAAATCTATAGGCCACTTGAAATGCACATTATAATCAACTGGCAGTTAGTTGAATACATGTGACTGGTTTGTTGAAAGAATGTTGTTGAATATTAACTATCACACTGTTCACATGTGGCAAAATATTTACTGATAACTTGTTCAGTGTCAACAAGGTACTGCCAAATTATAGTGTCATCAATCAATTAAATAGAAAAATTTCAATATGCCACATGAAAAGATAATTTAAGAGCTGAGGGAAGTTTGTTTAAAAGCAGAAATCTAAGGCATCCTCTTACATTTAACACACACACACACGTGGGGCTTCACCATCTGGGTAACACACTCAGGCTTATTGCCAGAACTAATCTCTGTTTCTGTTTGCCTTTGGAGAACAAGACACCTCCTCCATTACTGACAGTTCTCGCATTTTCTTAGAGATTATCCACGGTGCTCACATGCAAGACACTCTTTACTGCAGTGACACCCAATAATGTAGTCGTGAACAGTGGACACAGTGAGGGAAAGAGGTGTTTCTAGATGGTTGTGAAATTTCAGCTTCTAGAGTCAAAAATGCAATATGGACCTAAAATATCCAAATGTTAAAAAACATACTGTGGAGTAGCGCATAAACTGTTAGTATAGCTTTACTTGACTGATGGAAACATTTGCAGATTTCTTCATTGACTGCTGGATTGACTGCTTCTCTTTGCTTCATATTACTGAATATTTTGTGGTTTTGTACCTTTGGTTGAACAAAAGAAAACATTTGTAGATGTCACTCTGCTCTGGGGAATTTTGATAACAATTTTTCACTATTTCTGACAGACTAGGGCTCTATGTTTTATGCTTTTGCCCCTCTGTGTCTGCAGGACAATGCAGGATATGGAGAACCCCCAGGTCACCTCTTGTAACAAGGGAGACCAGCACTACCGCAGCTCCCCCAGTAACCAGTCCTCCTCCAGTGATCCAGGACCCTGTGGCAGCAGCACCTGGTCCCAGCAGCCTGGATACGATGGGTACGGGACCACATCAGTGTTACTTCTTTTGAAACAGCCTCTATAGAGTCCCTCCAGGAACATGTGGCTTTGCAATAATGAATGCAGCTACAATCAGTCCCAGCTCTCTTTCTGAGAACTTGCAATTTTGCAAAATGACAGCAATTTTTCCACATGAAATGACCAAATCATCAGCGCGTTTTTGGCCAGCCGTCACTCTTTTTTGTCGGAACTGATCGAACAAAACAATAAAATTATGCCTGCAATGGTCTAATACGACATCCAGAGCTCAACAGAGGGAAGATGATGGAGGATGATGACTTTTCTGCATGAGATTATTTTCATTTTACATTCATTACCATATTTCCATTCAATCATCACAAAGCTTTGGTTTCCTGATTTTATTCAGAAGAATATAAAGGCCACCTCAGACATGAAAATCCATGCCAACTGCAGTACTTGGCAATGTTCTAACTTTGAATACATCTTGCTCTTCTTTTCAGGATATTTAAAAAGGATAAGCACTTAAGTATAACAGGAAGTTTTTATAAAGAATTCTGTCTTGTTCTTTGGTATATCCTACTGCGACTGAAGTGCCACTTAAGCGAACTACACTGTAATTTTGGAGAAAGCCTTTTGAAAAGAAAGTTTCTGGCAAAAATGTTATCCAAGAAAACAAAATTCTGCTGAGAGGAGCTTGTAGCCTCTGTCAACACGACTACAGCCACCACAATTTCTTTGTGTCATCATCATTTTTCAGTTTGTTTGTTTTGTCCTCTCTACAGCACATATCAATATAGATCTCTTAAAAAATATTCAGAGTGCTCGTATGATGGTTGGCAGAGCAGCATGGCTTCAGACTGCACAGACATTACATCTGTCAGGCGGAGTCTCGCACATGAGCAGAATTCATCAGAGACCGATGTCTGTCTGTGAGTAGTTACGGACCATGACAAGAGGCTTAGCTACACGCCGCTGCTTTTCTGTCAGAGGCCATAAAAGTGCAGTGAACTCTGAGGGATCACTGCGGTCTGTCAGAGCTGCCACACTGCAGACCAACAGACACGACCACTGGACGACTGATCTCCAGTGAGTCTTTGCGAGAGATCAGGAGACACTGCGGCCTCTGTCCGCCTGCCTTAACCTTTATCAGCTCTTTAAGGTTTAATTAAGACTCATTGAAAAATTTACTGCTCCTTCCCTTTTGTGAGTGAGAGTGAGCGAGTGCCTGGCATGCCAAGTGAAATGAAAGGAGGTCTCTTGTCAGCCTTGCCTGGTTGCTTCTTTATTCTATTATAAGCTCAAGTGATTCGACCTTAAACGATCTTGAGCTAATTGCCGTACAACTGTTGTTAATCTATTAGAGCCACTCTCTTACTAGAATACAGAGTTCACTCTATTGTCAGAAAGTGTTTTACAGCCGTTTTCCTCCTCTTTCTCTTCCCAGGTGTCCCTCCCCTATCCTCCATGAGCGGGCAGGGGACATCCAAGGGGTAGAGGGAGAGATCCACAGGGAGAGAGAGCCCACCCTGGAGAGGACCCGGTCTGCAGGTGAGTGTGGTGGTCTTTCATCTAACAGTGCAGCCCCACCATATATGAACAATTGTATAAATGTATCTGCCCTCTCTGGCCAGTCTCTTGTGGGCATGGGAAAGTCTCGCCATTCACACAATCCCCCAGTATAATAAGCAGCATTCATATTTTTAAAAACGGCTAGAAATGGCTGATTCACATGAACAATGTTTTTGTAACCAGGACATTGCCTATAAAAATCTGTTGTTGCATTGATAGATTATCAGCTAAAGATATAATAAGCACTAGTCTGGCTTTGGTATTTCCTGGTTGGACACACAGCTGCTTGATTGGGGATGTTGATGTGAGCCTTCTCGTCACACCACCAGCTCGATCCATGTCGCCAGTTATCACAGCATGCACTTTGCCATAGAAAATGAGTGAGTGCGAATTTTCTGACTGGTTTACATATAGTGGGGCTGTGTGAAGCGGTCATGATTTCAGGTGTCTGTTATATCTAGAAATGTGATGTTTTACAGGCACTCATCAGTTTATCATTTCTTCTGTCAATAACCGGTTCTTCTCTACACTCAACTTTTTCTTCTCGGTCCACAGAGGCCAAATGGCATATCCCTTCCACCAAGATCCTGAACCCTCTGAAGCAAAGAGAAGGAGGGAAAGACTCTCCCAACAAGCTGTCCAGGGTAAATGCCTGGCCTACTTTAATTTCACTTTGACAGAAGCTGCCCACATGGCATTTAGAGGCATTTAGAAATTCATTTTCAACTTACTTTGAAGGGCAGAAAAGCTTTTTGATGCAGTTTATTTCATCAGACAGACCTGGTTTACCCTACATCACTGTTTGAATTATCGGGCTGAGGTCAAATTGCCCTTGTTTATGGGCTCTGCAGCAAGCAGCAGCTCAATTGTTGGTATTCAACCTCATGTCGTCCCCTCTAGCCTCTACTTTGCACTTATCACTTTCCCTTCATCAGCATGCTAACAGGCACCTCATCCCATCGTCATTTCTAGTTGTCTCACACTTTCCTAGGACACATTTTCGTAGAAGGTTGAATATATTAAGTGTCTGAGCCTCTCATTCCCCCCTTTCTCTATATTCCCCTCTCACTTTTTTTTTTGGCCTATTCACCATCTCTCCTTCTGTCTTTTATTTCTCCTTTGATGCCGTAGGCTGGCACACACAGCTAACATCTTTCAGTGCTTTCAGTCAGTGTTGCATTAACCCAGGCCAGTAGATAAAAATTTAAACCATTCCCTTGGCATTCTCTTTTCAACTGCACAGTCTAGTTTTTTCAAATCAGGCTTGTTGTGTTCGATGTGATGTGATGTGATGTAATTTATGTTACTTTCTTGATTTAGCATCGTAAATCAAAGCCCAATAAAGAATACTTGAGGTCTGAGTTTACATTCTCTAATTTAGCATCAGTGCTAACCTTCAGTAAAGGCATGTTTTTGATTTAGCAGTTGAATGTGAGGCTGCTGATCTATGGTCAGCTTACATGTCAAATTAATGATCATATACAAGCGTGATTACTGATGAAACTACAGTACAGCTGTTTTTGGGACCAGATCGTGCAGATCCCTCACATAAGCACTAACATTTAAAATCAAGTATGTTGCATGCTGCATACTCTGTTTGCATTCCTTCCGGTTACTGTCAACCAGCCTTACAGTATCTTAGGCATCACAAAAATAAGCTGTCGCCTCAGTCAGGGACGCATGAACTATGATGTAGCCTGATGGGTCAACCCGTCTCCCTCTGGTGCACCATGCGTGTTAAAACAACCATAAGAGGTTTTTTTTGCAACTGCTGTCTGACCTTGTCTCATGTGCTGTATTTCTGTCTCCTTCACCTCTCTTGCTCTCTCTGTCAACCAGACGGGCGATAAAAACTCAAGCCACTCAAGTAGCAACACTCTCTCAAGCAACGCCTCCAGCAACAGCGACGATAAGCACTTTGGCTCTGGAGACTTGATGGACCCAGAGATGCTGGGCCTCACTTACATCAAAGGGGCGTCCACAGACAGCGGCATCGACACTAATCCCTGCATGGCTCCTGGGGCCAGGGTGCTGATCCAGGGCAGGGTGGGGGAGCCGGGGCACCCTTGGGTATCGGAGCACCACGAGGACGGGGTTTCAGAGGAGGATCACGGGAAACTTTACCTGCCACAGGGTTATGCCTCTGCCATCATGTCAAGTCATGTGACAGAGGGAAGCATCGGAGACCTGAGCGAGATCTCATCACACTCGAGGTACAGGATGAGTGTTTAACTGTTTCCCTCAAAATTATGTGTAGCTGCATATACCTGCTGTTTCCTTAGAGGCATGTTTGGGGGTTGCAAAAATGGTTTATAAAGAGGGATGACAAATAAAAGGAAAAAGAACTGAGTGATTGAATGGAAAAACATAGCAAATGTTTTCATACAAAGTACTAAGGATCCGTTTGTTGTGTAAATTATATGCTATGACCTTTTTATCACTGGATCTTGATTTTAACACCTACTGTGTAGTTGGAAAGACAGCTTTACAACACTAAACAAGGGAGCATCTTTGGAAGAATGGTGTCTGTTCCTCCAGCAGAGTTCCAAATATGTGTTGAGTCTCTGCAAAGAAGCACTGCAGCTGTTCTGCATGCCTGACACTTTGCCAGGAGATTTAGCATTGTTTTTCTTGAGAGAAAACATATTATTATTTTGATTTTGGACTCCTATAGAGCAGATAGACACAACTGACAGAACAGTAAAGTCTGTAGATCTTCAGAAAACTGTGACTCGCACCCTCTGTCTTCTCATATTTTCCGCATTCTCTCAAAACGGTCTGTGTTGGTTACTCCTCCCCTTTTCCCTCATGCATGCCTCCACTTTACGCCATATTCAGAACCTCTTTACTGATAAAATGTTACTTACAGCTTGCGCTCCACTCTTCTGAACAGGACGAAGCAGTTTGGGAAAAGCGGTTTGTTAGCAGCAGTTAGGCTGTTAATCCAGCTCATGAGGTCATGCTGACGAAGTAAATAAATCCACATGGAATGAATCCATAAGAAACAGGAACCCTATCAACTTTTGTCTGGTGCTTGACTCTTTAGGAAAGTTTAACAAAGTTAACTGTTCTTCATTCACCTGACCAAAAAAAAGAGAAAAAACACTTTATTGGAGCCATATTGAACAAAGTGCTGACAGTAATCCATGAAGCAGAGAGCAGAGTGCAGCGTTGTCTGAGCAGAGCGAGGTAGGGGGCAGCCCTGTGTGCACAAGCTGACATGCCTATACAAGGAAGACCAGCAAGCGTCAACGTCACTGAAAAAAAACATTTATGCAAAATTATGTTAGGCTATGGCATTGTTTAATATGAGTATCTGACGACGTAACAACATTTGTGGGTCAGAAAAGATGGAAAACATAAGAGGTCTCCTTTAACTGATCACCAATTTCAAATGTTATTCTGATGTTTTTTCTTCTCTTTGGGCAGTTATGTGATTCTGTTGTGGCCTAATTCTAACATATTGGCTCATTGATTTGCCCCCAGAGAAATAAATAATGCTCTTTTCCTGGTATATGGCTCGAAGCACAATCCACTGTGGTCAAACATGTGGATTACATTTACCCATGCACCACTGCTTCCTCGCTTTTCAGCCCGTTATCTGTTCTGTTAATCACACAGACACTAGCACACGCACAATAGGGTGGTTGCAGACCTTTTTACCCAGCCGTGCTCCCTCGTGCCTGACCCACAGCCTGACTCATCCAGCTGTGCTGAAGCCAGCGGGTGGGGCTAGTGTCAGGCTGGAGTAACATGGTGGGGGGTTTCATCACACCATCATCCAAGTCTTCCTTACCAGACTGGGGCCCATCTGGGAAAGCGGAGAGGTGTCACAGAGGGTTGGCCCTGCAGCTACTCGCAGTCTGTCTCTGTGAAATAGAATGGGTATCTATTTGTTTATGCCACACAGGATTATGTTGCCACAATCTGTTCATATCATTGACCTGTTTGGGGGGCGTCAGAACTGTCCACTCCAGGATGTCATTCAGAAATGAGTAAAGAACCCATGCCATCACCTTGACTACTCCGTTGCTTCCAACCTTTCATGTAATGGTCTTTGACACCTGAGTGTCATCTGAACAAACAGTGAAGCAGCAGGAGCACATTTTGCTGGGTGTGGCCCCAGATGGTCATGAATATGGAAACAGAGGATGTAGCGCCTGCAGCTAAAGCTGACTGTGATGTCTCTGAGAATTTTAGAAGAATGTTTTGTGTTTGCTGAAAGTTTTCCAGCGGACAAAAACATGTTAGGACCAAAAGGTGACGGCTTTATGGAACAGTTGAGCAGCTGACAGATGAGTCGCAACCAGGCAGCTGACATGAAAACAATCTGAAAATATAGATGTGCCATTCAAGGGGACTTCTTTGAGTTGCAATGGATGCAATTAAGGTTTAAAAAAGATTGCAGACATGCCAGGTGCTGCAGCTCATTTTCACATAATTTTCAAGTGTGATACTTTCATTCTGCATAAATCTACCATTAGTTGATTGAGGATGTAATACAGAGATATGAAGTTATTGTAAGTACTTTGACAAAGGTGATCATTAACATATAAAAAATTAATCTGAAAAAAGTTCCTACTGCTTTTTAGAAACTGTAACTGAAACATCAATAAAACTATTAAGAATGTCAGAAATAGGCATTCTTCTTTTCTCTATAAATTTTAATTTGATCATAATTTTAAGGGCCACAAAAAAAGAACCCTTTTTCCCTACACACCTTGTGATATGTAGCCATGCAGTCATATTTTCATAAAGTATTTTTTAGGCTTTGAGAACCAGAAATCAGAAGAAGTCACAGTGACATATATTTCAGAACCTCTGCAAATAAAGCTGTCTCCATACCACTGGGAGTAAGCAGGAAAATACGCTTCCTCGTGATTTGAGTGCACTGACCTTTTAATCTGGTTTGTCAGATGATATTTGACGAAATATTGAAAGGGCAAAGTTCAGCAGGAGTATGCACATGATAGACTGGATGTGAGTCATTGTCCAATGTAGGTTAGAGATGAATTAGCGTGACTGCACTCTGTGAAGAGGAAATGATGTCACTCTGTTAAAGGCATTGAGCTCATAATGATCACTTTAAGTTGAAAAATCATCCTGTTATTTCTCGACATCTGACTGGCTTTGCTGGTCGCCTCTCTCATTTTTTCATTGTTAATGTTTGTTTATGCTTCAATGTAGTTTTTTTCCCTCTGCTTTCACATATATTCATTTTGGTCCATTTGAGTTACATTATGCTTTATGTTTTTTTTTGCTGTGTGGTCAGTGGCTCACACCACTCTGGCAGTCCCCTGGCTCGTGGTGCCAGATACTGTATGTCCACTGACTCCTCCAAGGTGTACACCATCCCCCAGACCAGCAGCTCAGGGACAGAGCCAGAGCCGGGGCCAGGGCCCAGCTCAGAGGCCTGTGGACAGACAAGGCCACAGCCTGGTTGCAAACTTTCAGTGGGCATGAAGACGACTGATGATGATGATGATGCCCACAGCACTGAGGGACCTCCCAGCATTTCAGAGTGTGGGTGAGTGTGTGTGTGTGTGAGAGAAAGAGAGACAGAAAGAAATCAAGAAAGGGAGTGTTTGATAACATCATTAAATGTTAGCTGCTGTACCTCTAATATGCCACAAAGCTAGTACAGTTTTGACTTCAGTTCAACAACATGCATGGAACAACATCAACAACTCTTTAATCATGCGAACTGGCCTCATCAGCACTGCATTTTTACTGTAGAGCTGTTTCTCCCCAGACCCACTGTTGCACTAGAGCCAGTCCCATTTCAATACAAGGGTCTACCCCCACCCCACCCGATCAGCCCACCCAGTGTGCATAAACTGGCCTTGATTGAAGCCGACAGCCACAAAATAAATAAGCTCAATGAAGCCGCGGACATAATACACTTGGCACATGTAACTTGTGGTTATTGATCGCTCCCATGAAGCCGGGTCCCCGTGGACTGCCTCCTCAGCCTCTACCAGATCAGCATCTCTGCTGGGAGCCAAAAAAAAAACACGGTCCACACACAACAACACACTGCTGTCACACATATAACCAAAGGGCACCTGCTACAGAACAGCCTGTAGAAATATGGCAAAGGATGAGGAATGTATGCCGTCGCTCAGCCAGGTGAGGAATGAACCATGTCTTAGATTTTATATGAGCAGTGACGAGTGACTGTATCTGTCTCATGATTAAATGGTTTGCTGTAGAGAACAGAGAGGCATTGATAGTGAAACTGAGACACAGCTTTGGCAGCGTGGGTATAGATTGTGTGTGTGTGTGTGTGTGCTTTTTTGAAGGTGTTTGCATGCAAGTTCGGTGCATATTTTGGAGAGAGAATGTGAGATCCGCCCTGTAACAAACCCCCTGCTCTAACTCCCAAGTAATTTCATTCAGGCTGTGAAATTCGCCTCTTATGGGCTACGTGATTGATCACATGCACTGAAGTCATCTTCTGCCGACTTATGAAAAAGCTCTGTAATTCAGTTACCCTCCCTACTGTTTGTTTATATATTCTCGCTGTTTTATTTCCTCCTTACATAACAGCGCCTCTTGATGAATGGCCTAATATTACTCACAGATATTGTTCTAACATAATGAAGTTTCTCTTCCTCCTTTCTAAAAAGTTTTCTCATTTGCTGTAACACTGTGTGTGATGCAGGATGTGTGTCAATGCTTCTAACCCTGGGCTGTTTCTTTTTTGCTCCTACTTCTTGTTCCAGAGGAGCGGAGAGCTTGTTAGCCTTCCTTCTCAAAATGCTGTCTGAACGCTCAAGGTACACAGTCAATCAAAGTCAACCCTGTGGCCCCCAATCTGACCCAGCCTGCTCCCCAACGTATCCCCCACTCCTTTGTCCCAGACCACTGCCCCACTTGTCTGTCATAGCTGGTCTAAAGTGCTAGCCGTGCCATGTGGCACATGCTGAGAGTGGAAGGCAACTAGCTGTGCATCAGTGGTTGTGACATTTCTGCTGTATCTCCTTCAGACCAACCTGCTGTGTTCCTTCCATGAAATACTCCTTATCCAACATTCTCTCGGAACTCCTGGAGCTCTGCTTCCGTTAAAACTGTGATCAACCTTATGTGAAATTCTTAAAATTTTGCAGAAACAAATGTAGAACAGTCTATGTTTTTGTTAGTTCCCATACATGAATAATCAAGCCCAAGTTACCTCAAGTATCAGTGTTAAGTATAAGTGTTTGTCTTGCAACAAGCAACCAGGTGATCAGTGCACCGCAACTCTGTATTCATCATTTTTCAGCCTTTCTGGTGAAGTGGAGCCCTGTAGCAATGATTGTCTGTGTAACTTTAATTGCTCATCTACCGCAAAAGAAGGGACCTGAACATCAAATTTCAATTAAAAAATCTGCTTCCATCTGCCATCAGTGCATATTTACCTTTTCGATAAGCCAACTGTCTACCTAAGCTAAGAGTAAAAGTTGTTTTTGATTGGTTTTTTTTGTCATTTTTCAAATTTCAGCCATTAAAAATTGTGTATTTATAACAGGTGAATGAAAACATACCTTCTATCTTTAAGTCCATACTCAGACCTGCCGCACAAGAAAACATTAATTACACATTGTAGGGATTTAACAGTAGCACATGTGCACAGTAGAATAACATTTAATTACAAAGATGTGAACTTAAGCATTGATTTAATCTTTCCATAATTATTGATTGATCATGTAAGAACAAACTGGACAAGAGCTAAATAAGGATACAGAAAGAAAAGAAAGGGTTTGTCTTTAATGTTTTAGCACCAAACCACCTTTTTATAGAGCTCCGTTACTGCACTTTTTTTTTCTGGATGCAGCCTTCAGATTAGATCAACTGCTTTTAAACCAGAGATGTCTGGGATAATTTAAAATGCATCTGGCAATCACAGACGCAACACCTGTCTATATGTTTAGGGCTTGATTGCCGTGGTGCCAGAAGCTTAAAACATGGTAACTCTTAGCCCTGGCGTCTCTAGGTAACCATCGCATCCAGGCTGTCCAAACGTCTCCCCTTCGATTCCCCTTGTGGCTATCTAGCAGCTGCCAACAACGCTTAGTGAGTCACGCTCATGGGCTGCTCATTTAAAGCAGAGATCTTACAGCTTCACAGCTTCATCAGTCAGGTCTTATCCTCCCTTCACTCCGCCCTCCCCCCACATACTCAGCATTTATAAAATCATGTAAGTGTTCTCAGAAAATGCCACACTGACAGCCATGGCTGCCAAAACTAAACACGTCACCTCTTGTAGGCCCTTCTCCGACCCGTCTAACAGCTCTCCTGTCCTCCTTTGTTGTTGTCTGAGCACCCCGCTGGAGTCTTTGGTTTGCCCTTGTCTCTGGATGTAATTGCTGTCCGAAACCTTTTTTCCTTCCTTCCTTCCTTCCTTCCTTCCTTCCTTCCTTCCTTCCTTCCTTCCTTCCTTCCTTTCTATCTATCAAAGCACCTGGCTATGTTCCTCACAGTCTCTTTAATCATTTGTTTGGCAAAGTGAGAAGGTACAGAGTGGGATTGGAAGTAAACCCGTCCCCAGCTCCCTTCTCCAACACCCTTTACCTCACGTTTACCTCACTAGCATGTAGCAGGGAGGCACCCGATGTTGGCATGCTAAGACGGATCCACCTTAACCTTTGGTGTCATAATAATATTATTTTCTAAACAGCTGGACCCAAGCTGTGATGGCCCAAGGCCTCCCATGCAGGCTGTGGCTTTCATTCCCCTTCTGATGAGCTCTGCTGTTCTGTGCCCTTTGTATTGTCTACAGGCAGCTGTATGCACAGGAGGCTGCCTGCCGGCTCCAGGCTGCTGAGCGGGATGGAAAATCTCTGCAGAGACTTTCAAAAGAAGAATACCTTAAAATGATGCTGCCTGACAGCCCTCCTGGAGAAGACAGGACTCGGAAGGTGAGGTCATTGTGGCCGTCTGACCTACTGCTCTCTGAATTACATGATAATTGAATGGTTGTAATTGTAAAGTAATGATTGAAAGCATTACTACATGACATACAAAGGATCTCCTGCAAACCCCTAAGGCTATTTTATCATTCTTGCTAACATGCATAGTACATACAGACCTGAATAAGAGCAGACAGCCGCTTTCTGTAAAAGCAAGAAAAAGCAGGACGAACATCTGCTGCCTATCAGCTATCACTGCTGCTGAGCGCCACAGCTGATAGGGCTTTTCTTTCCCGACACAAGACCCTTTCAGTCCCCACTGACTGACACAGAGTGTTTGGTTAATTTAATTTATAACGGAGGCCTGGGTTTGCTCAGTCGGGATGTCATGGATTAAAGGCAGGGAGTTGCAGAGAGTGCATCGATGTTTGATGTTCTGTGGTCCTGCAGACTCTATTAATTGCATCTTCAGTTCCCCCTGTGCCTTCCCCCATCCATTATCTACCAGGAAGAGACCCTGGAGACACACAAATCGGTTATTTTTGGAAGCTGCTCAGTTCTAATACAAATGCACTTCATCCTTAGAGAAGACAGGCATGTCCTCTGGCACAGGCAGGCTTTGCCCCCACATAAAGTATCTCCGTGCACTGAGTAGTTTGTCTTGCTGTTGCACACTGGGCTTGCAGTACTTTACATGTGGTGCTTACAAGAAAACCAAGAAGTGTCAATGCCTGTCAAAAATGAAAGCAGGTGTATCAGGCCCGCTCTGCGATTTCCCTTCATTTGATGCTATTTTGTTTCCCACGGAGAAGGAAAGCGCAGTAACCAGCACAAGGGTGCACAGTGCTGCTCGTCGCATTCAAAGAGATGTTTGGTCTTTGTTGCAGCCTCACTCTTGAGTCTGATTCAGTAAGATAAGAGCAATCTGAGAGATGGAAGCATGAGGGACGGCATTGAGCCAGACACTCAAAACATATACTGTACACATCTGATCCCAATGAACAAATTCTGTTCTTCTCTGGAGGCAGGTTCACAGGGACCGTATGTTTTCAATCATTGTCTGGCATGGAAAAGAATCAAATTATAGTGATGGCAATTTCGGAAACATCATTGATGATTTTCTAATTTAAGGCACTCTGACTTGTTTAATCTCCTCTGTAATCAAACAGAGTCCTGGGTAAAGGTTAATTTGTGTGTCACTTCCGGTAGCCACCCGATGCCATTGTGTGAGTGAGCAGGTGCTGAGAGATTTTGCTTGCCAGCCGCCCCGTCTGCTGAGACGCCCCTCCAACGACAGGCAGACTATTGTGTGGCTGACGTAAAGGAAAGGCCGTTCACAGCTTATTCTCCCACAACATTCCTCTTTTGAACCTCCTGTGGGAACGAGAAAAGCATCTGAATAGGTGGTTGTCCAGCACATCCTCCCAAGTGGCACCTCAAAGGCTTCCAGTGCTGGTTGTTGTCATTGTTCAGTGCAGGCAGTGAGGAAAAAAGGTAGGGAAATCAGGAAAAATCTAGGTGGATGTGTCAGAGCAGCCTGGACTGATAAGGACGTTGCTTTAATGGGAAAGAATTCAAACACATTGCAGCACAAATCAGGGTGAGGATTGTAGCCAGCTGAGGTGGATTTAGACTGAAATAGTCCATAATCTCGCAGGTTTGATTAATGCAATATTTTCTGCACAGTGGGTTCAGTGAAATATTGCCAGGATGTGTTCAGAGAGCCAGGTTTGATGCTGTAGATGTAATAAATAGATGGCCTCTGAAAAAACATTAAGCCCTAACACAAATGGTTTCATTTGCCGTGACTCCTTTTATTGGAGTTCTACATCTGTGCTATTTTTGCTTTATATGAGAGAGCAGCAAATCCTGTTTTAAAGTCATTTTGATGGGTGAAAACCTTATGGGGTTTAATCTTGTAAAGTTGGGTGGGAAAACTCGCAATAAGAGACAACCTTGTTAAGTTAAAGCATCTGAGATGTTCTCTGGAGGCATTGTGTTTGTATGCTGCTTTGAATTACAGTATATCTCACTGTTCAAGACGTAGATGTCTGTTAAATTCTCTCGATGGGATTTGTGGGGAATCTGTCTTTGAAATTAAGATGGCTGGGTGTTGGCTTGCGGGGATATCAGTCTAGTGTTGGTTACAGCTGGGAAGCCAAAGGCAGACATTTACTCATCTTGCCCACTGCTCCACATATCATTTGTGGGTACTATTGATGTCACCCCTGCAATATGTGTGTAAGCTTAAAGGAACTATGATGGATTGGATTGGCCTCTTGTGGTTATATGTGTTTAAACAGGAGATCCTCTGTCAAAATTCTGGCCACAGTCTCGTAACTCGAGTATCCCTGCAGCAGTATTCTGTCTATTTCTTCTCTGTGCACAGAGAGCATCCCCTCAGGATGAAGCTGCTTTCTACTTTTCAAACCCTCACTGCCTTTGTGATTGTTTATCGGGGCCTTGTGTTGCCTTTTGACCTCTGCGCTGCCTTGCAATAGCCTCTTGAAGCCTTTAGAGTCTTTGCAGCATGAATACTGTTCTGGAGGGAGCACATAAAGCAGCAAACACACTTTATATAAGCACATTATACCCAACGCTTCACTGAACTGTCTTCATTGGGTCTTTGGTTTCTAAACAAGCACACAAGAAAAGACAGTACTAAGCTAATTTAAATATGATGAGTTTTTAAATGGAACCCTGCGTTAAATTTGCTTGTGTTTAATTATCTGTATTGACAATCCAAGGATAATAGCTGGAGTTTAAATAAAGGAAAATTCTGGTGCTGATTTCCATAAATCCAGCCTTTGCGACTCTTGGGTTGAGTTAACTTTGCACTCATCATCTCCATTTTAAAGATTCAGAGAAACAAGGGCGCATGCAAAGTAGTGTGTATCGATGAAATCTGTGTGAGCTTCCTACAGTTTTCCAAACTTACATGAATAATTTCAAATAGTTCGTTCTGAGTTTGACCACAGTAGACACAAAATATAGCCCCCTGAAAGAGCAATAATGGCTAACGGCATGGGGATCAACATCTGGGTCAACTTGCAGGTTGACCTAACTACAGTATCTGCACAATGATGCTTCTAATTACAAGGAATATGAAGTCATAAATTTTGTTTTACCACATTTTGAATGAATAATATGAACAATTCTTTTGCATTAGGATATTTTTTAACTGGTGCCCTTGTTCAAAATAAATAGGATGGGCCATCAAAGTGAAATGACTCACGACTGTCCTTATAAAAGTCAACAGGATAATCTGTCCTTGCATTAAGCTTTTTAAGGGGGCACTCACATTATTGTTTGACTAGTGTGAGTGCTCTATACTGTGCCCAAGTACAGCACACTTTGTCGGCTCTGGCACAGTTGGGAAACGTGGGCTTCGGCACAGTGCGGATGCACATGCACAAGCACAGGCACGGAGCGCTGACATCGTTGTGACTGTTTGTGGAGGATTCATCTTAAATTCAGGCAGACTACAGCATGTTAAGTCTGGTTAAAGAGCAGCGGAATCCACAAATGTCTCTTTGAGATACCAGAGAACAATTGAAAAATGTCATTAAAAGATGAAAAAAAAACTACAGTTCAGTATTTGAAAATAATGTATGGGTCGCACTCCATACATCAGGTAGCTCAAGTGTGCACTGAAGCGATGTGAGTGCAGGTCGGCTGGGGAGAGGAAAGGGGGGACAATCGTGCTTTGGCAGGGTACAGGCCAACTGGGCCAAGTGTGAGTACGCCCTAAGCTTTCATTTAGGACAGTAAAATTGTCAAAAAGTCAGCTATTCCTGTATGGCACAGTGGGTAGGCCAGCCTGCAAGTTGACCTGGATGCTGTTAACCATAATGGCTCTTTCAGGGGGCTGTTTTTACTTTCAGTCAGACTAAGAGACAAGTGTGCAGCTTGTGTTGATATACATTCTTTGTGTGAGTCCTCATTTGTTAAATCTATAAAGTCATAATGACCATATGTAGTATTCCCTGCCCTCTGTAGTTTCTCACATTGAACTCTGTGACTGTTGGCTGCCTCAGTGCAGTGACCTCTGTCACCACCTCCACAAGCCCTGTTTTTCCCACCTGCCAGACACTCTCCAGCTGTGCTCAATCCATCTGCATTTTCCTGAGAGCAAAGACTGTAATTGATTCCTGACACTGCACCCCGATGTTCCCTCCTTACCCACCCAGCTGCCCGCTCATGTTAACCTGCTGTGCTGAGAAAGAAATAGCACAAGGAAGGTGCAGAGAGGTGGCTGTTGCTGGCAGTTTGGACCTCATTCAGCTCCATCATTTCCACTGTTGTGACTGTCTCTTGACAGTTTGTTCTCCGTCTCCCTCTCTCCCTCTATCAGGTGTCGGCAGTGGACAGTTTGTCACCAAGACGATCCCTGTACCGCACGCTATCAGACGAGAGTGTGTGCAGCAACCGCAAGGGTTCGTCCTACGCCAGCTCACACAGCTCCATTCTGGACCAGGCCATGCCTAATGACATCCTTTTTAGCACCACTCCACCTTACCACTGCACACTGCCTCCTCGCATGATCCACAACCAGGGGGCATCCAACCTAAGGAGTAAGTACGGACAATAAAACTCTCACTAGGCTAGCTGGTACAAAGTCACACCTAAAATATGTACAATACATCAAGTGTACTGGAGAGAAGCTCCTTTAGAAGTAACAAACAGAATTCTGCACTGTCTTATTAAAATACCTCTTTGAGACAAGAATGCTAATGTAGACTTTCTCTGCATGTGGCTCTTGGATTATCATTCCTCTTCTCTGGCACCAGAATAGAGCCAGGATATAGATACTTGTTTGAAGAGCCACTTGTGTCCTACTGATATCATTAGCACAACTGGTTCACACTCCAGCAACACTCCTCAATATAGCCAACTAATTGAAACTGGGCGAGGTAACATGCAACTTGCAAGGGGCCTACTGCTCCGTCTGCATTAAGCAGACACCTGTCACTGCTGGTTAGTATTCCCCTCTCTACTGTTCACCCAGCATCCACTGAATATGCATTAGTGATGAGAGGTGTGATGTGTCCAGCCTGCGCCGCTGCTGGTCCTTAAGATCTGTGACACGAACATGCCTATTTTTCCATCAGGAGAGTCACAATGTCTGTCATACATTATTTTTCATTCACTCATGAGTCCCTGCCTGCCTTTCCCTCTCCGTCCCACCTGTCTCATTTCCATACTGTTCCTCATCCGTCTCCGGCTGCCATCGTTAGATAGAAAATGGCTTTTGGAAAGATGTTTCTCTCGTCAGCTTCTCTTGGCTGTCAACCTGATGGATTCCTGATTGTTTTGAAGGATAGTTGAGAGCACAGGCTCTCCTTTTCCCTTACCGAAACAGTCCAATTTGGTAAACAGTGAATCACTCGAGCTCAGACGCTGGGTAAATTGAAAGGAGAGTGTCAGCATCACCTCGAGCTCTCGCTGTCTTTTCTCTTCTTCTCCACTCGTGCTTTTCTAAATGCCTCTCTGCAGAATGGGAGCTTGTTTATTGCGTTCCAGTCGTTCAGGGCTGAAAGGGAGGGAGGATGGGAGAGACAGAGGGGAGGGAAAGGAGATATTGATTGAAACATGAAGACATTCACTTAGACAAGTCATTTATCGCCCCCCAGACAGCATCTTGTGAGTGCTATGCAGAGATGGTGGTTTGCTGTCACATTTAGACAAAACTTTTCTTTTCCAAGTTAAATTGTTTGCCGCATTTACGAGGATTTGTTATTTTGGTGCATCCGGATTAGAATTGGACTCAGGTGAAGGAATGATTAGACAGCAGCATAGACTTGAGCTAGGTGTTTTGATAAGCAGGAGTGGACTTATATCATCTCTTTTCACTAGCAATGACTAGTTTGGATAACCCACCCCCCCCATATTTCCCTCAACTCCTCTCCCAACCCCTCTTGTCTGCTCTGATGCAAACTGATGGGCCACTCGGAGATTGGCGCTAAACTCAGGCCAGGCCTAGACACTGATCAAGGTGCCTGCCTGTCTCTGCAGATGAGTTTTGGTTCTCTGACGGCTCCTTGGCGGAAAAGTCCAAGTTCAGCGACCCGGGCCTCATGCCCCTCCCAGACACTGCCTCGGGCCTGGACTGGTCTCACCTGGTTGACGCAGCTCGAGCCTTTGAAGGTAACCAGCCTGGCTGAAGCTGCTGGCACCTCGTGTAAACCACCCCCCTCCCCCTAGCTGCTTAGTATGTGTGTGTGTGTGTGTGTGTGTGTGTGTGTGTCTGTAATCTGCAAGTGCTAGCTCGCTTGCATGTGCAGGTTTGTGTGCGCTGTGTTTCTCTTAAGTACTGTAGGAGGGAACTTGTGGGAATCCAGTTTGCTTTTTGTGCCTCTTCTCTAAGCCCCACTGTGATTCCAATGGAGCAATGTAAATTGGAAAAATGAGCCATCATTTCACAGCTCAGACATGGGGCCAATTTTTAAACCATAAAGCCAGTAAATTATCACTCTCAGGGAGAGTTCTTTCAGTGATACTTTTTACTATTAAGCCCTTGAGTTGATAGTTAGGGGGAATTTCAGCTCCTCTTTTGACCTTTTGTCCATTAAGTGTGGATCTTGCTCCACTGGATGACGTTGGATTTTTTCTTCTAAAAGCAATGAGTCATGCAGCCCAAAGCTTCATATTCTCTCAGATGTAGAAATCCAAATTTTCAAGTTGGACTGTTGTTTTAATGCACAACCACTGAATGGCTTCTGAAGAGTATTTCTCGTTTTTGATGGCACTTAAAAGAGTATTTGCATCCATTTATGAGGACTTACAATATTTTGTCTCCGGGCAACATACATAATACACTCCTGTCAAAACTGAAATCTGTCTTTCCACTCAGCCACAACCTGTTTTCAGTTAATTAGCATTTACACGTCTCAGCAACTTCATGGTCAGCATCATCACTTCTCTTTATTTTTTTCCACAAGTTTAAGTACTTTCTCGACCGCTCTCATACCAGTGTATTTACCCATTAATCACAGAAATGCTAACATGCCACAAGTCTTTCTTTTTTTTTCCACTTGAACTCCGTCTGACCCTGGAACCAGTGAGCAGGCAATGTAGCATGTTACCATTCATATGTAATAATTAATGAATCCTCTGTAGAGTTTCTTCGATACGTTTCCTGCTGTGCAGCCCGCAGCAGATCATTTAACACGAGTGGAATCAGTGGAGATGATGCAGAGTCTGACTGGCAGCAAGAAGGCAGTTGTCACGGCAGCCTGGCTGGCCCATAAAAGCGCTGTGTAAACTAGAGCCTTGTTGCCGAGCAGAAAGTGGCTTCAGGCTGCCATTGTGCCATGCATGTTTAACCAGCTGTAGTCAGAGCCAGGGGAGAAAGAGGTTGCCAGAGATGAAAAGCGTTTACACAACTTAATAACCTTGGTCATGTAGATCCTGAGAGATAGCTCAAGTATATGATGCAAAATGTTTGGATGGCTTGTAGTTGTAGCCTCCTGACTTTAGTAAATTTCAGCTACAAAAGGATTCTGGTGCAATCACTTAAAAACTGTCTATGTCCCATACTGGAAATCTTTTTAGTATTCCATAACAGATTAATATGACACAGTGTGTTCACTCACGTAGATTGTCGTGTTTTCTCTTTGATGTAAACTGTTTTTGTTGGATTTTCCACCGTTTGTCCAGCAAATCTGGACGCGGGGTCACACAGAAATGACAAGCTGCTTTTCTGCTTTCCTAGAAGTCTTTAATCTTTCTGATGCAGCCATCGAACATGAGGAAGATGTTCATTCATATGTAAATTAAAGATTGGTCTCCCTTTCCTGCCTCGTCTGAACAACCAACTCCAAGCTTGATCAGCTTTTGTCTTGAAGTGGATTAGTCTTCATTTGGGGGCAAAATTAATGGAAGGGTTTCCTTAATCTTTTCCATGAATATGCAGATTCCCCTATCTTCAGTCTCAGACCAAGGGCTTGAGAGAGAGAGAGTGGTTTGTAGAGAAAAAGAGCATTAAGCCTAAAAACTGAGCAGTCCCCAAGTGTAACATGCCAAGTTTGTGTTTTCCATGGGGCTTTGAGCAAGCTTAAGGGCCTGATATGGGAAAACAAGCATGACTGGTGCCTTACAGCTCTCTGGGATCCAGCCCATTATTAGCCAAACAGCTGTCAGAGGAGGCTCAGAGGGGCGAGGGCACCGAAGCAACACCAGAGGGACTGACTTAATCTGTGATAGTCTAGAAATGCTCTGTTTACCACCTTGTTCCTTATTGTCTGGTTGTAGATCTCTCAGTAAGGGAGGACCTCCTTAGGTGGCTTTGCAGCAGCCCTTAAACCAAAACCACTCATTCATTTAAAGCATGAATGAACAACCTGATCCAGTCAGGGGCGCGTGCGTGCAAGTGTGCTGTTCTGCTCTATTTTAGTTGCATGTTGACACCATGAAAGGCGTTGCTAAACATATTTCCTGTTTCTGATGCTGAGGGCTGATTATGACCCATTACGTCACCTATTCTGTCTCCAGACCAGCGCGTGGCGTCCTTCTGCACCATGACGGACATGCAGCGGGCAGAGGCTCTGCAGATCTCCAGAGAGCTGACCAGACGAGTGGTGGAGGCGGAGGGAGCAGCGCTGGAAGCAGAGTAGGCTTTACTGACATGCACAAACACACAACCACCAGCACCCCAGTGAAAGATGCTGTTTGAAAATGACAGACATTTAGGTCCAAATCCAACCACTGTGTTACTTGTCTGGATATGTTTTGAAGCAAGGGCTAACTAGCTCTGCACTACAATTCACTAACAAAGCTGTACCTATATTTCTATGTCCCTTTAGACTTAAGCCTAAGTGTCTTTGCATAGTATGCAGTATCTGACCATCCGGTGCATATTTAACATCCTTTTACTGGATAATTGTTCTAAGATATATCAACTGAAAAGTCAGCTGGCAATGGAAAATCCAAATGAAGTGTTTTACAGTTAGCATTAGCTTACAGCAGCTAGCAGGAGCTACTAAAATCAGTTTAAAATCAAGAATTTTGTTGTTTTAAAAATTGCTACCAACTGACTGAACACAAAGCTTGACAGACATAGCAACTATATGGGGGCAATCTTACATTAATGTCCATTCTCAGCTTCTATATAATGGTGGTAGATGTTATTGTGGTCCATTCATGTGATAAATTAGACTCTCTGGAGTCTTACAACATTCTATTTTGTCCCCCAACAGCAGCTCACCCTCCACACTGACTGGCAAAGTCAACCAGTTGGAGGTCATCCTCAGGCAGCTGCAGCAGGACCTCAGAAAGGTAAGCTCACAAATGTCAAACTCATTTCTTGATTATGTTTTTGTCACCTCATTGCCCTCGTTTTCATGTCAGCAGACAGTGCATGTCTGTGCCACTCAGCTTAGGATAGTAGACATTGAGTAATGGGTGCCCTGAGGTCCGTGTAATACAAACTCGTCCACTTAATTCAATATCCTGCTTCCTCTCCTTATTGTTTCCCAGTCCAACATTTCCCCACATCTACTAATGTGCTTAAAAATGTAGAGAGGAAATGCATT
>JAQLOL010000003.1:7969708-7995195 GCA_029783665.1 Naso thynnoides
GGGTTTGCTTTGTGTTTTCTCATCACTCCTCAATATCTCTATGTTAACCTATCTGCGGGGAGTGATGAGGTCGGAGTCCTGGACGCCAAACATGTAACATGCATTTGCTGCTGCAATAAACATTTCAAACGTGAGTTGTCTGACTGAAATACACTTGGCGCATGACATAGGAATAAAGCGTGCATGCAATTTATAAATTCGCGTGCAATTTATTTTATTACTTTTATTACAAATCACATTGAATCAAATCGAAATTTATTTCAAACATGTAAAAGGAACATGAAAAAGAAAGCAGATGTCCATACAGAAAATATTAAAGTTGCACAGTACAAAATATAACATAATACAAGATTGTCAACCACTTGATGACTACGTTCACACATTCGAAAAGGAGTGGGAAGAAGTGCACACTTATTTAACCTCACCCCTTCTCCATGAATCCTCAATTATGAATTTTCCAACTTCCTTATAAATACAAACTTGTACAATAATTATTTCCCTTAACTTATACTAAAACACGGACTCAATTTAGAAAATACACATGTGATTTATTAAACAAGCATGCAAGTGTTAACACAGTGAAAAATATACTTTGTGTTTCATTTGATGCAAAAACAAAGCCTGAAAAGTTCTTTGTGGTTTCAAAGGGTACTGTGTCAGATTAGGGCATTTGTTGATCAGGCTCACTAACTTTCATTGCTTTCTATTTGAACAAGAAAGTCTAAATTTCCCTAGTTCCTAGTTTGAAATTAAAACTTTAATGCCCCAACCCAGAAATCCAACATGGCTACTCCGTGCATCCACAGTAGTGAAAGCTTTATTAATACACTGCTTATTGACATTTCTGTGGTATTTGTGTCTCAGTTGTACACAGAAATGTCCACATTTTATCTGTGGAAATGCTTCTGTGTGTTTGCAAGCACAAAATATTGTGGTTTGTGCTGTTATTATCTGCTATAGCTGATCATCCCATGACCTACTTACAACTTCCAAGGTAGACTGAAAGCAGCAAAACTGACCATGAAGGTACAAACAAAACATTTTCACACCGCTTTGTTTGCATTAAATAAACACATATGCACTTATAAATTAATCACTTGTTAGCTTTGGAGACAGGGAGGTGGATTTTATTACGCGCCATAGACTTTTTCCTCTGTTTACAGTGTCTTTGCTAAGCTAAGCTAACTGGCCACTTGAAGTAGTCATATATTTACCATACAGACATGAAAGTTGTGTTGATCTCTTGCTAAGAATGCAAATTAAAATTTCACAAAATGATAAACTAATTCTCAACATAACAATAGCCTGAAATTTGAGTTTTGTTTAAAATTCCATTGAGAGAGACCTCTGTTATTTTCAGTCTCATGTAAAAGACATAATGAGTTTATGTAAAACGGTACTTATCTTGATGTAATGAGGTCAGAAATAATTGGCAGAAGGCAGATAAAAGGGTTCACACATGGCTAACTATTCTTAAATTACTGTAGAGTCTGCAGACACAGCCCCCAGTGCGAAGCCGCTGAACGAGGCCGGAAGAGAGAGGGTAACTCATAAAGACAGTCGGAAAGAGCAGTCGATGTTCACTGTGTCATGTTATGATGGGACATCACAGACACTTCTCCTCTACAGCCAAAATCCACGAAGAGCCTGACAGAGACAGCGGAGCAGAGCGGAGGAGGGAGCGGACGTCAACTCAAGGACACCGGATAGAGCGAAGCATTAATACTCTGAGCCAGTTTACAGTTTTAGGTGGATGACTTTGCTTTCTCTCGCTCTGTCTGTCTGATGATTTCTTTCTCTCTCCTGGCTTCTCAGTCCGCCTGAGGCTGAGCACAAATCAGCTGATGTTTGCACAAACACTGTGACCCCAGGTCTTGTGTGCTCTTGAAACAGCAAGGAAAGACAAAACAACAAGAAAGGATGAGGTGTTTTTTAAATTTGTAAAAAGCATTCAAGGCATCGCTCTTCTGCTATTGATTGTGGCTGCATTCTGATGGCAGACATTTTGCCAAGAGTGGGAAAGTCAAGGTCAGAGAATATAGTTATCACCACAGAGAAACTTAATTGATTGAACAGATTGATGAGGAATTGATAAATATGATTTATGTCTCGGTCCTATCAATGTTTCAACCACAAATGTTGGTCTGCTGTGTAAACTTCTGCCTCTTGTTTTTCTGCTTTGTCAGCCGTGTTTTGTTTTGATGACAAAAATGGCATGGGACGCCCACAGGCACAATGCACTCACCTTTATGTCACATCACATTTAGGTCAGGAAGGTTCAACATATCAGCACATATGGTCACGAAACCTTGAACAAATAGACATCTATCAATTCATCTGGAAGCAGGTGCAGGTGGATGTGCACGTGTGTAATGATCACTGTGAGAGGAAAACTAGGACTAGGGTTTGTTTTTTCATTCATGCAAACAATTTTAAAGTTTTTTACAGAGCTGGTTAGTACTGGATCTGAGGCTCCAACTTTTTTCTGTCAACAAGGATGTGCTTCATTGTGTTTTTGTCCATGTACCAACCCTGTCCGGGCTTCATTCACCATTTCGTTCAACAACATATTCTTTAGGCTAACCAACTTAGTTTTCATGTTTGGACATTTCAAATGAGAGTTGTCTAATCTGGGATTTGTTGATGGACAAGAACAGAATTTACGCATACTCTAAAACCCTCTTGCACTCATTTGAGTGCTGACACATTCATGCAAAATAGTTGGCTATTGTGTTTTCCTCCACTCTAGTTGTATATTATTATTATATATATATTATTATTAAATATTTTTATCATTTATTTTTCATACTTTCTTTAATTATTGTACAAAGCATTTACATATTTTGAAAAAAAAAACACTCCACCAATATTTCACTAAACGTCGATTATATTTATTGGAAATCAATAATCCAATAATCAGTGATTGATCATGCTATTTATAAGCCCAAAGTAGGCCTTTTTGTCCCCTTTAGGCCTTTGGTGACATTTCAGTAAGGAGAGACTATAACCAAGTGAAAAGATCAAAATCAGAACATTAGATAAAACAGCGTTGTAACTGAAAGAGTTTACTTTGGCACTTAGACCCTAGGAGGAAGTAGGTCGCCATCAGAAGCAATCTAGGTGATTCCAAGATGAGGAAACTTCCCCTGGAGCCCAGACACTGGTGGTGGTGCTGAGAGGGAGCTTGAACCAAATCATAAGGGATAACCTCTGATCACTTGATCTGATTGAAGATGGCTAAGCGTTGCTAAGGTGGTGAGGGGGTGGAGGTGGGTCACAAAATGTGTAATGATGCTGAAATGACAGCTGAATGAGAGCAGAGATAGAGAAATTTTTTTAAGTTTAACAGCTAGCAGGTGATTGGCTACAGGAGAACGTGTCAGGTTGTGATTGGATGGAAACAAGATTGAACAGGTATGGTATCAGATACAGCAGGAAACCATTTTGACTACGATGGCATACGCAAAGAGGCAGTCTTCTTGACTGTTTCACAAAACTTCTTATTTACTGCTGTAAGATGTTGCCTCTGTCAGGACCATGTACATTTGTTTTCAGTAAAAATACCTCTTTCACATTTTTTGCAATAGTTTGGAGGCAGCTCTGCTGAGCCATACCAGGTGGTCTAACTCTGTACCACCACATGTGTAGCCGTGCAGGTATTCTACTTGGGCTTTTTAGCCCTTGAGACATTTCAGAGGCAGCTCCAGTAGGAGATAAGGTCGACACTTAAAAGCTGTCAGGTCAGGAGTTTGGAGCTACGAGAGGAATCCATTCTACTGTTACTCAACCCAGCACTGTAGGCTCAGTAGACTGCAGGCACAAGAGCGTTGAGCTTCTATGAATCTGTTTCCATGTTTCAACCCCAAGCTATACAACTCTAGAAGTGTTCAAATCTTCTACACCCCCCAGAGCAATCTGTCGAAGGTGAAGTTTTACACCTCGTTTCCACCTCAGTAGGTGTAAGGAGGCAAGTCAACGGGAAATCCATTCATTCCTTTGAGAATCTCTGTGATATCTGGTGTACTGAAACTCCTCCCCTCCATAATATTTTGAGTATGGAATTTATTTTTTTTAAGTTCAAGCAAATTTAACTTTTTGCAGTGTATTTTGGAGGGATCATGTGACAGTGTGCTAGCTTATCTAACAAGCTGCTACCGCAAACAGGCTATTTTCTTCAATTCAGTTGCTCATTTGGATTGCCACGTGAGTTTGCACATTTAAAAAGATTGAGATCATACTTTTAACACATCATGAATCTGATTCTGCTACAGTTACGTTTCCTTCAGTGAAGAAATGCATTTCCTTGTGTTGGACACTGGGGGCATTATCGATATATTTACAGATCTACGGACACCGGTCACATATGTAAGTGATATGTAAGCATTATATTCATATTTGTAATTATTTTGTAGGGTTTTATGATTGGTTGCTCCCTTAAGTGTATCATGACAGCTTTAGAACAAACATTTGATGGTGATAATGACTGATGCAGCATGATACAGTTTCATTCCACTTTGTCATCCACAGTCATCCCAACAGTTTGTCCTCTATTGCTCTCTGTACAATTCTCTTTCCTCTGTTGGCCAGTGTTAGTCTGTTATTTTTATTTAATTTTTTTCTGTTTGTATAACAAATTTGTCATCCAAGAGCTCTTCTGATGGCACATATCATTGAAGTAAGTCTTCACAGAGCTGGCAGATGAAAGTCATTAGTTTCACATACAGTGCAGTATGATCTATGAACAGACACAGGAGATACAAGTGACATTATATGTCTTTTTTGTTTCAGCACCTGGCCATCAAAGGAACCCTCCTGTTTCAGAACCATCTGTGGTTGTTATCATTAATTTTTGGTATGACTGTCTTTGGAGTGCATGGGTTTCGTCTTTGTCAACACTAGTTTATGTCTCCTCACAATTTATCTCCATCTTTTCAAACAAGAGACAAACAAGTGATAAATAGCTTCCTTCAAAAGGATCCTCTCCTGATGTATCTTTAAAGAGGTTTGGAAACTCACATTTCCCTGAGCCAAGAGATTTTCTTGAAAGGTGTACCGGAACAGAAAGCAGACGGAAAGGCAGTTATTTAATGTACGCTCACATCAAAATGACTGCTAGCCACCCACACAAAGATAGTTGGTATAATCAGTCCGTCAGTCAGTCAGAGCAAGGGCAAATGCATTTCACAGTCAGATTAAAATAAATGCAGATCATAAACTTATCTATGCATGTAGGTCAGAAAAACATCAGCAACAGCGTGCAGCTGGATTATATATGGGGACACCTCCACCCGCATCCATCTCCATGTTGATGTAGAGAAGGTGTAACTGAGTCGTCCTGTCAGAAGGCTAATCCCTCAGAGGGACAGATTTAGCTGCCGCGTCTCATCAAGCTTTCATCTGAGTCCAGAGCTGATGACATCGGGCCCGCTGCCCCTACTAACCGAGTTATGTTAAGAGCAAACAACTTCACACCTGCTCACCAGCAACACTGAACAGATGCTGCTGTTACAGGAGAAAAGACGACTGTTGGATTTAAGAGTCCAGAGCTCACAGTGGGCTCCTTCCTCTTAACCAAATGGCATCAGGAAGATGGAAGCAGGTCAGCTTCCAGATTCACTGACTGTCAAATGCCAGCGGGGTGTATTGGGGATGAAGTGGAGATCTGAAGCAGCCTCAAAGCTCTGATCAGTCCTCCCTCCCCAAACCCCTTTAACCTCCTCTGATGCCTGCGGGGCCGTCTGTGGACACCCTGCACACCACACGCAATTACCCTCTAAGCTGCTCCCAAGCACAAACCACTTTGCTCCTCAGTAGAGCAACACATGGTATTGCAACAATGTATGGAATGGTCAATGAAGGTGTATTTTTGTCCCATCCCGCCCCATGTTTAAGAAAGACCACACTGGTGAGAGTGTCTTTGAAATTTTCCATTTTATCAGGAAATCTGATCCAAAGATCCTATTAGGTTAGCTGTACTTCTACTAACATACCATTTACACTTTACATGGTATCCATACTTTGCTTGTGCATTCTTAGTATCATTAGCTTACTGAATCATTAACAGCTTGCTAGTTATGTCAAGTTATGTTATACAAATGTATAAGGAGGCCTAAAAAGTTCCCTCCTGATTTCTAATACCAACACTGTGTGCTATATACTCCACCTTATGTGATAAAAGCCTCGGTGATGTCTTGCTAAGCTCAAATGTTCGTGTATGTTTACAGAGCCTTTCCCTTCAAATCTAACATGGTTCTTAAAGCCCCAAATGTTTCCAGTAAAGCCTCAAATCTTAACTGTTTATCAGTCGTGGAATTTTTTGTGTTAAACCCAGATCAGAGCTGTGTGGGAACCGATGTTTTTTAAACAGACTTGGTGGAGCAAATATTTGATGTAAAGTGATTTAGATCTCCTCTGCCTACCTAGTGTCTCTTCACTCAACAAGGGTGTAAACTGGACCCACTGACCATAGCATCGCCCCTAATATAGGTCTCCTATTCATTGCCCATCATTAACACCAATCACGTTTTGTTTTTGTTTGTTTTTTACAAAAGCAACTTGCATATTTAACTTTCATCCACTGTACTTGCTGTAGTTGTGCATGCAGTGAGAAACTTTTACTGATCTTTATGTTTTAATTGCTCTTTTTATGTTGTTTTATCTCCAGGTGAGATGGTTTAGATTTTCTAGCTGTTGGTTTGTTGACATTTGATCTTCTGAACACTGATTTTTACCCTGTTTAGCTTGATTGTGGCAAAACTGAATTGGTGAGTACAAAGTTATCACAGCAGGGGATTGATGGCCCAAGCAACAAAAATATATTAGCCCAAGTTTTAATGAGCCATAATTAAGAATAAAATAAAACAGAATTTAAAAATGTTCACGGCTCAGGTAGTGTGTAAAGTGGGGGGAGGGACACTCGTGCATGCGCCTCTCCACATGGGCGCTGTTTGAAAGCTCCCTGCACTGCTTGGTGCCATCAATTGTTAGAGATGGTGAAGTGATTAATTTCTGTGTCAGTCTTGGGCTGATTGGACAAGCCTTCGGGGAGAGTTGGATTGATTGGATGGTTCCTGTTTCTGTATCACTGCACTGGTTGCGATGGTCGTGGTGGTGGTGGTGGATGTGTGTGTGTGTGTGGGGGGGGGGCAGTTGCTCTCTCTAGAGATCGGCCTCAAATTAATACAAATCAGAGCCCTCTCCTCTGCCCAAGCCTCGTCACTCACCTTCCCCGCAGGTAGGAAGAGAGGACGATGAAGCAGGTGCAGCCAAGTGCAGAGCAATCGGAAGAGAAATGATTGGAGTATCAGTGAGTGAGTGCTTTTGTGCTTGAGAGACAATATTTGTGTGTGTTTGTGAGTGTGTGTGTGTGTGTGTGTGTGTGTGTGTGTGTGTGTGTGTTCAAAAGAAAGAGAGAGAGATCAGAGGAAGAGCAGGTATGGAAATCTATTATCACAAAAGCCTTGGAAAAACATATGGTGCTCCAGTTTTGTTACTGACACCTGTGTTAATATGGATTTGTACTGCACGTCTTGGTTAAGCTTCTGGACAGATGTTTGAATTTTTCAATCTTCAGCTGTCATTTTGATCAAAACTCATTCATATGCTGCAGCTTAGCAGACTGGTAGGAACTTCATTAAGCAGACAAAAATAAGAAAATTGAAAAGCATTTGTTTTTCCCGGAGGTATCAATATTAACACTAAATCCATCCTGTATTCATGTGAACAGTAGAAATTTAAGCTTGTTCAGTGTGTGCATGGCTGTCATATCTGTCCACACAAAGTTACAATATAGTGATGGTGGCAGAGTGACCCCTTCTGGTGTGATGCCCAGCACCATCTGCTGTGCTGTGCAGTGTACCCACTTCTCCCAGTTTGACTCTCATGGGTTTATTCTGCTTTGTCAATTATCTCAGAAGAT
This sequence comes from Naso thynnoides, assembly GCA_029783665.1. Classification (NCBI taxonomy): domain Eukaryota; kingdom Metazoa; phylum Chordata; class Actinopteri; order Acanthuriformes; family Acanthuridae; genus Naso; species Naso thynnoides. The sequence continues at coordinate 7,977,627 of JAQLOL010000003.1, forward strand.
CTGGATGAAGTGTGTCTGTTCTTTTTTGTTTTTTTGCATTTTATCGTGTGGATTTTTAGTTTTTTATTCCTCCTCAATGTGATTTTTCATTAGTAGCTAACTGCAGTGTAAGCTCAAGTCAAAGCTCACATTTCAAGAAGTTTATTATCATGAAGCTCAGGACGCAGCTTCATAATGTGAAAAATATCTAAAAATAACAATGTTCAAGAGAGAACTCTGTAATTTTATTCAAGGTAATAGCTGTTTCAGTAGTAAAATAAACAATTCCCACGACCTCTCATTACTTCACGACATCACATGAAAACTTTTATTGTCTTCATTAAGAGACCTACTGCTGCAGAAACTACATATTGTGAAGTTCAATCCCCTTTGAATGCAGTTCTTGTATGGTTTGAAGTGAATTTTTTAATGTTTAAATCAGGTAATTTTATAACTAATACCTTATTTTCTACACCAAAAGTATCAGGATCAGGAGCTCTGTTGTTTTTTTATCACATGGTACTGTTCAGTTTCACCATGTGATCATCTCTGTTTCCTTAACAAGGACTGGCCTGTTTATTTTATAATTGAGCAGCAGGAATCTGTGGGTGTTATTTGTGTGTCTGTGGTATAAATACACTTAGTTAACGTGTCAGACCTTGTGTGGCATTAACCCTCAGGGGACAATAGAGACACTTAAGATTGACAAATCTTTTTCATCTCACTTTCATAGCACAGTATGTCATCATTGAGAGCACCTCGGATAAACCATAGCCTTTAGCCCATGTCAAGCACAGCTCTGTGAGAATAACCTTGGACACCCTCCTTTGATGCTGCCGACACTCGGAGATTAGCAGCCTGGTGTCAGAGTGTCACAGCAGATCTAAGTCCAGTAGCTTTCTCTCCAATGATGCCTTCTGTCAGTGGTGCTACATGAGCTAGTAAGCTAGCACAGCTGTCAGAAGTCTTATGAATTAAGATTCTATACAGAAAGCAAGTGATGAATCACAGAGAAAAGAATATAGGCTGGTGTGCTCTGTCATCAGTAATCTGCTGTGTTTTCTGTGAGGTGCTGTCTTAGCCAGTGATGAATGTCTTTTCAGAGACGGTCCAGTAGTGGAAAACCATTTTAGACCGAATTTGTTTCCAAAATGTCAGAAAATGGAATAAGGGGAATAAATGGCATTCTTGCTAGTAGCAATTTATGTTTATCCTATACTCATTTAATATCTTAAACATAGTTCTGGTAAGTTGTTTTTGGTATTATGATTATTATGCTGGAGAGTAGACATTATAGAGTATAATACCAAATATGCTCAGTAACTATTGGAGGCAACTGAAATAACTGTTTTAAATGTAAATTATGCATTTCCACATTAAAATGTCAAAACTACCTGCAACAATCTTGGTAACACATTTTGATGAGTTGTTTACTAACATTATCCTTGATGTTTCCAGCAATGTTAAAATTCAGACAGAAACTCATAGTTTTATTCAAGGTAATGATGAGTTTCATTTTGTCTCTTGTCACCAACTTCCATGCTGACACAGAAGATCTAAATCGATCTGACTGACCCAGGCAGAAATGTCTTTAAGTTTTGTTTACATTATGTTTGTTCCTGTTTGCCAACTTCCTTCCTTACACTCTGACTGGTGAAACCCAGAAATTAGCAACAGGGGACAAATGCACTGTTACCTTGACCATATCAAAAGCAATCCTGTTTAAACCTACAGATGTATTAAATTATAAGGCCTTCTTTATGATCTATTGTTTATTTATTCTACCATACATGTGTTAATGCATAGAATTGTGGGAATCAACCTTTAAGGCAACTATAAATTCAATAGTCACGATACTAGAACAAGTCATATGTATGTATGATTATTAATAAGACAAATTATTATGCTCACATAAATCCACAGATTCCCATGTTATGAAATGTAATGACTTGTTTTTAGTACAAAATAATAAAAACTAATAATGTTGAGAGCAAAATCAATGTCTCTCTCAGACCGTGTACAAAAGTTAAATAATGTTAAATCGTGGAATGATGCAAATATGAATTTAAGAAAGAGAAAATTCACTTTTGGTTTTTTAAAAGAATGATTTGTAAAGATATTTTTGAGGGTTACAAGTGAATGACTTACTTGTTGTTTTCTTTCATTCTGGAGGCTAGATTATATTAATTAGAAAGTAAGATATATAAGCACTTTGCTTGTGCCTATGCTTGTTCAGTCACTATATTATACACAAACTGTTGATTTTGCTTGTACTGAGTATACTGTTTGTACTTTTTCTATTTTGTATGATGACTGAACAGAAAATACTACTAATAGTAATAAATTACAAATTTCTGTGACTTTGAGCATCATTGGAAACATTTGGGATAATATAAGTATACAATCCAACAAGCATATATAGCAAAGTTATAGTCAATTTTAAACATTTTGAAGCAGAAATGTTGCAATTTTATTTTTTTTTATTTAAATACCACAGTTTCTCCTTCAATACATTTCTAAATAAAACAAAGTGATTTACATTTACAAAAACTAATCTTTACATTCCATAAAAGGTTCCCAAAGCCTTCGTTCTTTTTATGCTACAGTAATTGATGCTACTACACTCTGTTATACTATTTATAAAGTTGGTCAGCTGATAAATTCATTTGGATTGGACAGCAAATCAGGATAGTAAATCACAGGTACAAAACAAGGTGTTAACAAATAGCTTATTAGTATCACAGGAAGGGGCTGTGTTGGCTTTGACGATGACTGCAATCATCCACCCACTTGTAGCCCATCCTGGCCTCATTAGTGACACACTTTGTGTTGAGCTGATGGACAAATTGTAATGGCCCCTTTGCCCAGAATCCCTCACATCAGTATCACATGTTTGGCTCATATGGAAACGTCAGCCATTTAATTCACATGTTCCTCCAGTGGGCTTTCACTTCTCTCATTCGCAGCACTAAAATGCAATCAGTGACCCGCGGACCAGAGCTCATTTAGATGACTTGATAAACAGAAATATGCTGTCATTGAGAAAAACAATGTTTGCAGTGTTTTTTAATTATAATGGTTCCTGTATGTAGGCCAGTCTGTGTCTTGTTTTTCTTGTAAAGTTTTGTCAAAGTGCTGTCTCACATGAAAACGCAGCAGCGGGACGACTCCAGGGCTGCACCGAGTCACAGAGGGATGCTTTCAGCTCCCTTGTTCCTCCTCTCCTCCCCTCGTCTGTCATCATCCACACCCGAGTGCTTCTTTATGGTGTGGCCTTTAGTGAAGTGGTCCATTGTGCATCAGTCTATGAGCTCATGACCCCTCTGTGCCCCCTAGGAGAGCTACTGTCCACACTGGAGAAACACTACAGTTAAGACTAATATGTCAGTGATCAGTAGCTTTTTAACTCAATACTCTCAATCATTTAAAACCGCCTTTGTGTTTAGATTTTGATCCTGCTGGAGGGCAACAAAAAGGTCTATCTTGGTCACAGTTGCCTGTATCTGAAAATGAAATGAGGCTCCAAATCCTCCCTGGAGGCATTTTTTCCCCATGAATCCTAAATGTCTGCAGGATGGAACACCAAGTAATCCCCCCTTTCCCTTGGCACCACTAATCACCCCTAAATCAGACGCCTTCAGCAATTTCACAGGACAATAGCGTTGCCACTGTTACACCCTAAGGCAAATCACCATACGGAACAAGAGCAGGAAGTATCTGTAGCTCAATTGGTGCACCATATGTTTCTCAAAAGGTTTTTTGATAATAGTTGTCCCTGATATGAACACACACCCACAGAAACACACACACTCAGAGGGAGGGAGATAGGGAGAGACACTGAAGCCCAAAAGGCTCAGGAAGGAGGAAAGCCCCAGATTTGTTCACCAGACAGGCTTTGCTGATTAAAGTGTCACTGTCACATACACACACACGTACATGTATATACACAGAAGACAGTGCCGGAGGCCAACATGGACAGGCAGCTGCTCACAGAGGAGAGCTTCACATTTCAGGCGTGGCACTTGCTCTGAAGTTACAATAAATACGATCACATCACCAGCTCAAGTTAACTTCAGTTAAGAAAATTATCATTTATGTCAAATTTTCGAGTAAAAATCGAGTCTAATATAACTTTTACATTGCTGAAAAGACATTCACTTCTTATTAAAAACAAAGAAGAAAAGAATTTTAGACACAAGATGTCTCCAACATCATCCCTTTATCTTTCACAAGGTCATGCTCGTAAACACTTAAACTCAGCTTTAAGGGTAGGGTAGATGATGTTTTCCTGGATCATTTTTAATATATTGCTTAAAATCCCCTTTACACACAGGTTGATACCAATGAATTAAATGATATGACACAAATACCCCCAAAAATTGTCACCTGTGTAACGGGCAGGACTTAAAAAACTTCATCCAATCAGTTTGAGTAACCCATAATATTGGTTTGTTTAGGATGTATTTTTGCATTGCAAAATTACAAATTACCAAATTACTTAAATTTCCAGGACTTCAGCTAGTGTTTATAATTAGAAATTTTGATGAGAATATAAAGCTTCTTTGCTTGAATAAAGCTGTAGGACCCCAGTTGGTAAAGCTGAAGAAGTTAGAGGATTATACAACTAGTTCATGAAGGTTCATTAAATAATTTATGGAGGACTTCTTGAAGGAGCTCTCTTCAATTCTCATCCTACTGAAGTCTGAAGCAACCCGGGGAAGATTTGTTTAAGCCTTTTGAGTTATGAGTGCAACCTGATACGCATATTTACTCTCAGGGAACCAAAATGTACTAACAAGAATCAACTGTGGCTTTGTAATTGTTTCTTTTACCTTAATTTATAATATTTTCTGAAAGCCATCAGTACACAATTCAACAAGAAACAGAACATCAGCAATCACTGTTGACTCATATATTGTGAAACACATTCTGGGATGTCAGAAGCAGCAGAAATACAGACACAATTATCTAAAGCCTTTAGCTTTGTACATCAGTGTATCCAATTCTCATATTTTCCACAATGTGACATGAAGATATTCTTACTGTGCACTGATATGGCTCTATTGCCTGATGTTTTTTCAGCATGGAGGCTCAAAATTTTGTTTATGTAAGCCAAACACATTTTTTTGTTGTATATTTGGATTATTATTTTTCTCGAACACTTCTCATATGAGGTACGATCAGAAATTTGAATACACCTATTCTGTTCCTGCCAGGATTGAACAAAGTAACTGCGAACAGTGACTGCTGGGAGTACATATTCTAAGTCACATCACTTGATTATCAAAGTTACACGTGTGATCAGTGGTACTTGCACATTTGCAGTTTCCTGACTACTGAGCAGAGGCAGCAGAGTTGTCAAGGATCCCCATCAAAAGGCCCAGATGATTCAAATTTCATTTTAAGGATCATCATCAGTTATGAGAGTCATTTTAATGGCTACAACCCAGAGACAAATCAAGAAATCTTATTTTAGGAATGTTTAATATCTTGGATCACTTAGACTCTTCAAGTCACATCTTAATGTAAGTATTTGCAATACAAAACTCTGGACTTGATTTTCTTTCTTAATCTGATACGCCGGGAACTATTTTAAAATCATGGGTGGCTCTAGGTATGGTTCTAGATTCACTAAATGGTGAACTATAAGTGGGCGCTATAGGTGCTATGGAGGTTTATTTTTCGCAGCCTGTAATGAAAATGGCACCCACTGTGACCATACCTGGTTGTTCTATCTCGCTTCATTGTCTGAATTATGTCATATTCTGACAATGAAGACTGTAGATTTATATTCAAAAATCAGATGAATGCACAGACTTCAAACTGCTGTTTATTTGAAAGGAGGTTATTGTTGGTTTGGACATAAAGACTATGTATTGCGACTCACATCCTAGAAGGTGTTGTAAGTTGTGGGAATAGCTGTTCCACTAGTGTATACAGTGACAGGTTAATGCACTTCATATTGTAGCCTAAAGGTTTTATATCAACAACATAATAGCCCTATTTAAAAATGTAACAGTAAAGTATACTCAAGAGAGTTTTAACTGACCTGCTTTTAATATCTGATTCATCTGAGTACAGTTTTTCCATTTAGATATAATTTTACAATTACATACTCTTTCTATCTCTTCATGTTTGACAGTGTACATCTGGTGTAGTTTAATAATAGCCTAATGTAGAATATCAGTATGACCAAAGGTGTTGATGGTGTGTTATATATTTCATGTAATAAGTAGAAAACGCTTAGTAAACTGTTTTAACACAATGTATTATAAAGGAACTTGCTTATGGCCTGACCTTTTGGTTTGCCAGTATCATCAGCCAATATTGATATCACAGATATATCAATATCATCTTACATGTTCTCAGATTTGATACTGATATTAAAATAGTGTTTGTTTGTTTTGTATTTTTTGAGGCCAGTTAGTGAATAACTAATAAGTGTTCACTGTTCAGTGCGCCAATGTTTGGAACAAAGTTTGTTAAAATGTAAAATATCCTGCCTCCATTACATGTCTTCGCTTTTTTTGTTTCAGGCAATTGATAATCACATTCAGTCAATATCATTTAAATATATTGGCCAATATGCCTGATATCAGAATTTCTTCCTCCCTTATATCGGCCCCAAATATCCCATCTCAGTCGGGCCCTATAACAAATATATGTAATAATATACATATAACTCACTTAAATGGACATGTTTTTGAAAAGGAAAAGACATGATGAGCATTCCAACAGCCCAGCTGCCAAAAGCTCAGCTGCAAAACATCTGAAGAACTCCTGGCCAAGTAAAACTTACAAGTATGAGGCCAAATATATAAAAAATATATTTACCAGAATATGTGTTTTTTTAACATTTGTCGTAACATTGATCAAATTTATTTATAGAGGCCAAAACCATTAAACTAAATACAAACATCGTGCACATATATAAAAATGAAAGAAGTCAACTCTCCAAAGAATTTCATCCGTAATTTATGAGACTGATAAAGAAAAATTACAACATAAAGGCGAGCATGTGGTAAAACAAAGTCATATGTGAGGACAGTGATACTATATCAACCAAATGGCAGGTATGCAAAGCTTGTCCAGATCCAGAGTGAAGCTGTGTGTGCAGCCAATCAGCCTCTGAATCTGTCAACCTCATGCTGATCCACAGAGGCAATTCACATTTGCAGCAGCTGCGACATCATATACAGCTGCATCAACCTGGTCTCTACTTCAATTCCCTGAGGTGACCAGAAATGAAATATTTGAAAAAGGGAGAGTGGACAGATTGGATCTCTCCAGGCAGCAATAATGACTCATTCCCTCCCCACCTGTTCTGGTACCTGTAGTAACATTTGAGCATTTTGGCTGAAGTTCACCAGGTCCAAGGAAACTGCACTCCATGTCGATGATGGAGGGTTCAAATTACCTCCATAAATGTTTCAGTTCAGCAGCGTCATAGTTATTGGTCAACACTGTAAATTTGTGTCAATCAGTCAATTTGTGGCACTACTCTACACAGCTTTAAAAATACTGAACAGTCTTAATTCATTTACTAAATGAGTTTTGAATTTTTGCAGTGCCTGTTTGCATCACAAGAAGGATATTTCACAGCAATCAGTATTTCATGTTTTATTAGGGAGTAACCACACCAAAAAAACTCGATTCTCGGGACAAACAGGTAAGGATTTAGGACAGTTGTGCGTATTTTGGGACTGCGCTGACGTTCCAGTCATCCAGTTTCCATTCTGTGTCAGTCCTGCAGAAGAAAAAGATTTAAGATATCTGTTCACACATACGTTATAGTTGCTCCCAAAATAATTTTATGGTCACAATTTTTCAACCTCAAAAGGATCTATGTCAAGTAAATACATCAGACCAGCACATCTGTGAACTTTCTGACGCAGTAAGGGGAAAACAAACCAAACTTGCCATTTACTTTAATGTAAAATTGCTGTTAAAAACAACACAAATAAAACACAGTCAAAGGTAAAATAGTTGAAAAATTATCCAAAGACGAAATGTCTAGTTCATCCATATACATCCATTCTCTCTTCAGAGAATATGCAAGATACATGGAAAAGATACATTTGATCGATCTTAAAGCAACACTATGAACCTTTGTCTGCGACCCACTGCTTCAAAAAAATGAAACTTAACGATGCACGTTAATACATCGCACAAAACAGCAATTTTAGTAAAACCGAGTCATATTTTACAGAGAAAATGCCCGCTGTTTACCCTCTGATGTCCTACAAACTGCTCTGTCAGCCTTTTATTTTAGCGGAGCTGTCACCAGCAACAGCCCTGTGCTGAAGTTGCAGCTTCAGTCTGCAGGAAGCCTGCATGTTGCTTTCAAGAACCTCCATGAATCACAAAGTTGAAGCAGAGCAGTTGCAGGACATTATCTCCAAGAAATATGTTTTACTCAGATTGTTGTTTTATGCAATGTGTGAACGTAACTTTCATTTTTCGAAGCAGTGGGTCTCTGTAAGCACTGCGTAGTGTTGTTTTAAACCATGTCCATTCAGTCTCTGCGAAGAGCCCACACAGTGGCCAGAGGAATCATACCCTGCCATCTATTTTTGTCTGACTGAGTCTTCAACAAGCAAATTACCTGTGAAATGTTTTATTTTTTAGTTTGGATTGTACACTATTGAACAGTAGTACTGCACCCTGACAGGGCTCTGACAACTGTCCTTGCTACGTTCTGAGGTTAGCACACCTGTCAGTCCAGCTTTAACGGATGATGCTTCTCATCCAATGTTCTCTTTCCATGTTTCAATACAGTTCAATGTAATAAAACTGTTATTGTTAATTATTTTTACAACTGGTAGTAGACAGAATTAAAATATGCAAAAAGGCTATATGAGTGACTGTTTACCTTTCTCTAGAGCATAAATAATAGTTATGTCTATGTGAAATTACTTGTAATGTGACAAGTGATTTTATCATATTAATTTTAATCATAGGAATTTACACAGCAAGCAAAATGAGGAAAAAATACAAGTCCCTGGAGGTACACAAATTCCCCACCAATTGGTACAGATAATTTTGCTTTATTATTTGAAACCTGATGGATCAGACTGAGGAATAACTTGTGGATTCTTTTTTTTCACTGTTGTAAGTGCAAACAGTTAGGCTACACAACAACTCCTTGACATGTCAGATTTCAGGTAAATTGGTTTGTTTTGACTTTTTGCACTGTTGCTGTCCATGCAGAAAATAGGACTGTTTTCCCTATACAGGGGCGTGGCGATGAGAGCTGCAATGGATGACGTAATGCCGGCCCAGTTTATACATGAATAAGAATGTTTAGGGAATGGGGCATAAATAAACAAGGAAATGGGCAGGTGCCATGATAATTAATATTGATAGGAAACACCTGAAACCATTTTTATACACTGTTGGCAGGCGAAAAACATTTCAAAATAAAAGATAAACAATTTGTAGCCCCAACCTATAAAAAAGCACGTGTTAAAATGAATGAAAATCTACCTAAATACATTAATGCCAACAAAAACAACAAAGGAGAATACAATATCTATTACAGATAGATAAGTATAAAGTAAGCTGTTTATAGATGCCCCATAAATAATCACATGTAGAAGAACACTAGAAAAATTAAAAATATAGAGAAAGAGTAAGTAAAAAACAAGTAGAAATTTTCAGCTATAGATACAAAATGATAGGTAAGTGAAGTACATAGAGCATAAAAATCAGTATCACAATATTAGAAATACAGGATATAATTAGGCTATTATTGGCACAATATTGAACGTCTACATTCTGCAAAACACAGCTACAAGAATGGAAAACCTGCAAGATACTGAGTTGCTGAGTATAAGAGTGTGTCAGCAGCTGAGTCTTCAATTTCACAGTGATCCACAGTGCTGCACGTTTACTGGCAACATCTGGAGCAACTTCTTCTTTGTGCTCTTTTCTTCTTCTACATTAAAATCCTAAGTTGTGAGTATAAAACTGTCACCAGTTAGGTGACTTTGAAATGCATTTGTCATATTGAAGTGTTTGGAGTATACAGGTACAGAAACCCAGAAGAAAAGATTATATGAGTGATTTAAGGAGCTTCCATAGGGAATGGTTTATCTTTGGATTTTGATGTAGTCAATGCAGCCCTCAAAGCCAGAAGGTTCTAGGTTCAAATCCAACAACCAGCCAGCTGGAGCCTTACTAGTGCAAACTTTTAGGAGCCACCCTTCAGCCTGTAGGCAGGGTTTAATTTTCACAACATTATTTTCTGGTAGAATATTACCTTAAGTTTTATTTTATTTTATTTTAATTTTTTGTTAGTTTTTTTTTTAATGAAGATATTTTGATTTACAGGTGCGGTTCACACTCTAAGACCCTCAGCTGTGCCCCTGGCAATAGAAAAGTTTACTTTTATTTTCAGAAGGATTTAAGGGAGTTTTAGGGCTGCTTGGCTGCTCAGTGAGATTCTGTTGCCAGTTCATAGCTCTCTGTGCAATGAGGTCACGCCTGATATGATCTATCCCACTTGTGAGTTTCAGTCAAAACAGCAATTAGTCGTGTTTTCCTCCCTATGAAACACTGTTGACCCACTCCGAAAAGCATGCAACTCCCAGCACAGGAACTCTGGTGATATTCCTTCATTTTGTTTTTCTGACACACATTGTGCAGCTTTGGTGTTACAGTTCTGTGGCAATGAAAAGCAGGAAAAGAAGTAAAGGCCCCTGAAGCCCCTCAGGAGCCTGCATCTGATGTTGATTAAGTCTCCATCTGCAAAATATCACAAAAAATGGCCCCAAAAGAGGAATATCTGTGCCAACTTGCATCCTATTTTACAAACCTTTCCCTTGTGATGGAAGTAGCTGCTGTGAAAGAACCAAGTGCATTGTTGCACCATTTCTTCCAAGCTGGAACCCACAAAATGTGATTGTGTGGTGGTTTTATGGGACTCTGTAGATGTCCACAGCCATTTGAAGGAAAACATGTCTGAATTTTCTTTGACACTTAGCATCTAAGTATTGCAAGCCGACGCAGAACCGAAGAATTTAAGACCTCCAACAAAATTCAGTTACATAACAGGAGAAAAGATTTATGTGTTAGAATGCAGAGGACTGTAGGAAGTGTGACGCAGGAAGATAAAAACACCTGTTACAGACGACAGTAAAGAAGAAAGACTGCTCACTGTGTGTGAGCAAATCAGTGTGAGCCTGCTTATAGTATATAAACATGCACTTTTGCTTTGTGGTTTTTGTCTCTCTGTGTTGGCGTGTGTCCATGCATGGCTATTTCTGTGTGTGTCATAATGTGTGTCTCTGTGTGAACTGCACTCACATAGACTAAAAAAATTAAAAGCAAAACTAAACACTAAACCAGAAAAAAAAAATCTGTCACGAAGTGATGTCAATGCATACTTTCCTTAGAGACGTGAGTGAATGTCACTGGTGATCATCAGAGTCAGTTCGCGCTGTGGTGTTGGAGTGTAGGCTTTGATAATGATTAGCTGTTTGCATGACACCATGATTGTGCTGTCAGAACTAATGCAGCGCTTCATTAAAATGGAGTCCAGAGACACAGAATCAATTAATACACATTCAAACAAGAGATCTCAGGTGAACGTCCCAAAACAGACAAATGGAGAGGTTATAGATTACCATTCCATGCGATCAGTGTTCAGGCTGTTTCAGACAAAAACAGGTGTGCGATGATCACCACAGATTTGCGCAGTGGTGTCGGAGTGTAGGGTCATTTGCAAATAAAGTTAATTGTTCACCTCAGCTTGCTCATACCAGCTGATCACCACTGTTACAGGGAGGAATCACTACTGTTATAGCCTAATCTAACTACTCACATTAAAATGAACAGGAGATTTTGTGTTGTTTTTGGTGCAGTGCCTGATTTGAAACTTGTGAAGAATATGTTTCAATTTGCAAGTCAAGTCTTTTGTCACTCTTGGCTCTGCATGTTGCTCTGCTGCTGTCAGTGAGGTTAACTGCATCAGCTTTGACTTGCGGATAACTCTGATTTCCTTTGAACTGCTCTCTTTAGAGCTGTGCTGGCCTGTGCTTAAACTGTGAGTACTTGTGTTGTTGTGAGGCACTTTGGCTAAACACTTCCATATTAGATGGACTTTTACTCTCATCTACAAAGGCTGAAATCTCTATTGGATTCCCGCCTACAGTTCCCTTTTTTAAAGTTATTCCCCCTTTTTTCTGTGCAGCTTACACACAAAACACACCCCTTGTGAATGCACCGATGAATTAACACATTTCTCTACCAGCAATAATGGTGACACACTCACAAACCAAAACATTTCAGCAAGCAAATTTGGTGGATCTTTTCTCAGACAACTCATTAAATCACTATTTAATCACTATATAAATAGGAAATTTACATTGGGGTGCACACACAGGGACACACACACATTCACACTTCTCCTATCTGCAGCATGGGGAAACCTCAGGATGGCTGCCCTGCTGTTTCTCACATGCTGCTGTGTATGCTTTGTATTTGTGTCCCTTTCAAGTGTTCACCAGTGAAGGTGGGTGGGAGGGCACGAGGCTGACCTTTGCTGGCATTAAAAGAAACGGATTAGGCCAAACTTTCATCTGCCCCTTTGCTATCACCACCAACGCTCTCACCCGTGTTCCCTATGAAATAAATGTAAAAATGCTTTGAAGATCCTTTTTTTCCACCATATAACAAGGGAAGCCCAAAAGTTTTCCTTTTTGGATGATTTTTACATGATTTTGAATCTTTTTAATAGCTTTAAAATTCTTCTTTTGCAGCCTTCTTTTGCATCTTTCTGTATTTTCATGCCTAAAAATGACCTGAACACAAAAAAGAAGTGGAGGTTCTTCAATCCAAAAAATAAAAGAGAATGTAAATGCAATATCCCGCATTTACACAAATTTTATTCAAACAAGCAATCAAAACTTAATAATGAAATGTAGCAATAATGGCAGCTGGACAACAGATTTATAAGCTGGTGAAAGAAGTCAAGTTTAATTTCAAAATAATTCACTTGTTTATTCAAAATACACAATGGGCTATTGTCTTGGTCACCAAAAAAGGAGAGAGTTTTTAGGATCAACATGATGCACCAAAAAGAGGATTAGAGCCTGTATGTAGCCTGATGATCGTTTGGGGAAACAGATTATGACCATTAGTTGGTGTTCAGACCCAAAAACAGACCTGCTAAAGCTAAAGCAGCAAGGGGCTGCTTTAGGAGTGTGTTGTCTCAGGTACTGGTGAGAGGTGATGAAATATGATCCAGAAAGTCCAGCTTTAGTAACAGAACTTATCAGATGCCAAAGCACTGTACAGCAGTTCATCTTATCTTTCATTATGAGCATTGTGTGGCAAGAATCATACGCACTCACGATACAAGTAGCACAAATATTTCTTTATAGTGAATTGACTGTTGATGTAGTAAAAGCCTGATCACCTTATTTTTCATGCAGCTTTATTCAGAATAAAAGAATGATTAAATTACACTCAGTGGAGTCCATGGTTAAAGTGTCCTTTAGCCAAATATCAGATCTGCACAGCTCCACGGGCGCTGTCCCACACTTAACCTCTGCAGCCTTCCTGTAGCAGAGAAAGTGAAAGAGTTTACTTGCATGGATAAACAAAAACCTAGATTTGGGATGCACTTTGTTGTGGTTTACAGCAGACAGTGAAACATGGAAGGAAACATGAGAGAGTGAGGAAATGGCAGGAGAGGTGGGGTGCTGCCATGACCTATGAGTATAGCTGCAGACATCAAGAACCAGTGATGCCCAACATAAAGACTTCAAAGCACACAGTTCTCCCCCTTCAACACCTACACCCCATGTCCCTCTCTGATGATGACACGGATGTGAGTCATTCAAGCTGATGGAATGAAATGTTCTCTTTTGTTCCTATTTATAAATCGCTGCACGTGTTAGACATCTTGAATTCTGATTCTGTGGCCATTTGGTCGTTATGCAACAGACTGTAGACTTTTTTTACAATGTATTTTATGTGGCATTCCACAGACTGTTCTGTTCTTAAACTGTCATGTTGTGTGAATATATGAAGGCTTACAAGTGTGGGCAAGCATATTTATGTATTTGTGTATCTTTGTCTGTCAGCAACATCTGCTGAGGTTGAGGACATAACAGAACTTAGTTTTTACGAACATGCTGCAGGCACATATTTTTGTCAAAAATAGATACTGAATTGCTAGTAAGGTGGACCATAATGCCTGACGTAACTCATTTTCTGACATTCCAAAAAGAACAGAGAGAGACAACGTAGATACACTCAGTCAGTCACCGCTCTGTCCAGTCAGTGTGTAATTTACACCACAAAAACCGTTCGTCTCACTCATTACCCCTTATTACCAACTACACCTTTTGAGCTGACACAATCGTGCATACACATGCATGCCCACATGCATTTGTATGTTATATAATGCATTTCACCCCACTGACCCTAACTTAACCTCTTTACAGCAAAACAGCTGTCTCCATACTCGACAGCAATAAAGAGTTTGCATTGACAGCAAAAAGCATCCATAACAAATTCAAATCGGTGCACATCAAAAAACAGTCACACGTCTTAACACAATATCATATAATATGAACATCTAACGTTATTTTATAAAAGGTAATGTTGGGAATAAAGACCTGAGTCTAATGAACATGTTTCAAATAAAAGTTTCTATAGCTGAGGAAAATAAAGACCACAATCTGAGAATTTAAATGAGGGAGGAACAAGATACAAAATTTGACTAAAAAGCTGTATATTTGCTATTTTGGCGAGCCTTTAATTCTAATAGTTTCTGTGGTGTAATTCAACAGCATGACCTCAGAGAATTTGGCAGTTAAAACCATGGCTGGAAGCTGAAAGCTTGTGTGTGTGTATGTTTTCCCTCCTATTACCTAGTCACGGGTTGCCATAAATTAATGACCTCCAACCCCATTATATAAGCTCCCTTGTTTACTACACACAGGCCTTTTTACAGCTCCCAAGCAAAGGTATCCAAAATCTTTGATATGGCCAAAATATAATTGGGCGTTTTTGTTCTGCTTACCAAGACGTGACTCAGTGCAGGCAGCACGGTACCACAGCACACCCTCTGGAAGCAAAGTTGGAGGTCTACATCTCTTGAGCAACAGTGGTTGCGCACAGCTACTTGAGTGCTGGAATGTGCAGTGACACATTCTGGATGTTGACCAAAAAAATGAGATTGCACATGAAATGCCATAAGAAGTGTCCAAATATTACAGGCCACGTAGAGTATGATTGCAACCAACAGGAATGATGATGAAAACAGGTGGTGAAACTGTTAACTTTTCAAATCATAAAGTTTAAACAGAGAACATCCAGTCTGGAATGCCTTTGGATGTTCACACTAAAACCAGCTCTGTATTGCACCATCAGTCTGCAACTGAGATCTGAGGTCCAGATGATGACATCATAATTTCTTCTCTCTCTTTTACTTATTTCCAGATAGGATCCCATATTGGGATTTAAGGCAAAATCCCCCTTTTAATACCAATCTGACATCTACCCTTCTGTTCACTTTCTGACAGACCTTCCATTGTCCTTCCAACTTAAACTCTGCTTGTGAAATGCAAACTTCAGTGCTTGTCCCCTCAGAATGGAAATATCCACTGGATGTACATACAGCTTAAAGGACTCGGGCACAGTGAGGTTGTTGTACCTTGCTCAGAGCATCATTTTTGCTTTTTAGCTCAATTATTTTGTGCTGTACCTGTTAGGCACATCAGCTGGTATCTTATTAAAGGGCGTAGCAATGGGCTGACTTGAAATTTTTTAATTATCTGAAACAGAAAAACTACATAAATTAAAAACCTTGGATTTCATAATCACTCATAAAGTTGACTTGCACGTGCAAGTAATGACAGCTGTATAACTTATCTCCTTTTACCTGAGGCCAGAAACATATTAATCCCCTCCCCCCCCGCGCACATAAGTCATCCACCTGCCACCACATGGACGAACATTTTGTCCAACTTAGAGACTGCACTCTACTCCCACTCTGTTGTCCTTGTAGGATATATTTCCTTTATAAATTATGCTGAGCAGCCAGCTTTCCAGGTGATTCCTTCATTGTGTGTCGCATTGATGTATGAGTGTTTTCCTTGATAGTTTAATTTAATGGTTTGAAAGACTGCTTTCCACGATACATTTCCAAACATGTAATAAGGTCACTGCAGAAAATATTATAGGACACTTAAGGAGCAATACTAAAAAAATAAGTAAACTTAGAAACTTGACAGGGCAGAGGAGACTCTTTGGAGGAAGCAGAAATATACTTGTAACCTCAGAAATAAATCTTTTTGAAAATTCTGATGGAGCTCAGGATATCTAAGGATGATGGCTGTTTTACTCCGAGCAGTTTCCTGACATGCACCTGAACTGTGTGTGGCACTTTGGATGTGTAGAAGAGGCAAATAAACAACAGGACTAAGGTGCTTCTGTTGGCTCACTGGTCATTTAATAATCAATGAAGTTGTTCTGTTATGCTTCTTGTGTAAATGTCTATGTTACAGCCTCTGAGCGGTCATCTCTCTTTGCCATGTTTAAATTCAGCATCCCACTACTTCACCATGATGTACATGTAAGAAGGGGCACCTACCCTGTTACCATACAAGTCTCAATGAACCTTATTGTGAGCCCTTGAAGGGGAATAGTAAATTACTGCACAAAGACCGAAATTGTCAATTTTTCAGACATGCTGACTTGCACTTCAAAGACCTGAAATAGAAGATATAGCAAATTTGAAGTAACAATATGTACCTTGACAACAACCTGCTGCTTCAAAAACAAAAACTTAACAATGCACGATAATACATTACATAACACAGCAATATTAACAGCTATTTTAGTAAAACCTGATCTTATTTTATGGAGAAAATGTCCTCTGGTTTTCCCTCTGATGTCCTACGACTGCTCTGTCTGTCTGCAGTATTTTATTTAGCGGAGCTGTCACCAACAACTAGGCCTATCTGGTGCAGCTTCTGTCTACAGGCAGCCCACATGTTGCCTTCAGGAACCTCCGTGAATCACAAAGGTGAGGCAGAGCAGTTGTAGGACATCAGAAGGAAAACCAGAGGACATTTTCTCCATAAAATATGACCAGGTTTTACTAAAATTGCTATTTTGTGTAACGTATTAACGTGCATTGTTAAGTTTCATTTTCAAAGCAGCAGGTCGTGGTCAGGTTACATATTGTTGCTTTAACAGAGTGAGACTTCATCCAAAAATGAAAATTCAGTCATTGTCTCCTTACCCTCATGCCGATGGAAGGTCAGGCGATGTTTTGTACTCTTGTTGGTCTCGCCCTGCTCTGCTGGTGTGAGCTTCAGATGGTGTGTCTCAATGCATGCTCTATTTATTTTTTTTTTTACCATTCACTGTAATTGTTTTGGAAATGACGCCTTTTTTCTGTTAAACTCCAGCAGTGTTTTGCGGACTGAAAAACTTAACCTGACCTTCCACTGGTATGAGAGTGAGTACATAATGACTTAATTTTTGTGTTAATTATCTAAGTTATTATTATTAAGCTATTATTATATAATAACTTCAAACTAGTGTTCAGCTGCCCTTGTACAGTATGTTG
>JAQLOL010000003.1:7995295-8006556 GCA_029783665.1 Naso thynnoides
GTACCCAACCGCGGCGGCAAGTACTCAGCCTTAATACATTGTACGGGCTCCAACAGGTGAGCTGCCGGGGCGCTCCAGCAAAACATATTTTTGGATTGATGAGGATTTTAATGACAACAATAAAACAACAATGTCAACACCCACAGTAAATACTAATCATATGGCTATAGCCTGAATATGCTACATTTACATAACAATTTAGTCCATGCGAGTTGGCAGACTGAACTTTAGCAAATTATTCAGATAATTTGACACTTTGCAAAATACACTTACTCTCTTACTCACCTGAAGTCTTGTCGTCACCATTTTCCAGACAACCAGCAAAGACTACAGGAAGTAACTGCGCTTTCAGAGATGCAGGTAGAAGGATTTTGTTACCTTAAAACAGCCCCAGGCTAAATGTTCCCAGTCTTTAAGCTGAGCTAACAAGCTGCTGGTTGTAGCTAGGTCTAAAAATTCATCCTGCAGACGTGAGAGCGGCGTCAGTGTTGGCATGTAACTATTGGAAAGACAGCAAATAAATGTATTTCCTGAAGTTTCAGACTATTCCCTTCAAAAATACAGAAGTGCTGGATGTAAACCAAGATGCAGTGCCATGAACTCCTTTCTGCAGGTTAAGCCACACATGCATTCAACAACAGTGAGTTAATATGTTGATGTGGTCTGACAGTTATAACAGATCTGCTGTCACTCTGAATGTCTCAGCTCAGCATTCAAGACAGCCAATAAATGCAAGGACAAGTAAGAAAAACTAGAACACAGTGGAAATAAGTCAGATGACTGCTGCAATATCCTGTTAAATTTTAGTACTGTATGCATATTGTGTATTGTATTATTAATTTATCAAATAAAATCAATCAGTCAAAATGAAGATCTTCAAAAGAGAGTCTCCATCTACATTTAATAATGTGCTTTATTGCATTGCAGACATATTATTAAATATTAAACGATTTATATTGACTTGGGCTCTAGTGTGATATCACAATGAATTATTCCACCATGGCCGGCAAAGCTAAGGTTTGGAATCAGGAGACACTGGCTGGATCTCTAAGAGTTGAAGGTCAGAGACGGCTGTATTAGTTGGATCCAGACAATGGCAGCAGT
The DNA here is from genome assembly GCA_029783665.1 of Naso thynnoides. NCBI lineage: Eukaryota > Metazoa > Chordata > Actinopteri > Acanthuriformes > Acanthuridae > Naso > Naso thynnoides. Next base: position 7,996,400 of record JAQLOL010000003.1, read on the forward strand.
GGAGAACGTTGGCTCCTGCTGAGGAGGAGAAAGCCTCAAGGATCCCCCTTCAGCAGATGGGGGTTTGTTAGCGGGGCAGAGGCAATTAGGCCAGCTATAATCCTCCATCTGCTTTCCTCCATCACCGCCCTCAGCTAGAAACAAGGCTGCCCCCAAACCCAGAAGACCGGGCAGCTACCATAGCAAGAAAAACCCTGACAGAGCTCGATGGAACTAAATCAGTTCTGTCAGCCTTTTCTCATTTTAATTGCACTCGACCACTTTTTGTCCAGTTTTCTTCACCTGCATCTGCTTTCTTACAGGTTCTCTCTCCCGACCACTTCCTTCTTAATGTCAACACTTTTATTAACTTTCAAGTGGAGACTGAATAATGGGCTTCTTCTAGCTTAATGGTGGTCGTTTGCACACACAGGGAATACATGCAGAATAGACACAAACATATTTTACTGCTAGTGTTTCATTAATATACTTTATGATTAATCTTTACATGAATAAATCCTTGCAAAGTGCACAGCCATACTCCCATTTAAACAATTATCATGTCTCCGCTATCTCGATAATGGCAGGCTTTTAGCTGCTTGAAGTTAGAATTTTTTGAAGAGCTTTTGCTTAAGCGCATTTTTTTTTCCCCACTCTTTATGACTGCAAGGTTTCACAAGAAGTGAATTTTGACATCTGTCCAAAGTCCATGAAGTCCAAAGAGTTGAACAAGGACATCAACTGTGTGCTCTGACAAATGTGTGTGAACAGGTCCATGAATGCAGAAACTCAATGGCGTAAGTGTGTGTCTTCTCCAAATCAAATAAAATCAAAAAGATGGAAAAATTGGCACGTTTGGCAAAACAATTCAGCAAAAACTGAAGAACAGCTAATATGTAACTGAAACTTCTCGGAGGGTTCTTGTTGTGTGTTTGGTCTTTTTTCATCTGATTTATTCAAGCGCCAACAGCTGTAATTTTCATCAGTTCTTTAAACGGGGCTAAGGTTAAGTGAGATTCCATTTATTCATTCAGTTGGAATTTTAAATTAAAACTGTCTTTCATAGCAAAAACAGAGCATTCTTTCTCAATATGTCATCAAAGAAAAAAATGTTTCTCCATGACAAAAAGCGTTGAACTGTGGATAAAATTGAATTGATTGGATTAAATTGGCACTGAAGTGACCTCTACTCCAAACCACCATTGTCCCTGATGAATGTAAACGCTTCATATTTGCTTCATGATGTTGGAAATCAAGCAATTTTGTTCTGGATAGAAACTACTGAGCAAGAAGGAAGTCACAGTGACTGTGCACACGCTGAACATAAAGAGACCATCTGCTGGAGTCTTCTGCCTGTCTGAAGAAGACATGACATTTGCTGCTTCATTTGAGCTGCCTGTCACTTTAATTTTTCTTTTACTGTCAAAATGTCTCGTAGTTACTGCTGTGAGAACAGATTATATGGATTATAATGTGCTTTAGTAGTTAAATTTCACATCGTGGCTGGTATGGGTGCTTATTTAGCCATTGTCTGTAGCATAAAAGATTTATAGTACTCAGAGGACTTGAAGATAATTTTGTATGGACGGCTTTAAATCCGCACAGTGTAGCTCATTCCAGGGAGTGTACAGTAATAAATGACACACTGCCCTGCGGGACCAAGCATAGATAGAGAATACACTTTATTACGGGACAAACATTCAGAGTTGTCAGCAGAAACAGGATAGCCTATATATCACACAGGCTGCTTTCTTCACGCCTTCCTGCCCCAGGGAGAGTGTCCAGCAACAATATATAAGTGTTGCCACTGTTACCAGTGGTGCATTGGCCTTCCGCAGTGGTAACAGGTCACACGGAGTCCAGTTCCTGCCTCAGGACTCATCCACCTTCATTCTGACGAGAGAGGACGGAAAGAACATACCAGGCATTCCTGTCAATCACAAGTAGTGCTGTTTCCACCAGTCATAGTAGTTTACAGCACCTGGCGTTGCGCTAACTCCCTGTTTATGTTCAAACTAATTTAATTTTCTTTCAGAGAACTCCACACTGCACGCTCACCAGTATGACTAACTCTCAGAGGAAATGGAAAATGACTCACTCAGCTAGAAAACAGTGAGCTCTCTTATGTGTAGTCATGCTCCTGCGCTGAAAGAAAAGGCTTTTTCAGAGCTCTATGGAGGTTTGTTCCACCCCGCACTCTGTCCGGGGGCATCGGCCTTACTCTCTCTATGGTGTGCAGGAACACGGGTTGAGGGGTCAGTGCATTAGCAGCTGTTTTTTCTCCGAGTCTGCAACACTAAGGGAGGAAAGAATAAGGCCAGACAGAGGAGCGGTCTGTTCTGTGATGTTTAAAAGATCATTTGTTTTTGTTCTTTTGTAGGCACTTAGTGTATGTTCAGTGAGTGTCTTTACCTGCTGTAGATAACTGTCAGCTTGCCCTCTGTCTGGAGAAGCAGGGCAATTTCCCAACAGGAAACAGATCATAGTATTGTAACGACCCTCGGGAGATGCGACGCCTTGGCTCTTAACCAACGGGGTTGAATCGTTTGGCTGACTGGTCAGCGTCATCGTCTGTTGTCTGAACAACCTGGGTTCAAGACTCACTCCTCTTCCTTTGCTACATTGGTGTCAGAAGTGGGATAGGATGGCGAGATTGTGAGGCTATTGGAGGTGCGTCACCAAAGCATGAAGGAGCTGAAAAGGAGACTGAAGTGTGGCGACGTGCTTTCCAAAAGAGGGGGTCGTTGTCTGCAATCTGGGTGATCTGGGTTCAAGACTCACGCCTTCCTCCTTTGCTACAGTATTGCTGCTAACAATACCAACTGAAACATGTCTTTTAGACTATCTACCTATGTCCCTTTACATATATACTACATGTTTAAAATCTTTAGGACTTTACATGTTAACTTTTATTTTAATAACCTTGTTTGTATGGCACTTTTAAAAATGGGAATTTACGAAGTGTTTTGACATATGTACAATATACAATATAGGAACAAAGCAACAACACAACACAAAAGAACCAAACCCCAACAGCAAAAGAACCCATGACAAAAACCCACCAACATGAATTTACCCAAACATTATAAGAACCCAAGAACACATCATAAGATCTTACAAGAACACGGGCAACAGATTTGCTGTCAGACAGCCGTTTTATTTGAAACCACCTGCAGTTGTGCAGAGAAATATGGATGTTTTAGACATGAGGCAATGTAGTCCTAAATGAAACGACTTTTTGGCGGCAATGTTAAGCACTAATAGTTTTTAAAATGTAGCAAACACGTAAGGGATATATATAATTTAGTTGGGTTGTCTTGTCTGTGGCTAAAAGACGTGTTGTCGTTAGTACCATTTACGGCATTACAACGATCAGTTGCTTGCAAGTTCACTGCGCTGCTTCTCCATACAGACGGCAAGCTGACAGTTATTTACCGCAGGTAAGACACTGACAAGGCATAGGTAAGTGCCTCATACAACCCCACATTTAAAAAGCAAACTATCCCTTTAAAGTGCTGCTAAACTCCTTCAAACTCGTTTCTGTTCATCTAAATTATATATTTGTCATTTGTTACTTTGGCTCAGTTGTAACTCTACACCTTCATCTTCATGTGCTGACCTACTTATTCTCTTTCTCCATCTTCGCCCACCTTTTGAGTTCAAGTTATGTCAGATGTACCTTTTCTTGTCAACACACCCAAGCTACAAAAAAGATCCTGTCAGCCTTTGAAATGAATCATCATGTAACTTTGCATTCTGATGTTCACTAACATCGACAATATGACATTTAAAAAAAATAATTCAAGTGTTCACAAGTGCACTACAACACAGATAGGAGGCTACATCCAGTGCAACAATAAAACGTTTTCATCTCTACCCTCTGACATAAAATGGCAAAAGGGAGCAATAAGAGTGTAACCTCAACACACACAAGAGAGAAAATAGAAACACACACAGGTTCATGTTATCAAAAAGCCATAAAAAGGTGTCTTAATGTTGCAAGCAAAAAGGTTCCTGTTACAATAAAAATGCACATTTGTAAAAACGCTACAGCTCATTTGCATTTAAATGCTAAACCATAGATAGGTGATAATAATGGTAGATTTGGTCTCCCATTTACAGAACTGATAAAAAATTGTTTTATATCAAAGCTTTGCTGAGCGACTGAATGTGCTCACAGAATCAAGAATGCAATTTCAAAACCTCTTTTTTAACATAAAAAAGGGGATGAAACGTAATGACAGACCACTGACCCTGACCTACATGGCGTCATAAGACCTTGGTACCGTGATTCATGGATCACCTCTGCACAGACTCTAGCTTCAAATGACGTCACCAGTGCAATGGTAACACTGCTATCAGGGATAGTTTTGCTTCACTTTCATGTTCTTTTTTTCAGTCAATGGTCTGTAAGACAAATACAAGATATATTTAAGCTATTGAAGGTGTATTGCCTAAAATTATCCAAAGCTGTAACATTATTTGCTGCCATGGCTGTAACAGGGAAGTAAAAAAAAATATAAAATCATTTTATTTAAAATTGTCTTTCACTATAAACTGATGCACCAATGCAACTGAATTTTATCTGATTTCTATTATAGCAATAATTATTGAGGAAGCAAAACAACTCATACACATTAACAAACAGATAGGTCTCTGATTATCTGAGAACTTTCAGTTGTTTCAGTTACTTAACAGTGCAGTTTACTGCTATTTAAATAAGTGGCATTAATATGTCTGATGATAGCCATGATATCCTGGAGCACAATTATGATCATTTTAACTTCTTCAAACCAGGCTTATGTTCAGGAAATGCTGCTTCACAAAGCAGGTGTCAGACTGCAGACCAGTCAGACAGTTTTCAGCCTCTGCTATGCAGAATTATGTCAGGAACTCACTCCATGGTAGATGATTAGGCTGCTCATGCTGTAGTGATGATCTGCAGTCAAAAGGGGAAATGTGATGAAATGAAATGTGATTATGAATGTCAACAATAAGTTGTCAGCATTCGGTGAATGCGTTACATGGTTATTTTTTCTATTACTCAAATCAGCTTCACATGAAAGCCTGTCATTGACCATAAAAGGATTTCATTTTATGTTCTCAGTGCATATGCACTACAGTGAGGGCCATATGAGCAAGTGAGTTTTGAGACATTAATCATTTGATGCCTCGCCGCTGAATGTGGAATATGTTTTTAATCCAAACATGAAACATTCTTCCAAGCATTCCTTTTGGCACACACAGAGAATCTTCATGCAATAAATATCAGTCTATATGTGGATTGATTACTGGCAGTACCATTTGGCCTCCAGATAGAAAAAATTATATCGGGCCTACGCTAGTAGCTCAGGCAATCAGCGAAGCCATGGCCGCACTTGATGAAATGCCTTCTGAAAAGGCCACCTCTTCACATTTGTAAAAGTCACCTTCCATTATCTTCCAATTGTGGGAGTCGGCTGTTCTTTGAGCTCTGTAATGTTATCTTTCTTTTTTTGTATGTTTATCTTTTACAAGTGTGGCAGGCTCAGCATGACATTTGTAAACAATGTCTTTGCCTTCAATTCCCACTACTCAGTGTTTTTATGACCAGTCGGTTACGGCTCCTGTTCTCTGGCTAGCTAGGAAGACTTGACATAGCATTTTGCTCCCAGAGCAAAATGTCACTGGCGTTTTAACAGAGCGGGCCCTCCAAATCACGTGCCTCCTGCCACTCCGCTAATTGTCACTGGGTTTATATGAAATACACCGGTGTGATGATAACATGGCAGTGTGACCGGCTGGCAGTTGATTCCAGATAAAGTGTGTGGGTGAAATGCAATGTGTAATTGGCAGAGAGAATTGGAGTGTGTGAACTGGGAGTGTGAAAAACAAGCAGCAGTCCTCTGAGCATATTGTTAACTCTGCAATCTGCAGCCTGTTACGGTTTAAATAGTCAGACAACAATCTGAATTCACCCCACATGATAATGATTTTCATGTGCAATACATTTCAGTCGCATGCATTCAAAGTTAAACAGTTTCTGTGGATGTGTTTCATTACCATGACGACAGATAATAGAGCTTTTCCTCATCTCTATTTTGCTACTTTTTTATACATGCAAACTAATTAGAGTTACAGAAAGGATCACAGACTGCTGGCAGCTTTGCCGTTACAAATAGAGAGTTAGGATTTTTTTTTAAGTTTCAATGTAATATTTATTCACATCGCATCGTTAATATTTATCTATCCATAATTATGATTCAACACTTAATAGTAAACATTAATTTTAATCAATTATTTTTTATGAATAATATCATAAGATTATACATTTAATTTAATTTATTATTAAGTATCTTTCTTGGCTCCATGGACATTGTCAGTCATCACTGACAGTTGACTAGATTCGATAGCTGTCTTTCAAATTTTACAAGTTACAGTAACAAAAGTTATAATATAATTGCAGTATAATAAAAATGCAAATCATCTACTGCAATGGCCCTTTTTTAATATAATATTTTAATTTAAAATAATCTTAATAGCTGTCATTTCTATATTATATAAAACGGGGGAACATCATGCCAGAACAATATCACTGCCAAATCAAAAGACCTCAATCTTTGAAACCGTCATCAACTATTCTGGGGGCAAAAGAAACAAACTGTGTGTTTTTGGCTGAAGAAAGCTGCTTCCAGCTGCTGAAAATGAGCTTAATGAGACTAAACCGAAACATTAAAGTTGCAGCCCATAAAACAAAAAAACAGTGAGTTGAAGGATACCAAAATTCTTTTCAGAGTTCAGCAGAACTGCAGGCTCAAGTATTATTGTGTGTGGCTTCATTACAACGACAGACACCTTTCACGCGAACATGATCTGATCAGTTATTAGTGCAAAATATCGATTGCTGCTTCAGTCATACGTAGCAAACCATTATCGCAAAGGGATTTTGAGTTGGTTCCACAGTTTCTACATTTTCAAAACCAATCCAACTAGAAGAAAGGGAGGGGGTGACAAGAACTCAAACCCACAAAATAAAATAACCACATTCTTTAAACCCTTGCTGGCTAATTCATCACAACACCCTTCACAGAGAGAATTTATAAAAATACAAGTGCAAGAATGGTCATGTTAAAGTTTGTGTACCTGCCAAAATCCATCCCATGGGACGTGTGCATGGAGAGGAAGTGTAATGCGCTTCTGGCTAAACCTTCACTGGTGGTTGCTAATGTAGCATGCAGAGCCAAAGAGACATTCTTGCACGTGCTGTCATTCATTTCCCTTTCCCTGAGTGGCAGTGCCAATGTAGATATCAATCAGTCTGTGGAGACTCTTGCTGAAGCTGTCATGTGCCACCGCAGTGGACTGAATTGTGATGGATAAAGATGGTGAAACATCCTGATACAGGGAATATCCTCAACAAAGGGATAATTAGCTGAAGGCTGTTCATGCTGGACTCAACATCAGATGAATTTAAATTCAGTTTGCATAGGATACTGGGAAAAAATAACCTGATGGAGCTCAGAGGATCAACAGGTGAAAGCCCATCCCTGAGTGTGGTTTCCAGAGTGATGCTGCAGAACAACATGATGACACTGATAGCCGTCCTCCTGTTGGTTGACTCCATGCATGTTCAGGTCCAGCACCCACAGAAGTAGGTCATGATGTGGTAGAGAAACACCTGAGCTAATCACTAGCTGGCAAACAGGATCAAGGCACTCTCGCTGGAGCCCTGCAGCTTTGATGGAGCAGCGTCAGGTGTCTTTTCAAAAGACTTATAAATAGCACATAGCTGCTCCCCAAGCTGCATCTCTGCCTCCCTCTCAGTGTCATTAAGCCCAATTGGAGCGGTAATTGCTTATAGCGAGGCAGTCAACCACATTGCTGATGGATGGAAGGAGACATCTATTTTTGGCAAAGCTGCAATGGCTGTGCATGGCAGTAACAGGACACCTTTTAAGCAGCAAACCACTTTTTCATCAGATTTTACCTTACAGGTACTGCCAAACCCCAAGGATTTAATACATTTATGCATGAAAAGAGAGACAAGAAGTAGAGCTGAAAGATGTGCTGTTTCACTGTATCATTTGGTCTGTATGCATGGCATCAGTATCAGAGATTACAAAGTCTTATTGTTGACCAAGCCAAAAAGCCTTCACACAATGAGCTCGCTATTATAGCTCCCTGATTGTTTTGTCAAAAACGTTACACACACGAGCAGCAGGCCGTTGAAATGAGTACAACCATCAAAAACTAAGCAGAATGATGCGCCCTCCTTTCTCAGTCCATCCTCTGCACTCAGGGGGGTTCCTCTTTTTCTGTCTCTTAGGCCCAACCAGCCAGAAGGTTATTTTTCACCTCAGCACCTCACCTGTCCTGCAGTCTGCTCAGTGACAGGTAAGCCCAGTGGGTTTGCTCCGAGTCTTGTGCCTGCAGATGGCACGGCAGTGCTGATGGGGCACTCTGGTGTGCTGGAGCCTGTAGGGATGTGCAGAGGGGAGGTCCTACAGAGTGTGAGTAATAGTAACACTATCCAAGCTGTAAAATGCCAGGGAAAAATATGAGTCGGATGAGCCAGTGCCATGGCAACAAAAACAAAAGGAAGGCAGTATAGCAAGGACTCTCAAGGCAACTGTTCATGCTCTTTCCTGGATTTCCCTTATCGCCAATAACAAGATGCTCACTAGGGTTGACAGTTCATGAATGCTGGAGGGTTCAATTGATTTCTATACAACATTTGCACATATGCTGCAAGAATAAATGAAAAAACAACAACACAGAAGCAATTTGACATTTTTTTCCATAGCAGATAATTCCCAAATCAGATACAACTTCTTTTGGACACAAAATTAATTAGATTCTGCCTGAATAATGAGCCACATATGTGTGTGTGGGCTAGCCTGAAATAGTTTTTACACGTTTTCAATTAAAAAATGCCTTTCCCCCCTCTCTCTTCGCTGTTATAAATGAAGCCCAGTGGAAAAATACAAGCAAAAGATGTTTTAAAAAATTAGCAAGAAGAACTGAAATGAGAAAATAGAATGTGCCCCACTTTCAGACAGAGGTAGCGTTCAGGCATAGCTGTTCCCACTGTGTCCGTGACCTCGAGGTCACGCAGAGAAAGATTCCCCTGGGTGTTTACAAAGGGCCCTTCAAGTTCGCTTCCTACACTGCGGGAGGAATGGCTGCTTCGGGAAACCTCCTGGGGAGACACAACAAAGTGACCTCATGGCTCTGCAGTGGACCGGCTGCAGAGCAGGAAATGGCAGCCTCCTCCACTGTCCCTCTGCCAGCTGTATATTATTAATCTGCCAGCTGTATATTAATAAACCTCAAAGACATCAACTTATAATGCCACTGCTTGTTTGCTGTTTGCTTGCTCTGCCCTTGAAACTGCTGTGGTCTTAATTCATAATGTATCATGATGTTCCAGACTGGACAAGGTCAGTGAGGTACGAGGATAAAATGCAGTGTGTCTATTTTATCATGCTGCTGCAGAGGGGGTCCAATGTGGTCCTTTGAAAGAGAATTTGTTTCTTTTATTAGGAGTCCTGCAGCTACATCAATAAATCAGTGTTTGTTTGGTTTTTGATGGAAAAAAAAGCAGATATACATATTTATTTTCTGGGATTTTCAAAAGGGTGAAAATAGCCCAATTCCCTCTATTCTACCTTTTTGTATGAAAATATGTTTATTGGCAATTTAAGGGAGTAATGAGGTGATAAATCAAATTACAAAGGACAGTCCTGGTACTGAGAATAAATGTCAATTTCTTTACTGTGGCTTTTTTCAGAATAAATCACCAAACAAAACTTGCTGCTGATTAAATGATACTGACCAAAATAAAGAACTTCCTGTAAGAAAATCCTATAGGTACCAACAGGAATGAATCAATCAAATCCTTTTTCCCAAAGCCTATTTTTTTGTTATATTTTGTTTTATATAAGGTTTTATTGTTTGTTTGTTTTCTTGCCTGAAATAAGGTCGTGATTAACACAAATTCAAGAGACTTTTATGTTTGTTGTATAAAATACAATACATCACTAAATACGCTATATTTTTTTAAGCTTATATATATACATATATATATATATATATATATAAAAGAGGTTGTGGCTAAATAAAACTACAGACATAAATATTATTATGTATTCACGGATTCACAGTAAATTATCCACTTGACAGTCTTCCTAACTGTTTCA
>JAQLOL010000003.1:8006656-8030829 GCA_029783665.1 Naso thynnoides
TAACTTGTGGATTTCACATTTGCCAGTTAGCTGTGTCAGAGGCTGATAGCTTTGCAGGTATTCGCTCCAAAAACAAATATTTTGAGAAATTGAAATTTTGACCTGATCATGGTACAATGACAAGCCTCATCTTCATCCTAACCAAAACTTGAATGTATGTACTAAATTTCATATCATTTGCGTAGTTGGTGTGGTATTTCAGTCTGAACCAAAATTGTGGATGAACTGACTAACAGTGAAAAAACTATCTCTAAAGCTAAGCTACAAATGATATCCAAAAACACATTAAATTATGTTGGCAGGCACACAGTCTCTTATGATGATAAGCAGCTTTTTGATGGCTTTGTATTGAGATCCACTGCAATTTAGAAAATGTATCATTAGAGGCCCATTTAATTTGAAATATGACACTGGCAGAACACAGCGACGTTTTCCTGTTACTTACTCATATTAAACATGATATGAAAGTGTCTGATGATTACAGATAAACATATGTAATAACCTTTATAACACGAATCCAGGAGAAGCAGATGGAGCAAAAGAGAGAGTTAATATAAGGTATAAAATTGAAGGTCTGATTGGCCCCCACCTGGCTTGTTGAGGGATCAAACTGAATAAGAAATGATTTAAAACAGAACTCGGGGGAGCAGTTGCCCTTTTTTTTAAGACTCTAAATTTTTAACAGGTATATAATGTCAAAGGAGTGTCATAGGACCATTTGCTCTTTATTTTCATTAATTAATCTTAAGATTCCTTTTCCAAAAGGTCACATTCAGAATGGCTTGTTTTGTCTTGTTTAGTTTTGTTTGATGCTCTCCCTCTAATGTGTATTTTAATTGTTTAATGTCTCTTTTAAATGCCATATGTAGGCTGGTCTTGTATTTGATTGCTTTTTCTTTATGAGAGAAAAGTACAGGCCTGTAAATAGTGAGCCTTTTCGATAATGCAAAATGTCCGTCAACACCTGGATTAATACGTATGTGAGACAGGCAACTATGCTTATGGTACAGAAATAAAGTTAAACTGGGGTCATTACAGATTAAGGTGGCTTAAGATCAAGGATATGCATTAGGGCATTAGTCATGGGTGGGAATGTGTGTATTTGGCTCAGCATATAAATGTTAAGTGCTACTTTAATCATTTGATATTAAGTGGGATTCTTCTTTGCTGACTGAGGAGATTTCCTCCTCTTCTAACAGTTTGAGCAAATGAAGATGACAATCAGTGTTTCTTGTGTTTCAGAGCCCCTGTAGCTACAGTTATGAAAATCACTGGAGCAAACTAATACATAAAGAAGAAACCTCTGCAGGACACAAAAACACTGATGATGATTACATTAAACTTGACAAAGCTTTGTAAATAAACCCGGAGCTCAAGAATTTAGACAGTTTTTTTTTTGTTTTATACTGTTCGAGGACCTCTACTCATTTTTGAGAGACACAAATTGAGATTTAGTTGTTCTTGTTCTATCTCAAAGATAGAAAGCTCCCTCCAAACAAAGTACTGCGCTTGAACTTGCCTTGTCAAACAGAGTTTGTGCCTGAGGTAAAATCAGAGCAGAGACTTTTCTCTAAAAAATACTGAGCCCTTTTGTTTGTGAGCTCATATTTCCAAACACCACACAGATCTAGAGATAGTTTAAAAAATCTGCCATCGTGGACGATCACTGAGCAAACGCACGGTTTTTAAATTGAGTCATGACACAATAAGCACCTAAATCCACTTCATGACAAATATTGATGTTCTCATTTACATTTATCTTCTCTCTTGTAGCTGTATGTCTGCTTATCTTGCTTTTTTCATATCATTTGGAAAATTCCCACCGGATGACTGTCGCATAGATGCAGGAAGCTGTAATTCTAAATATTTATGCATGTACAATATGATTAACAATAACGTCCAGGGAGAGGAGTTCCTGTGAAAAAGCAAAACATTTCAGAGCTACTTATACTTTTTGGTGGTGAAGTACTTCATATTCCAACAGGCATTTATTCTCAGATGTGTGTTTCCGCCTGCATCTTTTATAGATATACATTCTGCCCTACAGGAATACTCACATCGCTATCTGTTTCCTCTGTCATTCTCCATTTCTTCCTCTCTTTTCCACCCTGCATCCCTCTGAAATTCCAAATGGCACTAATGTCCTTGGGCTGCTCTTCATCATGTGTTTGGTGAGTTAGTGCGTTCGCGCTGAAAAGGAAGAGAAAGTTTAAGAAGGCCTGTATAGCTGCACTTGACACATTTATTAAAATGTTGCACATCTTAAGGTTAAACTTCTAAAAATAGTGTGCCGGGCTCTTGTCAAGTACACTGTATTGTGTGTGTGTGTGTGTGTGTGTGTGTGTGTGTGTGTGTGTGTGTGTGTGTGTGCATGAGAAGGGGAAGGATGTTTGACAGCTACTTTCGGGGACACATTTTAGACTCAGCACCCGTTAATTGAGAACAAAACCTGAACTGAACAGCTGCATTTTTAGTAAGTTTTTTTTTTCCTAAAATTACATTAACTAAAAAAAAATCTTATTTTCACTTAGGTTATGAGCTGTTAAGACATGTTAATTCTACAGCTTCAGATGAATATGATCCAGACAGTGGCCCCTTTCAACTAGATAGGTAACATAAACTGTGTCAGCTGTCAACCAAAGGTCAACTTTGTTAAGTGTTCTATGAGGAGACTTCTCCTTAAAACATCAACACCAGGTCATAAAGTTCTGCAGAGATACTTTTGGGTTTTACCTCACTGTCTTAATTTAAATTGTTAATTTAACCATAGATTAATAGATCAATATATCTGGCATTACATCGTAACTCATGGGATGACTGTACGCCTTCTTACTTTTGAATTATTTAAGATATCCCGACTCTATTTGACACCTTTCCAGGACCTCATAAGCCGAAAAAAAGGACCTGAGAGACCTGTGAGGAGGCTGGCATCATTTTCTACATGTCGGTATGAAGTACATGAGAAATTTATTTTTTATGCATCAGTTATCCAAAACTGCAAAAACTGACTGAACTCTGTGTTTGCTGACTTAACGGTTTTGAATTAAAGCAACTCAGTTGTAGTTTGACTTCTAAAATTATTCTACAAACACACAATTTTGCCCCAAGAGACTGCTGTCATATTAGACTATGGTAGTTTGGTAGAGAATGGTAATGGTCCCCTTTATTTGCGTTAGCATTAGCATTCGCAGTGACAACACGAGTTGTCCAAACTCCATTCTGCACCAAGTGAGCTGATAATGGTCTCTAACAACAGAAACAGGACTGGACAAGTTGGAAATGAGGCCTTGTGTCAAAAATTGAGGAATATCCCTTTAAGAGCCTCAGCGCAGTCTGGCTGGCGGATTAGTTCAGAGCCACAATGTGGACAAACACACACACGGTGAAACTGATCTCTGCAAATGCTTGAACTTAGAAAGACATGGCAAAAAAAAAAAAAACAGAAAGAGAAACCTGCAGTCATCAGGAACCTCAAGTCGAACAGGTGAGAGAGACTAAACCAGAGGTGAATTATATTCAGCATTTTGCGGTAAATTTATTTATCTCAATATGTAACACTTAAAAGGCCGGTTAAATTATAGTAGGGCTGTAACATTTAAACATTTATTGAAATTTAGTTTAAGTTTAAGATCTATTGATTTTTTTTTAATAACTTCAAAAAATCAATTGCAAATCAATTCAAATCAAGAAATCAATTGCAATTCATTTTTTTTCACAAATCTGGACAGAACCCTCAGTTGATTTTAGCTGTGAGGTTACAACGTTTTATTGACTTATTATTGTATATTTGATACTTTAGTCATTTTTGTTGCTTAGTCATTAACTTTGTCTGCTGTTTGGTGCTCAACGGGTAATTTATCATGAGTGTTTGAGGCTTTTTTTTAAAAAAAAAAACAGAGCTGCTGTGGCTGAAAACAAGATTTATGAGAGTAAACAGAGGCAAACTAATGATTCTGTGAAACTGCTCTAAGGATTTCTTTACTACTATAAATCCCTTTTACATGACAAATATTCACTTGATCCATTGTTAATGTTACAATATTGATTAATACAGCTTTAAACATTAGTGAGGGGCATTTTGTAGTTGGAACACCAGGTGCCTTTAGTTCTCCTAAAGAGACAAAACAACTACCAGTCCTGGAATCGGAGCCGATGAACTTCACATGCTGTGCTGTTATGTCATATTGCCTTGGTCTGCGTGGGTGGAGGCTGGTCGAGACAGACTGACAGACCGACAGCTACTGAGGAGCAGCATCTCACATCACCACCTCCCTCCCCAGGACAGAAGCTCCTCTAAGTCTCATTAGGCCAGACTGGCAGCTGAAGTGAAAGGAAAGACGGCGGCACGCCCAGCCTCCCATGACAAAAACCTCCCCATCGCTCACCAGAGCTCTCATTACTCCTCTCCCCTTCCCTCCGTCCCCTGGTTCCTCTCCTGAAGGCAGCCAGCTCCATCCATCACATCTATCGATCCTGTCTCCCCCTGGTGTGGTACCTGCCTGTTTTTGAGGCTAAGTGGGAAGGATGGCAGAGCTGGCATGATATTTCAGCTTTTCAGTGACAGCCACGTCCCCTAAGGATGTTACAAGGTGAGCCAGCGTCTCGGCTTCATGGAGGGGGTGCTCTTTCAAAGATCTAAATGGAGGAGCTCTACCTGGTGGAATTACTAACAATATGTTTTTCCTGCCTGGACATCGAAGTAATAATCAATCGTCTTTTGCTTTCGCTGCTGGTTACACTGCTTGCTCGAAAAAAGATGTATCTCATTCCTCCTGCTTCTACACATGACATCGCTGCACAAAGCATCTATGTGCTAGAATGAAACCACCCCCCCCCCCCTTTTTTTTTTAAAGAAAACAAAGAAAAACTCACTGTCATAACTGTTGTCAAAAGCTTGACAGTGATGTTCCACAAAGGAGCGTGGACACTGCAAATCCTCTTAAAGAGATTTGATGGTGTGTCACACAGAGTTCCTCTTGGCTTTGATCTTATTACTTTTTGGGCAAAGAAGCAAGCTTAAGCTTTTAGAAGGATTGCCTCTGAGAGAAGAGCACTCTGAGCACTTATACTTCTAAGATTAAATACACGGTTTGAGACATGATTCAGAAAGTTGTCCTTTAGTCAAAATCTGCTCAATTTGTGTGCTGACGATCACTCAGGGGGGACTATGACAAAACTGAAGTGTGTCAACTTTAATGACGCAGACAGATACAACAGCCTATGGGCTAAATGGTCCATAGTCAAGATTTTGAGATAAAGATTATTGAGATCACAAGTGCAAGTGCCCTCAAGCCTAATCATGTCATTGAAGTGTATACTTTAACTGCTAAATGGAGTGGTGAAGTAAGGAACCCAGAAGACAGCTAGCACGTTAGCACTTCCAGTTATAGTTTGAATGGGTTTTTGCTTGAATGCCTGAAATAATGTCTGTGGTTAACACAAGCTAAAGACATCTATATTTTTTAATCTGCAACATAAAATATGCCAGTATAAACCCAATTTTTGAACACTGAAGGTATAGTGTATCTTAAAACAGGTGGTTGTGAACAAGTAGCTCAATAAGATTGTACTGTTTGTTGAGGATTTTAGACGTCATCACGTAAAAAAGAAATGCAATATATAATATCTTTAAAAAAGGATGTGAGAGTATCAATTGAATTATGGTATGATCGCTGGTTAGATCAGGTAATGCTGACGAGAGAGTTTTGTTAGAAAAAAAAAAAGTAAGCAGGCTTAATCAGATCAGAAGTTGAACGCTTCAGGGTTGCGACGGTTGAGTCATGTGACCACAATTTATTTCATTGATAGCCCAACAATAGCTTTTTGCTCCTTTGCTGCAATTTCATTTACACTTCAAAAAACACAAAAGTTTATTTCATCCGTCTCTTATTTTGCTGAATAAAACATGTAAGTATCATAAACTTGTGTTGGTCAGTATCTGTTTTGTCCAGGAAACCATGTGGTAAAATTAAAAGCAAATCCTAAATTTCTGGGACTCAAAATTACATTTAAAATCAAATTAAGGATATGACCTCATTGTCATCAAGTGTGGCTACAGAGGAGCTTATCAACCTTGACTCCTTCCAGTTTGAGTTTGTTTGTTTTAGTATGTTCAGTTGAGGTGGCTAGCCCAGAACTTTGCTGTTTTAATCCAAATCACTGAAACGTAACTGGGAAATGTGCTGGGAAAGAGTTGCAAGAAAATAAAAGATAAAACATAGATTGGTTTAACCACTGTTTGGATATGTGTTCTGAGTTATATTCATGTCTAAATGTGGCTGCCAGAGTTGGACTCTACACAGTGTTATCATCGTACAACTTCCATCATCAGTCCAGCCCTGTGCTTCAAAGTACTTACAGAGTCTCTCATTATTAAGGCATATTAGATATCATATGCTTGAATCATGAGAGATTTAAATACTTTCAAATGTGCCTTTTTGTTATTTTTTCCTCAGGGGTCTTACCACTCAGATGAATCACATGCAGTCTAATTATTCCAAATTCAGTCTGAATGATTGAATATGTAAATGAGTAATATTTCTGATTGGGTTCCTGCAGGATCAGTAAATCTCTCTGCACTTGCACGGACACGTGTTGTACACACTCATTCCCCCCTCTGTTCTCTGAAACTCCACTGTGTCTTCGGGTTCACAGTTTTGCCACGTGTTATTCCTGAAAGGGCCAGCGTGTAAATTAGACATATCGAAATGAAGATGAAAACAGACATGTGCTCACGTCTCTGTGCGCATTTTCTCCAATCCTGTGATTTCTCATACAGCCATAAGTGATGGAAATAGGTCTGTTTCTGAGGAGACTGAAGCTCCCACTGGCACAGTGTTTATAATTAAGTGTGATTTTCAACGTCAGGATGAGACCACAGGAGAAAGACTAAGGCAGGCTATTTCCTCTTGTCTCTGCATAGTCTGCTCTGTTGTTCATTTGTGCCATACTTCCTCTCGCTGTTTGACAGAGAAATATGCAGATTTTGAGTAGTGAAGATGTGCAATTAAATAATTTAAAATGCTTATTAATTCCACTAGAATTTTCTCCCTCTTTAATTTGCCTGGTTGCATTTACTCACCAGTTGAATAAAGCGCAGAGTGAATTTGAATGAGCTCCTAAAACCACTGGGAAACAGGTGACGCAAAAGCCTTCTTGCAGACAGCGTTGAGTTCAACGTCCAGCTTTGCTTTTTATAAAAATACCTCTCAGGAGAGTTAACTTCACCAACTCGCTGACCAGAACTGACATGCAGTCTCTAACATGTAACAAAAGGTGTCAGTTTCAGAGGAGCATAAAGAAATCTTCTAGCTTGTGAAAGGCATGAAGACAAAACAAAAAAAAAGCTTGATTTGCATTCATTAGTGGTGTCTGTGATGCTGGGTGAAGTGGTGCGAGAGGGAAATCTGCAAGATGATCTATGATTCTCCCATGGTTCAGAGAGTTTGTACATGTACCTGTCAGACAACATAACAACTCAGCAGGGAATCAGATAAACAAATCCAGATCCCAGACCCAAATCCCCTGACAGAGACACACTCCTAAAACCAATTCATTCATATTCAGTTGTAGAACATTCTTCATAAATCCAGAGAAACATTCAAACAGGCAGTGGACCAACATCACTCATCACTTTCATTTGCATGTCATTTCCAGACAGCTAATGAATTTTTCTGTTTTCACCGGTCTTTCCTTTACTGTTCATTTCCTTCATTACTCTGAAGGCAGAAACAGACGGACTCCGGTGGAATGAACAAACACATGAGAACCTTAAAAATGAATCAATTTGTATTGGAAACTAGCAACCAAACAAATCTATCACTATTTGATGATTGATTTTTTAATTCAATATAGAAAATTTCCTTGCTGCCTCAACAGAAGGAGACCGTCGGAGATCCAGTGGACCAATTAGCATAACCAATAGTTTAGCATCCAAAACTAGGCCAAGCTGGCTTGTCAAGCTTGAATTTTTTCACATAGAGGCATTTGCATGCGGCAGGGTGTGACTACCCAGTGCAAAACAAAACTACAAAAGTATTAGTAAAAGTGTGTTTGTCTACTCTGACTGAAGTTGCAAACATTAATCTTGGGATTTTGCAACTTAATATTTTGGCTATCAGAATTAATTAATGATTATCATAGATAATTATTAGTTGTATTAAATAATATGTCCAGCTAATTAGATTTTAACTTAGCTACAGTAATGAGCTAGCGTGTAATCTATGTCCAGGAGCTTTAATTTTTTTGAGGAGTTAAATATTATGTTAAAAATACAGCCAATTTATAACTAGCACATACTCTGTGACAGTATGTAGCCTTTTATCCTCAATTAGCCCTTTAGCAAAATATCATGTATCAACCAATCTAGCATATATACAGACTTGTCTTAAGTCATCTTGAAACATTAGTTAGCAAGAGATAATGTTTCAAATCAACTCTTAAAGCTCACATTAACTTAATTATCTACCTAGCTAGGTACAGTTTATACAATATGCAAGCTAAAATGGTATTTTCAGTCAACAGGTTGTTGGTTGCTGGGTAGAAACATGCAGCCTGCTTTTGTGTACCCCATCGTTTTGATAAACAACTGCAAATTTAATGGGGTAAATCTTCCACCAACTGCCTGAATTGTACAGGAAAAGTACAGAAAGAAAACAGATTACAATACTAGGCCTATATAATAGCATCATAGAATAAGGCAACCATATTGCAGAGACAAAGAATATTCACTGCATGGTGCTTCATTTACATAAGGAAACATCTCACCCTGCTATATCAGCCTGCTGAAAACCATCTGGGTTTTTTCTTCGTGGCCATTTTATGAGCAGAGCTGCCACACAGGGCACAGCATGGTGTAAGTACACGTTCAATTATGAGGTGGGGGTGTATGGAAGGACGGTGTGTGTGCCAAGATCTGTCTGTATGCAGCCTGAAGCTGATAGATGGGGAGACATCAGGCCTGGCAAATGGTTTGCAACCTGTCTGTAACGTCAGAAAGGCCCATTGTGCTGCTGTGGAAAAACCCTGAGCACTCAGCTGTGTTTACAGCCCAGAGCGGAGGCCTGCAGACACGCCTCTGAGGATCCCTTAACAGGCTCCTGCTCCAAAAACACAGGGCAGAATCAGATGGAGACAAAGCAACACCATCCCCTTTTCCTCGCCATGTCCTCTGAGAAGCTGTCTCCCAATTAGCCACACCGCCGCTGCTGAGGGAAGATAACAATAGAAGCCCATGTATCCCCTAAAGACCTCACTAGAAGACCTTTATTACCGTATTGATATCGTCTACATGTCACTACCGCCCTCACTTGCCTGGCTGCATGCCTGCACATCTTATATTAGGGGGAACCACCAGAGGGGCTGTAACTCAATACAAGAAGAAAACAGCAGGACACAACATTAGGCTGAATGATACATGCTGTAATTAGAGAGACGCTGTAAGGAATAAATATAAAATATGATGAGGCTACAGCAAGCTGCACTGTAAATTTAAAAAATGATTAATAGGTGAAAGTACAAAAATGTTCCCGGTAAAAATGTCAAGTGACACCCAGTGGAATAAACAAGAATATTCTGAGCTGACATTAAATAGAAAAAAAAAACAAAAACAAAAAAAAACAAAACAAAACACAATCAGTGGCAGATAAACAATTTTAGAAAAAAAAAACAAAAAAAAAACAGCAGTTGCAGATATTTTTGAGTCCACTGATATTTTATCCTTCAATATTCGCTACATGCACGAGACACAATTGGATTAATGTGCGACAAGTATTTTGAAATGCAGAGCATCTTTACAAGCACACACTGCCTCAGGACGTGGTGGAACAGAATCTAAATATTGAATTTCCAAACAAAGAAAACAGTAAAGTGTTCAATTTAGCTCACATTCTGTAGCACCACAAATGAGTTAGTTCATGGACAAAATTACATGTAATTAAAGTCCAATCGTACAGAAAAACACAGGAAAGTGGCTAAATGACCTAAATATGAAGCACATTTCAGTTCACGTGTGAGACTGTTGGCAGGTAAGATGTTTCGATTGTCCACTTGATCCTTGGCCAAAATCCAAGCACATGGTTGTGATGAGCAATTAGTGATTTTTCAGCTTTCCTTCTATTTCAGGCTAATTGTTTTTGTCACTGAATTTTAAGGTGAGATGGTGTAACTTTTTAAAGAAAAAGCAACACATCATAACACTCACTTGATCAAGTCAATAATACTCTTATTGTAAGTGGCTAATTTTGGTTAGCTAATGCTAATACTAGCAAGCACTGTGTCTATAAACATTGCTGTGTTACTGACAATACTGAGTCCATTGACTCTTTATCTATTCTCTTCTTGTGCTACTGTTACACTCCGAAATGCTTTTCCATAATTCATTAACTTTATGTTCACAAGTTACTCTAGTTCAGCAAACTTTTACAGTCCTACTTTAAAGATCCAGTGTGCAGGATTTAACGACATCTACTGGTAAAGTTGCGGACTGCACTGATTATCTCTTGGCTCACACTCTTCTTCCAAGCTTAAAGGAGAACCTACTGTGACTGCAAAACTTTCAAAAAATGCAAAAAGGCTTCTCTAGAGGTTTGTCCACTCTGGGCTACTGTAGAAACATGCCAGTGCAGCATGGCACACTCTGTGTACAAGTACTTCTTCCACTTGTAGACGTAAATGCTCGTTCTAAGGTAATGAAAACAAAATTATTCCTAAATCCAGGTGATTTTACATTCATAAAAATATACTTAAAATTATTAGATTGAATTTCTGCCGAATTTTACAAATAGATCCTCCAAAATCCTACACACTGGACTTGTGAGTAAAATACAAAAACATGAATTCAGCAACTTAAAACAGTAATGTTTTTACAGTAAAAACAGTTTTGTTTTGTTTTTTTATCTAATTGCTCAGCAGTATTTAGACATGACATTAAAAACCTCCATCTAAAAACATCTTACTCACAAGAATAATGACATTGTCGGCTCTGTGGCCTAAGGCACTCTTTACCCGGTTAAACTTGCTGGCTGGCAAGATTTGAGAAACTTCTAAAATTTGCATCAAAGGTGGCTCACAGTTTGCATTTATATCAAAGCATTTCTTTCTTTAGAGTCGGATAAAATGTTACACAGTTATACAAAAGCGTTGCACTGGAGGCTTTCAGCGCTGCCACAAAGGCTGGCTGTCATGCCCTTTGAGGGAGACTTTGCCTTGCACGGATGTGGGGTTGTTCCTACTGCAAAGCTGAGGTCAGACTCTTACAGAGCCGCTCTGTGCGTGAGTGGTCATAAAACACTCAAAGCTTCCATTTCAAATGCCCCAGCTGTCACTGAAGTACTGGTCTTCATCTTCTTCCTCTTGCACCTCTTCCTCTTCTTCTTCTTCTTCTTCTTCTTCTTCTTCTTCCTCTGTCCCATTTTTCATGAGGTCATCATCTTGCAACTCACTTACTTCTTCTTCTTCTTCCTCCTTAAGTTGTGCGAGCATCGTCTGTAAAGTGGCTTTTACTTCCTGAACCTCCTTTTCGAGCGACTGTGCAGTGTGAGTTAAGGAAGAATTAGATGCTGCAGACACAAACTCAGAGTCAAACATTAACATGTAAATAAAAAACTTGCCAGCAGACAAATATCAGGGCAAATTTGACACCTGTGGTTGCTCGATGGTTAATGGTAAAAGCAGTGGACAGCCGTAACCTGATGAAGCCATCAATCTACAATTTGGCCACCAAATGGATTACTGGGACGGATCATCAAGTCACACCCAATTTAACCCCATCCAATTCACTATTCATGAGCTCATCTCATCTGTGGAGCTGGGTGGCAGTGTGGGAACCCAAGCAAACAGACTGCCCAGCTAAATTATTCATAAACCATCTCTGAAACAGGATAGAGGCTGTCATCAAAGAGGGGATTGTTTAACCTGCTTAGAAACGTATATTAATCGTGTGAGTGTCCGGCTTAAGTGGCAAATCAAAGGGACGGCTTTGATGGCAGATGGGACTTGATGGCTCGTTTTACTGTCTGAATGGACACAGATTGTCCTCATTCATAATTAACCAGTTGTTAAAGAGCTTTTCTTGCATACTGCAGATGGTTCGGCGAGGCTTTTAAGGCAATGCGGTCCAAATTGTACAATGGAGTTCAGCATTATGTCAAAGGGCTTTAAGACAAACCACAAAGATTGACATCATGTTGCCAATCCATCTCTTTCAATCAATCTCTGAGGTCATCCAACCACCTCCTTGTACACTGAGAGCAGGAACTCAATTAAGACCCTTTGAAACTGGAGTTTTGATCTTCCTGTCACTATGGCGACAACAGCACCATCACATGTTCTGTTTCGGTGCAATTTCTGCAACCCAACAACAATATTGTGCTGCATCCTCAGTGACCTGAAGTGTCCACAGTGCCGTTGCAGGAGCACACTGACTTTAGTGAGCTGAGATGACTGACATGTAGAGACACAAAAGCAGAGAGGTGAGGAGAGGCGGGCCAGTCTGGGTCCATCTCTGACTGTAAGGCTGCACTGATATCATGCAAACAGCGTTTGAGTCAGCTCTGACCCCTGACAGCACAGAGGTGGAAGTGAATTTCTAATAGGATGTGAAAACACATTTTTGGCTCCATTTCCACTGAGACTGAAGGACATACTGTAAAACACAGCTTTCAGAGATCATGAAACTAAATAAACATCTTCTTCATATTGCAAATGTATTTCTGGCAGCTCATCCTCTAGGAAGACAAATGAGGCGTGACACTAAATAAATAAATAACCAGCAGGTTAGGGGGCAATTTTTTTTCCATCCCCATGTTGAAATATTGCCTTTTCTATCAGTCTTATTAAGCCAACAGTGTAAAGGGGAAAAGTGGAGCGAGAAAAACACACTAATCTATTTCCAATCAGCTTTCTAATTAGTGCGGAAAATGATGTATTGTGACCTGTAATCAGCTTCAGCAGTTTCATTTGAGTCATTATCATGGATATTGTAATTTCCTGCCAGTCAGATACCAGCAAGTGGAAATGTGCAGACGAAGAAGGGGAGGAGAGGAGGGGCGCCGAGGGTCGGCAGGAGGCTGGACATTAAGATATGACGGGGGCACAGTCATTACAGTGACATTCCTCTATCCGCCGCCGTGCTGCCCCTGTCTGCCAACTTTAATCTCAGCCAAGGTGACTGGCAGCCTGCGTCTAGGAACCTCTAATAACCTCGCTTGGTCTTTTACCATTTCATTTTCTAGTTGGCACGTCCAGCCTGTCAAGAAAAATCCTCTGATCCCAGTTTATCTTCAATTCCCTCCCTGAATGGACCCATAATGTCAGATAAAGCAGGTTGATTTTTTTTTTTTTCCCTCGAAAGGTAAAGTCACAGAACATCAGTCAGTCTAAAGGTTGTTTGGATGTGTACTTTTGAGATTCGGAGGGCCTCGAGGAAACTAGGTCTTTAAGATGGATGTACAGAGATAGACACACACACACACACACAGATAGCACTCGGTTTTTATGATGTATGTACGTTTAGAGAGTGGTGAAAGGATATGGGTGAGGGCCTGATCCCGGTTCAGGATGGCCGTCTGCAATTCATCTTCCAAGGTCATTAGTCTGTCACTGATCAGCTCGCAGCGCTCCGTCAGGTCTGCTGTCTCAGCCTCGCTGCTTCCATCCTGGCAGGAGAAAGGAAACAAGGGGTAAATGAAAGGTAAGTACCTGACCAGGCAAAAAAAAAGAAAACTTAGGAGTTAGTGGTCTGGCAAAGCAGGTTCAGAGCCATGGCTAAAATCAACATTCACAACATTCACAACATGCAACATTCACATCAACATTTTTTGCTCAAGCTCATATGCAGTTGTTTAAAACTTTTTATGTTAATTCATCAGCTTAACAACATTTTAAAGGAGTCATGTCACAAACACACTCACTGTAATTTTAATCATAAAGAAATGATGCTGTTAATTAATGTCATAAATTAGGCAGAAGGTGGACACTTTGTGACTATAGTCAAAATCCTTCAAGCCACCCCACTCAGCAGCCTTCTTGGCAAATCACCAGGTTACTCCAGGTTAACCAACCGGGCAGCTATTTAGATGAACAGGAAGTCATAACTTCACTTTCGATAGACGTAAAAACTGAATGTAAAAAATCAGAAGTCAAATCTGATGGAAAAAGAACACTTTGATGACTTTTTCTCAAAATAAGGTCTAAAAAGCCTTTTTCCGAAAAATTATATCTCTACTATGCATGTGCAAGGTTTCACAGCACAACACTGAACTTGTTTTGGCTCAGGCCAGAATGGCAACATGACTGGCAGCACATTTTTTTTCTGGTTCGGCTGCTGAAGCAGACGATTGACTTTTGGGGGGATGTGTTTCATACAACCGTCATTTCTGGCTTTACAGACTCCTCTATTTAAACTAGTTTAAGTGGCTTGTCTTCTCTCTGCTGCATCCCGTTTGAACCTAAGTGTAGTACTTAAAGGAGTATAACAACATTTTAATTGCGCAACTATGAAGTTGGGGAATCTACAAGTGACTTTTTTTTTTTATTTAAAAAGGCAAAATCAAAGCACTAGAGGCCAACATATTTTGACTTTTAGGTTCTTAGGTGGCTCCTACACTGCATTTGCAGTCATGTAAATAAATAGAGCCAGCTGGAGTTTAAATGGATTACAGCTCTAAAACAACACAATAATGTTTTTTGACATTTTACATTTCGATTTATTTGGTTATTAGTCTTCACAGACAACAAAGATCCATGCAATTAAATATTGTGGTACACTGGTCTTTTAAGATCTCATAATAAACACTAATTAAACCATAACACACTTGTAATTACAATTACCTTCATGCTGAGCAGTACCACAGAGTAAACACTTGTAGCTTTATTTTGTCACCGGATGCATACCATCTTACATTTACCATCAACTAATTAAAGTAGACTGATGACATATCAAAGCTCTTGTTTTAATGCACAGAGGCCTACTTAAAATGTTTGCTGTCACAAAAGCATTATAAAAACACTGTCTCTGAAGCTTGTGAATCTTGTTTTTAATAAGGAATGAATGCTCTCAAAACCATGAGTCAGAGGTCAACATGGAGAAAATGTTTCGGTGACTCATTTAATCTCTTTCACACTAAAACCTTGAAACAAGTCTGAAGTGGGCAATAGCAGGCCAGACGAAAAATATGAGGCTGCCAAAATCTTTGTTTGGTGTGCCAAGGTCATAATATACACAACACACAAGAGGGACTGTGTAGACAATACTGGACTATGTATCTGCAGATCACCCGAGGACATTGTGAGGCTGAATGTGAACTGGAGTTTGGTGGGGACGTCAGGTTGGTGTAGGAGCAGAGTGCAGTGGGGCAGAGCATTCAGAGAGCAGAGCTGGCTGTAATTAGAACAGGTCCCTTTGAAGACATCGTGTCCCAGTTCCTTCACACTTATCAAGCTTAGAGAACACAAACACACAGGCGAGGGTACGCAGACGCACATCAAGAAAGTAGACACACAAGCATGCACGAGGACCCAGTGTTCTTGTCAAACAACATGTAGAAATCTGACTCATAGCTGCAGGTAGGAAGCATCAACTCCCTGCAGCTCCGAGGTGTCACAACAGTCACTTGAAAGTCATGTCTCTGGTCTCTGTCCTGGAATAGCACTCCTTTTCCGAATGATGTAACATCCCAAAAGAAGTGTACAACAACAAAACTGAGTCACGACGACTGTGTACAAGTCGACCACGATGCAATTATGGAATTAAGTGAGACTTAAATCCAGAGGGGCCCTTGGGACAAGAGATTTAAAGAAAACATTGTGCTTTGTGCGGGGGACACTTAAATAAACAATCACTAACGCAGGTCTGTCCTCAGGTGTATTTCATGTGGTCCTGCATTCCTGCATTAAGAAGCTAGACAGTCAACTTATAGATTCACCTAGCTGTTTGTTTGTCAAGCTTCAGGGCCTCTTTAGCAGATAAGAGCCCTGTGTTTGTGCAGCTTAATGATTCTTTACAGTCTCCTGTCAGCATTTCTAAATTCAATATAACCACACAGAAGAGAACAAAGGCTCACTGTGACTGTTTTCAGACTGACACTGCTGAAAACATCCACGACAGTTCGTTAGCTACATTGTACACAAACCTTTTAAGAGACTGTTACGACTGTTCAGGAGCTGTTATGTTCCTGGTGGCGGCGATCAAAACAATTCAAATCACCTATAGTTACCATAGTTACCTCTGCCTTTAACAAGAAAACATGGGAAAGCAAATTTTAATTACCGTACATGTCAATTTGCATAAAATAATCGCATTATTTCCTGATGCACTTAAGTGTTGATTTTATTAGACCAAAAGTACACAAAGCAGAGTGCAGCAGCATCAACTTGAGCAAATTATTTAGAAATTCAGTTCAGACTCATGTATGCACTGGTACGGTTATTTAAGCAATAATGAGCGAGAGGCAGCGGGTAATTGTGCTTGTTCCCATGGGTGCTGTTAGGGCCGACATTTTGTGCTGAGCGTTCAATACAAGGCAATAATATTGAACTGGTATTGTACTCAAGGTCATAATAAGTTTCACAAACAATATGGAGGGTGAATTCATTTTAAACCTAAAAGCAAGTAAACTAGCTCAAGATTAGCTAGTGTCTTTGCCATCACTGATGCTTTGTTAGTAAATGTTGAGTCCATATTTGGAATCTGTCATCAGTTTCCAAGATCATCCCCAAATATGTGTAGTGACAGTTTGAAGCTTTGGTCTGTTGATGTGTCCAGTGGTTAGTGTTTTCACATGGGAAAAATGGCCAAATTCAGCATACTTCAAAAAGAAAGTATGCAACCTAAAAAACATGTTTTTTTGGTTTTCAGAGGATTGGCCTGAGATCTGCGATAGTTTTTCAACTTGTTGTCCAGTTAAACATTAGATGCTAATAGCGCAGAGTTTTAAGTGTATCAGCTTTTACAGTATATGATTTTAGTGGTTAGTTGACAAAAAAACTACATACATTTGACTCTTGACTGTCTTAAGCAAGGGAGGAAATGACTCAACATATGTGCCTTTAGAAATCAAGGCTGGGTGGGCAACATTTGGAAATCAAGCTAGCTGTAGCATTAGATTTCTTGGAAAGCAACTCCACTGCTCTCTCTCATCACTGTTTTTGCTCCGGCTGGTATTTTTGTTCCGTCTGTTGACACTCTTTCTTTTAAGTCCAGTTTGCATCAAAGACTCATGACGAGACAAAACGGCTGCAGTGAAAGTTCCAGGGGACCGTCACAGGTCGGCTCAAGCCAGCTGACGGTGTTGCCTGCAGACACTATTGTCAGCAGTGGCTAGTTTTAGGATGTAAGGGACTTCACTTGTTTCAATAGCCACACTTAGCGACATCACCTGTCGCTAAGAAGCACAACGTAGAGAACCCAATATGAATACATGATCTCTGAAATTACCATGATTGGCTGAAAATTCCCCGTCATAGTCTGAATACTGAGCCACGGTAAGGTTTAGAAGTCTAGTGTTTTTTCAAACCACTTGAATTACAAAATGCTGGAAGGTCATCATTGAATTTTGGCGCAATGACACCAAAGATAAACTGCCTACACCAACTTCTTTTTTTTTTTCAAAAAATTAGATAGAATTTTTAACACACTTACTGTTTTTCAAGATTTTTTGAAACAGCACAACCATTCAGAATTTACTTTGCTCTGCAGTTTACTGTGGGACAATGGTGTCCATCAACAGAACTCTCAAAAATCAACATTTTTATACTCTACATAATGGCAATATACTTAATTTTGTCACTATTCAAGTTTGAAGTGGAACTGGAATGTAGCTTTAATTTTTTGAGTGTAGGTGCCGACCTTTTTGGAACAATGCACAATTCTCCACAATTGTTCACAATTTTTTCGGAAAAAAAATATTCCATCTTTCCTTTGACACATCTGAATGGCAGTGCCATTGTAAAGTTGCCATTTATTTGCCATATGACAGCACATGTATTGGACATATTACACAGGACAAAATAGTAAGAAGCGCAGTATAGAAAAAAATAAAAAATTTTGACAAACTTGTTTTTCTTAGTTAATGGGAGGTGGATTTCCTGAGTCACAGTTTGTTATTCATACACATTGCATGATTAGTGTCCTTACACAATGCATACATTCCTGCTCATAAAAATAAAAACACACAAATCTATAGTTTAATACTTACTTCTGTATTTCAATTAGTATGCATTAAGGATTTCTGGCACAGCAATAATCTCGTCAACACAATTCTAACAAGGTTGGTGTAAACAGAAACTACCTGATTAACAAATCTAATCAAAAGCTGCCAACATCTCAAATTGATAATGTCTCCATTCTTGCTCGGCATTGTGGGTCAATATGAAGAGGGGAAAGTAAGGACCTTGAGAGGATAAAAGAACAATTAGTGGAGATTAGACGTAAAAAAGAGCAGTGCTGAAACACACACTCACACACATGCACACACACCAATCAATCTCCATTGTGGCAGCAGGGCAGCAGCTTGGCAGCAGCTAAGTGGAAATCATTTACTTAAAGTCATTATGGAAAGGAGAAAGAGGTCAGACGCTCTGTGAGGCAGAGAATCCAGCTCCTCCACCGTGCTATCACAACACTATCAAGACAAAGATATCAATACCTTATAGCCATCATTTCATTTGACTCAGTGATACATCATAATTTGTGATTGGGGCATTTTATGTCAGCTTGGTTTTTAAATAATTCAATGTGATTCAAAGCTGCACAGCTTAGACATATGAGTCATTGTCCTGTGCACCATGTGCATGAGCATAAATTGACCACCTAAGTTACTGTTGCTAAGCCTTTCAGGCTTTTCATTGTCCCGCAGCACATAAGCGGTTCTTAATAGCAAGGACAGATTTGCCATTAAAATTCTTGGTAATCTTCTGAAAGAATGGGTCCTTCATTTCAGACAGAGGTACACAAAAGCAGGCTTCTCCATTCAAGTGGGCATCCAAACAAAATAGCAACTGTCGCACGCCATTTTTATTAGCCCAACTGTGGCTGACTAGCTAATTGAGCTTACATTAGCTCCATGGGTTGATTGACTTTGCAGTATTTCACAGGTTGCTTGTCACATTATTTCACTAATAAAGGCTGAAATATAAAAAAAAAGACTTTACTGCGTTTTAATGAGGAAGATTGTTATGAAAAAAGTCTAAATGTACACAAATGGCTGCATGTGATATTGTGCTAACAGACTGAGGGTAAAGATACATGTCCCTGGCAAGAAGTGACCATCTTCGTCTGTCATCGTGTAGTCCATCTTTTTACAGTCGATGCTTCAGCCTCATGCACATTGCTTCATCATATAAAAGAATGCAAAAATTTGACAAGCTGTCATTCTGTGCATTAGGTAGGCTACACGTACACAAGAATTCCAACTATTAAAACTAGAACATAAATACAGCAGTATGAGACTCACATCAGTTGATCACTCACCTAGGAAGCAGAGTGCCATTTTTACTGTTTGGCTACCAGCTGTGATCAGGGGTTACCAGACATCCCAAAAAACTCAGGATAGTCCCGAATCACAAGCATCTGTCCTGAATCCCATCGTAATTGTGGGATTAGACTAAACCATCATTTTGATTAGTTACAGCCTAATAAAACATTAAATAACGATGGTTATGAACCACCTTTTCGGTGTCACCCTGCAGCTGACTCTGCATTGGCTGCTGCAGATTGTTTCTTTCATGAACTTTGGCAGTTGTTTATTTTTAGCTACACAGTAGTGCCGCAATAACTGCTACTGTGAGGGCGACGTTATGTTGTTGTTTGCTTTTAAAAAATTACAGAGGGAAATCAAATCATCCATCGCTGACAGGGAGGTTGGGTCCCTGGACCTGGTGAACATCAAGCCAAAAAGCAGAAACGTTACTGCAGGTGGGGAGGGAAGTATTACTGCTGCCCTATGAGATGCAAACAAAGTGTTGCAATAAAACAATACAGTCATCATGTTTTTTTCTGCCGATAGACCGCTAAATTTATGAATAAAAGCAAGTACAGTGTTGAGTTTTGACTGTTATGTGTTTTACTGCACATTGCTAATATGACCGTGTCCACTCCAACTCTCTTGTCCCAAATTTCACCAATCCACAACTGGTCACCCTAGCTGTAAATGAGTATAAATGCATACATTTAAAGCAGGAATGGGCCTGAAAGAAGAATCCATACTCAGCAAAACTCCTGTTTAAATAAAGGTCTGATTAAAGGCATCGTCAGACAGTCAGCGACAACAACCGAGGTTTCTCATGCAGATCAATATTGATCAGTCAAGAAAGGCAGCGGAGGTCATGTTTGAGCTAAGGTCAACTAATTGATTCTTCTGTGTCCCAGCAAGCCTGGCGTCAATGTAACACTTTAATTACACTGATAACATTCAACCGTACAGTGAGTGTCAGCCTTACTAACCTCTGGGTGATTATCCTCCATGCAGAACAAAAACTCCTCTAATTTCTGCAACAAAAGAGAAAGATATGTTGAGGCCACACAGTCTTAAACCTGCTCATGAATTTATTGAAAATGCAATTATGTGGGCTGTGTACTGAATGTGTGCAGCATCATCATAAGGAGAAGAGGTTGTAATTATTCATCACCCAAACTGACAAGGAGAAAATAGATTAACTGGCTCATCTGTACTGCAGGTTTCCTTTGTTAGCATTTAAAGTGTGTAATTGGACATTGTTTACTGAGGAAGGAGGTAATTACTGTACCTATAGGATGCTGACGTATTGTTTGTGGCTTTAGGGTAAGTACATAAGAAGGCAAAGTAACAACAATTAAAAGTCAGCAAAGTTTAAATTATTATTTTTTAATTAAAATTAGTGACACGTGTAAGAGCCTCCAGTAAACGTGCACAGCTGTAACTTCCATTCAGCGTCTAATGCTTCAATTTTGAACCACCTCAAGTTACATCCACCTCCATGCAACTTAATCTGTCACATGTAATTTTCAAGGTACAGGTTGCGAAGGTTTTCTGGAAACCAACTCATAAAAACACTCTTCTATTTTGTGTTGCCTTGAGATGGAAACACTTACATCTACTAAATCCACACTGAGGGTCTTGAATTTCCACTAAAGTAAAGTAAAAACTCTGCTGCTCTAACGGTTCTATGCAAGAATATATTACAGGGTTGAAATATAAGCATAATGGTAAAAAATGTATAATATTTCTTATTATTCAACATATGATCAAGAGCATGACAGTAATCTATAGTTGACTATCAACAGACTATAAGCGGACATTTGTCACTAAGCATTTGTAGACATGTGTTAAGACTATCCAAATAAAGTGAAAAACAGCTGGGAACAGTAAAAAAGTCCATAACCTATTAACAGAACACATTTATGCAGTAACTATATTATACCTGACCCTTTTCAAATCTGTAGATCACTTGAAATGCACATTATAATCAACTGGCTAGTTAGTTGAATGCATGTTACTTCTGTGTTGAAAGAGTGTTGTTGAATATTAACTGACACACTGTTGACATGTAACTTAAGAGTCAACAGATGGACTATCAAAATAAAGTGCTACCGTTGCTTGTTTCCCCAGAGAAAAAAACAAAGTTGCAGGATAATTGTCCACTTAAAGAGCTACTATAACTCTCTTCTCTTTGATAAGAGATTACGAGGTCCTTGTCCTTATGAAAAACATGTTGGCTGGTTAGTTATGGCTCCCGCTTACATTCATGTCATATGCTGCAAAGAGAATCTACAGCACAAATGTGTTTTTGCTTCTCTGTCCATGAACACCACAGATTCTTTGTATTGTACATTGTGCAAACGAAATTGCAGTTCATTTCCACAGAATTTTTTTAAATTGAGGTTTTATGCTCTTTTTTGCAACATTCACGGATTTGAACTGACATCGAATGCACTAATTCAGAGTACACTCGGCTACATTTAGCTCAAGTGTTTCTCGCTAAAAGGACACAGAAAACTGAGTGCACAGGACAGAGACAAAAGAGAGAAATGCTTGGCTGTCTCACCTTTTAGTTGTTGGAGAAATGTTAGGAGGGGCCGGGCTTTAGGAGGAGAAAGAAAAGCAGAGAGAAACAAAGGGAAAGCAGAAAATAGATTCATGCAGTTTGTAAAATGTGGTCAGGCAAGGCAGGGAGAGAACACATCAATGCAAAGTGTACAGTTAAGGTTTCTCAGAAAAAGATTGTGAGAAAAGGCAGGTGTGACAGCAGGAGTTATTCAACATTAAACATGACAATGAAGAGTCACAGGTTCCAGTTTTAGCACATGCAAGTGGGATTTCTGCCAGCAGCGCCGGCAAAGATAACTCACAGATATTTGCTTATGGCTACAGTCCAGTAAATCCATGCTGTATGTAAATTAAAATAAGTAAATTGAAAATTTATAGTACCTACTACTATTAAAAAGCAGAAAACACATTAAATCACTATCTGTGAGCCAAACTAGCAAAATATAGTCTCACAAATAGACTACATGTCTGGCAAGGGTGCTATATTTTATTAATGCTGGCTCTGTTGGCTTTGTTCCTATTTCAGACGAGTCTGTCAGACTACGTGGGCGGAGGAAAGTGTGAGGAGAGGAGAGAATGAGTCGGACTCTGCCCCGAGGCAAAGGACCTCAAACTCACTGTGGGATAGACAGCACAGATCACACACATGCACACATGCACACATGCACACATGCACACATGCACACCCCAGTCATGCATTCCTACTAAATGCATGTAATTGTGCAGAAACAGATTTAAACCTGTGTTCTGTAGTATGAAATTTTTCAAAGAAGTCGGGATATTTCCAAATGGTTGCCTCCCTTGCGCCCACATTTTCCTCGTTTAGAAATACCTTCGAGCAAATGTGCTAAATAGACGGCTGCTCATCTCGCTGCAGAATTTTAGATTATGACAACAGCTGAATGCGCAGAATGAATGTGTCCTCTCCAGTCAAGTGGTGAGACTGACTGAGCAGAAACACTTCATTTGAGGTCACATTACACACCACAGCAATAAAACAAAACGCAAGTGAATCTGAGAAAGTGGGTTGGAGTGAAACCAACAATGCTGTAGTGCAGGGCACAGAGGACAACCTCAGCTCAGCATCAGCAAATCCAAGGAGTTACATGTTGATTTTTAGAAAAAAGGAAGTAAATACCTCCATCTACATGAGTGGAGCTGAGGCTGAGCAGGTGAACAATTTAAGCATTCTGTAAATCACTTCACAGAGAATCTGACATGGACATCACACATCACCGTGGGGGAAAAAAAATCCAGAAATGTTGCATCTCTTAAGGAAATTTTATAAAAGCCTAATTCCTTTGCCAGGAACTTGTAAAATTTTAGATGAGTGATGGATAGCCTTCTGACTGGAAACTAGGGCTGTGCTAAAAAATCAATACGGCAGTATATTGCAATATTTATTTTTGTGATATCTATATATATCCATTTCCAGCTCCAAAAATTTATTTTTTTTTAAAAATTATGTTTTAAACAGGTTGGAAACTACAACCTCCTCTGTTTCATTGTGTCCTGTCCAGTACAGTACAAGAGGGCATTTAAATTGCATTTTTCATTTTGATGTTATGGCAGCTAAATCAGTGATTAATCATTTGCCAACATCTAGAACTACAATGAAAAGAAAAATAAGAAAAAACAGAAACAGTTTGTCTGCTGAATCATCAATATAATGTGATGTGATGTATCAAGACTAGCGAGATCGTACACGGCAACTTGTATTTTGGCTCTGTTTCTTACATTTGTGGAAATCACAATAAATTGCAAGATGCATCGTATCGCAATGATTTCTGATGTATCGTATCGTGACCAAGGTATCATGATGCGTATCATAGTGTGAGGTCCTTGCCAATGCCCCGCCCTACTGGAAACATCACAAACTGGCATGGGATGTGCACAGCCCAGGACAGGAAGGCTCTGCAGCAGACGATTAAACTTGTCCAGAAATCAGTGGTTCCTATTACTGAGCATCAATAATGTCAGTGAGGTAAGGTGTCTGCACAGAGCCAAAAGGATATTAAAATAAAATATCCACCCCCAGTTGCACAATGTTCACACTGCTGCCGTCTGACAAGAGATCTCTGGGCAAATTGAATCGTAGGCAACTGGACTTGTATTTGTCTAGGAAGACGTTTCGCCTCTTATCCAAGGGGC
>JAQLOL010000003.1:8034079-8067411 GCA_029783665.1 Naso thynnoides
AATAGCATCTGTGCTCTCAAGTTGTGATTTTGTCAGTGAAATGAAGGGCCATGAGCTGATATTGTGTTTAATGATCAGGCCCAATGGCTGATTGCTACATGAATTAACTCACTTTTACACTAACTTCAAAATTTAACTGAGACTAGTTTACATTTGTTTTTGTTTGTTTTTTAAACTTTTACTTTTTTAATGCTACGCTGCTGCAAAATGTTTGATTAATTACCCAAGTAGGCTACTTTTTATCGTGTTAATTTTCACCAACACAAGAAGGACTCCAATTGGTTTGTTAGAAATTCAAGTACCTACTAAGCATTAATAGCCCACTGTGAAAAAATAACAGATGGTCATTTAAGCCTATGAAAAATTATGATCAGCTAATTTAGACTTTTGAAGTTGTGCACCTTCATTATGAGGCTCAAATATGTTTTGTGACTCCAGACAGATTTTTTACTACACAACTGCAGCCGT
This sequence comes from Naso thynnoides, assembly GCA_029783665.1. Taxonomy (NCBI): domain Eukaryota; kingdom Metazoa; phylum Chordata; class Actinopteri; order Acanthuriformes; family Acanthuridae; genus Naso; species Naso thynnoides. The sequence goes on from JAQLOL010000003.1 coordinate 8,034,548, forward strand.
ACCAGCAGTTGTTCCACAGCAAAAGGCTGTCTGACAGCAATGTTAAGTGCCTTTTTTTTAAATGTAGCATAAATACCTTAGCTCGGCAGTCTTGTTAGTGAATCGTGCTGCTTCCTCACACAGAGCTGAAGCTGACCATTATCTAGTGACAGGCATAAGTGCTGGATACAACCCAACATCAGAAACATTGAACTGTCCCACTGTGAGGACGTAAACATCTGTGTTTAATGATAACACTTCATGGTATCAATTCTTTTTGGCATTCCTGAAAGGTTTTCTATTTCCTTTAAATGAAATATTCCTGCACTAACTCACTTTTGAGACCTATGGCCTTTAAAATATTCATATTTATTCCTCTTCTTCCTCTTTCAGTGACCTTTAGCTAACAAGTCATTCCCAAATAATTGTATTCCCAGGTGACATTTTAAAAAACAAATCTATTCATCTTGTGAGAAATTCTACATTAAATATGCTTAAGGAGACACCCAGAAATGCAAAGCCTCCAGTAAAGTGCTAAATATTTTAGAGTAACAAACAAAATCTGTGTCTACTTTACTCCTCAATAACAACCTTCTTTCCAGGAATCCATCTTTGCAGAAAGCCAACAAAAGCTGACAGGATGTGGGGACAAAGATGTGGGTTTTTTACAGGCAGTACGAAATGCATCAAGCATTTTAATGTCCTCAGTCTCTCTGTTTGTGCTGATTTCCAAACCATGAGAACATTCTGGGTCACAAGCACTAATTCTCACATCGAATGACTCGGAATGATAAATAAGCCCAACAATTTCACACTTTAAGCACAAAATATACTTATACATAAGCCTCTATAATACATTCAGTATTTTCACCTAGTGAGTGCATCCCTGCTGCGCGGTTAGATTTGAAAAATTGCTCATTCTCCATCATACATAAACAAACTCAAGGCAAACTGCACCCAGACAATTTTGTTTTATCTCTCCCTCTGTTCCTTTCTCTCTCCCTGTGATGAGGCCCCCTGAAAATTGAATGCCACTTGTTTTCCAGCCCATCTCCTGCCTGAAAAGGCTGCCAACCTCTGTACCCTGCCAGCGCACGCCTCTCAGCCGTTCTCTAACCTTCGTTTGGCACACAGACAATAGAAAAATTGCTCGCCCAGCCCCCCTGCCCTCGCCAGCTCACTACTCGATGCTGCTGCCTCTGAATACTGCTATGGTGGGGACGCACCCAGTGAGCCATGCCATTGTTATTTGTGGAGAGGGACACACACTTACTCACAGACAGACAGACGTGGGTGGGGGCACGTGTGTTAACTTACACACACACGACCATAAATCACTCTCTGTGGGGATTCAGTGCTGTACAATCGTTAATTCCTCGAAAAATGTCAAAATGGCCTCATTTATCAAAAAAAGCTTCAGTGACAACCACAATTCATTACATGCAACTGGTATTAGAGTTCTGTGTACTAAAAAGCCCAGGCATGTCAACACCTAAACATCCTTGTGATGGTGCCCGTCGGTATGAACTCCTCGTCCGAGGGGTTAATTGGTGGCAGCCGCCCGGCCTGGCATCTGACAGTGGCAGGGTGTGGGTGTGCTGCTCTGCTGATGGCCCAGTAATAAGAAGGAGAGACAGGAGAGCACACTCCTTCTCCAGTCTCACAGCCCCGCTGTGGGACTGCTGACTGACAGGACTGCTCTTTCTCCTCAAGGCATTATGTACACACGCAGACAGCTATGGAGGAAGGATTTTAAATATAAGTGTGTTGAGTGAAGGAGCAGCGTTCTGGTCTTGCTGGTACTTGCAGGTTCTGTTAGACCTCTCGGGGATTCACGCACTGTCTGGCCAATCTTTTAAACTCTACCCAGCATCAGGCCATATGTTCAGCCAAGAACAAACAGACTGTGAAAAACAGCCTCTATCTTCAGTCCCAGTTGGGTTTTTTGGCTATCTTAAGATCAGACTATTTGTGTTTATTGGGTTTATTTGGGGGTAATGCATAATAATAAAGCATCATCTCCCCAAGAAATGACAGTCCTGGATAAAGTAAAATTAATGCCACTACCACCTAAAGTCTTATGTCAGCATCTGCGATGTTTACGATCCCGAAAAGCCATAAACACATTGAGAGTTTAAATTCTAGACAGACAAAAGGAGATGGTAATGTTTTACCCTAAACATGCAGCGACATCTCAAATAACACCAGCTAAAAAGAGGTGCTAATAATATGGTGAAATACAAAGGAGTGACTATCAGATGAGGTGTGATTGATGGTGGATGTACTGAACTGTTTGCGAGGTGGGTGGTTTGATGTCTGAGGAGTTTTACAGCAGACAGCTGAGCAACCAAGGTCTCTTTGTTTCAACCTCTTTGCGTTTCTCTTGAGACCAGTCATGATTTTGTACATTTAAAGTGATATTATTATATGTGAAATGTGAGTTTTTTCACTCAATTTCTCTGCTTAAATGCTGTCAGCATGTCCTGAATTTTAACTAAGAGAACATGTACTGTCTGAGTATTTTAATGACGTCTGCAACAGTTCAATTATATCCATTAAATATGATAAATGAACATTCAAATCTCAACAGAAGAATGCATTAATGCAGAACAAATCCGAAAGGCATTTCCTAATGAAACATCCACATAATGTACTAAACAACTGCGCAGTGCTGCTAATCTGAATAAAATGTTTTTTGTTCTGGTGACACACTTACAGCATCTGTGCTGCTCTAACATCCTGTTCTAGTCTTTAGGAAGGAAGAGATAATTGGTTTTTTCAACACCATCCGTCTCCACGGAGACCAGACATCTCACCAGTACTAATCTGTCTCTCTCCTCCCCTCCCCCCTTCTCCTCTCCTCACCTCCCTTCACCACCTCCGTCAACAGCAATGTACATTTGAGCTGACTGATAAAATGTACAGTCAGTGATAGGCGCATGTGTGCATACACATGAGGGGAAAAACTGCCCATTCAATTGAGTTAAATGTGTCACCGTGCCAAACCGCATCTGATGGGAGTTACTGGTCCTTGCCTAAAGCCAAAGCTGTGCTTTTGATTTGATCTGGACCGCCTCTGGTTATGGAAACTGATCCAAAACCAGAGAGCAGATCAATTAATACAGCCTGTGATGAGCAAAACCACCAGTTTACAGCAGCATATAGCCTAGAATATGTCCTTTAATTTTTATTTCACTGGTGATGTGGCTAAATAACTGTCATTCATTTATCCATGCAGTGATGATTTGTGAAGCTCAACTTTAGGATCAGTGAACACAGGGGCTTCGTTGAAGGAGGCAACATAAAGCCCTTCTTTAAGAGATTTAAGACCAGAGGAGACTACATGAAAATTTCACATTAAATCTGCTTTACATGGACATTTAATAGTGATTTAAAAGGACACTCTGACTTACACAACATTCACAAACCTTATGATTTGGAGTCTAAAATACCAGGCAGGGAGGATCTAACAAATCATGCCACGAAGTTGCATAATGGATATTGTAGGATCCAGGGTTTTTAGATGTTGGATCAAAGTACAAACTAAAAGTCTTCTGTTCTGAACAGCCAAGAGAGATATATGTGGGTTTTTTTCACTATATTAGCAGTTTTAAAGCAACACTATGTAACTTTGGCCATGACCCACTACTTCAAAAAACAAAACTTAATGTTGCACATTAGTACACAGCACAAAACATCACTTTTGGTAAAATCAGGTCATATTTTATGGAGAAAATGTCCTCTGGTGTTTTCTCTGATGTCCTACAACTGCTCGGCCTTAACTCTGTGATTTACAGAGGTTACTAAAAGCAACATGTAGGCTGCCTGCCGACTGAAGCTGCAGCTGCAGCACCAGGTCATTGTTGGTGACAGCTCCACCAAAATAATGGGCTGCAGACAGACAGAGCAGTCATAGGTCATCAAACGGAAAATCAGAGGATATTTTCTCTGTAAAATATGACCCAGATTCACAAAAATTGTTGTTTTGTGCGACATATTAACGTGCATCATTTAGTTTTGTTTTCCAAAGCAGTGGGATCGCGGTCAAAGTTACATCATGTTGCTTTAAATCATTTTACTTTGGTCTTTTATTATCTGCTCTTGTTCATAGGACGGCATTTTGTGACTGACAGTTTTTGCTATTAAGGGTTCTATATGTAATATTTAAGCACCAATTATAGTACAGTTTCTCTGTAGAGATCAACTTCTGTTTGTATGCAGTATTGTATAGTTTAAACCGTGCTATGGAAGTACAAGTGTGTATGGAAGCTTTATGGATGCTGACTGGAAGATGGATTATGAAATTGTTCCCATTCCAGGAGTTGAACTCTGACCACCTGGCTAACGAAGAAAAGAGCTAGACAAAAAAGGACCCCTGCATCATTAAACCTGCACCTTATGCTGACAAACATCAATTTAGATTGGGTCAAATGACATACAGGCAGCTTTGCCTTCATTTTTTAGCCACACTTGAACAAAGTCATCATGTTTAAGAGAGGAACTGTACTGTAATTGGTGCTAAAATGATACATACAGCACCTTTAGTGTAACATTTGGTTGTACACATTTATTTTACACTATCTGTATTGGGAGTGCAGCATCCTTTAGGTACTTACTGTCTGGTTTATATGTGTAGTTTTACCTTATTGGAGTGGTTAAACATATTTAGGCTGTGCTTACATTTTTTAAAATTTAAATGACAAAAGGCTCTTCCTGTGTTGCCACATTGTTGTTTTGTTTGTTTGTTTGTTTGTTTTTTTTACATTTTTCACATTAGAAACGTGACTCAGACAGGTATTCTCTCATTCTGAAACTCTTCTTCACAGTGTCTTTTTAAAATCAAACACACAATTCAAAGAGGCCATCTGCCCTATTGACAATGCGGGTTCAGAGGCGTGCTTCCCCGCTGGGCATTGAGATCGCAGCCATGTTGCTCCTTGACCATGCAGAGCTGGAGCCTGTGCATCCTTCAACAACAAACAGCCCTGCAGTGTGTGACCGACTCCTGGCTCCCATCCAAAGACGTGACCCTGCATCTCCAGGGATGCAACACAGACAGCAGCCCCCTCTCACACAACACACAACACACACAGACATGGTTCCAGCAGACACACTGTCTCTAAAAACATAGCCTTTTCCTGGCTTCAAATAATCCCAGGCGGCCTTGCCTTCCACCTTCCACCTTTGAAAACTTAAAAAAAGAGACTGAATGGAAAATACTGGTCATATGGTGTACACAAAAACAGTACCAGCTCTATTAATCTGTCTGCAAAACTTGAATGGTTCCAAAATGCTGCCAAATAAGAGCCTATCACATCCCAGCTGCTCGGTGCTGTCTGTGTACTGAGGAGATGGGCTCTAATCTCCATAAGGCAGCATAAACAGGCGTATGGTGTCGACACTTGACTGGGTTCCACACCCTCTGCTCAGAAAAGTCAGCCGCTCACCACATCACAATTCTGTTGTGCAACCGTCAGGCAAGCTAGGCAGCCACCCGTACACAACAGACCTGTCCTCAGTGATTTAGGAGCTCTGAGATGCAGGTAGAAACGGCGTAACGGACAGAAAAAGAAACTGTTTTGTCTAAAATGTTTTGCACAGAGCAAGAAAAGGGAGGAAACTGAGCTGATGTGGAGGTATAAAAAAATGGCGGTATAGGAAATATGTGAGAAGGTGGGAAGAGAAAGACAAATTGCGCAGGTGAGAGACAGAGGGAAATGTGAGAAAGTGGCTCTGGGAGACAACAGCATAATAAAAAGGTGTGAGTGCATGATGTGGTGGGTGAGGAGATGTATTAGGGAGACAGTGCTCTTGTTAGAGGACAATGGAGGTGAGAGGAAATTCCTTAGAGGCTGTTGCTCTGTCTGAATCTCCTTGTTTTGTTTTACTCGAATGAAACATTGAGTCTTTTGTGTGCACTAAAAAGAGAAAGAGACAGCACAGTACACTCTTACCTGTGCAATCTGTCCTCCAATAGCTTGATATACTTGGTAGTGTTCTCCTTCAGACGACTTTCTAGATGGAGAGAGAACAACAGCTTGTTACTTGCACTTCATTTACTACTTTTATTAGCTAAGCTGGGGTGTCCTAGCAACAAATTAAAGCTCTAATGCCATTAAAACTGGCTTGTCATTAGCTATATTGTACATGGGCTCTGAAAGGTAAGGAGTCATCGCAGTTGGTGATGGCACTGTGCTGAGAAACTGCAACAGTACAGTTCAGAGCAAAGGCCCAGCTGGCTCTCTATTAAGACAAACATACAATTGAGGAAAGATCATTCCCACTGCTCTGAGAAGGGATAAAATTGGAGACGGCCTGAGGATAAAAGTGGATTTTATCGTGGCGCAGGTCCTAATATCATGCCAGATTTTCTGTGGGGAATGAAGTTGGATGGATAGCTTATGTTGCTTCCTGCGCCCTTCTGCCAGCAGTGAGCTGTGCCTGAGGAGGCAGACGCAGGCTGGATGAGCGTTAGTCAGGATGGAGAGGAGGGCAATCTGAGCGCCGTTAATGAGCTCATGTATGAAACATGAGAGTGTGCCCCCTGCGGCAACAGATCTTTGAGCACAATAGGATGCACTTATATCAAATTGCAGCACATATATATGGGCACACCAGCTATAACGTTCAGTACAACCGTCCTCCTCCCCCACTGAAACACACACACACACACACACAAAGCTGCCCATCCCAACATCTGTACAGCTCAACAACCAGTGAGAATCAGTGGTTTTCCCCTCTGGTGCAGTGGTTTCTAGCTTGGATTTGGCAGCCCCTGACACTTGTTCAGACCTGTAAAAATATTTATATTAAACAATCTGAGGAGGAAAATTATCCAAGTTGTTTAAGAGGTAGTTCCACACGTACATGTAGGAAATAAACTTTCCTAAAATTAAGCCACAATCAGCAGCTGGTTATCTTAGAACAAAAATGAAAACAAAAGGTGAAGCAAGCCTGGCTCTGCCTACTAGCTACATATACAGCTCACTTATTGCCACATTACATTTTGTTGGCTTAATTTGTACAAAAACTGAAGTGCAAAAACAACACATTGTGTTTTTATGGAGGCTATGCTGCAACTTGACAACAGTTACTTAGAATCTACTGTAAGTGTATGTCTCTAACCAGTGGAAACTCATTGCACCCAGACAAAAACAAACTTGCACAATACATTAATACTTTTTTTTTATGCATTGAACAAACAAGTTAATCGGTGAGCTTTAGAGGTGGTGGCTAGCTAAGCCAGACTAGCTGTTTCCCACATTTCCAGTCTTAACTAAGCTGCTGGTGGTTGCTTCATACTTACTGAACAGACATTAGAGTGCTGCCAAACTCGGCATGAAAGCAGACATATATCCCAAAATGTGAGAGAGACATTAATGACATAAATACCACCTTAAAATATGACAAAGAGTCACAAGTAGACCATGCTTCATTTTAAGGAAACTCGAGCCAAAAATGGTTGCAAGCTACTCAAATGTGATGCCACTTAGCTCACTCACACTGGCTAGAACACACACTGAGAGAAAGGCACCTAATTGGGTGTTCTGAGTCACAATGAAGTTTGAAATATAATTTGTATCATTGTCTTGATGGTGGTTATTAGAGAGTATCAGCTCCAGGATGAGACAAGCTGGGTCTGGCACAGCGGGGAGAAACGGAAAATGTCTGGGACTAAGTGGCTGTGACACACACACACACACACACACATGCAGCCTTAAACAGCCATCTTTAAGGGGCATTGCTGTTGACATAATGCATTCCCTAGTACCTTAACCTACCCTTAAGCATCCCAACTGAATGCCAAACCTTGACCCTCATCCTTACCTCAAACAAAGTCTTCACTGTCAAACATTCAAGCATTTCGGACTCCACAAGCATTGTGGGCTCACTGTTTTTAGACCTCACAAATATAGTAAAACAAGACCACGCACGCACACACATAGAGAAGAAATGAGATGGAGATAGTAAGAATATTTATGGGCTTTGCATGTGTGTGTCACAGAAAGAGAGATCTTGCCTGAGAGTCGTTTTCAGTTGAAGTGGCCAAAAATGCTCAATCAGAGGGAAGACGGAGGCTGCTGGAGCAGGCATCCCGTATCTGGTGAGCAGATCTGGTTTACTCAGACCAGACAGCTCACTTACTACCACTCTGATTGCAATGTGAGATCCTATCCTACCTGACAGAGTTTCTCTTGTCAACTCTCATTTATGCCGGTCCCATTAAGAAGCATGCCAGGAGATAGCCACTGAATAATACATGCAGGGCATTAAGCCTGACTTCAGATGGCACAGAGCATGTTTGCAACATGACAAAGTAGGCTGCTGCTGACCAAGAGCAAGAGCAAGATTTAGAAAAAACATACCGTGACGATTAGAAACAGTCAACATCAAAAGCAGATGAAGATATGAGATATAAATATGAGTTTATGAGCTATTTCATTCACATTTATTTCTATGCTGATGCTGTCACACTCAGAGGAGAGCCAGGATGCCATCTTGTCGCCATGCCAACCGGTGGCAAAACTAGTGTGCCTTTTCAGCCGTGACAAATGAAAATAATCTTCTCTTTATAGAATGGGACAAGACATCAAGCAGCAGAGCCTCCTCCTGCACAGAGTGGAACCAGAGCATGGGGTGATATTACCACTTCCTGTAAGTCTGCAGGAGGCACTGGCTTTGGCAGGCCGTGCGAATAAAAACGGCGCTTAAAAGCTCACAAAGACGAGAGCCACTCTGTTACTCCCTGATAGATGCGGCAGTATATTTGGTACTGGGGGAACCTCTCAAAGACATTCACAGAGCCGGCATTGGAAAATTCATGAGCTCAGTCTCCTGTCACACCAGTGATCTCAGCGGGCGCTAAACATCACTGATTGCTGCCAACGACCACAGCCAAAATCAAAGAGGCCATTCATTCATAATACAAACAGAACTGAGACACTCTTGAAAGAAGATGAGAATGTGTTGCTAGACGTTGCAAAGAGGCCGCTGGCTTCACACAGGTCAAACTACTCATTTATTAGTCAAATGAAGATCCAATTACTTTAACTGAATAGATGCAAAGTTGATCAAAATCATGCATTTGATAATTAGAATCTGTGGTGTTGAAAGGCAAAGCAAATAAAGCAGATGTAACACAGAGTGACGCACAAATCCCAATGATAAAGTTGTGTGCTTTAATGAGCCTGCAGACGTTAACAACTGCAAGGTGTTTGGATTTGCTGCTGCATCATGAGCATTTGAGCAGCTCTCTAATTGAAAGTGAATAATGCAGTAATTTCTTCATTGCCTTGTAACAATAAAAGCACCCAACATCTGTGGGGCCTTCGTGTTGTCAAACAAATTGGAAGCAGCTCCCTGCTAACGCAGCACCAGCGATATGTGTGTTATAAAAGCCTGTGCATAATAAGGCAGAAGAGAAATGGTGTGTCTTTGTAATTGAGTTGAAGGCACCAACTGTGATTAATGTGTTTAAGCTGGGCTCGGGCTGTTTGAGAGTAACAGCACTGCAGGTAACACAAACACAGTCAGCATATGCAGACCCTCATATTGTATGAATGTATCTGAACTTAACAGCAGCCCAGCAGCATGGCTAATGAAGGAAGAGGGACTGGCAGATATCTCAGACAGACATTCAATAACCCATGATGCTTTAATGCTGAGGGATCACAAAGCAGAGCAGCACACAGATTGCAGCTAGCACAGTGTAACATATTGCGGGGTTATGCAAGAATGCACGACAAAAGGAATCATTAAACGTAAAAATGTCTATGTTCAAAATCTGGGCTTGAGCAAACACATTTCAGTTCTGGGTGCTGAATTTTCAAGGCTGAAATCTCAGACATGTTCACAGTTTAACTCAAGTCAAATTCAGTAAAATAGTTTGTTTAGAAGAGGCTACACTTTCTTTCCCCCTTGGCTTTGAGAAGAACTAAGAGGCCCAATAAAAAGGATTATAGCAAAAATGTGTGACGACAAAAGCTCTACGACACTGTGAACAGCTCACCTGCTCACATTCCTGCTCCATTAAACTGGCATCTGTTGAGATGTGCAAGATTAGTCGACTTGTCAGTTAAACGTTGCTACCCTGCTGCTTGACACTAGAAAAGCTAGTCTGTTAATGTTTTTATTTTTATTATTAATTTAATGATACACATATTATCATAATGTGCAATTTTTATAATGCATAGCACAAAGTAGCACACATTACAGATGATTAATGGTTTCAAATGGTTCTTATACACAATCATTTTGGAAAACATTTAACCTTGTAGATTAAAATCTGCTAAATTTGCACTGTAAACTATTTCTTACGTATAAACTGGTGGACTAGTCTAAGTTTATAATGCCATTTAAATGTCAGGGAAATTAGTTGAAAGGAACAACATATTTCCTTTGTACCTTTTGGGTAACTCCATTAGCATCAGGTTGACAACTTTTCCAAAAGAACATATTTCTGAATCATCTCCTTCATTTTGGTCACCTGGCTCAACAGGAAATTTTCGTCTACGAGACCAACAGCCTACTGCAGCTAGCACAGCTGTAAGCCAGCCACTGTACTTAGACACAGCTTTCAGGCTAAATGGTACTGACAGCAGACTAACATGCTCTCAGTGACAATGCTAGTGTTCTAGTGAAAATAGAACATATTTAAACTTTTACCTCACCCTTCAGGTTTATTGTGTGTGTTAGCATGCTAACCTATGCTAACAAATAAACACTACATAAACTTTATGGAAAGGTCATTAGTTCTGCTGCTAGCTGGAACATCATTAATCAATTCAGTAGCTGAGTGATTTCGGTTTGGACCCTCGTGGTGGACTCGTAAATACACGTGGATGGCCACATCTAGAGTCATACTACTAGCATGGCTAAAAACAAACAGCTGTAAATGACAAAACTGAGCTGTATTTTGGTTTGCAGTGCACCAATAGTAGATACAACCAACACTAAAACACACAACCTCGCTGTGAGTATAGATCTAAAGAAAAGAACTTGATTGATTCAGTGGTGGGAGCTATTGTAGTGATTCCTCAATCAACTGATTCTGCAGTAATTCTTATGGGTATGCAAGCTATCATACTTCTGACAACCTCACAATGAACTGATATCCTCTACTGAATCACAGGAAAAATGAATACTGCCAAAACTTCAGAGACAAAAACCAGGCAACATTCTCCCAGGCCCACTTAACCACTACACCGCTCTCAATCATTCAGACACTCTTTAGGAGAAGAGCTGTCACACGTTCCATCATGTTCTCAACAGAAGCACCCTGAAAGAGTCAGAGTCATGAATAAATCATATATGTCCTGGCCCTTACTATTGGTGTTCCGACAGGAAACTGCATTGATTTAATAACACAGGGTGACAGTATTTTGACGTATACTGTGGCTGCTGGACTGGCGTGGATAGTGGAATTCGGCCTGGACAAACTTTTAAAGTCTGTCAAGGAAAAGGTGGCAGAGCTGAACGAAGGCAGATGTGATGGTGAGGATCCAGCAACAGACCAAAGAAAAAAGGTGTTCCAGTGGAGCCACGTGGAGAAGACTTCCTACTGTCTTTATCACAGATAGCCAAATTACCTGAGAGCTACAGAATATACCAGCTGCATACTAACAATAGCATTAAATAAGCATTACCGAGAACACTTGGATAAATCAAGAGGAACACACACTGGCACTGCCTCCACGTTCTGAATGTCCTCACTCCTGGGGGTCATTTGCTCGTGTTATTCAGCTCTTCAATTATTTATTTGTAAATTTAGTATCACTCCAGATCTCTCTTGGGAACAAAATTATACTCTCAGCAGGGAATCAAACCTCCGGCTATAATGGGTTTGGTATTCATCAGCACTTGTGCCAATAGCAATTAGTGATGTAATGGTTCCCAGGCTAAAAAACCCCCCACACCACAATGTCTGCTGGGCAGAGATGCTCAACAAGCTGAAGCTGTGCATTCTACATGGAAGTACCATGCGTCTAGATTTTGTCAAGGTGTCATCTGAGCTTTGATTAGCCCTTGAGCTTGTGCCATGACAGCAGGCCTTTTCAAGAATAGGAGTGTGGTTTTCTTCTTATAAGACAACACCATTGTCATTAGCACAAGCTAGAAATGCCTCAGAAACCGAAAGGATGGCCATCTTGACTTTGAAGTAGACTGTAATTTCTAATCCCCTCCAGCTAAAGAAATGGTAATGTGCTGTTTGTGGCTATCAGTTTCCAGCTAGAGTGTGCCAGCCCCTTATTACCAAATAGGATGACAGTTTAATGAGCCCCTTGCTTGGTGTCAGCAACACATTGTGAAATTGCTCCTGCTGCCATATTGTGTGCGCCCACTTGAGCATTTGAGCAAGCTGCACAGCCAATCATTAACTCGCCATCTCTTCCCACATTTGTGACGTGTTTCACACCTGATTCCCGTTCTTTTATTCAGCCTGAACATGTCACTGGCTTCCCACCTTCGTGTCCCTGAGAGCTGCATTATTTTGTGTGAGAAGCACGGTGTATGGATGCTGAGGTGAACTTGAACATGTCTTTGGTGGCTGTCAGGGGAGAGATTAATGCTTTACCTGGCTGTTTAGCAAGTCGAGGTGTTCACTAGTGTATTTTGGCAACAAAACTGGGCAGGTCGCTGAGTTTCATGCTCATGAGTGAAAGGAAAAATAATACGATAACTTTTGATGGCAAAAGAAATTGGTTTCTACCATAATTATATAAAATCATGGACCTTACATGAAGTAAGTCCATGCATCACCATAGACCCAATGCATCTCAGTCTGACTTTAACAATGAAAGGGTGCCCCCTAGTGACAGCAGATGGTCCATTCAAGATAAGACAATGGGTCGAAACCACTGGTACTGCTGCAGCCACAGGCCCTAATGATCTACATGACAGCGTATGTTAGACGGCCAATTGCACACCAAGGGGTTGCAGCAGGAGCCCGATCCAGAGCTCCAGTCTCTGGTAACGGCCCTGGCATCACCACTTAACCGCATCCCTTCCCTTTCTGCGCTCCTTTCTCAGTGCCCCCCAGAGTGAAGTGACCTTTTTTAGAAATCTCCCTGTGACTGATGGACTAGAGAGAGTAGCACTGCAGGTAATGCCGTCAAAATCCATTTATCTCTCTGCCAGAGCCAGGAGGCCCCACCGATCTAACTCCCCCTCTAAAAGCAAACCCCTTCTTAAAGCTGCATTCAGATCTCCTCTAGTTGGAGAGTGTGTGAGTGCTGATACATCATGTTTGCGCTGAGTGGCTTGGAGGTAATTGGCTACTTCACACAATCTAAAGCTCATTTCCCCTGCACACCCCTCCATCGCCCCCTCTCACTCCTCTTAACAACTGCCAATCCCGCTGCTAACTCATTTGATGCCAAGTCCCCACTGACAGCAGATCACTTCTCCTTCATTTGGGAGAAAAGTCATCGTCCATTGATGTCCTCCCAGTGTGAAACGACATCAAGAGAGGACTTCTCCTTCAAAGAGCTCTCATGTATCACATTTGAACTGATATTTAAAAGGTGTGTTCAAAGACAGAAAGAGATACCTTTCATAACACAACAAACGTTTTCTTGTCCCAGTGGGTAGGTGAGTGCTCTTTCAGATAATAGTGCATTTATTTATTTATTTATTTAAGATTTTTATATAGTCATGTACGGCTGCTATAATCAATATTCAAGTTGAAAATGGCACAAAGGACTAGGCATATATATGTTATGAAAACATGTTGTTTTATGTGAAAGGGGTCACTTGTGGTTAAGTAGTTATATTGAACCCATCATTAAACCACAATACAGTTCTCTTCAGCCGAGAAAGACGTTTGAGCATCTTTCAGCTTATTGCCTTAGAAAGAGATTTTTTTTTAATGTATTCTTATTGCTTTCATCAGTGATGTTGTGATGTTTCCAGATGCAGCAGACAGCTGTTTTCAGCTTTGATTGTTCAGTATCTGTGCCAGCACCACACAGCACACAGACACAGTAGCTACTAGCTGGTAAACAGAGAAGCACTTAGCAGCTAGTGAGCCAGATGTTTCAGTAGGAGATCAAAAACAGAGCTAAAAGTAAAATCTTGCAGGTACATTCGCCAGGTGGACACTTTGTAATTGCTGGATGCACAAATAGGCAACTGTTTGTCAGCACCTTCTAGCCTGGTAAACCACACCCATAATTCACTCAGTGAAAACTGAGCTGAGCGGAAGGAGGGCGTAGCCAGGCAAAACACCTTTGCCATACTAACTAAAAAGGTGTATTTGTTAGTGTTCTTTACAGCTAATTTCTACTGCCCCCAAGTGGCCAAAAAACAAGTAACTGGCAGTTGGAATAGCACAACAGCACACCGCAAATTTCTGTGTAATTCCTGTCATGACTACTGCCTTGGTTAGCAAAATTAATTAAAAAAAAAAAAACAGCCTTAAAGTGTCATGCTTTTTGAATTATTTAGGTCTGGAAATAGACGGTTCACTCTGCTTAGGACAGTTATTATTTTAGTCGCATTTCTTTAAATAGCTGTGATCTGTGATTCACATCATTTATAAAATATGTGCAACAGTGCAAAAAATAAAGAGTTCTGATTTTATTTGCTCTACTATGCAATTTCCTGAAATCTCTGCTGGTTGCCTGGCAACTTCATGGTGACAATAACGAGTTATTGCACCAGGCCAAAGAATACTACGACATAACACCCAATAAAACCACAAGTTCTCATTGTGCATAGATGGGTTTTTGTACAAATAAAACAAATAAGAAATAACATACTATTAGTGTGCTTTAGAGGTGTCCTTGCACATTTTGCTGTCTAATTCCCCTCGTTTTTAGTTTTTACGTTAAACTTAGCTTATTGGCTGCTGGTGGTAGCCACAGTTTTAATGGATTTATGTGAGAGTGGTATTGATCTCCCTCAAGCTCAAGATCACAAATAAGTTTATGTCTTTTCTCAAAAATGTGTAAATTTAAAACTATAAATCTGTTGATAGCCATTATTGGGGATTTTTTGTTGCCCTCAGTCTTTATTGCACTAATGAAGATGGTTTGTTGCTTTTAGTTCTGTCATGTTGCCCCCCCGCAGGCCAGTTTCTCCTCTGGGATGAAAACAATTCATGCTGTCTGGAAGTTTTCTGGCCTCAGGGACTCACCATGCTGAGCCTCCTTCTGCTCCAGCTCCTGCCTGAGCTGCTGCCGCTGCTCCTTCATCCTGGCCAACTCCTGGCTGCTCCCTGAGCTGAGGCTGTGCAGCCTCTTGGCCAGAGCCTCGAGCCGGTCCCGCTCCAGGTACACCGCCTTCATCTCAGCCTTCAGCTCCTTGGCACTGCTGAAGTCATTACCTGCGCCGGTGCACCACAGGAGGACATTAAGCCGACACCACCCATTAATGAGCACTTCAGTCATTAATAGCCTCATTACGTGGGTCTAATGGTGGGCTTTTTGGTTAAATGAGGTAAATAAAAGATGTGAGATGTAGGAAGGGTTGCAGTGAGGTGTGGTTGCGTGCAGATTTACCTGAGATGGCCGCCAGCTTGGCTTCATGCAGAGCCAAAAGCTGAGTTTCGGTCTCGCTGACTTTCCTCCTCAGGCTGCTGCCCAGCCTCTGACTCATGACCACCTGGGGAAAAGAAGAAGAAAAGGCGGAGGGGAGAGAGAGGGGGAGGGTGGTAACTAACAAAACCTTTGCAGGCACATGGATCCCACAGGATGCATAGCTCATTTCCAATTCCACTTTCATTTTCTTTCTGACACTCATTCTTACAAGACCTTACAGATTCATTTCCGCCCCTCTGTGGCCGCCCTGCTTTGAATACACAGCAGATCATCAACGCCGAAGTGTTACCTTGTCTATAACCTTTAGAATGAAAGAGTGTGTCTCCTTTCACGTGGACAGACAGGAAAATGTGAAATCTCCATAAAAGATGCCATTAGAATGTCAGAGAGGAAAAAAGGCCCTGAATGTCACAGCCCTGATGGGGACGTAGCACCTCCGCTCTGCAGTATTCACAGAGGAGCTGATGGCTTCAGATACAGCCTGTCTGGTCCCCATCTGCCCTCGCTCTGCCCTTTAAACCTCTGTTCTTTCCAATGTATTCGCTTTCAGCTACAGCCAGATACAATCCCCGTGATGCGCTTCCTTCTTTTGAGGAACTATATTCTCCACTCAAAGGGATTTGGAGCTGGATTTTCAAATGCATTTTCTTCTTGAATCTGACACAGTTTTTTGCAACACTTTGAAAGGGCTGTCAAAAAGGTTGGTATTTCTGAGGCAGAACGCCTCCAGGGAGTTTTCTTCTAACAGAAAGACAGAAAACAGTGTTTTTTCACACAGGCTTGCGTAATTTTATTTCACGCATTACATGAACTAGAAAACGGCTCTGGAGTGCTTTTCAAGCTGCAGGAATTCTGACATTGGTGATTTTAATTTCAAAACATCAAGTTATTTGTCGATTTCCAAAGAGTAAGACGGGAAAGTGAAAGTTACTTTCATGCCAGCAATCATTCTGTCACAGCAGGTGTGCCATTTTCCACATGGTGGATATCTCACGTAGGAACAAAACTTTTCATTTTCACTTAACAATGGACAATCTCGTGATTGTGCACTTGCTGTCTCTTCGTAAAAAAGCCTATATACGCCTATTGTTGGCTTTCTAAAGGACACAGTGACAGTGAAAAGGTCTTTTTTGAGACCCTCTTGTCCCTTGCTGTGCCTCTATCCTCCAACCACAACTTCTTAAAGATTTCTGCTGCTTTTTGCCCCTTCCAGCAGCTAAGATCCATGTGTAGAGATCAGTAAGAGGCAAAGCAAACCCCCGGGAAGCAAAAGGGAAGTCCAGAGACACAGTACATACAGAAAGAAGCACACAAAGCCATTCAGACACGCATTGAAAACCCACCAAAGCGAGCTAGCTCAACATATATTTCACACAGTACACACACACCAATGAATTTCACTGCTGTAGCCAGCTAAAGAAAATAAACTAGAATTAAATCACTAACTAAAGTTGGCAAATTTCTTCCTTTAGTGCTTTAGTTACTTAATTCCCATTAGAAAAACAAAAAAAATGAATTGTATGTTTCTACAGCATTTTTTGTTTTATGGCAGATTTTTTACATTTTTAACTGTGGAGAGTTCATTGCTTTGCCAAATAGAAAGCACATTATAAAAGATATTAAAACTAAGTATGAATATTTAACACTCCAGGGTTGGCACATTGTATATACTTTCTATTTTTGTTTGCTACTCATTAGATCTTAATACATATTCAGTCATTGTTGTCATGCTGAGAGGAAGCTGAGCTGCCACAGAGCAGCAGTGACTTACTTTAGCAGTGGCTTCCTTGATGGACAGATTCAATGACTGCTCCTGCTCCTGAAGTCTGCAATGAGGAAATAAAGATGTTACACTGCAGTGGTAAAATACATCTCTTTCTCTTAGGGGCTTCAAGTGAAATCGATTGATGTCAAAGGGAGGATGACAAAAAGTTACAGAGTTCTTTTGTAACTTTTAGAAAGCTATGTCTTAAAAGATCTTTTTAATGGATGAGAGCAAACGAGTGGGCAGAAGCTATTCACTGATAAGTCTACATCTATCCTTTAGCAGTAGACATTCACAATCAGAACATGTTCCCTGTCCAGTGGGATGTGAACATTTAATTTAGCCTGTATTTTGAGATTTTTGCTGAAAAGTTTTGGATTTTTCTGCTTAAAATTGCTAATTATTTATCAATTTACAAAATAATAACAGTTAATTTACTGATGATGAACAAATTTATTAAAGGATTAGTATAAGGAAGTAGTGGGAAAAATTATTAAGCACCTCAAAAACTCATTAATAAACACATTGTGTCTTCTTTGTTTAATCTGAAGTGCAGAAATGACAGTTTGAGGTTCATTGAAGGTTATTTCTTTGCTGTGTGCAGTGACTTCCCACCGGCGTCTGGATGTGGGTTTGTAAAGAACGGACAGATCTGAGAGTGGTATTGATCTTCTCGCCTCACTCGAGGCAAGTAAGTGACAAAGAAATGAGCTTATTTTCCAAAATGTCAAACTTTTCCTCCCTATAGAGGTTGGCACTGAGAAGTTCACGCTGGCCTTCAGTTCATTTGTCAGTAACAGCTCTAGTTTGGATTCCTCTCAAAATCTTTCAGATAATCTTGCCTGGCACTTTCAATTTTTTAAATGCAAAGTAGCATACAAGGAACTGAACTAAAACTGTGTCTGAAAGCTTTTTTAAATAATTTATCCCTTGTAACAGAAACAGAAAAAACAGATTAATTTTTGCATTTTCATTGACAGCCCATTAGATTTAATGGATTTAACAGATGCATATTTGTGATATCAGGGGTAAATGTTGTTAGTAATGTTCTAACAGTACACATGAACAGGACAAATCATTAAGGTCACATTATTCATTGACAGAGATATAAATCAATTAGTAGATGAAAAAGGGAGCATAAAATCCATTTTTCACAGCACAGTCTCCTTGAGCTAGACCTTACTGTCTCACATTGCAAAGATCAGTGTGCCCTCTTCATGTTATTCAGGCTGATGCTCAGGGTGAGTCAAAGTAAAATCTTGTCACTGAACGTCAGTGTTACAGCACCCTTTTCTTAAAGGATGCAGCTACTCTGGATAAATCTTTAATCCAGTAACTGAAAGGAAACCTTGATCTGAAAAAGAAATGTCCGACTTATTTGGAAAAGGAACTGCAACACAGCGACCCGAAGCTCGACCCCCAGAGATGTGCAGCTGAATATCCAATCTGAGGTTGCAATTTCAATCAGTGGCGGGTATAAATGCGTTCCAGTTGGGGTGAGAATATGTCAGTTATCAAATCACGCCAGCGATGGCGGGTCATGCCAGCGAGAAGGCGATAAGTACAATTTACATGCCTTTCTAACAAGTGGCAAGACAGCGAGGCTTTCCACAGTGCTCCCTGGCAAGCTATTAACTTCAGAGGATATGATGCAAAGTAATCATTTGCATCTGAGAAAAAGCATTAAAATTCAGAGCAGGTTAAGCAGGTGTGAGAGAAGAGGATTGAGGGCACATGGGATGCGGGGAAAAAAAGAAAAAGTCGTTGTAGCTGTTGGATACCTTCTCTATGAAGCTGAAAATAAGTCATCCCTCATACAGTCTTACAAATGATTGCATTGCATTCATTTGACAGGCACTTTTGTCAAATATGACTGACAGTCCTGAGACGTGCATTTTACTTTCATAAGCACAAGACCTAAAAGCCATGAAAAACACAAAAAGGTGTGCGCCGTTTGAGCAATTTTAAAAAAAATTTTAGTTGTCAGGCCCCTTCATGCAGCTAAATGACATGATAATCAAGTCGAACAATGATGCCAGATTTTGACTCAGTTGCACTTCTTGGCACAAGATAAGAGGGTCCTGCTGATTTATTTAAAATGCCCTTTTGTTTGTCAGAGAATGACTGAAGCTGGCAGGCAAAGTTTTAGTGAAACGGGGGATCTGCACTGACACATCCTCCTCCAAACAAGCTCATTCAGTGATTAAAGAAAAATATGTGACACGATACAGAGAAACATTAGTGGATGGATGTTTGTTGTGGTGACACTCAAAGCTCTCTAGCAGCCCCACCTGGTTAATGACAGTACTGCAAGAACTGTGACAACAATCTACTACATGATGAAATTTTCATTTTACACTGCTGCAGACCTTTAGCAACCCAATTATTTTGTGTTGAATTAGTGGTGTAAAACCTCCGAAAAAGTTGAGTATTAACAGCATTCTTCTTATTTGCTGTCATATTTTGTAAATGCTGTTCTCTTACAAAACCACCACAATGATAAATGTACAGAAACACAGAGGGACTCACTAAAAACAAAACATATTTTTCAGTTTTTATCCAATTGTAGAGGAAACTGGATGCTTTTTCATTCCACCACAGTTTTTTTTAATGTAACAAAAGATAAATAGACAAATGGTTTCATATTTTTTTGTATAATACTAATATTAAAAGCATATTGCGCTCTAATATGTATGTCTTTCACAATAAACTCTGGCAAAATAAGGGGCTTAAACTCTGTCTGTACTTGTTGTGCATCACCTGTCATATGAATCATTATAAAAAAATACCAAGTGCAACCTTCAGCCAATCATATCACTTCTGAGTAAATGTAAATCATCTGTTTTCACAGTTATGAAGTTCAGTAACGTTCCAGTTCAACCAATCAAAGTTTGACACCTGTGACCAAGAGGAATAACCATCACAGTGAGGTGTAAAATGCAAATTTATAAAGTGTGAAACTGTCTCCTCACAGAACACTCCAAGGTGCAATTTGGCATTTGCATTTTTCACATGCATTTGCACATTTTCACAAATATGTTGGACACAGCAGAGCAGGAACACATACACCATCGAGACAGCTGTAATGTGCTGAAGGATCTGCAGTGAATGTTTTGGTGCCCTTATCTGAATTTGACTCTCTCTCAACTGATCACAAAAAAAGTAAAATAGTACATTTCACAAGATCAAGTCCTGAACCAGCAAACATTAAGGTTGATTCACTCATTCTGTAGAGCTTTTTTCTGAAGGTAATATTTCATAAATAATGAAAAAAAGAGAATAATCTAAATCTGAAAATATTTAATGCGATCATTCTTATTGGAATGAAGCATTTACATGAAATACATTTAAAAGGAACATGTTTCATATGAGCCTTTACATCTTTAGTCAGAGAACATGTGCACCTAACAGTTGCATAAGCACGCGATCAAGCACACAACACTCAAGCTCAACTCTTCACAGCCTATCAGTATTTACTGAGACTGCAAAAAGAAACTGTAAAAGGCTCATGCATGTCCGTGAAACTGACCTGAGCGTGGAGGGTGGAGGAGAGACGGAGATCTGCATGCGGTTTTCGGAGGTGATGAGGTCCTGCAGGGTTCGGCTCATGTCGCGGAGCTGCGCCACAGAGCAGCTCCTCAGCACGGAGCCCTCCAACTCCTCAGCCTCCACCTGCTGCTCCTCCTGCTGGATCTGCTGCTCCAGGCACCGGGTGCGGTCCTTCAGCTCCGTCAGCCTGAGCTGCAGCTCTGCTATCTCCTCCTGTGCAGGTTGCAAAGTTTTTATTATTATTCATGACTGTTGTGTTTAATTTTCCAGAGTTATTCATCAGTGTTAGATATTGTTTTTGTTCTCTATGTGTGTTTGACGTGACATTGTTCTTCTTGCAAAGTCCCTGTATGTTAAATGTTTTAACTACATAACCCAAAACAAACACAAATTTTCTTTAATTCTCTTGATTCTTAAAGAGAGCCGAAAATATGAGCACAACTGTAAGTTTTTTATGTTTCTTTTTGGCCTTTATCAGTGTTTTCATACAATATAAGGAGCTTTATACCAGAGGTCTTAACAGTGAGATTTATTTCTTCTTTTCTAAGCCATTCTGAATAAAATACTGACTATGACTATTGTCAGGGACACACTTGTGACACAAATTGCAAAAATTATCATTGTAGAAATTTATTCCATAATTTTAGCTGAATTTACCTCCAGCAGCCGTTTCTCTTGGATCAAACGATCTCTTCGATGCAGTGGACCTTGCGATGAGTCACTATGCTCCCCCATATCAGGCTCTGCACCCTCCCTGGCAACCAGTCACAAAAAACAGTCTCATAAGCAGGTGTCACGCTCACAAACTGTAATGGACATTTTTTGGACTCCCTTCACTTCCTGTTTTATTTTGTTACTCTAATCTTATCCTTATTTCATACCCACTTCCTGTTAAGCTTCCCGCCTGCCTGTCAGCCACATCTGTTGCCAATTCGATAATCAGTCAGTCAGTACATTTACCCCCAGCGTTTTTGACTCACCTTGCCAGATTGTCTCAGTCCTTCGGTTATTTAGCTCTCTCACCATCTTTTCTCGTGTTTGGTTTCCCCATGTTTACCAACCTGTTGCCTGGATTTTTGACTCTGCTCTTTCCTTGCCGTGTTTGTAAGCTTTGCTTTTGGCTCTGGATTTTGGACTGTTTTTGCCCCTGCCTGTACTTTTGCCTAGTCAGCTGCCTCTTCGTGTATGACCCTTGCCTGTTTGTTCTTTGATTAAAGTGTGCGAATTTTTGAACACTCTGCTGCCTCCAGTTGATCTCTGCACTTGACTCTATTCGTTCTAGTCATTACAGTGGGGATGGAAATCAAGAACCGGTTCCAGTTGAGGACTGATAACAAACTGGAATCGGTATCATATGCCTCCAAGCTTATCAATTCCTCTTATCAATGCCCTGGCATGTAATGCTGAAATGAAAAAGGTCGAACTCAGCTGCAAGGGCAGTGCAGTTGGCAGACTTTCTACAGCAAGCTCATCGATAAACAGCGGTGAAAATAAAACCATTGTGATGTTGATACTAAACCTGCCATGGCCTACTTTTTTCTGCACAGAAAACTGATCAGAAATCAATCAAGAAACAGACAGATAAGCAGAATCGATAATGGCATTGGTATCAATAAAGTCTTATTAATTCCCATCTGTACTCATGAGCCTCAGCAGTCGTGCTTTCACATCTTCAATCATGACTCCTCTAACATTTCATAAACACAATTCAGGGTTATTTTGCTCCCTTCAGGGGCTTTTACTGAGTTGATATAAGCAATACATGTGCTCAGTTTACTGGGATGTCAATGCCATTATCTTTGAGGGTTTGTTTTTTTTCCTGCATTTTAAATACTAAATATATGGAAAACACAGAAACCCATCAACACATTGCTGTGAGAGCCCTTGGTTACATTTGTTCAGGATACCCTGTGGAGAAGGAGGCCCCACCTGGTTTCCTTCCTGTTACCAGAGTTATTTTTAACAACCCTCCCTAAGCGCTCGGTCATACAACATTACAATGGAACATGAAGTGCAATTATGGTCACAGGAAAAGCGTATAGACTCAATTTCACCACATAAAGCTGAACAACTGTCTACTTTAACACCGCAAACACAGCAGGGCTGTGCTATTGCTAATCACCATTTTGTGTTTAAATTAATTAATCAAATCTGAACTCTAAAAGTAGGTAAATCTTGTCTTGAATTCACCCAGATTTAGTGTTTCACTTCACTGCATCAAAAGTCCATTTGAACATTATTAAACATGTTTTTCTCTATGTGTTGATTTCAAGAAATTCATATTTCAGCGTCAAAACAGTAGCTGATTTTGATGATATCAGAAAACTTAGCACAGTCCTTGGCTCATAAATTAGCATGATACTGTGTGTTATGTCACTGATGTATCATGGGATCATTGTTTCCTCCGCTCATTGACTTACCTGCACTGACAGCAGTCTGCCCTCTGGAGGGCGCTGTGCACCACCTGGCTGAGCCGGTCAAGGAACATGGCCACGCTGGGCTGTCTGGAGGGTAAACCCAGCTTCAGAGCACCTCGCTCCCTGCACAGCTCCTCCAGCTTTTTCCCAAAACGCTCGGCTAAAAACACACACACACACACACACATTCCGTGTAATATACAACAAAATGTGTAACAAAGTTCCATTATTAGTACCTAATCAACTGGTTACTTATTAAAAACATTTCCTAGAAAGTTGTTCTACGCCTTTCATGCCTTCTGCTGACAGAAGAAAAAACAGAAGTCAACACGAGGGGAAAAAATTCTAGTGATCCACAATATCAAAGGGCAAACAGAAAATCGGACACTGCTGACCCAAATTATCACTCTGCTTAAATAGTTCAAGGTCTACAGGGCATCAGCAGTAGATGCTAGTATTTATTTCTGTCACAAGGTCCAAGAAATGGGTCAGACTACAGTCCTCTTTCGAAAATAAACTTCCTTCTGCTAGAAAAAAAAATCAGGTCAGACAGGGTTTTAAATGAAAGCAGTTTCATCACAAGACAGGTTGAATGTAAAGTCCTAATTAAGTTTGTTAGATCTGAGGACTTGCTGGTATGTTACCATGCAGTCTTCAGAGCTAAAACATCAAAAAATAAATGTGCATGAGGACAAATGATTTAAGTGTTTAAGGTTTAACTTCTCCTGCTACTTCACTAGTTTCTCACTGTCTAGTTTTTAGTTCTACATGGCTGTCTGGTGCTCTGTAGTGAGCACTTAAGTGTACACATCAGGAAGACTAAGTAGCGTTAACTCAAATTTCAGACTAATCCTCAAAGCAAGAGAACAAGGAAACTATTTGTATTAATATTCCAATGACAGACACTCCATGCATCTGTCACTTTGATAAATATATTCTTTTTTTAATCATTGACTTTGGCATTTAAATATAAGTTACTGAACTCTCCAGTGACTTTGTTGTGAAATGTATGTCAGAGTCAGTAAACAACAACTCATTTGTTCAGCTCTAAATAAAGTGCAGCCTTCTGCCCTCACAACATGTCTGTGTGATCTAAAGCTAATTCAGTTAGCAAGAACTTCACACATCTTGCCCCATCTAAACTTCAAACTGACCCCGATGACAAGTAAAATGATTTCATCAACATTCTGACACGTGTCAGAAGATCAAGTTAGTTCCACGAGAGCTCTCCACAATCCATCCATGACTGCAGCAACTCAGAAGTGACCCACTTATTAAAGCAACAGCTCAACTGAAAATCTTCACCTGCATCATAGTCATCATCCAAAATGGCTTTCTGCTGGAGTCTCTGCAGCTTCAACATCATGGACTCAATCTGAAAGGGACACACATCAGACAGAAGACAGAGCAGATTACCCAACACCCCAGAGGGCAATGCTCTTTAAACAGACGCCACAAGTTTAAAAAAAAAAAAAGTGTGGTTGCAATGATCATCATTTCAAAGTGACACCAGGTCAGCAAGTGAGGACAGGCTATAAAGTTTAAAACCTCTTTGTCTCAACTGTCTATCACTGCTCTCAGTCTGTACAAGAAGACATTAATGAAAAGAAATGTTTTTAAAGTTATTTCTTTCTCTTCCTTTCTTCACATCCTGTCTGTCACAAACCGTTCGAGGGGTTTCACCTGTTAAACACACACCTATGCATGAAAAGAAAATCTGCTTTTAAAATTATATTTATTTTCTCCAAATATCTTGGTAAATTGCATCCTCTAGTTCATAAAAAAATCCAAATTATTAACCTGAGAGGGTAAAACTTCTTGTTATGTAACAAGAGATAACTGTAGAGGTATACTGTGTGTCGTGTAAACCTGCAGACAGACAGCAGTTAGCAGATAAAGCTGTGTGTGTGTCTTTTACATAATCCGCAAACTATGTGTTTAACCTCGTAACACATGTACACTGTTTGCTTAGTTTGCTGTTGGTCCTAAAAATTGACATTTTGCAAAATGATTTGCTGTGTAACTTATAGTGTTTATTTGTGAGCTTTAGAGCCCATTAGTTAGCCTTCTTCTTAATTGTGGGTTTGACATACAGCTGCATATTTAGCCTACTTTGTAGAACATACCAAGATATGTTGTGTACTTTCATTCAGCCTGATATGGGGTTTTTTTGCAGTATTTTACAGCCCTGACTGGTAGGCAGATTTTAGCATATTTGTCAAAGCTCTTTTTTTCTTGTGCTCAGCTAAACTAACCAGTAGCTGGTATAAGTGTCATATTTACTGTACAGACATGAGAATGGTATCAATCATCTCATGTAACTCTTAGCAGAAAATCAAATAAGTGTGTTCCCCAACAGGTCAAACCACTTCTTTAAAGAACATCCTGATGAGTTTAGTGTTGGTCTTTAGTCTGAACCTGGTCCTGGAATTGATTTAAACTCAATAAAAGTGACAGTGACACAGTCCTGCATCTCATCCTCACATCAGGAGCCGATCGTGCCCACCTTAGTGTGCGTGCGGTTGTTCTGAAGACAGTCCTGAAGCACACCATCATACTTCTTCACCAGGTTGTCCCAGCCTTGTTCGGAGACAGGTGTGGCGCTCTCGTAGCCGGAGGTGACAGAAGAGGCGGAGGCGGTGTCTGAGTCCACAGACAGTGAGGAGGTGATCTCTATGTCCAGAGAGTCACAGTCGGGGAGGTCAGATGCCACCTCCCTGCCAACCCACAAACAGTCCCGCCAAAACCTCCCACCTACTGGCTGCTCCTCTCTATCTGTCCGGCCGCCTGGGGCAGAAGACAGCAGTGATTGCACAGGAGTTGACTGTTTTGGGGCATTTTGCTCAATAGGCAAGTTTGCTGGTTTTGTCCTTGGTGAACTAGGTGCTTTTATCAGTTGGTTTAGTGGTTCTGTTTCCCGGGATGGTGTGGCAGTAGTTGTGTCCGTCCTCTGGCTGGAGATTAGAGACTGTTGAATGAAACTAAAGCTGGAGTTAAAGGAGTCCTCTGGTGAGGACAGCAGGGCTAGGCTTGGGCTTGAGCTGAGTGCAGTTTGTGGAGGAGAGGTCAGACGCTGGGGGCTGGATGTACCATTAGTGGCACTGCAGTCCACGTGGGGAGGAGGAGGGGTAACAGAGCAGAGAAAACTCTTACTCTTCCAGGAGCCACATGCAAGTTTTTCGGGCTGTTGCTGACTCATTAAGGACACTTTGACAGCCGGCTTTAAACTCATCCCCTGAGCACTGGCTGCCTCGGTGATGTCAGTGTGACGTCCAGATTTTCCATTCCTAATGCAAGTGTTCCTGCCTTCCTCCTCCTCCTCCTCCTCCTCCTCCTCCCGCCCAGGGGTTGTGCTCTGCAGTCTGGACTGCTCTCCTCTCATGTACCCTGGTCTTCGGTGGAGCCTCTTACGACTCGAGCTGCCAGCTGTCCCTGATGCTCTGCCACCTGTCGATGCAGAGATTAACCATTAAGCTGGACAGCACGGTCATGAAGAAGATAAAGAATGAGCTCATAGGATTAACAGTGCAATCATGGAGTACATCAGGAAAATGTGACGCTAAGTGTGCCAATTACACAAGAATGTAAAACACCATGCTGTCAGGGCTTGAGAGCACAATCACTTTGACTTGAGTTCCTTAAAGCTAGCATCGCTAACTGAATGAAAAACAACTTGGGCAGCTGTGTGACATTTCCCAGAGTTTTGCTCCAGCTGTTGGGAAATACCAAAGCCACACAGTCATTTTGAGTTAAGACACGCCTCTCAGTGGAAAAGTGGGCTAAATGGACAATATTTCCTGAAGTAACATTTGCATTTGTTTATCTTTGAAAACACCCAGAGAGGAATTCTCAAGCTTAGGGGTGGGCCAAGTCGGGGGGATGTACATTGTAGAGGGGTGTGAAAGTAAAACCAAATGAATCTGATACATGTTGAAACAAAACACAAACATAACTGCTCTCATGCCAGTGAGGCCAGTAAAGTTTTAAGCTGGAAACATTACTTTAGACAGCAAAATGACAAGCTATTTTTATGGGAGTGCTAGCATACAAACACACATCATAACCTACAAAATTAGTTTAACTAAAGCAACATTTGATTGCGGAAAGTTAAACAAACTTTAAACACAAGTCAATACAACATTAACATATTATTGTATTAACCTAATGGAGTTGTTAGATATGTAAATTACAGCCGAACATCTTATTCGAGCTCTAGTCTGACCTTCACTAGCTCTTGAAGCACATAACTAAACTCCACAGCTGCTAAATACTTCATTATGTTCAGTCGCTAACTGCTAAGTTTGTATGACCGTTTGGTGCTGATCAGATAGCAACAGTGGGTTGATCACAGCTTTATTGCTAAAAACAGCCACATGCTAGGTTGATGAGAGCAATGAGAGTTAAGCAAAACAGTAAAGTTACAGCTCGTAAACATAAACAATGAGCAAAAAGATGCTAGAACGCTATGAAGATCTAAAGGGAACCACAGGATCAGGAGTTTTGTGTTTGCAACTATTACTGACTGTTTTTGCACGTATGTACATATAGTTACTGAGGATGTTGTAAATGCATTTCACAACTACAGTATTAAACAGTGCAGCCCATTTTATTTTGAGTTCTTAAATTTTAGCTCGAATTTGTCATTTGCACAGCAGACACTCATGTAAAGACGTACTTAAATATGCAGTTAATGTAATTAACATTGTACTAATATCACTTATATTGTTACTGAATTGAATGCAGTGATGAGGTTTAAAGAGGGGTGGGGCGTGTGACAGCAGACAGATATGTCCAACACAAGCAGAAGCAGTATTTTGTCTGAAAATGGAGCCGAGAGATAAAGACCAGTGTGTTCAGAGCTGCACACCTGCTGCAGTTTCACATGCTTAATTCATATAATGTGTAGGATTCAGAGACAGGCTGAAATGTTGGGGATCAACAGGCCCTTTGTGTACAGCTGTGCTGCTCTCTCTCACTTCTGCCTCTCAGTTCTCTCCTCCCACTCACACACACACACTAAGGACACACAGAGGCACACTGACACATGGACTTTTGTGCTACAAACAGTGGGACATTCATACCACTGTCATTGTAAAATCCCCTTACGCTCTTTTTTAAAAAGAGTTTAACAACACAAAACATTTTAGATCACCCATAGCAGCAATCAAACACATCTGTACCTCATAAGGACAGCTTATTGTGTTATTGTTAATTTCATTATCTGTTAAAATTTGAATAAATATTATTTTTTCAACAAGTAAAGAACATTTATTCAAATTCTGAGTTTGTAGCTGTATGTCAAGACAGGAATACAGGGCACTAAGCAAACCATGACCACGACAAAGCAACCACAGCTCCCTGCTCGACCCCCCATGACCTCCAGTGATGTCACTCCTAAACCATCCCATGTGACTGGAGAGCAGGAGACACAAAAAGACAGCACTTAAGGGAGAGTTGGGATGTTAGATAGATGGGAAGGCAGGCTTTATAGAGAGAAGGGTGTTCCTATTGTACCCAGGCTGTGAGTGTGTGTGTGTGTGTGTGTGTGTGTGTGTGTGTGTGTGTAAAGCAGAGGAGGGTCCTCGGTATGAGCCCTCTGTCCACTGGGACCACCGCACTAAAGCTCATGTTACATACAGATCCATTAGTGTTTCAATGCAGACGTGGCCACTGTTCCATAACCAATTTAAGAAACTCAACACTCACTGTAGGCAACAAATACACCACCAGCCATCTGGTGTGGTCAAGTTTTAACACGGAGCCCACTACAGGGAGTCAAAGAACAAGTTGAAAGGGAAAGGACTCGCTGATAGAAAGTGTTACTGTATCCTCGCTTCGATCACACAAAGAAAGCTCTCCCCAGTAAAAAGGAAGGAAATGCCTCAGGGCCCATTGTGTGTGTCTGTGTGTTGGGGGGCATCTGCATCTCAGTTGAAGCCCTTTAGTGGTATGTCATTTGCTGCTTCCTGTCAGGCTTTGTACTAAAACAGTTTGTGAGGAATTCCGGCAGCAACAACAAATAAGCAAAAGGGGACGCAAAGTGGTTCAGCACAGAGGACCAAAATTATTCCTCTCCGACAACAGCAGCAGTCTGCAACTTTTTGCTCGCGTTAAAGAAAGTATGCACAAAGTCTGAGAAGCGTCGA
Source organism: Naso thynnoides (assembly GCA_029783665.1). Classification (NCBI taxonomy): domain Eukaryota; kingdom Metazoa; phylum Chordata; class Actinopteri; order Acanthuriformes; family Acanthuridae; genus Naso; species Naso thynnoides. The sequence goes on from JAQLOL010000003.1 coordinate 8,063,943, forward strand.
AGGCAGAGGAGGTGAGATTATTTACCTTTGGCGATTAAAGAGGCCCTCCTCAGAGCCCTCAGATTAAACACTGCGTCTCATTGGCTGCTGAAAGTGCTTTGGCCAAAGAGGAGAGGAATGTGGAGGATCTCATAAAAACACAAACGTTTGAGGAACAAGCTCAACACCCCCCCCACACACACACACACATACACACACACGCACATCAGCAGATCTGCATGTCAGCAGCCTCCTGAGAAGCAGCACTGCTCGGCAGATGTGCAAAACCTCATTTCTTGTGACCGAGAAAAGCCCAAAAAAAAGGAAAAAAGGAGAAGTGAAAGTCAGTGATGAGTCTTAAAAAATGGTGGTGACAAATGGTGACGTAGAAGTGAATCTATCCATCTATCCATCCTGTTTGGCTGTCTGTCAGTCCATCCGTCCATCTGTCTGTCTGTGGCAAGATTTTTAAAAGAAAACAGCTCACTTCCTGTGTTGTCACATGAGGATCATAAACTCAGTTGTATTGGTTGAGCTGACTGTATTGAAGATGCAGCAGTGTGAGACTAAGATCGTGGGAATGAATCCACTCCGAAAACCCGAGAAAAGTATTTAATTTGTTTTTGCGGTTAATTGTAAGATTGCAAACTAACTTTTTAAACCTGATTTCTATTTTACCAGTTGAGTAATCGTCTCAAGCTGACCTCAACGCTCCTGGCTTGATGCTCTAACATAAGAGTTTTGATCATTTGATATAAGGGTTATTTTAAATTTATTTAAATTTTCAACAATATGGGGCACCCCATGTACAGAGGCCGTGTCCTCACTGCGGTGTCCCTGGGTTTGATTCCACCCTATGGCCCTTTGCTGCAAGTCAACCTCCTCTCTCTCACCCATTTTCCTGTCCAATCCTTCAGCTGTCCTATCAATAAATGAACAAAAGCCCCAAAAATACCTTTTAAAAAAATCAGCAATATGCTGAAGTGTGTAAAAATCTACTCAAACTTATCCAGCAACACGCTTAAGACATTTCTGCTGGATACTGAACTGTCACACACATTCAACAAGCTGTTACTTAGTACATATAAATTACAGTAATCTTACCTGCTTCTACTTGGTTACAGTGGGATCTGGGCTGCTGTACTTCTTATAGCCTGACTGACAAAACACCTGTCACGCCTCCTCACTTCCAAAGGATTTGAAACTAAAAATGTAAATTATCGAACACACTAAGGTAATAAGTTTAAGTTTGCCCTGACCCGAATGAACGCTTGTAGAAAGTAATTACCAGGCATATAAGAAACAGAAATATGTCAAAGACAAGAATGCAAAATATGTGAGTAATTTAAGCAGGATAGATAATATGCAAGGGAGTGCCATTATGTCTCCACATTGTCAAGATACTCAGATGTACAAATATCCTTCACAAGTATTTAGTCATTTGCAGCTCATTGTCTGTCATCACCACATGGGACAAAGCCATTGTTTTGCAAGTCACAAGTCTCAAGTCTTTGCTTTCAAGTCTCGAGTCAAGTCCCAAGTAAACACAGGCAAGTCTCGAGTCAAGAACAAAGTCCTACACTTAAAATTGTGGATACTTTTTTAGAATTTTTATTTACTTCTTATTTACTTCTTCTACGCTGAGACAAGAAGACAACGTAACCCACTTCTTCACGGTTTGTTTTTTTTAACTTGATTAGATGTTGTCGGATGCTTCAAACAAGGTGGATTCTTGCGGGAAAAGTGTCGACGAGCTGAGAATGAAAAGCGTTAACGTTTGTTGATTCAGGATTACGTTGATTCATGGCAAACTTTTTAAATAATTTACATTTGAATCTCAAGTATTTTCCAGTCAAAAGGCCGAGGTTGAAGTAAAGTCACAAGTCATTCGTAAAAAATGTAATCCCTTACTTTACTAGTTACTGGGAAAAGTTAAAAAAAAAATTACAGTAACACGTTACTAAGTAATGTATTACTGCCAAACCCTTTTTGTGTGTAAGTCCAAGTCAAGTTGTGAGTCTAAAGTCATGTGACTCTGCTCCACACCTCTGGTCACCACTGGTGGTTGGAAGTCTTTGACCTCTTTGACCTGAATGATGAAACATGGTTCATACTCTGAGCAATGAAACACACAGATCCTCCTCTTCCTTCAGTGAGATACTGATTACTTTAATACCATCAGAGCGCAAACCAGCATGTTGACCTGCAGTTCTTACTTAGGATGAGCTTGACCAGCAGTAAACAACATTTTGACTCAGTCCGTGCCCACTGCACATCCAAATGTAAAGACCCTCCACTGCTGCAAGTGTGTTGATTTTTCTTAAGCTTATTCCCATCACCGGAAACTTTCTTCTAACTTCCTTGCATGTTGTTTTAATGCAGTGTTCAGTTTCTAGACATTGTGGTGTCAAGTCCAGAAGATCTATGATTCTATTTGACTTATTTGGTTAATAGGGGAAAAGTTTGGGGTTTTTTTTAAAGATAATTTTTTACCTTCCATGATTTCACAGCGGTGAAGCAGAGCCTTACTGTGACTTTCCAGCCCCATCAGTCCAGCAAACATCTTTCCATTAACAACAAGCTGTCAGTGGCCGCAAGTCAAACAGTGTCAGATCCCGGTTCTACACGGTTACACCGACCGTGATGCAGAAGGAGTGGAGCCGGGCAGCGGGACTGATCTCATTTCCGTTATGGAAAAGTGAACCCAGACTGTTATTTTTTTTGCCTCGCTCTGGACTAACGTGTGAAACCGGCTTTTTACACGCGCTCCCGTGTCCATAAGAAACATTTCCCGACACAAGTATTGATGAATTTACCCCTCATTCTCACATCTCCTCTGCGGCAAACAAGTGGCTCCAGTTGTGCGTGAACAGGCGGTCCGGAGAAAAAATATGGTCTTCATGTCATGTTTCTGGTGGAGAAGAAAAACGAAAAAAGATCCGATGATGTGCTGTGATGGCAGAGGTATTAACCGCGATAAATCTATGTCATCGATCAGTTGATCAGTAGCCCGTTAGTCGCTGCGCCCTTGCGTCGTGCGTCGTGTTGGAGCAACGTGAGGATCTCCTACGTGTTCAGGAATCTGACTCCAGACTCTTTCAGACCGCCTCATAACCACAGCGGGCAGCCTATGAGTGCACATCAGCTGTCTGAATGTGCTGCTGAGCATTGTTACAGCTGCTGGAGGAAAAGAGGAATTACCAGCTTCGACTCTGTTAAAGCCACATAAACAATATTACAAGTTCAACTGCACATATTATTATTAGTAGTAGTAGTAGTAGTAGTTTGTTGTTGTTGTTGTTGCTCTTGCATTTTCTCGTATAACCTCTACAGTTAGACCTACTAAACTATAGGCCTATATATATATTATTATTATTAGTAGTAGTGGTAGTAATAGTAGTAGTGTCGTTGTTGTTGTTGTTGTTGCTCTTGCTTTTTCTCATATAACCTCTACAGTTGTCAAATAGACCTACTAAACTATAGGCCTATA
>JAQLOL010000003.1:8067511-8079806 GCA_029783665.1 Naso thynnoides
TTATTATTATTTATTATTATAGGGATGCACGATATTGGACTTTTTTGCCAATATCCCATATGCCGATGCCAGATCAATATATATGTGTATTTTTCCCCACACCTAATTGCAGACATCATCAGATCTCCTCTGTAGTGGGATTTACATACGGTATTATTATACATACTCTGACTGTGTTGACCCGCTGGCAAATGCAGGAATAAATTACAAAGCTTAAAATTATGTAATATTCAATCCTTGTGCAAAAGAAGAAAAATACTTGAGCTTATGTTATGTAAAACATGTCATATTTATTCATGACAATTTCTTTAAACAAAACAAGTCAGATACATCCTACTTAAAACTGGATGATGCTCTCCCTGAGATAATCATAACAAAACCCACAACCAGGGCAAATCTGGCCTGTTTCACAAGTGACAAAGTAGGCTAAGTAAACATAAGGTCTGTCCATAGGGAACATGTGAAACGTGACGTCAGCTCAGACGTTTAATCAAGGAAACAGCAGCCAGTTATTTCGTGTAATATTATATGGATATCGATATGCTGTTGGCTGATATTTAATTTTAAGGCCAATATTGAGCTATAACGTGCTGATAATATCGTGCATCCCTGTTTGCATTGTTCAATTTCATTTTCAGTTTGCATTTGTATTTTCCAAATTAAATTGGAAAAAAAAACATGCAGTATATTTGGAGGCATATCTGCCTGCACTGTTGACACCTCATAGACTATTCAAGTGTTATTTTGGTCATTACACTTGCAGGGAAAATCATTGTTTGTGTGCAAAAATGCATGTTATTTTTGCATATTTTTAGGCAGCCCGAACACATTCTGGTGTAAATACCAAAGTGCTCCTTTGTTTATGCAGTGAGGGGATGAATGAGAGGAGACCCCACATAGAGCAGAGTCTTTTCATCCTCTCTCCCACACATTGCAATGCTCCTTTCATTCAGCTCAGCTGGCTGACGGACAAGACTCAGCGATGAAAAGCTCAGTTCAGCCGACACAACTGAGTGCGGCCTTTACTCAGTTAACTTGGGGCACGCTATGGAGCGTCAGGAGCTTTGTGGCAGAAGGGATTAAATCTCTTACCAGGCATGTACCGAGGAGTGACATCACCTGTCCTGTATTAAGATTATCAAAGATTAGAGGCACTTCTCTGGACAACAACTCATGACTCATTGAACACCCCAGTTATATTCTCTTTACTTCTCTGTATTTACTCTTTTTGCAATTTGCATTCTCTCAAAAACATGAGAGGCATCAACATGAGATTTATCAACATCATCAGAGTAATGAGGGAAATGGTGAGGATGACAATGGTGATGAAGATGCACCTTTATAAGCTGCTTTCACCTTAAGAACTGTCAAACCTTTAAAATATTAAAACATTGCTTTAACATTTTCATTTTTTCATTTCAGGTCATTTACAGAATTTCTTAGTCAAATCGGCACCCTGCAGTACATCAGGTTGACTAACATGCAGTGATTCTGAGATAGACATGTTATCATCTAGGCTATTTTATAGGCCAACATAAATAAGAATAAAAATTGTTACTTTTTAAATTATTGTCAGCTGAGCTTTTCTGTCTGCATGTCTCTTGTGTCCTGTGTTTTCACCACTTGATGTCAGGCTAAGCACAGATTTATGGATGGGCTTCACTTCCAGGCCCTGCTTTGTTTAGAGCGCCTAATTATAAAGATTAAAGTGGAGGATTTTTTGTTTGTTTTGCTTTTTTAAAAGGTGTGCAAGTTATCTTTTTAAACCCTCCTACTGATCTCCTATATTTTATTCCATGACATGTCCATGTTGGCGACCTTTAGAGGAAACTACCTGCTGCAAATATCTATTTAAAAGAGAAGTGTTGCATCTCCCTCTCACCAGGCTAATTGTTGGAACTTAACTGTGAATTAAACGATTGCATATCAACGCATTTCCAGCATTTGATGTTGTTGTTTACAGGGTTGATCAGTTGATTTAAATATACTGAATTGTGTAATACTACATGTATGTTTGTTGTTTATTTCTTGAAAATGTGCAAAAAATAAAATAAAAACAGCTTCCAACAAAAGTTATTTGTTGCAGTGTTTCATTAGATTACATTTTATATCTTGGAATATCAACTCACAGAAAACAGTATTCAGATTAACCATGTGAAGTATTAATATTGGCCACCAGGTGGCAGACGTAAATTACATTTAAACCCTCCTCGTTATGGTCCACAGATGGAACATGCAGACAGTTACAATCGTTAGATCATATTTTTTGGATAAATATAAAAATATTAGCTAACAAGATACCACATTCCCTTCATTTTTTATGATACGGATGCATTTCATCCAGAAAATCCATGTGTTGAAGCACAGCAGCTGCTGTCCAGGCTGGAGGCTGGTAAACCTACAGAGGCAGTGTTGCTGTTTATGTTAGAACACTTAAATAATTAGACTCGCAAGTAACCATCTCTCTTAGGCTAAATTTTGCTTCCTCGAGTAGGAATGAGAGCATCTGTTACTGATTACATATTACACAGGCATTAATCTGTGGCCATCCATGAACACAAGTGAAACATTTCTCACTGGCTCAAACATCCATCTGGGTGGTAATTTTTGCCATGATCAGGTGATGAGGAAACAGCAAGAGGATATCAGTCGTGCCAGGAATATGTCTCAGCGCGCTCCAGACCTTGCTGAATTTAACATCGTGGTGAGGATTGTTTAAAGATGGTAGAATGAGGAAGCAAGGGGCTGTGTTGTGTGTGCCAGCGGCCTACCACAAATCAGGCACGTACAATGTACAAAGGTCACATGTTCCTCCTCCACACAGTATGGAGTGAGTGCAGGCAGCCAATGGTTCTACCTTAGATTATCTGTGTGTGATAGAGAGGGATGGGCAGAGAGAGGAAAATAAAGTAAACACACACACACACACACATCATAAAGGCAGCTTCAATACCGGAGAGCATGGCATATTTGGCACAGAACTTTTATTCATGCAAAACAAGTGAGGTCATCAGATCTTTATCAAAAAAAAAAAAAAATCCATTATAAATCTGTTTTTATTGTAACAATAACAACAAAAAGCATGTCACAAAACAAAATAAACATCTGTCCATTGCCATTAAAAATACATCAAACTGGCACAAAACCATAACAGACAAAACACCATAGAGAACATGATGCTGCTAAAGCTGCACAGGGCTTAAACAACTCCTTCCTCAGAGTCGATGAGTGTCGTCCTACTGGAGAACACGTCGGCCAACATGTGTTTGGGGATCTCAGAGCCGCGGACGTGCAGGGTGTAGCAGGCGTCCTCCACTTTGCCCAGGCTCTGTCGCAGCGTGTGCAGCTTCTTGGACACCTCGTACGGGCCCGTGTTCCCGATCAAAGAGAAACCGTCGTGGATCTGCCGCAGGAACTGGCTCAGCCGGAAGGGTGTGTCGATGTCGCCGTTGCCCACGCTGCTAATGCACATTCGCATCAGCTCGCCAGTCAGGTCGGCCACGCCGAGCAGGTAGTCTGAGGGCGTCACCTGGAAGGTCAGGACTTGAGCACCCAGCGGCTGGGATTCAGCTGAGCCCTGAGGGAGAGCAAGATAAGATCTTTTTTAAATTATTTTGGAGAGATTTTGCACAGACACTTAGTAACATTTTCTATGAAGCCTGTCTCTATAATGCATTATAACACATTATGAACATACATTATATAACACCTTCCAAAGCATTCTAAACACACTTACAATCCAGTATAAGTGGTTATGGTTATGGTTAACCCTAATCTTGCTATAACTACGATTACACAGCACTATAGGGGCATTATAAGTATGTTCACAATGCATTATAGATGGTTAAGATGGTAAAGTGTTACCAGAAACTCTGAATTACAGAAAAATATTTACGCAGGAATGTTGATGACATTATTTATAGGATGTGATTGTAACTCTGAGAGACGGTGATTCCAGGAGAAACTCTGGGCCCAACTCTTTCCAAGCGTGATGATGATGACAGCTCCACCACAAAATATGAGGTTGAAACAATTTTGTCTGCATCCACAGGCACAATCATCTTTGAAAATAACTTGCAGGGTAAAAAAAAATACATAATGACACATAATGCTTAAAGATGCAGTGCATAATAATAACACCAATTGTTATCTTTGTGTGTCATTACCACTGCTAGGAGAGGATATGTAAGAAAAAACATACAATTAAATCAAAACAATAAGATACTCTAAGAGAAATTATTTAACAGGGTGAGGAATGTAAATAAATGCTTTCTTGCTGAGAACAAGATGACAAGATCAAAATCATTCTCATATCTGTTAACTAAATGTGAAGGACAAAAGCAGGTTTTATGCTAAGTTAGGCTAAACTCTTGCTAGCAGTAGCTCCACCTTTAGCATACGAACATGAGCGTGGTATCGACCAAACTCACAGCAAGAAAGTGATTGAGAGGAACTTTAAAAATGATCAACTATTTCGTTAAATCATGTTAAATTTGTACAAAACAAACGGTGTATGCCGTTCAACCGCAAAGTCTTCTTTAAAGCAACACTATGTAACTTTGACAACGACGCGGCTTTGAAAAACAAAACTTGATGATGCATGTTAATATGTTGGACAGAACAGCAATTTTAGTAAAACTGGGTAATATTTTCTGGAGTAAAAGTCCTCTGGTGTTCCCTCTGATGTCCGACAACTGCTCTGCCTCAATTCTGTGATTCACGGAGGTTCCTGAAAGCAACATGTAGGCTGCCTGCAGACCGAAGCTGCAACTGCAGCAGCGGATAGTTGTTGGGGACAGCTTTGCTAAAGAAAAGGCTGCAGACAGACAGGGCAGTCGTAGGATATCAGAGAGAAAACCAGTGGATATTTTCTCTGTAAATTACGACCCAGTTTCACTAAAATTGCTGTTTTGTGCAACACAGTAAAATGCATCGTTTAGTTTAGTTTTATTAAGCCAAAGGTACTTAGTGTTGCTTTAAAGTTACCTTGTGATCTACCTTCTCTGTCCTCATGAACACCAGTCTGGCATTGATCTCCTCCAAGCTGATGAGGCTTCGGTGGCGGATATAGTGCAAGAAAGAGGCGGCCTCCACATACTCCTGGATCCCTAATGCATGAAATCACATTGAAATGGATGACAAGATATTAGTAAGTACACCTGAACATTTTACTGCACCAGCTGTTGAATCTTAACAAGATTAGCAGCAGTTTTCCTATGTTCACCATTTATTTTATTTATGAGTTTAAACAAAATACACTTACATTGCTAAAAAAGGAGGTCAACTATGTATTGCATGAACATAACACGCAGAGTGTGTGTAAACACTACGTGGTAACTGCACGGTTTAGATCACAGATGGAGATACTGACTCAAATAAAACCTGCTTCCTGTTGCTGTCTTGATTGAACATGGGACATTTTTTTTGTGGCGGGCTGAGATGACCCTCTCATTTGTTTTCTGGCCCTGTGTAAACAACAATCAAATAATCACAGGACGGAAGACTTTGTGTCTGAGGTTTACTTTTGGAGCGGCAATTGAGCTTCAAAGGGCCTCGTATCTCCACGTAGCTAACCGCAGCATGCTACACAGAGCTGGGAGGAGAGTGTAGTGCATCTCCACTCCTCTTGGAGTAACTTTCACTTCTAACTTTTTAAATGTTTACATGGGTCGAAGCCAGCATATGGAGCGGCTGCACTACATTCAGAGCAGTGGGCACAGGCGCTGAATATCAGAGCTTAAATATGCTTCAAGTGTGCATCCAGCCCATCTTTTACTTCCCTAAATCATGTGAGAAAGAAACCAGCATGAGTCTGTTTACAACACTTTGAATTCAGATGTTCTGTTACCAAATAACACTAACCTTTCTCGTCTAAAGACATTGGCCAGCCCTAAAAACACGTCATTGATTTCGACCTTAAATAAGGGTCCTGAAAAAATATTTTTCACCCATAGATCGGAAACGTCAGATGAGAGACTTGTTTAATTGTAATTGACCATGTTGTAGATATGCATTTCTGACCAAGTGTTTGGGAACTGTTTTGTTACATCAGCAGCTTCCTCGTGCTATTTTTAGCCCAGAGAGAGAAGTGTGTTCCTCAAGATAATATTACTGCACCCTTAGTGGGCAGAGTGAGGTATGTAACATTTGGTTCTACGTACAAGCAGTGATTGATTGTATAAAGATAAGTGCAAAATAGATTAATTCTGCAGCTGTAGGTCTCTCTGTCAAAACAATGAAAACAAAAGATGGTATTTGATGATACCGTGGATCATGTGAATAGTTTATTTCATGTTAAAGGGATAAGCAGACTTTCTTTTTCCTTTTTGTGTTACGTGCCTCCCTCTTGAGTTCCAGACAAACAGATAGATACCAATATTTTGGCTGTGTGTGCAGTAACAAGGTAGAGATGGGCAGAGCTAGTCCACCGCTAATTAGCTTAGCTCAAATACTGGTAGTCAATGGGAAGTGCTAGCCTGCCTCTGCCTGAAGTCATCAGATAAACTTTCCAACATCTCTAAACAATCCTGATTGCTTGTTGTGACTCGTTCATTTACCACGTTGTTATTTTTAGACTCGGATGAGTACTTTGTGTAATTTTAGAATCAAATACGTATCAGAAGCAAATGTTCACAGAAGGGGTAATGTTTTATTTACGTTATGTTAAGTCACTTGCTGAATTCCTTCCTCACACTCTAACTGATGTTAATTCAAAACTTAGCAACAGGTGAAAAATGAAACGCACCCTTACCTTGAATAAAATTACTGATTTTTGAGTTTAAACATAGTTGGGGGCATTTGGAATACTACAAGTAAACAACTCAATAAGACATAAACAAAAATATGGCTGTTTTTAGACATTTTGATGTGGAAATGTTACATATTAAATGTTTAACTTAATTCTTACACTGTCAGGGGATTTAAATTAACTATGAATTAGAAGAATTTATGCTGTTCTTATTTATATTTTATGTGGAGCCCTGAGCCTATCATAGGCCAATTTTTTTAATTACATTTATCGTAAATCAGCATCAAAACATGCCAGTGGCCCTACAGCTGTGAAACTGGTTTAGAGAGAGTACAGCACACTCTGAAACAGACGGGATATGACATGAAAAGGTTACACAGGCTTTGAGGCAGGCAGGCGGAGTTCAGTTCCTGAGTTCGCTGCCAGAAGTTGTTCGTGTTATTTACTCTGAGACAGCCGTCACCTTTGGTCACTTAGACTCAGAAAAAAAACACATTATTACTGGAGATGATGTCTAAACAATGACTCAAGGAAAACCAGCTGGAAATTAGAGAAATTTTTACTGGCACAGCAGTTGGAAAAGTTGAAGGCCGAGTGGTGTGTGCGTGCAGCCTGACTTTTCGATAACAACTATGCACAAGCCACAGATGATTTGCAAGCCGAGCTTAATATTTGACCACGGAGAGGATCACTCAGTTGCAGGTGAACCCTGGGAAATGCCCCTCTGGTGTTTGTGTTTGCAGTGTGGCTTCTAGCTGGGTCAAGCTAAAGAGCTTATCAAAGGGCCGCTCTGCCCTGCTATCAGTGGCAATTATGTTCAGATTTAGCCCACAATATCTTTAATGGTCCTGATCTAAAAAGAGCAGACCCATTACACATGCCTGGAGACTTCACGTCCAGCCAAGATTATCTGGAGAGCCCATGCAGGGAGTCCAAGCTCAATCTAATAAAGACGATAAAAATGGGGAAAAAAACGAAGCATCTAATTGGTGGGAACTGCGACTGGTCACGTCGCGGAGGATGCAGCGGTGATTCCTGAGTGACCACAATCTAAAAATGACTTCCCCAGCTGCTAGATAATAGCTCACCCTCGCTCCCAGTAATGTTTTTCTCCAAACTCTGCAGACATTTTGGCTACGCTGACAAAAACTGATACTGACACTAGTTGGATAACAAGTTTATCACAGGGTGTGGCTGTCATATCCAGGCCTGCGTTAAGGTCATGCTCTCACACTATCAGCTGCTTTATGATAAATTTGAAGTGCAAATGGGAAGATTGAGGTGATAGCAACAAAGGAAAGGTTGTTTTCTTGTGAGAGCTCCTGCCTAATTAGGTTTTCACTCGGGAATCTTTGCTGGGGCTTGTTTTTCAATTCAGGATTTTCTTATTATATTGAAAGACTTAATGCTTGTGTCTGATTTTAAGGCTTCAGGCTTGGGTTATAATGGAGAGACAGATTTCTTTACAGGATGGAAAGCTCCAGTGATAAATCTCATCTTTTAAAGAATGGATTATTCAGTTGGGTTATAGATAATCACACTCAAAGTAATCAATGTGTAGTCAGTATGAAATCTTTTTTTTTTGTTTTTTTTTAGACTTCATTTATGCAAGAATTATCATGCTTATTGAGGGAATTGCAATGCAGGGAAATCATGACGCTTTATGGAATAAAACTAAGGTAAATGAGAATTACTTTCCCACAAAATACTATTACAATTTTTTTTTTTTTTTTGCAGCTTTGTGATAATATAGGAAATGTATGTTTGTCCAAATCTATATAAACATGTTATGTACATGGTGGTGGGCATGTTTGTCTACACTGTTCATACTTCCATGAATTAATCTGTATGTTGTCAGATTTTCTTGCAAGAGAAGTAGGGCTGCACAATATGGCCCACTGCATTTTTCAAATCGCATCTAGGCACAGTTATGTAAAAGGATAAATGTGTGTCAAAAACACTATTTAATTCAAATACAGTTGTGGGCGTAGATATAGTTGTCCAGGCCCACACATTATATTCTACAGACTTAAGAAAACGTCTTTGTTCGGTAAAGCTCCCTGCAATAATTGCACTAAATTCATTTGAATATCTTTTTCAATTAAATAGAGAATAATCATATAAAAATTATAATTTCCTCTTGTATCGTAAATAATATTGCAATCACACTATCAGTCCAAATAATTGCAATTGGATATTTTTTCAAAATCGTGCAGCCCTAAAGGGAATGTTGTATTGTTTATACAAAAAATAAATAAAAAATACAAATCATAAAAAAATCTTAGGCTCATTGAAAGGAATGGGACAAAAAAATAAGAACAAAAAAAACCATGGAAAAAAAACATGTGACTTCTGATCCTACAATCTTGCCTGATGAAAATTTAAACAAAAAACACAGAAGTTTAAACATTTCAACCTGACGCAGACATGCATGTCTTACCAAATTTCAAAGCAATCCATCCATTTAAAAAAAACAAACATTTTAGCCATACCGCTGAATTGCTAAGCGTTTGTTTATTGTTGAATGAGGTATTTTAATTTCAATGTAAAAATTAATGAATTGTGCATACAGTCATACAGAGACTTATAATAAAACTTTGTCTCTTCTTCACATGTCAAAGCAAAAGGTTTTCCTCCTCGCATGCTCTTTTGAGGAGGAAAAATTACATTATAAACCTCAAATATAAGATATTAACTACTGAATATGTCTGCATCTACATCTATCCCGATTAGTAATATTTTAATTTTTGAAATAATCTACAAAATATTTTGAAATCACTGCATAAATACAACCACAAAATCAGTCAAAGGGATACAGACATAACTGTACATCCTAGATACTAGCTGTGTATTTATGTCTAAATATCATGTTTCTTCTGAAGTATATCAAATAATGTTTAATAATTAATTAGACGCAAACACTGTCAGTGGTTTTTTTAATTAAATATGAGACTGTTTCATCTCAATGATCAGAATTCAGCCACACACTTAAAGTGGCACTAATGTACAATATATTGAATGCTTTAAAGGATCATGGCTGGAGCCTTGTCTCTCAGGGCTTCACTACAATAAATATGGATCATATAACAGCCAATTACTTGTTTTAAACTGGATCAAATCTTCACCCGCACACAGATACGCTGCTCTGCATTTTTAACTCAGGCTTCTGCCTTATCTATTGGTCTCTCAAACACTTTTCAGCCTGTCCACTAGCCATTAGATTTTAGAATCTAACACTGACCCTTGCACGATTGCTTTGATATTTACATTAATATTGCTTTACCTGCAATATTGCAGTCACTTGGGAATTAAAAATGTCCAATTTGTAATAAACTTCCCTGATGCTTTGTTAAATGAATGAGCCAAAGCATTTTCTCGTAGCGATGTTGACATATTGGTATGTTTGCTGAACTACTTTTTTTTTTACACATCCTAATGCAAAACTGTGATATGATAAAATACTAAAATATCCACATTGTTTATTTAGAGGCCTGTTTGCTTCCATAAACGCCTACAGAAACTCACCTGGTGTGAAAGCTCTGTGAAACTGATAGATGTCTTCTCCTCTGAGCTCTTCAGCAATTTGCCCGATCTTCTGCCTGACTCCATCCAGTTTGGCTTCTGCTTCATTAAGAATATCCTCTGCATCTGGTACACTTCAATGCAAGAAAAACACACAGATTAAAAGACAAATATGCAAGTGCTTTAAGTTACTCTAAAACAGAATTTACACTGTGTCATTCCAGTCCAGATGTGCTAAAACAAATAACCGAGCAGAGAGCCTTCAACAGATATCCTTAGTTTTGGAGTTAGTTCACAGACAAGGAGGCATTTTTTTCTTCCTCTTCATCATTCAAGCTTATTTAAAATTAAAGTTCGTATTCTGCACCATTATGACACTGCCAAAACAATATCTGAAGGCTGAGGTAGACCGACCCAAATGTAAAAGACTGAAAAAAAAACTAAAGCCAGTGTATGAACAAGTAAATTATCAAATTGAGCAACGAGACAAAATCTCTCCTTCACAAGTTAGACCGCACCAATTCACATGTGCCTCTACAACTGGCATGTACCTGTTCACTCTATGTAAAAGAAAAATGGTTCTCTTGCTCTCGATGGTGACATCTCGACTGATCTTAACAAGACGCTCGTATTTGTCGTGTTTGGTGTCAAGCTCCTCCTGGAAAACTGAAAACACAGCAAAAAAAAGGTTTGTTAGAGTACAGATGTCTGGACAATAATTAAATACAGAAACCTTGCAGTGGGGAAAAAAAACACAGTCAAAATGCTGAAGGTGCCCAAGTTACCTTTGAAAAGAGAGATGACAGGAGAGGACGGGTTGCCACTTGCATCGCGATCCTGCAATGAGTCAGTATTCTTCCGGAGACATCCTTCACCTGACATGAGGAAGAAACAGTCAGGAGACGCGGCAGTTTGCGTCCAGTAATACTGTTCATGCCTGTAGTTGCTGTCATTTTCTCTAATGTGACCTCTTCAGATGAAAGAGGCGGTCCAATGACTTTGCTCATAAAGATCAGCACAGTGTTTTCACTGAAGTCATCAGGGTTATTTTGATTTCGGCTAAATGCAAAGACAAGAGCATTACAACAGCAGGAGAGACTGACAAAAAACAGAAGTGTTGTTGTGGGAATTGTCAGACTTGTTTTTTTTTTTTTCTAGGTTTGATCCTTATTCAAAAAGTAAAAAATCAGGATATCTTTGCCTCTGCTCAATCGATTGTTGTTTTGTTTTGAATCTGTCTCTCCCAAATACATAAATTTAATGCAAATGCAATACTAAACCACCAGAAAACCTGTTTGAGGTGTGAACTAGAGCTGACACAATTAAAAACAGGCAAGACAAGTAATTTGAAAATATTTTGATGATGATTGCTGGTTGGTAGTAGTATTTTAAAAACAGCAAAAACAAAAACAAAAAAGCAATTTTCTTCTTGAGCAACATGAAGGCATATCCTTGGGCTCTGGAAAAAGGCGGGGGGATGCACTAGAACTACATTTTATAGATCAATTCATTAATAGATTAATCGTAAAAATAATGGGCTGATTGATTAACTGATAGTTGGTAACCTCCCCTGCAATGATTATATTAGGAGACCCAGATTTATGCCTCTGTCATTGGTCCATCGTCTGCTGTTAACAAATAAGCTCAATTAACTGTCTGACCTTTGCAAACAGCGACGTTACAGTAACGTAACGTTCCTGTAACAGAGTATGGCATTCTGACAGTTTAAGCATCAATTCAGGACTGTTTTCACGACAGTTCAATCTTTATATATCATACTACATGTTTGTGTCAGTTACGTTACCCATATGTAACCTAATGTAACTTAAACATTCGAAGCTAGCGCAGCTAACTTATTCCATGCTAACGACAACAACCAACCAACTTCCCTGAAAACGTTTCGTTGAGTCTTAAAAGTGTGTCTTACCCTCTCGCTTATTCATGGCTTCAGTGTTGTCTGTTAATAAATGAAATATGTTAAGCTCGGCAGGGTTAACGTTAAATTTGAACTGCACAGCGACTTAC
>JAQLOL010000003.1:8085551-8108850 GCA_029783665.1 Naso thynnoides
GCTGTTGAGTTGCGTGTGACCTGTGACTCTTCTTTTAACCACCAGATCTGGACACATTGACCTTGCGGCATGAGAGTGACCCCGGAGGGGATGAGCTGCTCTCATCCTCCCCCCCCCTCTTTCGCCCCTCATGGGGGAGGGTCTCTGAAGTAGGCTTGGTCGCTGTTTCATCGAATTGAAGTTAGTCGAATCCCTTTTCAAGTCTTCTTTTTTTCAAAATGCAAACCAGATTTGAGGCACATTAAGCTAAAAACTAAAGCAGTCTGACACAACAGCCCTGCAAGAAATCCAGCTCTGTCAACTTTGCAGTGGTTTTGGAGGCTGCAGTTTGAGAAGTGCTGTTGTTCAACACATATCAGTAAGGAAAGACGAACCACTCAGTACAACACAGTGCAACTCAGGAACACCACAAGTAGCAGCCTTTAGAGTTATCGTAAAGTTAAATCAGCAAATCTTCAAGAACAAACCCTGAACAATAAAACCTTTACAAAGGTAGGATTTACAACAGGCTGTTGATTTTATTTTGAAACACAGCTGTCAAATCTCTCGTCTCAATTTTCTGCTTTTCCTGGTCTGTTGTTTCACTTTTAATTCTATGTAAATAGGAAATTGTGCTGTTCTGTGTTCTTCCGTGTCTGCAGTTTTTCACTTTAAAATTTGTTGCACTTGCTCAGTTACATTCATGTTTCATTCAGTTTGTAAAGATGAGAGACGGTTTTGGACTGAGTCCTCCACACATAAACACCTTCTGAAAGCAGTGACACATTGACACAGTACTCGGCCCCTTGGCACATCCTACTTTACCTGTTATTCAGAATTTTAATAAGATGTCTTTAAGATTTAAAAGAAAAAATGCAAATATCGGGGGATGTGGAGTTTCTGTAGAGAGTTGTGGCTTTGACTGGGATGTGAGTGTGGAAGGTCAGGGTGGAGAGAGTTACAAGTCAGACCCCACAGGGATTAGGATTAACTCATAAAAAGCAATAGGCCTTCTCTTGAACACTAAGATAATCCCACTCAGTATAGTAACTCTTTTATGTTTGTCACATTGCCTGATCGTGTTCGGTTACCACAGTACATGACATTTAAGGGGTCTAGCAGTGAAAGAGCACACATTGCATAGAAGCCCACGGCCTTTGTTGGCTTCAGGTACTTGGTTTCTGTGCTGGCGCAGAGCTCTGTTTGTCGTCTGCTGTTATTTTTAGGCTGCTCCTCCTGTCCAGTTGTCTTTTTTTTTTTCCCCCTCGAAGGTTCTCAGTAAACGTAAAGCGTTTTTCAGAAAGCACACTATATCAGTGAATAATCACTATGCGCGGTAGATCCATGCAGCTGGCCACTGAGTCAAACTTTGTTGAGAACTTGACTTCCTCACCCACTGCCCTACTTGCCTTGGCAAACACACGCCTGGACTGTGACCAGCGAAAATCAGCATGACTTGCACAAATGAAAGGCCGCCAGTATCAATGGCTCAAAGGGACACAACACAATGTAAGCCCAATTCACATTGGGAAAGATAGAGGAAAAAGATTTTGCCCAAATAGTTATTTAATGTCATTGTTTCCATTTCCCCTTTTTCACGTGATAACATTCTGGGAAGTCGCAGGCAGCTGGATGTGTTTGTTTCTCTGCAGCTCCAGCAGTCGGAGGCTCGCTGATGCCATTATAGCGTTATCAGGGAACACATAAAGACGTTTGCAGCAACATGATTGTCCTGTCTCTGACTCGCTGCTCCCCGGTGAATGTTTAGTATGTCCTGCATGTGAAAACAATGGCTTACGAAGACAAGACTGCATTATAAACATTCTCACTGCTGGTGTACAAGGCTAGCATTTGTTTGTGTGAAACATGATAGCTCTGTCTAGCATGCCATTCTGTAGCCCAGAGTAGAATTCACACTCCGGATTTTTTGAAACTGTTTTGTGGTCTGTACTGACTGGAATCTTTTTAATGTAATTCAGTTGAATTAAATAGTGAGATATTTCTCTACTTTTCTGCATCTGAAAGACAGGCATCATACAGTTTACTGACTCTAATAAGAGAACACCACACACATTCGGATGACAGCTGCATGACTGTCCCAGGCATGACTTTCTAATGTGGAAAAACAAAAGGACATTCATGAAGAGAAGAGTTACCCTTTAATAAAAAGAACAGTACATGTTAATTTTTCATAGGTATGAAAGACTTTATATATTTATAAAATATGAAATGTGCAATTTGAGTTGTTCTCCAACAGTCGCTTATAATAGTTTGTATGACAATTGTGAACTTCTGCTTAATGTGTGTTGTTTCAACCATTGAAGAATAATAAAACATTAGAGCTGAAAACATTAGAGACTAATAATTTATCACAGTCCCGTTATGCAGTAGAGGGATTGGCAAAAATGATAAAAGCTGAAGACAAATACGTGTTTTGGAAATTCTGTTGGAAAAACTGCGTTTGAGATGAAATAACAGTGTTTGACTGTCTTTCGTTAATATTGTGACTTAAATATCTGACAAACAGAGACACTTTTTCTTATTGGTGGAAAGCAAATTTTAACTCCATAAAGCAATCCTGCTCTGATTTGCAGCTGCGGTGCACTGGCTTCGCTACAGATATAGCAAAATGCATATTGGCTCTCACAGTATGCAAGTGTTGTCATGTCACGCTGCTCTCTCCCACTGTTAACTAAGCTTTTCATTTTCAGTGAGAAATGCTGACAGATGCCGAGAAGTAGATAAACCCAACAGGAAAAATCTGTTGTAAATATTTGTATTTGGTGTTTTATAGGAACTTGTCATACAGTTTTTCTGTTGAAAAATGTTAATTGATTTGTTGTGTCATTTGAAATAGAGCGACAGTGGACATGCATGCTTTCATAAGGAAGTTGACCGTTGACCTAAATCTTATAGCTCTATAGAGTAAGCAGACTAGAGGAAGTCATGTGGTGAGGGTCGGAGCTGGCTGTACATTATAAGCAAGCTGCTCGTTCCTTCCGCCTACAGAACCAGCGTGCCAGAGACAGCAGAGTACCTGCCTTGCATGACAGTTTTTTCCTGCCCATTATTTGACCAACAAATGGTTAAAAAAAAAAAGGTGTAATATTTCTTGACATTGGTCAGAGCAGACTCGCCTGTCGTTGATGGTTAAGTATGAACCGCCCTCCAGTGTGTGCGACATTCCAGTGAAATAAATGAATTACGGTAGCTGGGTGTGACTTGTTTTATGTTTGTAGGCATAATCCGAACAGGTGCTCACTGGCAAAAGTGAGGGATTTAACAGAATGTATTTATGTATAGACACATTTTATTCTGACTTTGTTTGCGCTCATGTTTATCTCTGTTTACTATGCCGTGACTGTCTAAGCAGCACCTGGCTGTGATCCAAGTGGAGCTTCTGAGAAAAAGAGGTCTTCTGTTTTTGACTGTTGGCAGCTATGGAGTCAGAGATGGGGAAGATTTAGGATGGGTGGAGCATGACATCAAGATAATTGTGCGTTTAAAAAGCAATTTATCAAGTGAGTAAAATGGCTTACATTGGATCAGTTTAAAGCTATCAAAATGATTTATCACAGTTAGTCCTTTGAGTAAAGCAGGGTTCAGTGTTGGCAAGTTGTACAGAAATCTTTTTTCCCAATTCCCAAAGTTAATTGGAACTTGGTCCTCTTTTTTTTTTTTAAGTGTAATTTACCAGCATTTGTCAGCTACCGTCTTAGCTGCCACGAAAGCAAGATGCTGTCTGTTCTTTTTATGGCACTTAAACTTTTTGGAAACTTGACGTGACTTTGAAACACGACGCTGTTCTTCCACCTTGCAAACTACCGTCAAACTGTGCAAAACATAGTTGGAGTTTCGCCCACATCCTGTGACTTAGCCCAAACTAGATGACTGTTTGCAGGACAGTGGAAATGTTTGCTTGCTCTTCAACTCAAATGTACGTTCCCTCCGCCATTTTCTTGTGATTGCCTGTACAGCACACACACAACTCTTAAAGAGAGCAGAGGGAAGAAAGATGGCTCACTCCTTTGCGATTGGGCAAAAACGTTGCTAGATTTACTAGCCCAAAGTGGCATTTTACTTGCCCCGGGCAATCAGCCAGTCCTCATTAGGGCCCAACCAATGTATCGGTTTGCTGATATTGGCCGATCGCAGATATATCAGTATCGACGTGAAGTGTTTACTGCTCCGTGCAGTGATGTTTGGAATAAAGATTTTTTTATATATATTCTGCCTCCATTATGAATCTTTGTCACACATATTCAAAATAGCCAAAGCGCTCAGACTCAAAATGGCTCCTTTTTTCTTCTGTTTTTCAAGTGATATTTCTCGCTGTGCTCAATCTTCCACCACTGGCAACAAGAGAGTATCACTGACTGATTGAATTACAGATTGAGCTCACTTTGCACACACATAAACATGCTGGGACCATTCAATCAGTTTGAACAGCCACTGAGAAGTTCCTGTACAAACTGAAACGAGTTTTGCAGATATCTGAACTTTACCGTAGATACCACCTGAGTGACTGCAGCAAAGTTTTGAAACATGAACTGATTGTCTCTAAACCTGCCAGATGTGCTGGCTCATCCTTTGTGATTTTACAGCCTGTCATAGTGTAAGAGTAAAAAAACGGCAGACCTGTTTATATGAGTTGATACCAGCAGTAGGTTCATTCCAGATGAAGCTTTAAGCAGTTCAGAGTTCAGCCTTTACATCCATCTTGTGTTTGTCAATAGAAGACACCAGCAGTGGGCTAAAACCAGCAAGGCCTCTTTCCACAATCCTTTTAAGAGTATTGACGTAATGATACCAGAAACTGTGTTAGTGTTTCCGCTGCGACATGTTGAGGGCAAAGGGTAACGCCACTGCTGCATACGTCCCTCTATTGTTCACAGACTACAGTAAAGAAGAAAAGAATAAACTAGGTCATTACTTTGAACAGGGATTTCCTCTTGAGGCAGAACCACTGTCTGACAGATAAAACAGTGAGCTATCCCAGGCTTGGGCCCAAACTCTCGGTTCCCACACTCCCCTGCACTACAAGGTCTCCATCCCAACTGTTTGTACTTGTGTTTGGATAAGCATCTCTTCTGTGAAGTGAGCAGACCCCTTGCCGCTTTTCCTCTTCGCTCCACCCCAGTTCATGGCTCACATCGTGCATGAACCTGGGATACGCTGAAAGCACTACAGTGATTGGTGTATCCCTCCCAAGTGATCAGATCAATGTGAGGTCAGAATTATTTCAAATTCTCTCGGGACAGAGTTGTTGGATGGAGAAACCGTCCTTCTTGAAAACACAAACCAGCAGTGATGAGCAATTTGAGAAAAGTGCCTGGTCAAGGTTTACAGCCCCAGTTTGGAACTTTGGGGTTGACATCAATTCCTATTTGGAAAAAATGTCGTAATACCCCTTAGGGTTGGGCCAGTGTAAAAATTTCTGAACTGGTTTGATATTAAACCTTCACTACTAGGTGTCACACTTCTCAGCCAACTGAACTGAGCAACACAAAGTGTGTCAAGTCAGCCAATCAGCGTTGAGTTTCTCCTGATGTCACTGATGCCAAGACATTGAGACCCAAACAACTGTTTGTGTGTGTGAGCGCTATGGAGCTGTACAACAAGCTTAATGACGTTATCTACACCACGAAATTATGCAATGAACACAGACATGATATTGTTGAGTTTTTTTCAGTGTTTCTGGGACTTCCACAACTGATACAGGGCAGAAATGATGATTATATGGCGCTACTAGCTAAGGTAACGTCTCAACTGTGGCTGTGCGACACATTACTGCACCTCTGGTTTATTTTATGAGTGCAGACACCACATCATAACATGTCAGTCATGTTGTCTGGTTTCTTGTTGTTTACACAATATGAGTTAGATTTATGCACGTCATTGGGCTTTTGGGTGTCAGTACATGTTGCTGCTCATGAGTGCTTTTAATTGGCCAGAATCTTACATAATGACAAGTGCTGGTTTAGCTGATTTACATAAAATTAAACCATCTTAAGCCTGTACACTGGATTGAGCCAGTAAAACCGGACACAGACCTAAGCCTAATACCCATAGACAGCAATGAGCTAGTGACATTGTCTGAGAGTATTGCACGATCTGTGTCTTCTAATGCCTCTGTTTTCAGGACTGATAAAAATCCTATCACTTGCATTCTATCTGCCCAATACTCAATACTACGCTGCGCTTCTTACCGGCAGGTGACGTTGGCACAAGCTGATGAGCTGTTGACTGACTCACCTCTGCTTACAATGAAGTGTCTGCAAGCGACACCGTCAGTCAGCTCGAGCTCGAGCTGAGACAGACCAGTTTACTTCGCTGCAATTTTCCCTGCATCCATTTTTGTCTTGGTTCGGACTGGACTTAAAAGAGACGCCGACAACAAATGAAATAAAACGCAAGCTGGAGGCAACAGCTGCAGTGGAGTTGCTTCCCAACGAGGTTCACGCTACAGCTAATATTAGTTTGTTAACTCATTAGCAAAAGTGACCAACTGCAGCTTCAAGTTATTTTTTTTATGTACATAGCAAATAGAGATGCAGTAGTTGCCAATGAAATTCTTAAATTTCATTCTGGCTCAATGTATGTTCTTAAAATCTTTGTATAAAGGAAGTCATTTTAGCAAAACAAAATGATGAACAAAAGTGAAGCAGCTAAAACGGATGCAACTTATGTTGGTTGTGCAGAATTATGTAGATAGATTACGGCAGATTTTACCACCCTCTTTAATGCCTTGAAGCTGAGGGTGGTGCAGTTGCAATGCTAGGCACTGATGTAGCTGGTCAGGGTGTTGTTATTATTTCACCTGTCAAAGCAGAGTGTCTTGGAGAGTATGTTGTGCCTCTTCAGCGTGCAGAGGAAGAAAAGCTGTTGTCTCACAGTTTTCCTTCTCACTGATGTAAACTGAGGAAGCTGAAGCAGACGATAGCCAACATGTAGTCCCACTGGTGGTGATAAGGGACGAGTCCTTTTCCCTGTCACCTCCGGTAGTCTGCAGTCAATCAGCTCTATTGTTTTGCTGACGTCGAGGAGCAAAACTTGACGATGCTGTCAGAGCTCCCTGCACTCCCCTTTGACGCAGGTTGTGCGTCAACAGGGCGTACAGGAGGAGGTTGAGCAAGCATGCAGCACTGAAGGGTGTCCGTGTTTAGAGTTAGGGTGGAGGATGTGATGGTGCATATCTGCACAGCCTGGGGTCAGGACATTCAAGAACCAGTCAAAGAGGGGGACGTTGAATCCCAGGTCTCTGAGCTCAATGAGGAGCTTGAAGGGCACAACTGAATGCTGAACCACAGAAAATGATCATTATTGTCCCATAGTTGTTCGCCTGGTCCAGATGGCGGTACATAAATGGGTTGTGTAGTCGTCTATCAATCTGTTTGCCCTGTAGTAAACTGAATTTTGTCTGGGGAGTCAAAAAAAGGAAAATGTGGTAAGTGGTGATTCATGCATAGGGTTTATTCAGATACATTAGTTCAGCATGATTTTCAATCAGTCAGTTTTGTCGCTTAACGGAAAAGAAATCAAAAGCAGTTTTATGGTGTTTGTCAGCCAAAGGCTTTCTGCTCAACATTGTGAAGCATTCTTAGTTTTAAAGAGGACATGAAACAACAAAATTGACGCCTACATAGAGCTCTGTGCATTACTGAGTTATACTACAGTGAAAAAAGACTTTATTGAAGTCAGCAAGTGATGAGAAAATCTGTTTTTAAAATTGCCCTTGTGATATATTATAGCCTAGTATGCCATCATCTTTATTTCATGTCAGAGCCTACGTTATATGGTTGGTTGGAAATTCCACCCAGCGCCAATGAATAATAGTTCGGTGACACCTCTTAGTTGGTTGCAATGGTCAAAACGAAACTTCTGTTACATGAGACAGTCTGGTCCACAGAGCATTTCTTGCTTTTGTCACCAAACACTGCTGGCGTCATGACGCATCGTCCGTCACTTAGCAACCATGACATGGCAGTCGACTTATGTGCATGTAAAGAAGGAGCCAGAAATTTGTAGTATATTTCAGTACTTGCATTTAAAAATGTATCCTGTAGCGCCACTGCTTCGTCTGTTATGTACACTTGGGGGGAAAAAACGATTGTCAGGACTCAGCAGCACACCATAAATCTTGGGATATGTTGGGCCGCCGAGGATCCACCGGTTGGATCCGTCACAACGTGGAGTTCATCAGCCACATTTGTTGGTTAGCCGCATTTAAAGGAATCGCCAAAATGGGTCAGCCTTTGTCATGCTGAGTGACAC
The DNA here is from genome assembly GCA_029783665.1 of Naso thynnoides. NCBI lineage: Eukaryota > Metazoa > Chordata > Actinopteri > Acanthuriformes > Acanthuridae > Naso > Naso thynnoides. The sequence continues at coordinate 8,093,805 of JAQLOL010000003.1, forward strand.
AATCAGTCTAAACCTCTTTATGAATAATGAAAATGACATCTAGTGGTATGTCCTCTAAGAGAAACAGACTCTACAGTATAGAGATGATTAATTAATGATAATGAATAGAATTAATTTAGAGTAATAGAATGGAAATAAATAAATGAAAATAAATAATTAAAATGGAGTTATCTGGTGCATTTACAGTTGCAGACTTGCTTACTGAAGCCATTAGAGTGGTTTTGAATCACGCCTTGTCTGTCTGGTTAAATCCATCTTTACCCGCAGGAGCAACAACAGAGCTGCTTTGTCACTTGTACGCAGCTTGGCATGGCATTATAAATCCATTTTATTTCATAATGGAGTTTTCATTATTAATGAATCTGTGGCGGTAATGATTTGTGATAGAACTGCTGCTGAACCACAAATGGCCGCGTGAAGCAGAAAACACTGAGATTTTCTCCAGGTTCCTCTTCACATGCACACATTTTTGATCCACATGAAACTGTAAACATCTGGTAGAGTTTTGCGTTTTGGGTGAGACATGGAAGCTATAATGGATGCAAAGACCAATTATGGGAGTTTTCCTGCAGTTTTCATGCTTGCCTGTTGAGTGTTGAGCAGTATTTTCTTCCTGCTACTTTTTCCACTGACCTCATTTAAGTAGACGTTAGCTTTTCCCAGAACAGAAGGTTTTGTGTTGTTTTCATCGATGTAAAACGGTCAGTGTAGTTGTTGTTATTTTTATTCATCAGGTTATTCAGATAACGTCATGGAAAGATGGATTGATGCCCCATTGATTTGAGTTGATTAGCAAGTGAGGTGCCAGCTACTCATAGTCACCTCTTTGCATTTATCGCAGTAATAGTGTTATTAAAAATAAATTAACTTAAATTTAAGCTTTTAATTTGCATTTTTTACTTCATTATTTGATTTACATTACATGGAACATTAACATTTTCCTTAACATGGGGACACCTAACCTAATTACTAATCTGTGAATAAACAAAGAAGTGTAGAAAATGTCCAAGAACAAAGGCACGTGTTTTGGTTTACAGTGAATCTGTAAGTCAAGCTTCATGTAAATGTTTGTCTTGCATGTTCTTGTCAGGTCCCATCTAGTTCAAGCTTGATTTATTTGAGGTTTGGGTTGTAGTTGTCTGAGACAAATTGATAATGAGGAAGAAAAATAAACAGTACTGCAGGGTTTGCATGGAGCAAATGAGTCTCCCTTCCTCACAGAGGGATCCTCCGTCCATAAAATCCAACTCGTACATTAAGGCAATAAGTTAAATACATTTTCAGTTTCTGATTCATTTGATTGTTGCAGATGCTAATCACATACTGAGCACGATCAATAATAGGGGGGCTTAAGGTCATTTTAATCTCTCCATCAACAGTGATATAGTCGTATGACAACATTGATTATCAACAATTAACACCAGCACCTGCAAGCGAACACTAAGCAATATAAATGGTTCTGTAAAGTTTCATTTTACTGTTGCTGTTTGTGATGACCTCTACTTCTCTGTCGTTCGCTCTTTGCCTGTAACTGCCAGTCCGCCTTCTTTGTGGAATGTAAACAAACAGCACGGCGAGCGAGGTCAACCTCCTAATGAGGGCCACGGTGGAATGCGGAAGAACAAGTGGCTGAGAAGAATGGAAGCTCAAAAAGGGATAAAGGCCAGAGGTGAAGATGGCAAGGAAGGAAACCCTTTTGCATTGTAGGAGTTGTCATGTTCAGACGGAGAATCACACTGGTAGTGAATTTAGACCTGCTAATATCTAGATTTCTTTTGCTCTATTACGTCTGTGCTCACTGGCCGCCTTATTCTAAGTGCACGCATTTAATTTGATCCAATCCAACAGCTCTGCCATAACTTCTGCCTTTCTAGTTTTCATTTAAAGGTAGAGTCAGTAGCATGCGTTCGTTGCTGTTTGTAAACACAACATTCAAACTAGGCGACTCCTCCCAGTTCAACGCACCAGAAGTATCATAATTTTGCGTGTGTGATGTCTACTGTTATACCCCTTACCTGACGGTACACAGCAAGCTACATTGGAATATTACATTTGTTAATGGAGAAGTCGATAATTTAGCAAGCTAACAAGCTAACCGCTGGTGTTTAGCACCTACCTGTTCATCACAAAGCAGCCCAACTCTGCATCGCTCTACCCAGCCTCTCCTTCAGTGCTCCAAAACGGCTGAAAGCCAAACTGAGACTCACTGTCGCTCTGGAACAAGTTTTATCCGCTTGCTCACAAGGGCTGTATTTGCTTTTCTTTGCGCTACGTCCACATTCGTAACTTTCTCCGGTCTGGACGGCGTCCAGTTGCTGTGCTCCACGGTGTTCTCAACCTCACCTGCGTGCTGTCATTGGCCAGGTGGAACCACACCCCCTCTCAACCCAGACTCGTCTGCCAAAACATCAAAATACAGGCAAAGGGCAGCGTGTCTCCATACACAGTCACCACCACACATGTATAGATGCTCAGAAGTGACGATTGAGCAGCATTATTTTGTGTGTTTATGTTTTAATTTTTAGTAAAATCCTACTCATTCCACCTTTAAACTGAGACAAATACTATTTATATACACGAGAGTGACAGAAAAATGCATTACACGACACAATTGTCACCCACTATGGCCTTAATTACTGACCTAAAGTAGAATTATTACTCTGCTGACAGTCTGCAAAAATGAAAATATAAGCTTAATAAAAATGGAAGTCATTGCAAATTTGCGGTTTTGCCCTGTTTAGTCATTACCTGCTTGTTGCAAAGACGACATATATGGCCTTATTCGAGTCCTTTGGCCCACCATTTTTTCCTGCTTTAAAACTGAAATACTGCAAACTGGCAAGCTAATGTCCTTCGAAACTAATTCCTTCATTTTTGTATATAAAAGCATTTCATGCATGCCTGCATCATGCTAATTAAACTGCGATAGCCTCTCCACCTCGTCAAATAACTACGCATTGCCTCTACTGCCACGGCAGCTCCACCTGCATTTTGTTTCCAAAATCATACTCGAAGATGCTGTAGCAGCTGTTCAGTATTCAATATTTTGCAATATATCGCAGATGACAGCAAATATTGTGATATTTGATATCTAGTATCAGCCAAAGTCAAGTTTGTAATTTGCTACACAGCAATGTTTTCTCAAACAATAATAATGGTAAGATGTTCTTAAGGATAACAGGGTGAGACTTTTGGATAAGTTGTTAATCTAACAGTAACAATAACTGAAAATCTCGAAACCTTAAATTATTTGAGGAAATCTGGTACTTTGATTAGTTGCAAGTTTTTATTTATTTCTTCTGAAAAAATTGATTGTCCAGTTTGCAAACTATTTTGGGTGGGAATTTATTGCTAAGCCTTGATTATAAAGCCCTTACTAGCGGCCTGAAACACAGAACTTCCACTCACTCTTAATGCTTTTCTGTTTTTAGCACATTTTCTACTTGTAGTTGTTGTTCCTCCATGCTGGTAGGTGTTCTTCCTTTGGCATTTAACAGCATACTTACACACAAATACGAATATGCTGTCCTTCTGAGGCCTGGAAGAATTGCACCCCCAGAACCTATGGTGCTGTAGAACAAGCACTGTAATGTTTTCAGAATTTTGGCATTGACTTATAACTGCTCTATCAGTTTTTGTTAACATCCCAGTTAATGTAAGAGCTGTTGTATTGTATTGCATTACATATTACATGTCAACGCCATGGCATGCCTTTAGGATGTCACATTTAGAATTTGTAGTAGTGTTTTGTCAGTTCAGACTGCTGCACTCTTATGCCGTCAGTATTGCTGCTGCGTGTTGCGTTTTTCATTCAGGCTTTAACTCTAAGCCGTCGGTGGTTCTGTGAGGGAGGATTTGATCAGCAGTAGTGCCTCGTCACTGTGCGTCAGCTTGCTGATTCCTCATGACTAGATCATGTGAAAGGCAATCTGAGATTCTTATTATTATTTCGTATGTGTTGTATGTGGATAATTTGTGTCTGTTCTCTCTTGTGTTCTTTATTGGGTATGTGATTATTGTAACATTTTAATTACGTCTTGTATGACTCGTAATGTTTTTTTCCTGATACCTACACTCCACTACTGACATTCTGAGAAGAGCTTTCTTGCAAACTGGCATATTCATCAAGAAGCAATAATTTCCTTTTGTTCACAACCTGTATGTTTTAGTATGACCCTAGCTGGCCTGCTAACAGGTTCATTATTGAGCTTGTGCACAAGCAAGGCTCTCCTGCCACAGATGACGTTTAGTAGAGCTTCAGCAGCTGTCCAGCATAGGGAAATGAAATGCGAAACTGCTGTGTCCGAGTTTGTGTCGGGTGCCAGTGCTCTCACACCTTCAGTCACCCTCCCACCCTCGCATATCTAATCCACACAAACACACTTTTCCTAGCAAAGACTGTTTACCCATCTCCAGCCTTGCAGCATGAGCCAAGCAGTTAAGGGTGGGAGGGGTGACATAGCGGAGGATCAGCCAGCCTTCCTCACGCTCTGCACGTAGCACAACCATTAAAATACTGCTCCCGCTGGAGGGAGGCCAGGAGTCAAAGTTTACAGCAGTTCACTCTTCTCCTCCAGCCCCACCCCTCTGCTTTCTCTGTCTGTGACTCTTTCCCTTTCTCTCTGTCTATCCTCTTTCTTTTTTTTTTTCCTTAAAAACACATACACTCACACTGACTATCTTACTGCATTGTATGTTACAGACAGGAAGCCCTTTGTCAGTTTGCATGCTCCTAACCCGCCTTTATTCCCAGCAGTCTTTTCTTCTGGGTCCCACCCTTTTTTTTAACAATTGATAAAGAAGTACATGCAGCCGTTGCAAGACTCTCCCCCACCTCGTCATTATGTTGGAGTTTTGTTGTTTCTCGGTTTGAAGACCCTGATATTGTGCATTCCAGTGGTAACCTGCATCACTCGAAAGATGTAAGCACAACATGGTATGACGCAGGCGGCTGGGTTTACATACGCAGGAAAATAATGTGTAGACAAATATATGATGCGGATGACTGAATTTTTTCACTGTGTCGTAATATTTTGCACGCATTGGTTTTTCGATGCAGTATATTGTAGCAATCTTATTATTTCTCTGCAGTCAGGATAGCTTCTCAAGAGTAAAGTCTGACATTCTACTGGCAAAAAACCAAGCGAAGGAGTTTAGTCTGGTGTGAGTGTTTATAATAATGTTGCTATGGTTTATGTTGATCCAAGTGCATGGAAGAATGTGGAGGAACTTGCCCTTTGTTTGTCATATCACTGCTTAGACACGGTGTATGAGGGCTGAATCTGCCCTCTGCACGTTTGCTTCTCTCCTCAGCGCTTCTTTCAAGTCAGAAAACATGCAGAGGCAGTCTAATATCTTGGGCAGTGCAGGAATTAAGTGATTAAAAAGGTTGTTTTTTTTCTTACCTTTCCAAACTGACATTATATCTCGGGTTGGGAACCATTTTTTTTTAATTTCTAAGAGTACTGTGTGGGCTTCATCAGTACTACCAAGTAGTGAGTCACTTTAAATCAATTGGTGCCAAATTTTGGTTTCTGAATGCATCTTAATAATATTACAATAATATATATAATATATGTAAAGAAACAGGCCTTCACAGTGCAGATTGATAAATGACCCAAAACATGCTGTGGAAGCAACTCAAGAGCTTCTCAAGGCAAAGAAATGAAATATTCTTCAATTCCCAAGTCAGTCAGCTTATCTCAACCCAGCTGAGCTGCTTTTCACTTGCTTTGAACAAAACCAAAGACACGAAGACCCACAAACAAGCAGCAACTAAAGGAGGGTGTAGTACAGGCCTGGCAAAGCATTTTAAGGGAGGAAACTTAATGTTGCTGAAGTCCATGGGTCCCAGACTGCAGCTGATTGCTGACTTCAAAAGTTAAGCACCAAAAACAATCTTTATATGTAAAATTATAGTAGTTTGTCCAATTATTTTTGAGCCTCTAAAAATGGGGCGACTATGTCTAATACTGTCTGTAATTCCTGAGCAGTTAATGCAGTATTTTGGTGAAAAAAGCTGCTCATTTAAGCTGGAAGTCTGCACTTCAAACACATCTTGACTGCTTCATTTCAGATCCATTGGCATGTTGTATCGGCACAAAGTTATGAAAAATTGTGTAAGTGTCAAAATACATATTGACCTCAATGTGTAAGACACCCAGCTACCGATGTGCATACAACCCTTTCTGGACCTTTTCATTAAGCAGTGACACTTGGTTCCATCATTGGTGGAGATCCAGTTTGTCGTGTAGTTCATACACTTAACTCATGAACCAAAGCTGTAAAGTAATACTGAGATCAAAAAGTTTTTTTTATCTCGTCTACTCTTCAGTCTGTATTCAGCATATTGCCTCTCTTGTCCACATCAGTGTGCTCTTTTTGTCTCCATCACTCTTTGGAAGATGACTTTGTCTAAAGTGCTATATCGGCTGGAGACCTTTTCCGTGTGACATCATGTTTTCTGCACAAAAAACAAGTGCTGCTGGTGGTAAAAGTTGGTCTGGAGCCCTGGAACTGTAGGGTGTCAGAACCAATATCAGTTCAGTATGAACTTTACCCAACCCCAAATATGTTTTCCAAGCAAGTCAATCACATTAGGCAATCCGTACTGTGCCCAAGCACGTTTGACTCCCAAAGTCCAGTTTGTTTGTCTAGTGTGAGTGCTTTGTACAGTGCCCAAGCACGATACGCTTGGTCAGTCCTGGCATGACTGGAAGAGTACAGGCACAGAATGCCGACATCGATGTGACTGTTTGTGGAGCATTTGGCTCAATTTTGGCCAGACAACGGCATACAAAGTCTGAATAAAGAGCAATTATTCAACTGTCTTCTTTATCGCAGATAGCAGACACAACAGAACAATGTCGGGAGAAGATCGAGAAAAAAAAATGATGGTACAATATTTGAAAGTATGGGGTGCACTCCATAGATGAGGCTGCTCAAGCGTGCTCAGGCTAGGTTAGACCGGAGCAATGTGAGTGCAGGCCAGTAGAGGAAAGGGGAGGGCAGACAATGGTGCTTCGGCACGGTGCGAAACAGCTGGGCCAAGTTTGAGTGTGTCCTTATTTCCTTCGAAAATACAAGTGTTCCCGTTGCAGTCCTTCCAGCAGTGTGCAAGCCACCACTTTTGTGTCTTTTTCCCGAGTGACTTTCTGCACTGTATGAGTGTACTCGCTCACTGTTTACACCAAGACCTTTACAAGAGCTCATAGGGGTTCACTGCCAACACCCAAGCAGATCATGCGAGTCTTAATAGAGCAGGAAAAGGTAAGGGGAAGTTGACGTGCAGCACGATATGTCCGGTTTATTTCCTTGCTAGTTTAAAGTTTATTATGAGGCAGCTTTGTTGTAAGCAGCCACTGCTTACTACAGCCTTGGTGCAGGTGAGGCAAGGACAATGCAGGCTGACTGTGCCAAGACAGTCGGCTGCATCCACATCAAGGCCAACAAAGACAATCCGAGCTGCTTCTACAACTCTGGTGTCTGACTGCTGCACACAGTTTAATGCGACCTTGACGGCTCTTTCTTTGTTTTTACAGCTTGTTGACCTGTTTAATGACATGTAGGAGAACATTGTATCACTGTATTACTAATCATGCCTTTTCATCTTCTTGTTTCCAGGCAATGGTAGCATGTTACCCTGGAAACGGAACAGGATACGTGCGCCATGTGGATAACCCCAATGGTGACGGACGGTGTGTCACATGCATATACTACCTTAATAAAGATTGGACTGCCAAGGTACGTGAATGATGTGTGGAGGAAAACAATGTTTATCATTTCTGAATTATCTGAATTTATTATGCTGTTTTTTAATTTTGCTTGATAGATTTGTTATTAAAAATGATCACTGAAGTAACCATCAAAAAGAAATAAATAGCATAAAAGGTCGTGTGTCCTCTTCACATTCCACTTGGACTTCCTGCCAAAAACATGACAAGCCAAGGTGGTTCTCGTCTCCATGGCAGAGCTGTCACCCTTCATCCTGCTTTATTCCACACCCAAGCAGAGTCAGCGGTAGAGGTTACGTGTCAGTATGTGCTGTTCGGCCACTCTCTCCATTTATAATCCCATTAAAACGCAGAGAATCCTGCTAATCCAGCCACACCCAATCAGAAAAAAGAGCACCCCATGCTACTTGCCACACATTTATATTTCCTCTTGTGGGAAATCGGAGTCAGGGACAGACAGAAGAAAGAGACTGAGGTGTTGCTTCTGCAGTTTATGTCTTACATCACTGCTGAAAAATCCCTAAATAGATGAAATAATCATTTCATGACTAATCTGGGGCGTCATGTTGTTCTGTTTTGCTCAAGGAATATTTGGATAAAGGACAGTATTTTAACAAAACTACAAGCCTTTGTGTCACTGGCAGTGTTGTCCCTTGTGACTGAGCCTCCTCACAAGGGACTCAGATGCAACCAGCTGCCCCGTGTGTCTTGAAAATATAAATACAGTCAGTCATAGTGCAGATTCAATGACTTTCATTTTTTTTTAAAAATATATGTATATTTTGAGCATTCCACAACTTTTCTGTCTGTTGTTGTCCCTGTGAAATGTGTTGCTGGCATCAAATACAGAAAAAGCATATTTTAACAAATATCATTGAAGATTTACATATAGATGTTGTCTATCTGGTGTGTGCCTGTCATTTCAGTCCTATCAAACGTAAGTTCACAGCCATCTTACTGTGGGTGACAAGTATGTGTGTTGTGTGTTGTGTGCTGGGCTCGCCACGCAGCACAGCTTTCTCTGAGATATCGGAAAATGTATCTTAAAACGTCCCATGAAGCCTCTAAAGTCTCTAAAGTCCTGGACCGTCTCTAGAATACTTTAACTCAAAAAACCTGACCGGTAGAGTGACCAATGCACACTAGCTTACAGTGGAATAGAACAGATTTTTTTCTCTCAAATATTGTTGTGTATTTGATTAAGTCTGTTTCATTGGAAATGTATGATTTTTGCATGATAATACATTGATTTTTATTTTGTCACAGATTTATCTACCTTGAGCTATACATGGCTGTGGAATGTTTATTACAAGACTGGAACATATATGTCTCATGTTAGCTGTGCGAAAGCTGTAAATCAAATATTCATGTGTAATATTTAATATGACCTGATCCATATGGGATTTTTGTGACTGATGCGGATACTGATATTAGGGAGAAAGAAAATTCGGATAAATTGGCCATTATTATATGTGATATTGGCTGAATGTGTTTATTAGATACTTGTGACAAAGATATGTATTGAAGGCAGGATATCTTACATTCTAACAAACTTTATTCAAAACATCACTGTACCAAACAATAAGCACTTAACATATAATTAAACAACAGACTACCCTTGGCTGGAGAAACTGTCTAGTTTCACCATTTTAAATCATGTTTTAATATCAGCATGTGTGAAGTACTGTCAATTTTCAACCCTCTAAAATCATAGAAGATTGAAATACTTAAGTATGTGTTAGATTCTCAGCTTTACTGAAAGTCTCAGTGTGGCATAACGTGTGCTTTCTTAATGCACAACACGTCACAACTTTCAAATGTCTTGTGCATCTGTTAGACAAAAATAAAAGAAACGAGCTGTGCAGGTAGGAAAAAAAGATACAGCAAGCAAAAATCAAAGCTGAAGGAAATGAATCAGCCACTGGAACTGCTTTGCATTCTGTTCAAAGTATGCGTTGGGCACCAGTCAGACAGAGGCATGCTTTTTGCAGGCCCCTCAGTGCATTTTTTTTTGTTGAAGCCTACAAGAAAAATAATTTTTTTTAGGATTATACAAGTTCAGATCCTCATTGCAAAAACTGCACTCCGCCTGCCTGAATCTTTTTAAATTACACCTGAAAAAGGAACTCTGTCCAGCATTTTAATTTGTTCAGGAGATCCACCAATTTTTGCTTTCTTTTTGTTATTTGCTTCCCTCCCGAGTTCTTTGACTGTTTGTGCACCAAAAAGGAGGAGACGATCAGAGCTCGCACACTGCTAATAAGCTTAGCTCAAATACTGGTAGTCAAGGGAAAATGCTCGCCTGCCTCTGCCTGAAGTCATCAGCTAAACTTTCCAACCACTCTAAATTGTCCCGTGTGCTTGTTGTGACTTGTGTATTTACCACATTGTTATTTTAAGACACAATTAAGCACTTTATTTGATTTTAGAATCAACTGCGTATTGTAAGTAAACTGCAGGACGCGTGCGCACCAATAAACAGCAGCAACAGTAGAAATACATCAAAAAATATCATAACGTGGTACATAGACAAGTCACAACAACCGTTCAGAGTTGTCGGAAAATTTTTTTGATGAAATTAGTGAGGCAGGCTAGCACTTTCCATCGACTACCAGTATTTGAGCTAAGCTAATTAGTGGTGGGTGAGCTCTGCCCGTCTCTTTCCTTGTTAGTGCACACACAGTCGAAAGAATGACATCTATCTTCTCATGTGGAACTTGTAGGGAGGCAAATTTTTTCTTAAAAGCGTAGGTGTACTCCTGTCAATATTGATCCTAATAAATTAGATATCTTTGTGTCTGCCTCTGCCACATTGCACTTAATGTTAAGCCATACAGTAACATTTTTGCTGTTTCAAGAAGTATAATATATATCCATTTTCTGCATGCTTGCAACTGATTACCTTGCTGGCAGTTGCAGGGTGGGGGTTGGGTTGTTTCCCAGCATGCATGCTTGTATGCATGCATTGGGCTAGAGACAAAGGCAGGGCACACATCCATTACTGCTGGAACATAATGTATAGACATAGAGACATTTGACCTTGGCTGTTGCTGACCTTTCAAAAAGCAATCAATGAAATAGTATCTGTATGTGATGTGGCCTATACAAGTAGGGAAGACGAAGAGTGATGGAAGAAAAATTCAGCACTGCTTCAGTGTTCCCTGAACTCTATAGGCCAATATTAAAGTCATATCAAAATTTTAGCCGTAAAAATAACGCATGGGGAAATGTCAGCTGTCAGATGGGGCTGCCGGGTTTGTGACTAAGTATGTAGTTTAGGAATTTAGATAAATAAAATGCTAAAGTTAGCTTTTTGATGTCATGAATGTGCACGTCTCTTTGTGCCTTTCTTCAGATGAGCAGCTAGCAAATTTCTTATTATCTGACAGCTGCTAAATCAAAATTAAGATGCTCAGTAATCAGCAGCCTTAATGCCTATGCTATGCCACCTTAACACTAACACACGACATGAATCAAATCGATAACGTTTATATGTTTCAGGTAGAAACACCTACATCTTACCACATCAGTAAGCCGTCAGCCATCAATGTGATTATGAGAAATTTTACTGTGATTGGTAAACATAAACATAGTGGTATCTGTGTGTACACCTTCTGTGAAAAGTGCTCTCAGCAGGCATGTGGGTGTCAGTTTTGACGACTTGATTGGGGTGTCAGACTTCAAAAAGCGTTTTGTTCCATCCACTGTCTACACTAGAAACAAAACTCTCAGTATTAGCCTTTACATGTTTTTTTTTTACCATACCATGAACAGAAAACTCACATGCACTGTTTAACTCACTTGCAAACAAGAGAACTTTAATCACAACATTTCAGTACTGTGACCTTCATCAGATTATCTTACCTGGAAAGGTAAGAAACTGTGTCAGCAGTGTGTGGGAGTTTTCTGTTCAGTTTCCTGTTGGCCCTCGGTCTTCTCCTACGCACCTGTTGACCCACAAGAGTGCAAAAGTGATTTTACCAAACCATACCACGTGGGTTTTAGAAGTCTAGAAGTAGCCTACTCAAGAAAAGTTGTGTAAATATGAATATGCAATGTATGTATGTTCAGCTAAGAATTATTTATGTAGCCTTAGATCAAATGTGAAGGTCAAGTTTGTAGGATTTCGATGGAAAGGTAAAGTTTAAGGCAAACAACTGAATATCCTTTAAAAAACTGAATATCCTCCCACTAATACTGGTCAGATCAAGATTATTAAACGCGATCATTTGCAACTTTGGAAATTTATTGAACTTGAAAAATAATGTCTCTACAATGTTTTAATAGTGCATTCTTTTGAATTTTAAAAAATAATCCCACTGAAATTATTTGATATATAAAATGTAAGAAAGGATTGCTGAAAATTGCTAAAAGTATGTGTACATAAAAATCCAAGGGGCGGACGTCTTGACGAGGTTTTCGTAAATGTCGACTCACTTGAACGCAGTGAGCTGAACTAAACACACCACAGCCTGACTGGCTGAGAGGGAGTTTGGTCTTTTAAAACATGTCAAAATAATTATTTCATCTAAATTATTTTGTTTTTATAACTGTAGTTAGCCAAAATCGCAACTGAAAAGAAATTTTGATCGATTGCCCAACACTAATGTGCTTTGCGTGTCGAGCAGAGCAGTGCTCTCTTAAAATAAAACCTGCAGCAACGGCCAAACCAGATTCAGAATCTCTTAAAAAATGTCAAAGGTTAGTCAGCCATAGTTTGACTGCTTACCCGTCCACAGTAGGGTGGTGAAAACAGGCGAAGGTCACTCTGATCCATACATCACTCAACGATAACACCAGTGTGGACGTACGTGCAGTCAAACGATTGTTAAAATCAGTGGTCACGTGTTGTAGAAATAAACATTTCTCCTTTCTTCTTTGACCTTGTTGTGCTTTATTTAGTTTTGTCACACCACCGGCATTCCCCCTCATTCAAAGTCGTGTATATGGGAATAGCATTACTTCTCCAACAAAGGGTGTGAACTTCTTTCTCAGCTAGTTTGCGTGTGAAGAGAGGGGCCTATCATATCAGCTGTGTGAGAGTTTAAGTGGCACGCTTGTAGCAATCTGCTTTTTCACTCTCCAGGTCCTTTATCCAGCCGGAGCAGTTTTCCTGTGAGTTATTCTTCCTATCCCTCCACAGGAAAGCCGCCCCCCGCTGCTGCTTCCGATCCCGAGCTTTCCTCCTAGCACTCGGAGTCGGACAACCCTTTCCCTTAACGTTGTCGTCCTATGTTAATCATTTAGCCAAACGTATCTTTTCATGTAACAGATGCAGATCTCCTTCACCTTTTAAAAGTGGTGAAACTGACAGGACTCAAACCCATAAACATGATCACTGGCGATACATCACTTGCTGTCGGCATCTTAGTCTCTCGCAACATTTCTGCAGTCACTTTGTCCTGATTTGTAAACATAACAGATTTGTTTCTATATGTACTTTCTGGCAGGAACACGGTGGCCTTCTTCGAATCTTCCCAGAAGGAAAGGCCCAGTTTGCCGACATAGAACCCAAATTCGACCGTCTGCTGCTGTTCTGGTCAGACAGACGAAACCCTCACGAGGTTCAGCCTGCGTTTGCCACCAGGTCAGCATGCAAGTGTCCCCATCTCTCACGCTCTGATGATCTGGTCCATCTCGCAGTGACTCATTGTTCCTTTTGCCTCTGCAGGTATGCAATCACAGTATGGTATTTTGATGCAGATGAGCGAGCCAGAGCTAAAGAAAAGTACTTAACGGGTAAGATTTGAAGCACGAACTCCCAATTCTGTTTATCTTGCTGCAAAACCCAGAGTGTTTTTCTGCTCCTTTACACCATCTCTTGTTTGTTTTCTTTGTGTGCAGGTGCAGGAGAAAAAGGAGTAAAGGTTGAACTCGGCAAACCATCAGATCCAAGCTAGTGGGAGGTCTGCATCCCCTCCAAACAGCCATTAAGTGCTCTGTCCTAAGAAAGTGGCCTATAGAGATCATGCGTGTGTGTGTTTTACATGGAAAACAGCAGACTTTTGCTTGAGTGGGTGGAAGATCCATGCTTATGGAGACAAACCAATACGCAGTAATTTCTGTTCATTTTCAGCTAACCGGGGCAACCCAGTGGACCTTGAATGTCATGACATTATACTGAAAGGGATTGTGTGGATTTTTTGTTTTTTTTGTTTTTGTTTTTTCCTTTCACCTCTTTGGTGGACAACGCTCGTTACAGCAGACATTTTCAGAAAATCACTTCAAACAGGAACTAAGCTCAGACAGAATCTGCATTTTTTTGCATATTTGTTTTTGCAGTTAACTTCTTAAAGGTACAGTGTTCTGCATATGTTTAATGTGTTATGCTTTTCACATGGAATCAGCTGGCATATCAGCTGCTACTGTATGGCAAGATGTGCTTGAGTTTGCAATAATAGGAGGACTGATCTGAATTAAAAACACCCCTTTTCTGACAAGAATCCATTGGACTCGGTTTTGATCATTTGCAGAACAGCACTGGACTTTTCTTCCAAATTTGTCTGAATGCAACATATTAATTTTAGCACTGATTTGAGGAGGAACATTCATACACCTGACCTGCGGTTTAAGGATACTGTGCGGTAAGTTAGTCTCTGCTGCTGTCCTGTCTGGGTTCATGCTGCCCTCTGCAGGCCTTCTGTGTATTGCAGCTATTTTTTCTTTCTCATTTTGTGGACCAGAGAATTTTTTTTTTTCTCCATATAATAAAAATGAAATACTCCAAAGGGAAAAAAAACTACCAAAGTGCTTTTTTAAATTTCTCTTTTTAATTATTTTTTTAAATCACCTGAAATCAGCAATATCTAAAGCACTGTCTCCACCAAAGTCCATGTTATTGATTACTGCCTAAAAACAAAGTTAATATATAAAACTATTGCACCATTTTGTTAAAGATTTCAACATTTTAGCTCATCGACCAGATGGTAAATGACATCTACCGGTAAATTGTTGAATGGTTTTGTTGATGTTCTGCATTCTGTAGTTTATAGAGCTTTAGATCTACACTTTCCTCATCAAATGACACATTAGTAGTTTAATAAAATGAGGCAATAACATTTTAAAAACCAGACCTTTCCCTAGATGGTCTAAACTTCAGCCTCACAAGTACATTGTGAGAATGCAATCAGCTGCTTGCTTTTTTGCCAAATTCTTTAAATTTCTATTGATACGTAATGTTTTAAGTTCTTTCAGAGCAACAGTCAGCTGAACATGTATACCCAGCTGTTTTTTTTTTTTTGTTCTTTCACTTCCTTTAATGTCCAGTTATGAACGTGTTTCAGCTGCAGCTCCTCACTGGATTCTTCAGTTGC
>JAQLOL010000003.1:8108950-8119685 GCA_029783665.1 Naso thynnoides
ATGCTTTACTGAACTCAGAGCTACGTCTAAAACTCCTCCAGGACCCAGAGCCTTTATGCTTATGATGCAGTTTCCTGTTTTACCAGTCAGCAGGTGTTTTATTATAGAATGTTTGTGATATGAAAGTTTTATGTAAACACATCATGTGAGTTGCTGCATGATTTAGGCTTCAGGGATTTATCCCGTACACAAGTAATCTGTGTTCGTGTAAAATACAATGTCGCGTTGTTTAGGGGTGTACTAAAAGACAAATGTGAAAAAGGATTTGAAAGAAACTAACAAACTAAAGGATAGAAAAATACATTTTCAAAAGAAACCCCCATAAGAATGAATATGATGCTGTATGTGCAGTCTGGCAGGATGAAATTCATACAGGAGAAAATTATGAAAACTGCCCTAACTTTATAGATAACACTTAATTTTCATGCTCTTAACTGTTTTTGTATTCTTCTCTCAAAAAATGTCTTCAACCTTTAAGAGATCCTTGTTGAAACATTTATGAAAAACGGGCAACCATTTAAACTTTTTAAATATTTATTAAATGAGTTTCTCATCTATACATAAACAATGTCTGAAAAAGAGCATACAGTACATAAAATATTAATACAGTACATATTACAAAAGTCAGGGAATATATTAAGCAGAATTCAATATAAACTGTACAATGGAAATGTTTAAGAGCAGTCAAAATTAGATCATACTTTGTACAAGGAGTGTGCAAAATTAGTGTCCTACTGTTGGACCTTCATGTACTGGCAGAGAAAAAAGTCTGTTAGTTCTTCTTCTATAGACAAAATAGAAAACTGAATGTATGGAGAAGAGGGCGACGGCCCTGTGTGCCTCTGTCACTAAGAGAGACTGTGCAAAAATATACAGATACAAAACAATGCCACAGGTCAGCAGGAGCCACTGTGAACTCGCGTCAGTAATGGCTGAGCTCCTCTGAAGGAGGAGGGATGTGATAACTGTCGTCCCCTCCGATGTAGGCACTGATGCCGCTGCTTTGGCTGCCCCACTCGTAGCCATCAGCAACCAGACTGGAAAAACAAATAAATAAGCATCAGTTAAACTATACAGACAAAGTAAAAACCATCTTAATTATACCGGTCTTGTATAAAGTACCCATAAGCCATACTTGAGTAAAAGTAAGAATACCTCACTGGAGAATGATCTTGGTAAAAATGAAAGTCACCTGTTAGATTATTACTTGAGAAAAAGTCTTAAAGTAGTTGGTATTTACTTAAGTATCAAAAGTAGAGTGAATACTAATGTACTTAAGTATTGGAAGTAAAAGTATAAGTAAAAAGTACATATTAAAAAGCTGTCATGTTTGACTTTTTAAAAATGGTTTATTCTTTACTTATGTAGCCTCTGGTCTACATTAGGACAAAATATCTCAGTCATAAAACAAAACACAAATGAAGTGATTTAAAAAACTGATATTAGAAAACTTTTCAACTTTCTAAACTCCTACAGACCTGATTTGAACACAACGCAAAGATTCAGCTGAAGCTGAATCTGTAACTAGGCGGCTGTTACTGCTTCATATCAACAAAATGATTTAATACCAAACATAAAACATTACAACAGCAGCACTTAAAGTAAAAACCAAGACATTACTACCATACTAGTACCACAGTATAAGTGCACCTGTTTGCACTCGTGCCTAACATGATTAACCGATGATCCAACACTATTGGCTACCGAAATGAAACAAACAAAAATATTGGCTGGTAGCCTACCAAATTTCTTCTGGTTTTATTCAGTAACTAGTAACTAAGATGCTTATTTGAAATGTAATGGATTAAAAATATCCATTTTCTTCCGAAAATGTAGTGAAGTAAAGTTTATAAAAAGAGAAATAGTAACGTAGATATCCAAAAAAAAAAACTAGTTAAGTACAGTAACACAGTATTTCTACTTCACTACTACCCAGCACTGCATTTCACCACATGTACAGGAGGTACACGTCAAAAGAGAGATCAAAATAATGTTTCTTCCAGTCCCACGGTGTGCAAAATTAAAAAAAGTATTAAAACAAGAAAATTTAGATAATTGATATAAAAATAAAAAGAGACAACAATAAAGATAAGACAAGACAAGAAGAGTACTTGAAATATATAAAATATCCAAGTACCAGGATGCACAACTAGAACAAATACAAACATAATATACAGTGTGATGCAAAAAAGCAGATAGCAGCAGATTTGCATTATCAGTCTCTTTATATAAAGTGACTAATACCTGATGTGCGTTTGAGTGAGGATGATTAGGGGAGGGGGTGGTGGGACTGCATAAATACCACATTTTTTAAAACTCTGAACCTTTTGCCACATTACTCTTTTGTGTGAATGGTTTTGGTGATTAAATGGGTGTTTTTTACCTGGCTTGAATGTTCTGAGGCATGACGCTCCACGCCAGGTCGTCGTCACTGTCGTAACGCCGTGGGTTGTCGAAGAAATAAGACCTGGAGGAGAAGACGTGACCAGGAAGCCCGGAGCCACTCTGCAGGATCAGCAAACGACATGATAAGCATAAGATATCAAAGAGGACAAAAACGGTAGTTTCTTACATTATAAAATCCTGAACTGTATTTAACATTATCAGTTTATGGCTCCGGACAGGTCCCAGCCTGTTTGCCTCATGATCCCATAAAATAAAGCCATATCAACTTTTGGTCCCTAGTCAAACGTTACATAAATCCATGACCTGCGACAGTTTCACCAAAGAGTGAGACTAAATTTTAGCAGCCTGAAACAACAAAACTGTCCAGTATTTTAAAAGATAAACAGACTTCTCGTGTAGTTAATCAGCAACATATTTTCATCTGCCTTTTTATAAAACGGCTAACCCTCAGATTTATGTTGTGACCCCTAAGAGGATTGCCGACCCCCCTGGCTGAGTGTAATCTCTGGCTCACCCGGTCTTGGTTTGGCTGCCGGACTCTGAAGAAGAAAACTACGAGGGAAGTGGGGAGCAGCTCCCACACAAACAAGATCACTCCAAAGACGATGTAGCCAGCGTCGCCCAGAGTGGACTGTAAATCTGCCTGAAAAACAAACAAATAAAACGTTTTATTCACAATTAAAAGAGCCTACAGTTACACTTAGAGACAGAGGACATTATATTTTCCAATCCCAATCGTCACAAGGGAAACATACATCTATTAGGAACATTTCCAAAAAACAAAGAATCGTTATCTTTTTCCTATGAACTTCACACAAGTTTCTTTATAAAAATGACTCGTAAACAGTTAAATCTGCCTGAGGATGTCAACCACTGCTCATGCAAAAAGCAAAATCTGCTCAAGTTAATCATCAAAACTCTTAAAGGAATAGTTGAACATTTTGGGAAATACATTTCCACAGAAAATCTGAAACTGCAGCCAGCAGCGATAAAGCTTACTTCATCATGAGTTAACCTTATAAGTCACTTTGCCCGGACAAAATACAGTCAACGTGGCATGTACCAGTAATTCCCTGTAAAACCACAACTTCTTTTTCCTCTTTTTTCTTTTTTTTTTAAAAATTATTATTGACTGAACAAATGAAATAGAACAGACTCATTGGTAAACTTTACCGCTGGACAGACCACGGTCAGCTGTTTCCAGTCTAATCTAAGCTAATCAACTGCTGGATGTAGCGTCACATTTATAGAAAAACATGAGTGTGACATGATGGTGATCTAACCCTCAGAAAGCATTTGTTCAAAAACCTAAACTATTCCTTTGAGGCATTATGACCTCTGGTGGCTCACCTGGTCTGAAACGTTGTACCAGTCATAGTCAAAGGAGTTGATACTCTTGTTGGAGAGCCCCAGGACGACCAGGTTGTAGCAGGCCCTGGATGAGTACAGGAGGATGACGATGGCTCCTATAACTGTCACCTGACACACTGATGTCCCCTGCACAGCATGAAGACATAATCTGACTTTAACATTCATAAAATCATACAGAAACTACATCAACCAAAGGTTAGAATAACTCTACTTGTTTCAAGGAAGTAAATTCTGAGTTTCACCTATAACTTCTTTCCTAAAACAGTGTGAAATATTATATTTGTTCTGTACTTCCAGCTTGTGAATGCACCACAGTACAACCAGTTATGCATACTACACTGTGTTGCTAGGTAACAATCGCTACGTACAGAGCATAAACTCTGTGGAGAAGTGCATCTTCACACAAAGGTGCTATACGTGGCGCACAGTACGTTTTGATGTCACTAAACGAATCACAAGCCTCATGTTTTCTCCTAACCGTCTGTTCGGATCCTCTGTTCATATCTCAGTTTTCTTACCTTGGACTCCAGGTAAATGTTGGCTAGTGACATCTTAGCGATCTTGTACAGACACAGGGAGAGTGAGACGGCGCACAGGACGAAAAGTGTGTCGTTGATTGCAACCCTCACGAGCACAATGGTGTGTGCTTCTGCTGAGGACATCCTCACCAGCAGGGCACACACTAAATTCACGATTAAAAACACCAGGCTGATGAACAGGAAGAGCAGGTACAGCGGCAGCCTGCAGATCAGTAGATAAGTAACATATTAACCCCAAAAATTGCTGTGGACTGAATTTTAGCAGTGTTTTATTTTCTGAGCCAACACAGTTCTCATACTTTTTTTAAAAAATGAAAAAATATGCACACATATACTTAATGACAGATGAACTCCTGAAATGTAAAACCTAAATTTTACCTGTATCTCAAAAGCTCTGGAGCGTACTTTGACTTTGCCTTGAAAACGACCTGTGAAGAGAGAATAAATCCTGCATTAGGCAAATGTGTCACGCTACACTGACAGCCCATTTTCGCTTCTGTATTCTTGCTCCTGGAAACAAGGTTCTTTTTGAAACAGGAACCACGCAGTTAAAAACAGCAGTCTTGAGAACTTTACACAGCACACAGCCGCACGTAATGCTCTGTGCCTCATTCTCAATCCAAAAATGTGGCACAAAGCAGCACAAGCGGATTATGCTAAAAATAAGCTTTAGGTAGAGGCCCGAGCAGCTATTATTTGATATCTGAATCAAGTGAGCAGATGGAGGAATGATTCACTGCATTTCACTTTGTGGTTGATCTGTATTAGCATATCACACTGATAGCAAAAGATTGTATTTGTTTTTTAGAGGGTCTCGAGCTATTTGTTGAAACTGCTACACTCTGGCAACAATTTAGAAATGATATATACTGTCATATTTGATTACTGATTAACTAAAGTGAAATTTTAAAACTCAGATTTAAGATGAATTGGAATTAAAAAGTCACAAAAACTTGACATTAAATGTTTTGTTTTACACATTTTTAAGTATAGCAAAGGAACGACAACACAGCTTTTAGCTCTGAACAACAGATCATGATATAATAAACACGTATCTGTACATGCATTGGTATTAAGGCTGCAACTAACAATTATATTAATTATCCATTAATCTGACAGTTGTTTTCACAAGTAATCAATTAATCTTTTATTCCATAAAATGCCCAAAAAAGTGGAAAAAAAGCTCCTCTCAATTTCCAAGAGTCCAATGTGACATCTTTGAATTGCGTCTTTTGTTTGAACAACGGCCCAAAATACAAAGACTCCTGGTTTATATTATAGAAGTAGCAAATCCTCAAATTAAAGAGGCTAAACAAAGAGTTCTTTCCACTTTTTTATTTACGCAATTACACGATTAATCGACGATCAAAAATAGCTGCCAATTACTTTTCTATCCATCAATTATTTGATGAATCATAGCAGCTCTGATTGGTATAGAAACAATATTCAGACTTAGTTATAAAATAGTTAGCTAATAAATCAAAGATGTATTAACAAAAATGTTTAAAAATCATGGTGGGACATTTTAAAACACCAACCTCAGATCACAGAACTTTTCATTTGTGTCTTGTGACTTTTAACATTACTTTTAATTAATTTAAACTAATGTCATGAAAATAAAACATTCAGATGATTAATTCACTGAAAGAATTTTTGGAAGATTAAGAAGTACTGGGACACAATCTTTTGGTTATTATCTCTAAATGACTGTATGCTTTACAACAAGCCATTGCAGTGTCACAAGGTTTCATTGGCTCCTTCACAAGAGGTCAGTGTTAAGGTTCCCCTCCTGACAGGCTTCATGACAAAAATATACTCTACTACTTGGAATAGTAATTTGTGTCTCATAAGATTTTTCCACAAATTTAATCACCTTGTAAAAAGTCTTAAAATTACATCTACTTCTTCGGATCCCATACTGAAAATTCAGGATTTACGACGAATGTCTTGCTGAAGTTGCAATGAACAAACTGGTTGTGATGTCACAACATCCTGCTCAACACACAAGCCTCTAAACGAGATGCATTCATAGCACAGACTGTCCCTCATCGGCAGATAGCTGGTGTAAAAACAACCTTCAGGTGTCCAACTCCACCCGCACTAAAGGCCTACATCTTTTTACACACCTCAAGAACCCATGGCACTTAAATCAAATCTCTTAAAACTGTGTAATCACAAAAATACCGTCCTCACAACAGGTGCGGACACAAGCCTGCGCGGTATGCTAACACGCCCGCAAACTCACCTGTGCGAAGTAAAGGTTCATGAGGCTGAGAGTGAAGAACTGCAGGCAGACAGGAAAGCAGTAGAGCAGCCAGAAGGGAAAAGGACCCAAAGTGTTGGCTGTCACAAAGTTCTTGAAGTAGAAGGAGAAGAGCACCGTGCGCAGGGCCGACCACAGCAGGCACAGCGACAGGAACACGGTCTGGTAGCTGAAGCGCTTGTGTCGGTACCGCAGGACCAGCCAGAGCTGGACGTAGATGAAGATGAAGAGGAGGGAGTAGAAGACGGTGTAAACCACCGTAAGACCTAATGTGACGTATGGAGGCACAGCCGGGCTCAAGGTAGGCAGAGGCAGGGACTTGTCCATCGGCGATGGCTCCTTCTCCGTTACAGGGGCCTCCATGACCCGCTCTCCCCGTCCGGCGGAGGAGGGAGCGGAGCGGAGCGGACTGGACCGGAGGGGCCTCTGCCGATGTTCGCCGCCGGGTCTCTCTCGGCTCTCACGTCCGGCAGAGGAGAGGTGAGAGCCGCGGTGAAGTGCGGGGAGACAGAAAAAAAAAAAAAAACGGCTGTCAGTGAGGCTGTGAAGAAGTGGAAGAAGTGAACAGCCGAGGGAAGAAAACAAGGCTAACTTCCTGCTGCAGCGCCAGAGACGGCCAGCGCGCGAGGCACATGATCAGTGATGAGAGCCGTTTGTCAGGAGCAGCAGCGGGCAGGAAGCTGCACGAGCCGCAGCCAGGGGCTCAGCGCGAGGACCAGCCTCCGCCCCCTCACCCCCCCCCCCCCCCAGCCCCCCCAGCCCCCCCAGCCCCTCATTACGCGACGCTACGCACCAGCTGACGCACGCTCCTGTACCTTTAACCCTGAGATGAGACTTCCCACCGCGGCACCGATCCCTAGATAGCGCTTCAGAGGCGTTTACTTTAATTTTTGCCGATGTGCACGAAAAATATCATATGTTTCGTCATTATTATCCAACACTGGGAAGTTCATAAATAATTTATAGTCTGCAACGCAACAATTTATTCGCGAACTAGGCCTACATGTAAACGTAGTCGATTTATTTAGGGTGCAAATGTAAAACATCAAATCAAATCAAAAGATAAAATATTGTGCAACAGTATATGTTTTATAATAGGGCTATTTGAAATTACATTTTAGACTTAAGCCTTTGGTAGACTGAATAATAGATTGTTTTTTTTAAAAAATTAAGAGTATTTTTACTGTTTATCATTGCATGTAAATAAAGTTGTGTGAACTTGTAAGCCACAATTATGGCTACAAAATAGGCCTCTATTAAAAATAGTAGCGTTTTTAATTACAACCTACCTGCCTGCAAAAAACATTCCTTTGTTTAAACTCCACATAGACAGTTTTTAAAACAGCCTTTATTAAGTTTTGAGGTCTTAAGCTCAAGCTAAAGGTTGTTGTCATGGATTAAGAACAGCTTTGCTGAGGACTTAATACAACTGTATTCAGATAAGACTGAGTTGTTCTTGTCAACACAAATCACTTGAGTTTCTGTTTTATTACAACCAAAAGTATTTGAGCTCTGGTCAGTGTGGTTTTATGATCCAAGACGAAATGTAAAATCTGCCCGCAGACTTCTGTGAAGTTTGTTATGGTTAGTATTAGTGGGGTTTTTGGTTTCACAGGACTGGGGCATGTGAACATGAGGGAGGCAAAGGCTGGAGGTCACTCTGGCTCACCTTTGATTGCTGAGATGCATCCATCTTTTTGCACACAGCTACATTACCACCCAGGCACCACACCAAACAGGATACAGTCAGCAGTGCTTGGTTGCTTTATTTTGAATAGCCACATTATCAAAGATTTTAAAAAGTGTTCTTGAATGTTTAATCTGTACAAATTAAACGCATCATGGAGTGCCTTGTTTAACACATTTATTTTTAAGTTAAAGACGAACTCTGAGTGTTTTTGTAATAAAGCTGAGGACTCAGCCACATGGCCTAAACTAGGTGAAATATGAAGGGAAATAATAAATCGACAGCTTCAGGCTGTGGCCACATCTTCAGTTTCGTCGGTAAGAAAAATAACAAAAAAAATTTAACAGGTTTCTTAATGGATTACAGTTTAGTGCCATAGACGGTTTAGATCACATTCACTGGTCCCCAAGCCAGCACAAAGAAAGAAAACAGACTCATGCAAACACTAACAAATCAGCCCCAGGGTAAATATCCCATCAGCCACTGAGAGTCCAACAATGGCCCCATGTGTATCACCACAGAAGTGCAGTGAATATTGACAGTGTTAGAAAACTGTGTGTGTGTATGTAGACATATAAAAGCAGTGCTGAGTGAACTACTTTTAGTTTCTTACACAGAAAAACGATTGGTAAATTCTGCAGTTGTGCTGAATATATTTTCTATTTTGATAATAAGATAAACAAAAACACATCTTTTATTTTAATGTACCTGCTCTGTGTACAAAAACTCACATTAATCCCTGGAAAACCTTTAATTCTTTGAAGAATGTGATAAAAAAGCAGGAATGCAAGCTTCATGGAATGACCACAAGGTGGCACCTTCTATCTTCATAAAGTCGGAAAGGCTTGAAGGGATTTCAAGTGAGAGAAACAACGTTCATAGAACATACAAAAATATGTCAAGACAATTACAAAATACAGAGAAAAAAAAAAGTAAATTAAGTCACTTATTTATGGCTCATTTTCAAAATACCATGGAGCCTAGATAAATATTTAAAATTCATTTTTGGCTTTCAGAAAAATGTCGCCTGGTATACATTAAGAATCAACTGATTTGTGTTTAATGTATTTAGAGAACTTTTGATTTCAGCCTTTGTGGGATATGGGTGATGATTTCCTGTGTAACCAAAGATTTATGACACTAAACTTTGGTGTCTTAGTGTTTTGTGCTATTCATTATTTACTGCTAGCATGGTTCAAAATATGCATTGAAAAATAATCTGGTCTCATGGTGACTTTGATTAAATATTCTATTTTATCTGTAGCATTTTCTCCACTCATTTTGGAGTTTCAACATAAAACAACTGAAGATCATTAGCAACTAACAGCAGACTGAGAAATTTTGGATTTACAGCCCAGAAATCTAGACAATAACAATATGTTAAAAAGTAGAAAAATATTAGCATAAAATATATTATACTTGATGTTGTATGTTTCATCAAATCATACTGCATAGCAGCAACATAATGAACCATTGTTAAAATAGTCATTTTATTACACTACTGTTGGAGAAAAAGTCCCGCCAGAGGGGTTGAAACCGTGAACACTAGGCCATGGGATCATTACAATCACAGGGATTTATCCCTTGGATGAATAAATGTGATCTTTTAATGTTAAAGCAGTCTGGCCATAATGTCTTATGTGAAAAGAAAATGAAGTTTTGGCCTGAGGGTGGTGCAAGAGTTCAACTCTTTGAGTGTCACAAAGATAAAAGGCAGCAATTCTCAACCTATTTTTCTTGTGGCCCCTTAAAAAGAATCGATGACTCCAAGAGATTCTTCATCATCACCACGGGTTGTCAGAGGCCAGATAAGAAGAAAAATCCAGTATTTTAGAAAAAAAGTAAAGAAGAACAGAAAATACTGAAAACACGAACATCCTTTTCTACAACAAATGTGAAAAAAAGAGAAAGAATTTTGTACATCCTGCTCTACATATGGAGTTCTGTTGTTTGGGTGTTGAGAATAACACTATGGAGTTGCCTTATTGAGCATGTAGTTGTATTAGGTTATAAATACTCAGATCCTTTACTTAGCAGTACTAATACAACATTGTCAAAATACTTCAAAACAAGTAAAGGTTCTGCATTCACAACCTTACTCAAAGTGTTCATTGTCAGTAAAAATAAATAAATTAAAAGTAAACGTATTGATTCTGAAGTAAAATGGTTCCTGTCAGTGTTTGATTAGTACTTATAAAACAGATAGCTCAAATCAACCAATCTGATTGGTTGTAAACTGTGGTATAATAACATATAAAATACAAGGACGTCTAATTAGTTACCACAGTTCTGCATCACTTTGTATATAAGTAGTACTTCTCTTGCATTTTGGCACAACATTAAGAGATCTACAGCCACATTTGCCTTCCACAATTTCAATTTTCACAGCTGCTATAAAATGGATTAATCAAAATCTCTTTGACCTCAGTGGTGGATCAACTGTGGGGGAGCGGATCGAGCAGTGTATGT
>JAQLOL010000003.1:8119785-8144814 GCA_029783665.1 Naso thynnoides
TGTATGTCTCTGAGAAAAATGAGAATTTAGCAGCATCGCGGACCGGGCAGAGCTACAACACCACCGTGTTTCACCTCAGCAGCTGTGCCAAACACAAGCCATTGTATCTCATATTACATCACAAAAAAACATTATTGATTGTTTGGTTAGACTGACTGTGGAGGTAACTGGTGGTTAGGCTAAGTTAAGCCAACAGGGCAGTAGTAGGGTTAAATTAGGTTTAGTATGATTATAACAAGTCACTATCCACTATGTGCTGGCTGCTAGGAGGATCTCTTTCTTTTTAAAAACAATGATATATAAATGCTTTATAACTATGTTTAGAAAACAGTGTAAGTCTATGGTATGTTGCCGTACTTTTTACATGTATTATAAAGAAGTTGCTCACTCTAAATTGTTATTTGTTGTGATTTTATCATTTAAAAATCGTCCCTCAGCTGTGATATAATCACATGTTTGTGGATCAACATTAGCGCGGCATTAAAGGCGCACTATGCAACTCTTTTACAGGCCTTGAAACAAATGAGACAGAGCTGATGACATGAGATATAGCAGTTTGCAAAAGCTAACATGACTCTTACATGTAATTTAAATCTATGTTTACATTTGTAATGCTTATAGAGCACAAAAGAACAGGGGAGCACATTACGCATTTAGACCCTTTAACCAAAATTGTTACTAAAAAGTTACATAATGCGCCTTTAATTTATATGTTGCGTTTTACTGCTGTGGTTCAGAATGTACTCATTTTAAGTACTTTACATACTGTTGGGTAGTTTAATCTACAGGAATGCAGTACATTCTATAAGATCATCATATGTGTAGAGTCACTGTCCTGTGAGAACCATAAAGCTAGAGTCAACTTTTCCTGAGCTCAGCATTGTGACATGCATTTCCGGGTAAACCAAGAGGAATTTTTAAATATTTATTTAGCTAATAAATAGGAGGATTTTCTTCAACCCATAGAGGAACACTTTATTATTTAAGTGTATTAAAAAATCACATTAGAAATAATCAAATCTGGAGATACATGGTTTTAATGGACAGGAGGTTATAAAAATGTGTAATCTGAAAAGAGACCCGTAACTTCAGTGCTAACGCTGCTACACTACTTATGTAGCAAAGTTAAAAGCACAATATTTGTATTTGAGATGTAGTGGATTATAAGTATTAAAATGCATAAAATGTAATGGTAACACTTTCTATAAAGCCCATCTGCATAATACATTATAACATATTATGTATAGGTATTATATGTTAAGGAAACATCTATGATGCCTTATAGGTGGTTAGGATTACCCTGCATATAAATATAATTTTGGCACTAAAGCAGGCAGAAGTGTGTTCATTATGGATGCATGCTTTAAAGGGATAGTTCACCAAAGGTTGGGTGAAGTTTTTTAGTCCACAAAATGCTGCTGGAGTTTAACAGGAGGAAGGGGTTGCAGTAATCTCCCAAACAATTGAAGTGAATGGTGACCAGGTTTCAAACATAAAAAAAATGGTAAAATGCCTCCGAACTGCTTGTCTGAAGAAATCCAAGTGTCCTGAAGCTGTGACATGCTAAGTTGTTTTGAAAATGCCACTGACGCTATGTTTTTAGCCCTCTCTGTTCACTGTAGCCTGTATCTCCTAAGAAGGGAGTCACGTTCACATACGTTTGCTATCACAAACCTACATGAATGCCACATGACATCTGTGATGTTTTTTAAAATAAATTGGCATGTTGGGGCTGCAGGACACTTGGATTACTTAAGATGAGTGGCATGGAGACATTTTATGTTTTTATTATGTGTTTTGTTTTTTGTTTTTTTATGTAAGTTTGAAATTTGGTCACCATTTATTTCGATTGTTTTTCCTGTGAAACTCCCGCAGTGTTTCGTGGAATAAAAGACTTTACATGCCTTTCAGTCAACGTGAGGGTGACTAGATGATGACTAAATTTTTATTTTTGGGTGAAGTATCCCTTTAAGTAAAGTGTTACAAATGGAAACACTCAAGTTAAGTACAAGTACCTCAAGTGCGTTTTTAGGAATAGTTGAGCGAACATATTTTGTACCACTGGGAATATGCAAGGTCTTTAATACATCATCAGTACTTTTATTGTTGATATCTCGTGTGTAATGAAATCTTTGCACTCTTTGGTAGACATGGAGAAAGGTCAGGAGGTCACCAAAATATTATTAATCATCACCTGGTGATAAATACTGAAGAAGAGGCAGAAGAAGATGACATACTTATAGGAAATTCAATTAACATACCAAATCTGATGGAAATCCTGGCATTAATTTGAAGTATTATTTATATATATATATTTAACTTTTAGAATACTTTGTCATCTACCAAAGTGTTGGCAAAAGAAATTTTAGGCTGTTGTTAGCGCTAGTGCAAAGGTCAGAGGTCAATATAAATCATTAAGACTCATGGGGACCATGAATACCCACATTAACATGTCATGACAATATGACCAACAGTCACTTAGACAAGTGGACCAGAGTGTTGGATGGATCACTGACCATCCGTAAGGATTGCAGAAAACAGCTCCAAGTTGAACCATATTACCGGCATGCCCCTCATTATCCCAGCTGGAGTCGAGTCTGATAGCCTCAGCGGTATGCCTCAAATGATTAGAGTATGGTACAGTGCTCTGTGATATTGTCCTTTACAGAATGTTTCAATCAAACCGGCCATGGGGCTCTGTTGCTGGTAACTGGTCCATGCTCTGATGTCTATGCTCTGATGGCCCCTTGGCCTGTGTCCAGATCTGCTAGTACAGCTCCAGTGTTGTCCCTCTGGAGACACTTGGATCGCCCATACAGTAGCCCCTGTATTATAGTACCTGTTTATCCAAACAGTGGTGATGACCTTCTACTGTATTGGCAATATTGGAACAATGAGTTGCAAGTCAGGTTTTAAATAACGGGGTATGATGTGAAGCTGAGTTAAGCGCTTCTCTGTGCGTGCTCTCCCCTCCACTGTTCTCAGCCGTGGCAGTGTTTTTGTTTTTCAAAGTGGGCCAAACGCCATCCCTGCCGTACCACATAATTTCAGGAATTTGTTTAAGAAAAAGCATGACAAGAAAAGTATAGGCTACATCTCATTTCTCGCCAGTGTTGGTGGTTATATGAAAGCACTTCTTTCTCAACTCCGCCCCATCTGCCTGAACTTTCCTCCGTGGAGCCTGTGCGTCACTCTCCACAAACCCGGCTCGGACAAAGCGCAGGGCTGCTCAACTGCTTCTCAAACACGAAGAATGGGTTGGCAGGAGCAAGGATGGCTCGTCTGTGCGAGTTTTCTCGGATTTGTGGCGTCGGTGCAGAGCATAACGCGGGAAGGGCTTTTTCCTTTCGGTCCGAGCGCAAGAGACCAGTGGCTAGAAGCAGGGAATGACCAGACGCACCGACTCGACCTACACAAGCCAGTGTTGTTTTATGATGGCACTTTCGACAGCATCTTTGTAAGTTTACACATCACTTCAGACACTATCTTAGTCATTTTAATACAAACGGATTTATTGGGGAAGGTGGACTGTCCATCGATCTTGCGCAATTGCGCATACCCTCGAAACCCCGAGCAGTCATACGTGGAAAGTGGTCAGGAGTTACAACTTTGAACAATGCCTGGAAGTTGCAAAATATATCTGGGGTAGGGGTATGGCTTTTTCTGTCGCTGTGGAGAATTTGTAAATATTGATTTACTTATCGCGTAAGCTGTTGCGTCTTGTGGAATGCATGTGTCCTCGCATTCTTCCAGCTTCTCCGGAGGTTATCATTTTACTGTTGACACAAAGACCAGAGTACTCGAGTAACCTCATTTTGCAATGCATCCCAAAACATCTACTGATATGTCACCGCACTGGGGCCAATAAGACAGGCTTTTATAAACCAATAATATATATTTAAATTGTCCTCATCCAGACGTACATAGTCCTACACATATTTACAGTGTATACACTATGAAAATTAGTGTCTTTGGAGGTTTGCCTGTAACCATAAATTGTAAGACTTCTTGTGTTTAGGGCTGCATCTAACTATTTTTATTATCGAGTAATCTGCTGATTGTTGTTGAGATGAATCGATTAATCGTTTATTCCATGAAATGTTGGAAAAGTGCTAAAAATTCTCATCTCAATGTCCAAGGGCCAACTGTGATGTCTTAAAATTGCTTCTTTGTCCAAACAGCAGCCCAAAACTCAAAGGCTCCTCATTTATTTTCATAAATGATAAAGAAAAGCAGCAAATCCTCACATTTAAGACAAAAAACCAGCAATTCTTTTTACTTTACTCTACTCTTTTTTTAATTTGAAAAATGACTGAAATTAGATTAATTAATAGATTAATAGATTAATCAATTAACTAAATAGTCGATGATTAATTTTCTTTCAATAATCGATTATTCAGTTAATTGTTGCAGCTCCCGTGTTTATTATTTGCTGTGTGTATTTGCCATTTTGAGCTTTTAAATGACTTGGAAAAAAGTAAAAGCAACATTTAGCTGAAGCTGCAGCATTGTGTCAGACAGACAAACAGCTCTTTATTCTCTGTGATTCTCCTTTTCAAAGAAAAGTGCTGCATCTCTGTTTTAATTGTGCTGCATGTGGATAATATGCCATCAGAGAGATACAAGAGGTATTTCCCTTAAAATGCAGGAATTCAACATTTGCCTGAACTTCATCCATATTTTAAAAAAGGACAAGCACATTTATGTTTCACAAAAGATTCCAGTTTTGATTTCTCATGGTATTACTGAGTATACACTGAGTACTGAGTACACAAAGTGATAACTCTGTTAAGATATTTCAGCTTCAATCAGTGTTTTAATTTGTCACTTGTGGAACAGCTGCATGCTTAATCTGCCTCAAGAAGCAGATCTGTGTTCGGAGATGTGCAGAGGGAAAAAAAGTTGCGGTTAACACTTGAGCCGGAGGTTGAGGATAAATATTTAATTCGTTGTTATAACTCTCAGTCTTGTGGGGGTTTCCTCACTGCTGACTAATTCCATCACTCACCACAAACATGCTTCTCCACTGCAGCCAAGATGGCTTCAAGATTTTTGGTTTTCATTTTTGAGACAGTCTACCCTGAACTGTCTGTGCCCTGTAGGCGAACAGTAATGCTTTTCCCACCAGACATGGTAATAGTAAAGACATTTTTTTTTCAAGTTCTTGGGAGGTTTTATCATCTCCTCCTGTGTGTGATTCATATTCCAGAGGTATGCTTGGGTAGCCACTAACCTTCAAGATCTCTCTCTGCACAACTTCTCCAGGTCAGAATCAGTGATTATTTCCCCAGCTCTATCTTCAGTTTTGGCCGGAAGTTTCTGTAACGAAGATTAGTGCGCAATCTTCAAGCTCTTTGGGGCTGCTCGTCAGGGGCAAGGACAGGAAACAGTGTGGCCAGGAATAGTGTTCTTGTTTTCCCCTGGCCAGGAAGTGAAGGAGCCCCATGTGCGGAGTGTTTGTGTGTGTGTGTGAGTGTTTATGACGTGAGCCCAGCTTTTCTTTCTTTACAAGCCCTCCATGTGTTCCTGGTAAACACTAAGTGAGTAAAATCTGTGTTAAATGGCATCTTGTTTGTTCATTAGCGCTTTTCTAGAACATGGCAGCTGACTCGGATCATTAGTCTAATGAGTCTGGAATAAAGATTGAAGTAGGTCAGACTGGACCAGGATTCCCTCGGCTGTGAAACAGTTCTTCGTGTGTTGTTATCCTAGTAACTGTAAGAGAGAGTCACACGGTGTTACAATAATCACATCTCTGCTGGTCCACATTACCTTAACTTGAGCTTTTAATTTCAGATCAACACCAATGGTTTTGTTGCCACAGCAGAGCCGGCAGGAGAGTTGACATACCTTGGCAACATGCCCCCAAAGTTCGGCATGATTGCAGCTCTGCAAGGAGATCTGGACACAGGTGACAGTGTGGGCAAAGTTTTCTTCCGTCAAGACACCAGTCCTGATGTTCTGCGCCAGGCAGCCGACCACATTAACAGGGGTTTCCCTGAGGACGATGAAGTCAACCCCACCCATGCTGTGGTGATCACCTGGGTCGATGTCGCCACCCATGAACATCAAAGCAGAGGTGATGGCATCGAGAAGAAGGTGAGCGTCAGAGGTTACTCGAGTGATATGTGATGGAACTGGTCATTTACATCCCGTCTCTAATGTTTTATTACACAGAGAAACACCTTCCAGCTGGTTATTGCGTCACTGGAGACTGCCTCATATGCTATTGCCCTGTATCCAAGGGATGGGATACAGTTTTCCTCCACGGCTGTTGGAGACAGAAGTGTGATCATGCATGCTGGCTTCAGTAAGGGTTTGGTCCAGGGTTTCCTGTTTTCCAGTCAGGGACCTTACTATCGCACCACCACTGATGATGAGGCATCCATCGCAGCTTTAGCAGAGTAAGTCATGCCAACGGCCTGACCAGCTGTTTGGATAACATCTTAAGTATAGTGACTGTAAAAGTCTCTTCTCTTCTCACAGGGAGACCAACTCTGGCCTGCGGGGTGTTTGGGTGTACGAGATTGGAACTTCTCCTTATTTTTCCAATGTGGCTCCAGGTGAGGTCACTGAACTGCCCACTGAGACGGCACAACAGTTGGCCAGTGAAGGCTACAAGGTGGCCATTGATGCAAGGAGAGCTGTGTATGCTGGTGGACAGCAAGTAGAGTATCCTCCTTATGAGTCAGGTGGTCAGATCCAAGTCCACCCAGTTCAGTACCAGCCACATCAGCCAGGGAACCCAGAAGTGGTGGTAGTGGATGACACAGATATAAATGTAGATGGTGAGTACACAGGCTTAAACAGAGTAATACTAGTGCAATTTTGCTAAATGTTCTTTGACAAATGTCAAAAACTTTCCTTATTTTTTTATGAAGATAATAATCATCTAATAAGAAGTTTCTGACATTCTTACTGTGCTTTTACTTGTTCTCAGTCTTTTCATACAACCTTGGGACGTGTGCGAACAATAGAAACAAGTGCTCCCAGTTTGCTGACTGCACTGACTACTCCAGTGGATACTGCTGCCACTGCAGACCTGGCTTCTACGGCAATGGGATACAGTGTGTGGCAGAAGGTAAGGTTACACTGCTGCTTTAAGTGGTAACTGTTAACAGTCATTTTAATTTAAAGTGTTTCAATTCTTCTTGCAACAGGAAAGTAAAGCGGAAAGGGGTTGTTTAAAATGCATGAAATATGTGTGCATGGCCAGCTTTAGACAGTTTCCTGTTTATTTCTGTGAGATCCGAGCTAATGCTGTGAATTTTGAGACACACTGTTCATACAGTACCAGTCAGTCTTTATGCCTATTAATGCTGCATTGTTTTCCAGAAGATTTCTTTAAAAAGTGGCTGCTAATTTTAAGGCAAAAAGCTAGCGTGGCTAGCTAACATAGCTAAAAATGTTATTGGGAAACCACAGTTTAATGTGGTTACTTACTTGCAAACTTTTAATATATAATAAAAAATTACACTTAAGACAGATCTTGGAAAGACTAATGTTTTCAAGATTTGCAGCGTCATCGTTTAGCCTCTAACGAAACATTTTAAGGTCATTAACCTGTCCGTGATAAAAACAGCCTCTACCTAATAGATTTGCTTTTAAAATTAACTGCATGAACTGCTTAATTTAATGAAAACTTCATTATTCAGACAGCATTTAATGTGTTTATTTGAACTTTTTAGTTGCAGATTGAGATATTTGAAAAAAATCTGTGTCCATCTCTGATGTTTTCTGTTTGTGTTTTTCTGCAGGAAAACCGCAGAGAATGAATGGCAAGGTGCATGGTAAAGTGTCTGTGGGAAACTCTCCGTCACCAGTAGAGTTCAGCAGCAACGACCTCCACTCATACGTTGTGGTAAACGATGGCCGTTCCTACGTGGCCATCAGTGACATCCCTTACACCATCGGACCCTCACTGCAGCCCCTGTCAGCCCTCGGTGGTGTGATCGGTTGGGCGTTTGCTCTGGAGCAGCCTGGCTTCAAGAATGGCTTCAGCATTATCGGTGAGGGAGACACTTCTACTGGCACTGCAACTGCACTGACAATATCTGTGTGTGATTTTGCAATGCTCAACTGGGTTAGAAAATAACAACAGTGGAGATTCTGACATCTTTGTACACAAATGTTAATGCTTCTATGAGCCATTTGCCATACAGCTGCAGTTTCACTCACTCTGTCCAGCTGAATTCCCCTCACATTACCTCAGCTGAGACAGAAGGCAGTAAGCCAAAGTTCATCTAAGGCCAGGCTCTTAAAGTTAACCTCCCCTTCTCTGTCCTCTTAAGGGGGGGAGTTCACACGGCAGGCTGAGGTGACCTTTCTGCCAGGGAATGAGAAGCTGACCATCAGGCAGGAGTTCAAAGGCATCGATGAGCACGACCACCTGGCAGTGAGCACCACCCTGGAAGGCCGGGTCCCCGAGGTGCCTCCCGGCTCCACCGTGCAGATTGATCGTTACTCTGAGATCTATCAGTACAGCAACAACTGTAAGATACAGCTTGAACAGATGGTGTCACTTTGTTCTTTCTCCTGCTTTTGTGTGCTTGAACAAACCTCTTAATCCAAAAGAAGACATCTTTTTTGCCTTTGTTATCACAATGAAGCGCTTAAGAAGTCAAGACTGAGAAACTACAGGCTATTCGTTTCTTACCCGCCTATCATATCTTTTTAGTGATCACCTCATCCTCCACGCGGGACTACGTAGTGAACTTGCCCGATGGCTCCAGTGAAACCAGGACGTATCAGTGGCGTCAGACCATCACCTTCCAGAGCTGCCAGCACGGCGAGTCTTTGAGACACATGAAACCAACTCAGATGCTCAGTGTGGACCAGGTGTTCGTCATGTACGATGCAAATAACGAACTCATCCGGTTTGCCATGAGCAACAAGATCGGTGATATCAATGGTGAGATCATAGGTTCTTTTTGTCTTCCTGTTTGGTCTGTGCTCACTTCCTTCCTAGAGTAAAACATATGACATCCTGAGCAAAGTTTAGCTAAAAGTCAGGGCTATTGTTGAGTAGTACATATTTTTCTCACGGAATCTGCTACATTAATATAATGGTAGTAACACTTCCTAAAATACACCATTTATCCTCAGGAGGGCAGCCAGAGGAGAACCCATGTTTCACTGGAAGACATGGCTGTGACACCAACGCCGTGTGCCGACCTGATCAGGGAACTCAGTTCAAATGCGAGTGTGCCACAGGCTTTAATGGCGATGGCCGCATATGTTATGGTAAGAACAGCGTATGATATAATACACAAACATTTCCATTGTTTCAGGAAGTGAAGAGGATGTTGTAGTCTCTCGATTCTCTCCACTTTTGTATTGTCTGCTTTCAAGTAAATCAAACAGTTTCTGCATCTGTTTAGAAAAATTGTTTAATTAACCCTGTCTAAAGTCTTCCTTCCTGGGGAACTGGGCAATCTTTCCAATTAGCAGAGTCCCACATGGCAGACATGTTTCCTATACGCTTGGATCAGGTTAACATGTCTAGTGTGGTCCTCATCTAGAGCTCAGACGAGCTCCATACAACCCACACTGTTTTGCATTCAGGACAGGAAGTGCTCTGAGGCACATGCAGAAGAAGAAGGAAGGAAGTTTTTCAGACAGATGATATCTTGAAACTTTCGTAATTAAGAAATCTAATTAGGTTTCTCGTCTGATCTCATGACATCTGATAATGAAGGGCACTGATTTCAGACTTCAGAGCTCCAAACTCAAAGTCGGACTTAATGTAGGAGTTATTAGCATATGATAATTGGAGCCTCTCTTTATCAGACATTGATGAGTGCAGAGAGAATCCTCAGATCTGCGGCTCCCACGCTATCTGCAACAACCAGCCTGGGACCTTCCGCTGTGAATGTGAAGATGGATATCAATTTGGCACTGATGGACAGACCTGCACTGGTAAGTGGTTTGTGTGCATTGCTGAGCACAGTTACATATTTCACAAATAATCTTACCTGGTAGTTGGGATGAACAGCGTCAGACATTAACAGTAATACACTGAAAATAGAAAGTAGACCAGAGTGAGCAAAGTAGTACTCCAAGTTCACAAATGCAGCTTTGAACTGACTAGTGCAGCAGCATAGTAATATCAGAATATATAGTGGAAAGCAAAGTCAGGTTGTCTTCATCACTTGTGATATTCTTTTTGTAAATTGGTTTGTTTGTGTGTGTAAACCAGGCCTGAGTCATTATCTGACACTGGGCAGCATCAGGTTACTGAAGAGTCTTGAAAAGGTTTTCTGGTTGTCTGCTGTTTGTCACAAACTGTAACAAACATATATTAAAGAAGTAGAATAACATTTTGGAAAATATGCTTGTTAGCTGTCTTGAGGTAAGTTGGATAAGAAAACCGTTCTTATATCTGTATGCTAAATATAATGTTAACACTAGCCTGTTAGCTTAGTTTAGCATAAAGACTAAAAACAGGAAAACAGCTAGCCTGGCTTTTTTTAAAAAAGGGGATATACTATGCTTTTCTGTCTCTTTCAACCTATAAATGAGTCAGATTGTTATAAATGTTGCCAAAGTAAATCAAATAACGAGGTAAGGGTGTGTAGCAGTGACCCCCGTGGGCTGTTTCCAATGGCTCTAAACGCTCTGTTCTCATCAGTTTTTTTGAAAATCTCAGACAACTAGTGTGTCACAGTGTGCTGGGCTTCTCTATAGGTATATCTGGAAGGTGTGTGTTTGAACTGGCCAATCACAGCAGAGTAAGCCTTTAGAGGCGGGCAGAGGCTAAAACAGAGCGTCTTAGACAGAGGCAAAAATCCTGGAAAAAACGGGGCTGCTGCAGTCGGCTGTAAGATAAAACAGATGAGTTTTTTGACCGTCAAAGCATGTAAACTTGCTCTAGTGGTAAACAAGAATAAAATATGAACCACAAAAATAAGCATAATATGGCCTCTTTAAAGAAACTTGATCTGCCCACCAGACATATTTCTTATCCTGTTTGTTTGACCCATACAAAATCTAAAGGCTAGCTGTTTCTCTCTGTTTAAGACTTTGTCCTAAACTAAGCTAACCAGCTGCTGGTTGTAGCCTTATATTTTTCTGGCAGGTATGAGATTGGTACTGGTCTTCTCATCTTGCTCCTAGTAAAAGAGTGAATAAGCGTATTTCCCAAAATGTTCAATTAGTTTACACCTTTGAGATGAAAAAAGGAAAGATAAAAAGCGCTAAAAGAAATGTTAAACCCTTTTAAAGTTTAACGTTACATCTGATCACTTTGACAGTCTCCAACATCTCGTGATCTCAGCTCAATCGCTCCGTATCAAAATGCATCAGCAGTATTTCATTGGTGTTTTTCTCCTCAGAGATCAGTCGATCTGTGGACCCCTGCGAAGAGGGCACCCACACCTGTGACATTCCTGAGCGTGCTCGGTGCAGCTACACTGGAGGCTCGTCCTACATCTGCTCGTGCCTGCCAGGGTTCATAGGAGATGGCCGAGTCTGCCAAGGTACTCCACAGAGACTCTACATGTATGGTGGGGCTGAAGAATGATTGCAGGAATGAAATGCTTTCATTTTGTAGGTTTACAGAATGTCAAACATTTATGAGTTGTTACTGTGTCAGTTCTCATCACCAAACAGTTCTCATAGTGGTTTACACTTCACATTACTGCAAGATATTTACGCCACATTATGTAAGTGGTAAGGCTGATGTATTACCTTCCTGTCAACCATCCTTATTCCTTTGGTTACGTGGTTTGCCACAAATGTGGCTGCAGTACATTTGCAGGCAATTGTATGCAGACATGTATGTATGTATGTATGTATGTATGTATGTATATAGACTTCAATCATCTGCTCAGGTCTGGAGGAGGTGACATATCTTACATAATACATCTGCAGTGTATAAACAGTGAAAAATGAAAAGCAGATGGGCATTTTTAATCATGTGGACTTCATTCATGTGGAGGTCCTGGGCCGGCCATCGGAGAGTGTTTTTTTTTCCTTCGGTCATCTGGAATTCTCATCCTTGGTTTCCATTCTTTCCACACCTTTGCTTGATATTCTGCACTCTGTGGACAGTTTTGGGCTCAGGCTGACCCAGATCATAGTGCAGATCCCCGACCATACATGGACAAGAGAAACAGACGATGGCCGATTCTTCTCTGTCCTCACTCTCTCTCTCTCTTTTTCCCTGCCTGCAGACATAGATGAGTGCCAGCCAGGCAGGTGCCATCAGGACGCTGTGTGCTATAACACCCAGGGATCATTTACCTGCCAGTGCAGGCCAGGTTACTATGGTGACGGCACATACTGCTCTCCAGGTTAGTCTGTGGGAATGCCATTACTCTCTGAGGAGCAACCTTGACACCCCATCCCATGGATCATTTACAGTTAACTTGATTTTATTTCAGTCTGCTAATACTCAGTCTGTACTGCTATAAGTTTCCTTTTGGAGTCTGTCGTGGGAATTTAGGCGGTTTTGTTAAGAATTTCTTTGATTTAGTCACAGACTCATACGAAAAAAGGAAAACAAATCATTTCCATTCCCAGCATTGTTTATTCCACTCATTTGGACAAGAGGAGTGTTTGGAAATGAGATTCTTGCCAGAGTATATTGATGCCAGCTGGAACCTGTTTTTCATTTTCTACTGGATAGCAGACGGAATTTGTTCAGTCTTACATGGGATGTGGGAGTTTTCATGTAGCCTAATTAAAAGTATAGAAAAAAAAGAGCTATAAATGAGTTTGTGGCATTGCTGCCGGGTGTCTGTGTTAACTCTGGGGACTATTTTTCATTGTGATCTTCAGAGAGGACAAAAACGCGTTGTGAGAGCCACAGAGACAGTCTCCTGGCTGTGACAGAGCTTGGTCCACGGGGCCCCCGACCCCCTGTTGGACAGTACATCCCCACGTGTGATGAGAACGGTGAATATGAGCCCATGCAGTGCCACGGCAGTACAGGACACTGCTGGTGTGTGGACAGAAATGGACAGGAGATCCCTGGGACTCGCTCAGGGCCTGGCAGCAGACCAATGTGTGAGTAAATCACATGTTTAACAGGAAAACAAGGACCTCAGTGTCTCTCACTGTGTATTAAAAGATCACATATGCATGCTTTGAAGAGGAATTCTCTCTGGGGCTAAACTGATTTGAGGCTGACTCCTTCTCCACAAGACCTTGATTTTTCAGTGTTTGTCTCTGGTAGGTATTGACCATGGTGGTGTGCCACCACCTGTTGGACCCACCCCGCGGCCGGATGTCCACCCCCTGCCCCCCGGAACACACCTGTTGTTCACCCAGAGCGGCAGGATTGAGCACATACCGCTGGAAGGTTATGACATGAAAAAGGACGATGCCAAAGCTGTCCTCCATCTCCCTGTAAGTTTCTCTAAAGACCTGCACCAATAAAATTCAAGCTTTTAACATTTTATTATAAAGACATATCAGAAGTCAAATAAGCAATCAGCTCAATGACTCAGAATTTCTGCTTTGGAACTGCAATGTATCAATGGCAATCTCAGAAACTTTCAGACATCACATACTTAAGGAACCAAATTCCAGATGGGTCTTTCCGTGTCAACATAATGTAATCAAGCTGGAGGCTCATGTTATATATCGCTGTTTCATTTTGAACTCTGTAAAGAGCAATGCATAGAATACATTACCACTCTGGTACATCGACTTGTAGGTAACCCTGTATAAACTCCTCTTTGTTCCTCTTCTCTCTCCTCCAGTTCAAACATTATGCCTAAATTATTACTATATTACAGGTTGCTATTGTGTTACTTTAAGTAACCAGCAAAACAAAAACAAAAGCAGAGGATTTTGTGTTTGATGAGTTGAAGGTGAGCAGGTTTGCTCAATGGAAGCATTGGACATAGAGGCAGTGACTATTTTCATATTCATAGATCTATGCATTAGAGCTGCCACAGTATCAGATTTAAACTTAACAATATTGATATAACCCCAGTAATTATAGAAAATTTGAAAAGAAAAACTAATACAATTCTTTTGTTTCCTTTTTGCAAATGAATTACACTCAAAAAGAGTGTAGGGAGTTAAAGAGTCTGCAACCATAAATGTAATAAAAATGCTAAAAATTAACAACACAACAAGTGTAAATCAGCATTAATGTGCATTAAAACCACATACTGTGAGAAGGCATTAATGGAAAGAGGTTTAAGTTTTTCTAAATGCGTGGTATTATATACACAATATAATTATATAAAATATAATTATTATTATGAACAAGTTACCGGAATTTAGTTTTATATCACAATTGTAATACAGTTATGTAAAACCACCCAAAGTGAGCCTGCTCAGGCCATTTGAAGGGACTTTTCCATTGAAAAACTCCTCTAAACATGTAATTTTGGTGAACAGAGATGAGTTTTTAGGGTTTTAATCAATGGCAGGAAAGGGAACACTACATAAAGTTGTCTTGTAGAGAGAAGTTCCAAAAGAAGCTTGAGCTGATCAATATGTAAAGGAAAACTGCACTTTTAGGAATGTTGCTAATTCATCCAAAACACTAATTTACGAAAAAATAGTACAGATGTCTTTCCCTTCCCTGTGCACATAATAGGTTGCTACACGCCCCCCCAAGCAGTTTTGCACATGGAAGTGATTGGGAGACGCCTTTACCGCCATCTAAAACCCTCTAAAACACCTCCAAAAATCTCCAAAATGCTCCATATACATGTCGCGACCGTGCTTATTTACCACGCCATCAAGACATTTTCATTGTGGGCGAAAATACCAAGGAACTTAGTTGTCTAGGCGTAATGATAAAGCGATTTGGCCACAGCATGATTATGCTGATGAAAATTATGTCATTTCATAGCATGGTGAATGTGCAAGTCACCTGAGGTTGTAGAATATTCTTGGTTTGAACTGCTTTTAAGAGATTTAAAATGATTTTTTTCTTAACCTGTTCATGATCCTTATCTCTGGCAGATTTTAATAGACTTTTTGTTTACAAATCAGGTAAAAAAAAACGGAATAATTCACCGGATGTATGTGTTTACTAAACACAAATACTATTTCAGGAGGCTATTGATGCACAATAAGCATCTCTGAGAAAATAAGTCTTTCAAAATGAAGATGCAAGTGTAACAGGATGGTGATTCTCAAGTTTATCAAAGCACAATGTCAAATGAGGACTTCTTGGTATGTGTGATTTTTCAGATGATCACGGAAAGCTCATTTTATTTAAAAGTCTCATTCATGCATCAGCTCAGCCTTACACAAGTCGCTCCCTTGTTGGTAATAATACTTGCATTCCAGTTCTGTGATTCCCCATCTGGTGACATTCACACTAATTACTAACATCAGTCTGACATCTTCGGAATAGCAATTTGCATTTCTTGTTACGCCGATTTCAAGACCAGCTGGTCTGAAGTCTGGCCAAGTTGCTGTTGCTCAGTGTGTAGCTCTGTTTGTTTGGATTTATGTCTAGACGTTAATGTTGAGAAACACATCTGCTCTGCGATGTTTCTATCAATGACCACTAATGTTTGGAATAGTGCACTTCTGATATAGTTGCTTGCTGACCTCTTTGCAGGAGAAGGTAATCATTGGAGTGGCATATGACTGTGTGGAGAAGATGGTCTACTGGACTGAAATCACATCTCCCTCAATCAGCAAGGCCAGCATTGAGGGGGGGGAGCCCATTGCAGTCATTAGATCAGGTGACGTTAAAGCTCCCTTGAATCTTTCTTTTCCACTTTCAGTCAGCTCTGAATCAGGAAACTGTTTTCATAAATCTAAGGAAATGTAACCTTTTAACAGATATGGATAGCCCAGAGGGTATCGCCATCGACCACTTTGGACGAACTATGTTCTGGACGGACTCTGTGAAGGATCGCATTGAGGTGGCCTCTTTGGACGGGTCTCAGCGTCGTGTCATCGTAGACACTGATCTCATCAATCCCCGTGCTATTATCACTGACCCCTCCAATGGGTGAGTGTTGCTTTTACACATAGCTTTTACACTTTACTTGCTAATTTCTTCTTCGTAATGCGAGTGGGATACCAATCGCTAAATAAAGTGTGTTATCAGCAAATTAAATTCTCCTCAGTTAATATTAGACGGTAGATATTTTTTAAAAATACAGTTATTGGCTTTGTTGCAGAGAGTCAGATGAGAAAATCAAAACCACTCTCATATCTGTGTTTGATGTAAAGCTGAATGCTAGCAGCCAGTTAGCTGTCAGACTCAGTGACAAAAAGTCTTCAGGAAGTCACAAGTTGTGTTCCAATTCACATACTTCTGTTAGTATGCTTGAATCCAGTACACTTCAGTGCAGTACACTTATTGTGTGGTGCATTAATCTCAACAGGGAAGCGTTGTCCCAAATTGCACACACTCTTTTGCACTTACTGGAAGTAACAACATTTTTTTTTTAATACCTCTACTTCAACAGCTTCTTTTTTTTTACTGGTGAATTTCAAATGGATGTAGCTAGGAGTATGTTTGCTAGCCAGCGGATTTAGCCATGCTAATGGTACCAAATCATTACATACCCAACAAACATTACTGACGATGGCTATCTGACAATAGTATATGTAGTACATAGTGATGCTTAGTGAAAAAACATGTGTAACTTACATCTGTACAACACAGCAACATTCAGGTTGTTCGTCAGGTCGGTGGTGCAAGTTGTGATTGTGCAAGTAGTACACTGCGTTTACGCATACTATAGTGTGAATGCACTTCACATACTTGTGCACTCAAAATATTGAGTGTTCAGTACGTAAGTATGCGATTTGGAACACAGCTACTGTGTCTTGTTGGGAAACAGTACAGTAAATAACCATATGTATTTATTCATTTTCATTCATTAAAAAAAAAGTATAAAATAGTAATTAATGAGTCTTAGACATACAGGTTGGTGGATCTTGTTACCCCTGAACAGAGCCAGGCTAGCTGTTTCCTTGTCTCCAGTCTTTATGCTAAGCTGAGCTAACCAACTGCTGGCTATGGCCAAATCAGCACTGTTGCTGTTGAACATTACTTGTGCATGTAGCAGGTGTAGGCATTAACTTTAGTGAGCAAGTATTCCACGTACTATTGGTCACATGGCCTATGTAACTCAGATGCTAATGATGATCAAGCAATGTAACTTAGAATACTTGCTCAAGGAAGTTACTGCATTCAGTTCAATAGCGAACTGACTCCACACCTTTCCTTACAACAGTAACCTTTACTGGACTGACTGGAACCGCGATGCCCCCAAGATTGAGACCTCCTACATGGATGGATCCAACAGAAGAGTGCTGGTTAAAGAGGATCTCGGTCTGCCAAATGGCTTGACTTACGACTCTCAGAGCTCTCTGCTTTGTTGGGCAGATGCAGGTGCTGTAGATTCCAGACAGGTGTCTCATCTATGAAATAATGTCTGGCCTGCGATCTGAAATAAGTTTAATCCCTTGCCTGCAGGAACACATAAAATGGAGTGTATGCATCCTACCCGGGGTGACCGCAGAAGCATTATAGAGGGGATTCAGTACCCTTTTGGAATCACGTCATTTGGGAAGAACATCTACTACACTGACTGGAGAAGG
Organism: Naso thynnoides; assembly: GCA_029783665.1. Taxonomy (NCBI): domain Eukaryota; kingdom Metazoa; phylum Chordata; class Actinopteri; order Acanthuriformes; family Acanthuridae; genus Naso; species Naso thynnoides. Next base: position 8,137,324 of record JAQLOL010000003.1, read on the forward strand.
TTTGACTTTTTGTATTTTATTATCCAAAGGCAATGTTCGGAATGTAAGTGAAATAAACTACCCTGTATGTCTGGTGGTTGAATGGACATAAGCCAGAGTTCTTGTGCACCTTGTTATAATTTGGGTAGCTTTAAATTACTACACATTGGAATTTAAAGCATCTAAGACATAGTGCAGGATTTGTCCATGGTCCATTGTGCCATATAAGAACCCAGATCTGTTAAGGTAGAGGAAAGAGAGAGTAAGTCAAAGGTCAAAAGGCTTCCCACATGTCAAGCACAGGCCCTTGATGTTCCTCCAGAATTGGACACTCCCACTGTGAAGACTGTGGCATTTTCTTCCCACGCGGAAGATTCTGTAGGTTAGCCGCTGCAAAAAGGTGGGGGTTGGGTTGTCTATTTGTGTGTGTGTGTATCTGTGTTGGGAAAGAAAGCATCTTAAAAAGTGGCAGCTGCTTGCAATTTCTCAGCCTTAGCGTCTGCGAGTGACCTGCCCAGGGCCTCCCTCTGATCTCGCCAAGGCTGCTGGATTGCCAGAGAAGGTTGAGAGGTGGTGGTGGGGGAGGCACACGAACTATGTCAGCTATGGCTAAGAAAACCTACACTAACCCTTACTCATTCTTGACAGACTTTATACAAAACACTGAGAGGCAGGATGCTGACATTTCTCAAACTGGGATCATCCCAGATTGCTAAACTGTGTCTGTGTTAATAATAGGGATGCAGTGGTCGCTGTGGACCGATATGCTCGCAAGGAGTCAGACCAATTCCAGCCTCAGAAACGAACCAAGCTGTACGGGATCACCACAGCTTATGCCCAGTGTCCTTCAGGTAAATATGCCAGTTGATGGGGTAAAACAGGGCCAAGTATTCTTGATGAATTTCCTTTGACATGTTAGCATTTCAAGTCTTAAAAGTGTTTTTATTAATTATAAACATTGCTGGAATTACACTCTGTCTTTTCATGCCTGCAGTTATCTTTGTTTTGAACCTAGCACTGATGTGCAGACCTACTGAGCAGTAATTCCTAGAAATAGCTTGACCCTTGTACATAATTTTAAGTGCAGACTTGGAACAAGAAAAATTGCACGTTTACTCCTCAACCTGAGAGCAACAGGAGAAGCTCTGCAGCTAGTATTCATCTTGAAGCAAATAGATGACTAATGTTATTGTGCAGCACCAGGCTTCGTCCTCCCTTTTAGATAAGGCTGTGTGCATTATGCAAGCCTGGGAATGTGGAGCCAAGGGCGAGGGGCCTCCAACATCTGGAGCTTGCTATATGTTTGAGTGAAAAATGAATATATCTGTTGAACAAACAGTGACGAAACTGTGTCCTGCAGCTCACAGCTACATATAGTAGCTTGAAATTTGTGCAAATGTCCCGGAATGTCTCGCGTTAGTGAGAGTTTGTGTTTTTTTTTCTTCCGCCAGGACAAAACTACTGTGCTGTGAACAACGGGGGCTGTACTCACCTCTGTTTAGCGACCCCTACTGGCCGCTCGTGCAAATGTCCCGACAATGCCGTGGGTGTGGGCTGTGTGGAGAGAGACAGCGGGTACTGAAAGAAGGCAGCTGCTCTGAGAGTTGACACTGTTTGGATGTTTGACCGCAAATTAGGAGCCACTCAGCATTATTAAACTATAGCTGCTGAAAATGCCACTGAAAACCTGAGGTGAACTTACTGTGCCTTTTATTGCTAAGTGCTACGCTTATCTATGTTTTTACATTTTCCAGTTGCCTTAATAAAGTCACAACTGCCTTTGAGAATTGTAAATATAAACACTTTTATTTTGCCTTTTCCCGAGTGCACATAAACTGAGAATAAAGCTCAAGGGATACATAATTTAATGTGAAATTCATCACAGCGATGCATGATATCATCTCATGTCAGTTGTGTTACACTGTGGCATGTTTTAGCTTATCTCATGGAAGTATTATTGTGTATGACTAGTGTCTGTACAAGCTGGGGTGGGGGTGAGTTTACATGCTGGGCAGCAAAAGAATAAACATTTTTTCTAACATGTTGGCCTGCTGTGTCTGTGACTTTAATGTGAGAACAGCGACATCATGTGTTAGGAAAAGCACATTACAAATCCATGTTTAGCGTCTGTTGCAGTCTGCACGACCCGCCATAGTACACCTTACAAATAGGAAATTGCCTCTGTCATGGCTTAAGAAATGACCTTTCTAAGGCTAATTTACAGGCTATGTCAAAGTCTTTAAACCCCACTTCTTTAGGATTTGTGGACTGTAGATTAGTCTGTGTTTAAATGTATTTATTTATTAATTTAACACTTATAAATAGACTATTACTTTTTCTATTTCATTGTCGTTGCCATCACGTGGCGTATTTCAGTGCAATATGTCAATGCTATGACGTTTTTGCTTCGTTAACGTTAAAGAGGCAGAGCGTTGCCACCCCCACACTCTGTTTGCCGCCGCGAAGGGGAGACACCTAATGACGTCAGTGATGCATTAAGGGGCTCTTGATGAAACTCGGATTATGGTATATCTTCGCATGAGTTTCAATCAACTGCGGTGTTAGGAAAAAAAGGGGATGTTCAAAAATGTCCAAAGCCCAAACAGATGCAAAAGAAATCCTGTTTTGTCTGAATGGCACTTCTAAATAATCTAATATTCATACTGTCAGCTTATTATAATACAGCAAACACACCAACGTTCCGGAACGAAATGTTTTGATTGATTAGGGAGTGAGTTGTGTGTTATCCAATGGGAAGCAAAATAGGAGTCAGCGGGCATGTCACCGGCTGTGACTATTTATTAGGACGTGTCAGTATCGTTACCCTCAAATTTGTCTGCGAGGAACATTATGCTGCCGTTAATGTGGATAAAAACAGGTAAATTGATTTACTGGATTAGAGGTTTTTAGTCAGACAAAATTCTCAGATTCACCAGATGACCAAAAACTCGTCATCTAGAGGATTCAAACACAGTTATCGAAACTCTTGCTACGTCTTGAAATGAAATGATACATATTCTCACTAAAATTAACTTGATTTTTTTGTGATAAGCCGTTATTTAAAAAAAAAAAGTGTTCAGTCTAATAGTCTGTGGTTGATGTTTTGGGAGATTTTATCAGGCAGGCACAGGGCAGTATTAGATTGGACTGTCTTGCAGTCAGCGTTCAGGGCACAATCGCGCAGAATCGTCTCTGCTGGACGAAGGCTAGCATTAACTGGCTTTAATTCATGGGAATCGAAGGTATGTATGAAAATGAATTCTTCCCACTCGAAATAGGATATCATGAATGTAACAAAGACGAAGTTATATGCGGACTGTTTGTTCATTTCAATAAAGGTCGTTAACGTGTTCGTTTCTCTCTGCTACACAGTTTTGACAGCTGCCAGAAGATGCAACAACTAGCCAAACAGCTAACGTTATGATTACAAACAAAAGACCCGAAATTCTGGAATTTGTGTTTTCGTCATTAAAATTTTGCTTCGAGGACGCATTATGCATTGCACCTCATATCGCATTTACGTTAATTTTTTGGCTAAAATGATCGAGCTTTCGTGCGGCTTATAAGGTAACTGTAAGCACAACATTAACATCAAGCATGGAGCTAAACTTTCAAAATAAAACATGAACGACAGTTTTTTTGTTTTTGTTTTTTTAAAATGAGAAGTAATTCAGTACAGAATTCATTTTATAGGAAATAGTAAATTCGAAACATTTGAGTAGTCTGTGATACATGGTATAAGTCACAGTAATACCAGTTTCACAAACATGCCTCACTAAAAATATGGTACAAATTGGTAAAATAGTGTGACTGAAAGAATTAGAATTAAGTCATCCCAAAACTATTTGCCTAGTTTTAGTAGAAGCATTTTTTTTTCCTCTGAAAACTAACAGTATTGCCTTATTGAACCATTCTATGTAAGACGTAAAATATTTTTAAATGTGAACTCTGGTAAGTTATTATAGAAAATAGTTTTAAATCACACCAAGGTAAATCGTGAACATATAAATTATCAGCTGGTTTTTGAAAGTTGTTAAAATGTCAAATAAGCCTTCAGTGCTACAACACAGTAATCATTTATTGTTTTTCGGAAATTTCTAATCAGATCCCAGGTCATTGGCATTGTTGCTTGCATTACCGAATTAGGTGTTTAATTCACTTCAGTTCAAAACTTTATTCCGGACTCAAGGTACAATAAAAAAGACAAAATACATAAAAAAGAACAAGACTAAACATTAAACATTAGTACTTTAATTTTGAAAATAATATCCTTTACCGGAAATGAGTGCGTTCACTTGCCTGCAGTTTTGACGCAGGTTCTGTCAGATACCTAGCTAACGTTAGCTAGCCGAGTGTAGCGCCCGAGTCCGTTTTGTTTTGGTCATGCTACAGTATGTCAAGCCCGTTTGGCTAAGTTTCAGGTTCAAATCAGGTCAAAGTGCGTCATGCAACTGTCAGTGTGTCTGAGTGCGAAAGTTGCTTTGCTTGCTATTCCTGTTTCGCTAACAGTTAACACTGTTTTTCTGCAGAAGCACAATTAAAAAGTGAGCAGCGTCGTGAATCATGAATCTGCTATGAGTGACTCAGGAGAACACTTGGGGCTTCGTTCGCTGCTCTCCTGTCCGGGGCACTTTCAGCCGCCTGGAGGTCTAGGAAGGAAACCAGGAGAACTTTGTCATTCCTGACTTCCTCAAAGCTCCAACTGCCGTTGTATCTGGAGGTGTGGACGACATGGCCAGTCCACAGCCGACCGAGCTGTCATACGCGTGGGAGAAGTACATGGACTGTAGACTGCAAGGAGCGGATCTCCAGGTAGGAACAGCTGGAGGCAGGAGGAGCTCAGCTCAGTGGTCCTTCTCGGCATTGTGATACTCAAATGTCCACGACTACAAGACAGCCGTCCTGTCAGTGGTTCCTGAAATTTTATTTGGAAAGTCTTGAATACAGTCAGCCAGGTATATGTTGTTTTTCTGATGAAGTATTAGTTCTAATAATGTTTTAACCTTTTAAAACAGGACTTATACTTGGAAAAACTTGCAAAATACAGCATACCAGCAAGTCAGTATGTAAGACACCCCTCTGACATAATGACAGTTTCTTGAAGAATTAAAATTTGACACACCATCAGACAAATGTTTAGTCCTTTCTGCATCTAAACAGTTGCAGGGTTGTGCAGCAGCTAGTCACAGTATGAGACTTGATTGATTCCAAGCTAAACAAAATGTTCCGTAAGTCTTTAATTTAGGGATGCACGATATTATCGGCATGTTATCGGCTGATATGGGCTTTAAAATCAATATATCGGATATTTTGCCAACACGATATAATAACTGATAAAATATAGGCTGAAAACGCTGGTTAAAGGCCTGAGCCAGCACCATGTTTCACATGCTCCCAGTAGACAGATGTTAGGTGAGGTTAGGTTAGGTTAGGTTAGGTTTACTTACTTATGAATATTACATAACTCTGAGCTTTGTATTTTATGCCTGCATTTGCCAGCAGGCAACACGGGAAGAGTATGCGTAATAATACTGTATGTAAATTCCACTACAGAATAGACTTGATGATGTCTGCAATTAGGTGTGGGGAAAAAAATATACAAATATATCGGTATCGATTATTGGCCAAATGTGTTGTGGAGTATCGGCATATCGGATAAAGGTGAAAAATCCAATATTGTACATCCCTACTTTAATATTTTCTCCTGGAAATCAGGAGATTTCTTTCCTCAGATATGACATATTTTGTGTAGAGTCATCTACAGTATAATTATATGGGGTGTAACCTCATGGTGTAGAGTCATTCTGTCATTGTGGTAGGAGTGAGCAGTAAAAATAACTCGGAGGCAAAACCATTCCCTGTGTTGCTCGGGACATCAGACACCAGTTTCAGAGGCAAATATGTCACTTATACGCAGCACAAGCTTGTGCAGCACCAGCAGTGAACCACTGCGCAGAGATGGAGGGAGGTGTAAACCACAGATTGCACATTATGAGTGTTGAGCAGGTGCACTTTTGTACCTGTGTTGGCGTATCAGAGCAGTTACTGTAGCGGCGGTGATTCTGAAATCTCCATCAGGCCACTGCAGCTCTTTTCTCCCCCCTCCTGCTGTCAGAGAACTAACAGCAGTCGGATCACGAGACTTGGATTAGGATCGGACTGCAGGCTGAGTGATCTGCCCTGCACACACACAGACTCACACACACACACACACACACACACACACACACAGATGAGCTGATTTATGCTAGTATAGTTTTATTTGCATGTGGTCCTTAAAACACAGGCCTGTTATCATTTTAAAGCTAACAAATGCTGAGACAGACTGAATTTTTTTCTTTTTTAACTGTCCTGGAAATAATGGCTTCCTTCCTCTATCGTCATCATGTTTGTGGTGCTGTGTTGTGCTTCGTTGCTTTGTTAGTCATATCTGTGTGCGTTAGAATTCATGCTGGCTTGTTCTCATGCAGGCTCTGCCTTTCTATTACTGGCAACTTTTTATGTCACCTTTAGTCGTGATGAGTCTTGGGAAGAATATGTTAGCTCCTCTGCCTGTCGTCTTCACACTGATCAAAGTGTGTGTTTGTGTGTATGAGATGCAGAAAGATGGTTAAGTGAGCACATCTGTGCTCTTCTGTTTGCTAATATGGTAACTTTCTCTTGTGATGCGATCTGATGGCGGGGTGGGACAGTGACAGGCTATAGCCTAGCACTCATAGTTTGCACTGCTTATTCTTTACTCCATCTCATCGCCGGTGCAGAATACTGGACATTCCTACTGTTCCACTTAAAGTGGCAGCTGCTTGTCAGTGCATTTATTTTACAGGTAAACATGACATTGTTATCATGGAACCTGTCCAATGACTGAAGTGCTCACAAGAAAGCAAATCATATAACCCTTCTTTGATCACATTTTGTAGTGAAATGTTGGAGGGCAAAAAATACACCTCCTGCGGTGATTAAGAAGGTTGCCTCAAAAAGAGTGAAAGTGCGGGTGCTGCAGACTCAATCCTTGTTTTTCTGTCTCTCTCATCATTTATTTTTTGCATTCTTGTCTCTCAGTATTCTGCTTTCATCTGCATGTCTATCTGGGATTTTTCTCGTTGTTATTGAGAAATAAATCCTGTCACTTATTCACAGTACAGTGACAATAAGGACGGTAACTGAACTGAAATGTCCTCATTAGGGTGGGGTGGGGTCAGAATCTGCCCTGATTTGGTTGCTTTGACCTTAGTCTTCCCCTTTTTGTTTCCCAATGTGTCTTTTTTGTAGATAAAAAAGGAAATGCTTTTAAAGCTGGGGTAGGCAGTTTATTTTTGGTGTCATCGGGCAGAAATTCCATAATAACCTTTTTGAATATTCAGGTGGTCTGAAAGAACCTTTGACATCCGCCCCTCTCCTTGCTCTGTATTCAGGCTTTAGAAAATGAAGACTGTCATTGGGTCTTTTCTGTCAATCACAAGTAATTTCAGTGAGCTCATGTTCCTATTGGCTGCTCTGTGCTGCACTTCT
>JAQLOL010000003.1:8156493-8167352 GCA_029783665.1 Naso thynnoides
GTTTCTATAAATCTGTTTTTTAAATTACATTTTTAATAGCAGCGTGGGTGGCCAGTGCAATCAGTTGTCTACTATTGTTGAGTATTATATTTTTAGAAATTCTTTTTATGAATGAATGAATGACTTTTTATTGTCATTTTACAGTTATACAGTGAAACTCCGTTTGACTTCTCTTGTTCTAAAAATAAACCTGAGTACTTAAGGAACAAAAAGCGTGAAAACTGATTTTGTTAGTTTCATTTATAAGTTGCATGGAATCATTTTTTTCAGCCTCAACTTTTCAGATCTGTCTCAGGTCTTGTGCCACATCCACATTTTTAATAATGTGTTTTGGTTTGTGTCAGACATAATCAACAACTAAGGAGAAGTCATAAAGCTTGAGACCTGCATTCAGTGCAGAAATGTTGTTGCATCTTAGCTGTAGGTGTTTTCATAAGCATGTAAAGAAGATCTGCCCAATGTGCACCACTACAGTGAGGAACAATGTGAGCAAACTGCGATTGGTTAATTTTGGCAGCATCCCTTTCCTTCCCTCAGCCACTTCACACCAACATCTTCATCCGTAATCGTCTTCCGAACAAACTCTTTTGTAATTCCCTTTTCAGTTATGCTTAACAAAATGAGCTCTTTGTTAAGCAAGCTCAATGTGGACTATTTTATTTACTGGAATATTCAACCCTAAGTACAGCTAAAGATCATCTCCTATGTATATGTGATATAGAAATTGCTCAGTGACTCCTTTAATATAGCATAAAGGGGGTTTGAGGTGTTTTTAGGGGGCTTTGGGTGAAGAAAATGAAGTTTAAATGAATCTCTTTGGGTAACTCTTGGCTCTTTTTAGTCCCCCTGATCTAGTTGATCCTCGTAAAATGATTGTTGTAGTGCAGAACACAAAAGGCTGTTGCTGTGAATGACAGTGTGTTACAGAGGTCTTCTGCAGGGCACTGGGGGCTCGACAGTGTTCCCAAGGCCAGTCCCATCGCCATGTGACATCACATGCTTTCATGTGATACGCTGATCTGCTGTGAATCTGGAAAGCTTCCATTTGAAATTCCAATTTAATGGAATTTGCGCTGCAGAACAGAAAATTCAGTCAGCAGCAGTGTGAGGAGGTATGCAGATACAGCCAGCAGAGCTGCAGTCATGCTTGGAGAAAACGCAAGATGACTGGACAGAAACCAGGCCCAGCAACATTTGGTATGAGAGCAACTATACATATTATTTTACAGATGCTAGTTTTAGAAATAAGTGTTGTAGATTTTATTAACCCAGCACACTTTTATGTGTTATTAAAGTGTTACTATTATGTCGTAAGCAGGTTTGGTTTAGAGGGGAACCTATGCAGCAGGAAAGTCAGCATGTTGAAGTGAACGCTCAGTTATTTGAATACTGTCTGATGGGTTCAGTTATGAGCTGTGTACGTGGTTGTCCATCCCTGAGGCTTGTGTGGTGGTGTGTCTTATCTTGAGACGTACAGCTTACTGTCCATTACATTTAGAGAAACACATGGTGGTGGCAGACATATGTGTACTAGCTTACAGGCGCTCTTTGGACGCTCTCAGTTTGTTTTCTTTTTTACTTTCAAGCTACATGGACATTACATACTTTGGACATTGTTGGAACAACTTTATCGCCTAAAACTTCGGATGTTGACAACTTTTGTTGAAGCTGGTTTGGCTTTTTTTTAATATCTCACTGTGCTTGGGTTGTAGTTGGTATCCAGACATTCCTATGTCGTTTCCTCAAACAGAATGAATGATATATTTAAATTGCAAGCGTTTTGGGCACAATTTTGGCTAAAATCCTAAACAAACTTAACAAAGTCATCAGGAAGCTGTTACTTTTCACAACTTTTTAAAAAAAATATAGGCTAAAGATAACTAGAAAAAGTTCATGCAACTACTCAGAAATGGCATCCTGTAAGTTTTGATTTTTTGACACCTTCATAATCCTCCAAAGTATTGTGGCGTGTTTACGGATGATGTCAGATTGTTCATCAGACTTATGATGATTTATCTCCTCTGTTTTAGCTCAGACATGAGTGGGGCCAGTAACACACTGGCAAGGGAGTTCCTGACTGATGTGCATCAGCTGTGCAGTGCGGTGGCCCAGAGAGCGGAGGCACGCGAGGAAGATGAGGAAGAGAGTCACATGGTGGCACTGGGAGAGTACCTGGTCCGGGGACGGGGCTTCCTGCTGCTCAGTACCCTGGACTCCATCATTGACCAGGTGAGGAAATTCATCATGAAAAAAGTAAAATCGAGGTTTTTGTTTCATTAACAGCCATAGATGGTGATATTATTGGTGTTTGAGTTAAATGTACTAATATTCACTCTAAGCTTTTCGTTTCAAAGTTTGCATCACGTATTTTAACGAATCAATGACTCTGTCTTCATGCATCCGTTTAATAAAAGCATGACAAATTAAAATTTCTGCACATAAGCCTATGTAACCTCTGCTGCAGCTAATCTCTTTTAATCAAAATCAAAATGCTGACGGAGGAGAGATGTCTGTGATTAGTCAAGTAGTTAATTAAAGCCTTGCTCATCGTCACCGGTGAAACATTTCATTGTGTATTTATTTTGTGCAATGTTAAATATGGTAAATTAAGCTAAATTTGTACTGCTCTGACTGTTTTCTTACTTTTAGACTAGTTGAATTGTCTAAGTTTAAACTAAAATGTCAGGATATTAGTCGTTTCCAATGTCCCCAATACAGGCTTTGCAATAGAGAAAGACTCGTTTTAAATTTCTGCCACAATTTGACTATTATTATTAACCCTCTTCAGTCACATCAGGAAATGTCAAGTGAAACACCCATTTTCATTTCCAGACACAGTCCAAAGTCTTGTTCTCTCATAGTTCTTGGTAAATTACTGGAATAAAACTTCACACACAAGTAATGCTTTTCAGATTTCACACACACCTTTTCAGTATTCAGTATTCAGTATTTTCAGGATCATGACTGTCGTGGAACCGTGTTTGTCCAGTGCTGATTTCCTTGTTATTTATTTCATATTCAATAAGTTTGCCAGACAAGTAGTTTTTTTTCCTGCAGATCAAGTCTTGTATTTTTTTTCGATCACTGCACTTTAAAGCATCTTTTGTCAAATGGACTCAAACCGTCCTTGCGGTTTTACTGCTTTCTCTCACAACAGAGCTGTACAGCAATTTTCCCTGCAATATTACTTGGTCTTGGGGGGAAAAAAATTGCAACCCAGAGTTTCCTGAATATAAATCCCTGCTCCCATTCACACATGACCTGATACAGGACATGTTCCTAAACATATCAGGGATAGGCTGCTTGTGTGAAAGACACTCAATATTATCTCTACTGTATGTTTATTTATTTGCCCTTTAGGCTGCCCCTTTTGATCTTTGGCTGGTGTTTCTAAAAGTTGCATCTCGATTGTATCTAGGGAGGAAATTAGCTCTGCGGTGCTATCACATGCAGGAAGTTGGTGTCTTTGTTCTGCTGCTGTGGCGCGCAAGATGTTGATGCTGATATGCAAACACATTTAGAACAGTTGACTAGCACCATCATATAAGTTTCTACATACGAGGTCAAGTGTGTATTTGCTTAAATTTTTACATTTGCTTGCATAATATGTCATTACTGCTCTCTTTCAAAATGGTTTTCACAAAAGTCCCTTAGACTTGCAATGGTAGCCACTGGTTGGCTTCTCTCTGTGACTGTCAGTTGTGAGCACTGTGTTTTGGTGCTCATGTTAAATGCTCAAGCTAAAACTGCCTTCACAGAAGCAGGTATTGTTTTCTCTTTGAACTGGCACCAGGCTCTGGCTTTTTATTATCTGATCTGTGTGTTTTGAGGTCGAGTTACAATTTAGGAGAAGCTTCTATCCAGACTGAATTACAGGCTTTCACGTGATAAGTTGAGCACTGCCCGTAAAAGCTCAGTGTCAAACTAGGACAAAGTTGAGAGCAATGTGACTTCTGACTGTTGGGGTTTGGGTGTTAGCTGGCTTCCTTTTAGAGACATGGTGGTACTGCTCAGTCTAGCCTCAACCTACATAAAAGAGAATGCTTTAATGAGGTTACATTAACTGCTTTGATGCTGATCATTTGAAGCTAGCTGTAGAGAAAGTACAAAAATCAGTGACATCAGTGAATGAACAGGCTAAATACCCATAAATATAGAGTGCTACAGTGTGTCACGGCTGTTGAGAGGAAGAAATAGAACAGAAGAAGAATATTTTTATAATCCTCTGACTTGTACCAGCAAATGCATTGTTGAATAAAATCATGTAACATGATGACACTGACCTTATGTCTGCGTCCCTGTGGCTTCTTATTGTTCTCGTCCTTTAGCTAATTTCGCACACATCATTATATTTTCTCTTTTAATGGGAGCTTTCACTACAGAAACGTAATACATTCATGTGCAAGTGTATCACAAGCTCCGGCTGTATGCGTCAGCAGTGTGCATCAGCTGTGGCCTGAATGGAGTCAAGCTTTTAGTGGCAGTTGGGGTCAGATACTTTTATATACATTTATTTGTGGTATATAAGAACTTTTGAGTTGCAAAACCTTAAAAAAAAATTGTGTGTTTATAACTAGTCTAAAATATTTACTTCGAGCTGGGCTATGTTCCCCTGTGCTGGTGTGCTGTGAAATACTAGCTCCTGTTGCCACCCGGTGTCTGTCTGCCAGTTTTGACGCTGTTTAGATGACTCAGATCCAGCTTATTGAAATGCTCCTTTTGTAATTGCAGCAACACTATTTATTACATTAGTAAAACTATTTCACAAATAACACATATCCCTGTAGTCCTGCAGAAACATCAAATAAAATGGTCCATACCTAGAATTTAATTTAAAAAAGACCGAGATATCTAGGGCTGAACTAATTTGTTTGAAGCTACGAAGCTTGTTTCAAAAAATTGAAATTTGATTTCTCGATCAGATTTTGACTTCATATGCATTCGTGCATTTTGCCAGTCTTTGAGTATTGTGTGGGTTGGATGGGCTGTCAAACGTGTGTGAGAAAATCTGCCCTTTTTGCCGTGTTGGAGGAGTGATAATTTTTATAAAATGTAACAGATATTCGAAGATTGAAAAACCTTAATAGAAGTTTTAAATGTAAATGAATAACATTCAGAACAGCCCTAAATATATCTGCAGATATTAGCGTATCAGTTCAAAAAGGCTGACCTGTCTCATCTTAAACATTTCTCCAAAGTCCAGCCATCACTCTCTGACTCTGTGGCTGAAATCCTCATTCATGCCTTATTACATCCTGTGTGTATGGGTACCCAGCGAAGCCCTGGACAGGCTCCAGTATGTCCAAAACTACCCCGACACAGTTCTCATCCGAACCAAACCATGACAGCAGATCATCCCGACCCTCATCCACCTTCACTGGCTCCCATTTAAGTTCTGTATCAGTTATAAAATCCTCCTTCTCACCTACAAGTCCCGCCATGCTGATGCCCTCCAGTACTTATCTGACCTCCTTCACCCAACATCCACTCCTCGGACACTGGCATGCTTGCCGTTCCCCACACCAGACTCTGTACCTTTGGAGACAGCTTTCAGTGTCACAGCTCCGACCCTTCGTAGCGCTCTCCCCACTGATGTATGCAACGCCTCATTACTCAACATGTTTAAAAAACTCCTCAAACTCCACCTGTTCACCACAGCCTACAACCTCTAACTTTGTTTTCATGGCAAACATGTTTATTTACTTGTCTCACTTTTAAATTTGACTTGTCCAGCCATGAAAAGCGTCCTTGGATCTCATGAAAGGTTGCTATAAATTCAAGTTATTATTTTTGTTATTATTATTGTTAAGGTGACAGGATAGCATAAGTTCTTGTTCAGCAATATATTTTGGTCACACAAGCAACCCAGATCAAGATTGTTTATGTGCTCAAAAAATTGTCAGCTAACAACTTCTAAACACTTGTATCTGTGTTGTACTTTCCTCCTAAATTTGTTGTTGTGGGACTATAGTTAAGGTATTCTAAAACTGGTCAAGTAGAAGTAATCATGAAAATAACCAGATAATCGTAACAGAGTATTTAATATAAAGCCTACATTATTAGAAAAGATGACGCTGCCTCTGCAGATTTAAATCTACTCAGAGACGACAGAGAGATCACATTTCTATCGTCTTTGCTTTTTTCCCCACCTTTTACGGTGCGACTGGCGTTCTTTCAGGAATGTCATCTTGTTGCACCTTTTTCTTCTGCAGTGGTTTAGGGGCTTACTGACTTGAGACTCGGTGCCAAGTATTGCTTAGGTTTACTAACAAACTTCTAAAACTCATGTGACGGTAGCGATAAAAGCAAGCATTCATTTACATTTTCCTTTGCCGATTCCATCAAAATGTACGATACATTTGAATGAAAAAAGTGCCATTGCCATTCATTTTCAGTAGCAATTGACTGCACTGATGTTGCACCAACACCACAAAAGTGACAGAGCTATTTCCTTTAAGACACAGCTCATTTTCTCTTTCTCGCTCTCTTTACTGTATCCTAGATGCCCATTTAGAGATTAATGGAGCTGCACATCATATCTTTATCACTTATTTTTCATTATGAGAAAAACATAAGGTAGCTGTAAACAATGCGAGATGTGAAATAAATGAAATGAACCTGGAGTGAAACTAAAGAAGTTTCCTTTACAAGAAACACAAAACAAAACAATAACAGTCGATATGTTTTGACAGTTATGTGAAATTAACAAGCTAAGCATTTTTTAAATTTACCAAAAAAGAGTAAGCTGATTGTTTTTAATTAACACATGAAGGAGCTGGTTCTCTCTCTGCTGTGAGTTATGCCCTGGACAGACATGAGATCCCAGAGGTCTTGGAAGTAAGGCTGTCATGTGCGTGCCACATTGCTCCTTGACACACTTGCACTGAAGACTTACTAGCTGACTAAATGCACACAGATGAAGATAAAGTGAGCTCTCGGTTACAAACGTTTTTGGACCAGCTAAATTGATATTCAAAGCAAATCTGAAAATAGCTTAATTCTTTTAGATGAAAGCAGTGAAACCCAATGGGACGTTTATACTGAGACAAAGTTTGTGTTGATGGGAGTGTCTGTGTGTGACATCACGGTGTGACCACAGAGAGTGAGACAGAGTTACTGTCTTGTTAACCTCCATGTATTTTGTTGTCTCTCAGGAATTGACCTGCCGGGAGGAGCTGCTCACTCTGCTGCTGTCTCTACTACCGCTGGTCTGGAAGATCCCTGTACAGGAGGAGAAAGCCCCGGGTCAGTACCCACAAATATTTGCTCTTTAACATGTTGGTGTTCATGTTGATGTTCATGTTGATGTTAGCAGCACATATCAAACAATTCCCAGCTGTTGAGCCATGTGACTATTTTCTGGTTTGTTACTAAAGATATTGATTCACATACTTCTTTTAATACGTATGAAATTTGCCGTGCATCACAGTCCTCTCTGATTTGCAAACTGTACAGTTATTTAATTTCTACACATGGACTAAAAGGCATACTGCATGTCATGGGCCTGAAATGTTCTCTAACTTTGTGTATTTATATGTTTGTTTCATCTTCTATCTTTTACATAATTCCTTACCAGTGATTTAGCATTAGGTTGGGTGGGTGTGAAGGCAGTGGAATGTGTGCACATTGCTTTTGACCGTAAATGGTTTCTGTGATGTTCTTGCATCAAATGACTCATCTTTATTTTTATTCAGATATTTAACATGCTTAGCAAACTGTGAAATGTGCTCGTTTTACTGAAACTTTTTATCATTTTAGGCAGCATTGTCGTCATAATTGTCAAAGCTTAGTGCTGAAAACATAAGCAGCCATTTAACAGGAGAAGACTAGTGTCAGCACAGACCTGTGACCTCAGGATGACACTGGTATTTAGTACAGCACTGCCAAGCCTCTTTAACATGGACTCTAGACATTTTTGCTTTAATTAATTCCTACTCACTGAATTTGTTTTAGCACACACAGAAAGGTTGCTGACAAGCAACTGAGCTTCTTGTTGTTCATCTGATACTTAAACAACAATAAGGTGGAAATTTAAATTTCTAGTGTTTAAATGTTGATTGTAAGTCTCAACTCCTAGAAATGTAATACATTAAACAGACATTAACTTTTTATCATCTACCTTTTTAGGCTATTTGGTGTATAAATGAATAATTTTACTTCTATCATAAATTACAAAGAGCAAAACTGTGTGACTGTACATTAGCAAAATCATCGACATACATGTTTTCATCATTCCACATCACATAAAGTCATACAATGAAGCCTTGAATGATTTTACCCTAATGGAAAACCTTGTAACAGAAACCATAAGGCCAAAATGCATGTTTGAGTTGGTGGATTTGTAAGTGGATAATCTAAAAATTAAATGATGTATGGCATTTCCAAAAAGAGACCACATTTTAAAGATTTAACTCTTTAAAGGCAGTGCTGGGATGAGATGGATCTGAACAGGTTAATCCTACATGACATGAATATACTGTTTAGGTTTGGTGTGGCTCAACATTGTGTGACATTGTGTATTTACATTTTGCTTGTAGGCCTCTTTGTACATCCAGAGTTAACTGACTGATGTTTCTTTGTTGACAGACTTCACCCTGCCACCTCTAATCGAGGTTTTCCGTGAGGTTAAGGCCGCCCCTCCTAAAACAGGACAGAGGGCTTCGACAGATGAACAGAACTCTGGGAAGAGGTCCCGTGTTGGCAGTGGCACCTGGAAGTCTCGGAGGTCGCGCAGAACAGCGCAGAGATACTCTGTAAAGGATGCTCGAAAGTCCCAGATTTCTACCTCAGATTCAGAAGCAAACCCTGACGACACAGCTGTCCCAGGCCCCGGGGGTGCAAGGAGCCGAAGGTCTCATGGCTCCACCATCCGGGTAAGCTGTCAGCATCATCGTTCAGAGAACTCACAGTTAACATCCACCCCCACCGCCACAGAAACCATGAGTGCACCATACCCACACCCCCGAGCCCCTGGGTCCCAGATGACGGACAATGAAACCCTGACGGATCCAGCTGCAATATCAATTTTCAACCGCATGGAAAACTCGCCCTTTGATCTCTGCCATGTTTTGCTATCCCTGCTGGAGAAGGTTTGTAAGTTTGATATGAGCATCAACCACAACCCGGGCCTTGCAGTCAGTGTGGTACCTACTCTCACTGAGATCTTGACTGAGTTTGGAGATTGCTGTGGTCCAGGGGGAGGTGTTGGTGGAACAGGGGCAGAGGAGCTTGCTGGAGGCTGGACAGAAGAGCCCATTGCACTGGTCCAGAGGATGCTTCTGCGCACTATCTTGCACCTGATGTCAGTGGATGTGAGTCAGAGTGAAACCCTCCCTGATAGCCTAAGACGCAGTCTGACTGATCTGTTGCGAGCCACCCTCAAAATCCGGAGCTGTTTGGACAGACAGACTAACCCTTTTGCTCCTCGACCTAAGAAGACCCTGCAAGAGGTCCAGGAAGACTTTTCATTCTCTCGCTATCGCCACAGGGCGCTACTGCTGCCAGAGCTTCTAGAGGGAGTGCTACAAGTACTGCTGGGTTGCCTGCAAGCTTCCACACCCAACCCTTTTTTCTTTAGCCAGGCGCTGGAGCTCATCCATGAGTTTGTACAGCACAACGGCCTAGAGCTGTTCGAGGCCACAGTGCTGCGACTAGAGGGACTGAGTAGAGCCAGGGATTCTGAAGTAGTAGGTGAGGCGTCAGAGAGGCTACGAGGTCTCATCGCAGGAGTCTTCAAGATCATCAGTGCTGTCAAGAAGGCAAAGTCAGAGCAGCTGCATCAGTCTGTGTGCGCCCGACGCCGCCACCGCCGTTGTGAATATTCCCACTTTCTGCACCACCATCGAGACCTGTCAGGTTTGCCCGTTTCTGCTTTCAAGCAGGCTGCTAGACGAAACCCCTTTGAAGAGGACGGAGAAGGCAAGGAAGGGATGGAAGGTGACGCAGTGCGTTACCCCGAGCGCTGCTGCTGCCTGGCTGCCTGCGCTCACCAATGTCTGCGTCTCCTGAAGAGACTCTCACCCAGTGGGCCAGCTGTGTTGCAGGTTCTGGCTGGGGTTCAGGCTGTTGGAATCTGCTGTTGTATGGACCCTCGCTCAGTAGTAGGCCCCCTGCTGCACGCCTTCCAAGCTCCAGGTCTGCGTAGTTACCAGTCACATGTTCTCAGTGTTCTTGGCAGACTGATCCTAGACCAGCTTGGTGGTGGACAGCCCTCGGAAAGAGCCAAGCTGGCTTCCTGTAACATCTGCACACTGGACAGTAGCCAGCTGCCAGGCCTGGAGGAGACACTGCAGCACGGAGATCCTTCAGCCGTTCCTACCAGTCTGTGCTACCGCTCTCAGGGTATTCTACCAAGTGGAGGGGGAGCAGAGGACATGCTGTGGAAGTGGGATGCTCTGGAGGCCTACCAAGAGCTGGTGTTTGGTGAGGACTGGCAGCTGAGCCAGCAGATAGCTGGCCATGTGTGCCACCTGACCCTACGGGGGAATGCTATAGTGCAGTGGCAGCTCTACACACACATCTTCAACCCTGTGCTGCAAAGAGGGGTAGAGGTAGCCCACCATGCCCAGCAGCTGGGGGTTTCCACTGTCTGTACTCAGGTCTGCAGCTATCACACACGATGCCTGCCTGTGGAGGTCCTACTCATTTATCTGCAAACTTTACCCACACTTCTCAAATCAAGGTGAGCAGTTCTACCTCTAGTTAACGTGTTTTTCCTGAGTTTTATTTTTTTTTAATCTGTCTTTTTCAGTGGTTATTTTGATAAGATTTCTCTGCAGTATTGAACAGCATTTTGGGGTTCTGCCACAGATGCATTTAACATTTAATTTTTTTTTTTTTAGGTAGATGCCTTGGATCAG
>JAQLOL010000003.1:8169828-8190109 GCA_029783665.1 Naso thynnoides
CGAGCGAAAGATAGGGCGGAAAATGTTTGTGTTGTCTGTGTGTAATGTCAGTGCATTTCTTGAAGTTGTTGCTTTCTGTTGCCAACCTTCGCTCAAAGTCGACCGATTATTTTTAAAAGAGAATTTACCCTACCATATCTCTGCTGCTTAAATCGTGTGTGTAGCAGTAATAAACAAATTTAAAAGTGTACAATGTCAGCTTTGTTTTGCTAAACGTATGATTCACATTCAGATAACTTTGACACAATGTACCAGACCTTTGACTTTGTTCAATAAAAAAAAAAAACCCAGCAAAATACACACTAGATAATAAAGGGAATGTGTTTTACTAAGTAGGAAATACAAATAAAGCAGGTGTGTTCACAAGCAATGTCATTGTCCTTCACAGGTAATTTATCATGTTAATGGAAGTTGGCTCATTTATTTAAAGGTACTGTGGTGCCCTGAGGGAAATTATATTTGCAGCCTGATGGGAGGAAATAAAATAAGTTATGGAAGGAATGTGACGAGTCCTGATAGCAGTGTATTTTCCTCTGATTGACTAGCTGTAGAGTTTGTTAGATTAGACTGAGTAGTGCCCTTTACTTTGAGCGATCGGAGATCCTGGAGAATTTAAATGTGGTCAGTTTACATCTAAGTGCTCTTTTTATTGCCATATTAATCTTTTATTTTGAAGGCACATACATGGCTACGGTATTTTCGTCTTTGGGATCATTTTTAAGTAAATGAAAGGATTTTGCATTAAAGTGTCAAAAAATAAAGAGCTAAATAAGAGTTTTGGTATTTGCCTGTATTTATATGGAATTTTTGTTCTGTTTGTGTCAGTTTTCCGTTTAACCTATTGTAACATTTTGTGTTACAGGGTGGTCAGAGACCTTTTCATCAGTTGTAACGGGCTCAATCAAGTGACTGAACTCGTCTACCTAGACCAGACCCGCTCCTTGGCTTTGAAGGTGTTTGAAACTCTAATAATTGGCTCTGGACACCAGCAGGCTGACAGGGTGCTTCAGGAGCTGGAGAGTGCTGATGCTGAAGAAAGGGAGGCCGTCTTGGGTCTGGCTGAGGAGCTGGGATCCCGAGGGGCAGGAGAGGGCCCACAGAGCCTCAGCAAGTTCTATGAAGGTTTAAAGGAGGCATATCCACGTCATAAGAGCCGGGCTGGACAGGGACATGGACCAGGACGCAGCCAAGCAGAGACCCACCTCCATGTCATCAACCTTTTCCTGTGTGTGGCCTTCCTCTGTGTCAGCAAAGAGGCTGATTCTGACCGGGACTCAGCTAATGACTCTGAGGACACCTCAGGTTACGACAGTACAGCCAGTTAACCTCTTGGTGGACGACTGCCTTACCTGTCCCCTGACAGTGTGGCATTGCCCTCCAAAGAGCAGGTACGACGCGCTGCAGATGTTTGGTCAGTGTGTCGGTGGATCTACCTGGCCAGTCCTTTGTTTCAGAGGCAGTTCTTCAGGCTAGGAGGTCTGGATGTCTGCTTGCGCCTCATGGCCATGGTCATTCAGAAGCTTTCCTGTAAGACCAAAGATGGGAAAGCAAAGAAGAAGAGGGACGGAAAGGGCAAAGGCAGCCCTGAGTCTGCAGCCCCAACTGTCTCACTGAGACCGGAGGAGACATCTTATGATTCATCCGACACCCTTGGCAGCAGTCCAGCTGAGGGAAAGACCAAAGATCCTGCAAAGAAGCTGGAGGAAGAGTGGCAACTACAGAGTATTCGTCTTCTTGAGGCCTTGCTGGCTATTTGTCTGCACAGCGCTAACTCAGCCCTGCAGAGGACCGAGCCTGAGCTGTCTTATCAGGTATTCACCTATATATCATATTGATTGGCTTCTCCTTGACCACATCAACCACAATAATTAGCATTTTTACCCTGTCTTCAATTGAGCTCTTGTGCCTTCTCTCATCAATAGCTGCAGTCAGTGGAGGAGACACTGTTTGAGGTCAGAGACCAGCTCTCTCGCTCAGGGGTGGTGAATTCTGACCTTGCTGTTCCTCTGTTTGACTCCCTCCTGAGAGTGGCCTTGGCAGAGGTGTCATCTGGTCCCAATCCCCCTGAGGAGAAGCCAGACAGGGTGAGTCCTGCCTTTGGAGAAACTGTGAGTGAAGTTACTGTACCTCTTTTATATTCTCAAATTTGTTGAGCTACTTGTGTATGAAGAGGCAGGTTCAGGTTATAGCCAGTCTGGCATCACATTGACACTTGATTCCTTTGCAGCAACATCAGGCCCTACTAATGCCCATCACAGCATAAAGCTCTTCACAAAATGTTGCTATTCCCATAGTCTTTTATCTGTTCTGCCAGACCACTTATATCCTATTAACAAAGATGCTTCTTTTAAAATTTCTTCTTATTAAAACTTTCTTTGTTTTTGTCATCACCTCGTGCAAATCCTTTTCTAATACTAACCACTACTGACACTTTAAGGCTTGCCAGCCAGTAAACACTGCAGTTACCTTCCAGGTGAATGTGATCCTAATTTCCTGCATTTTTTTGTATTAGTAGCTATAGGCATCCTGGCTTATGAGTTTAAAGCACTGACCATAAATCTTTGTTGCATCGTGTTACCGTCTCTCGGCTCTAGTTTTTTTTGCTGTCACAGATGCAAAAGAATTACAGAAATGAGAAACTAATTGCAAAGAAATCAGGATTAAGTTGTTACATTTCTAATTAATTTAACTGATCTGCTTGCTCCGTCACTCAGTTTTTTGTGTTCTGTTGTACATTGTTCATCAAGCCCACAAAAACAAGTGCAAATTCACAAAAGCTGCAACCTGCAGATAAAAATGTTAATAAAAATTACCTGTCCCACAAGAGTCTGCAGTCTACAACAAACGCTTGATGAGTTATGGAAGGTGGGAAGCAGGGGGGGCTAAAGTATGTGGGCAGAGCAAGCCATGACCAATGAAAATGTGTGTGTGTGTCTTTTCAAAGTTTGGCAACATGACATAAATCAGTTTAGAAGTTATGTGCCCCTTGTTACAGGCCACGCCCCCAGCCACACCCCCTTGTGCAAGTCTGTGAATCCATTTGGAAGTTATGCACCTTTTTGCACTACGCCACGCCCCTTTTTGCTGCTTAGCATGAACAAAAACTCACACACATACACTCGACCTCCATGTCAGATTTCAGCCCCTGGGGTGAAAACTGTGGCTGCCAAAGAGTGAGGAATATTTGTCGACAAACTGATAAAACTGCTGGTTGCAGCTAATAAAAATTACTACTGTTTTCAGCAACACTCTTTAACCTTGCCAATAAAGCTTTTTCCATGCTTGCTAATAACTTTTTGGAGGACTTAGGTTGCAGAGACTGACTGTGTTAAGAGCACAGATAAACTGTTCAGTTTTGATTTTGATGCATCAGTTTTATAAAAAATTTTGCAGAGGTTTTCACCATACTTACTACTCATGAACTCTTGACTGAATCTATGCAGGAATTTGGCTAGTGAACTTCTCTGCCAGGAAAAGCCAACCAAACAATCCTTCCTCTTGCACATAAACATGTTCTGATTCAAACTGTGCACAAAGACATAGGGCTGTTTACAGAGGGGCTCGTTGTCAATCTGCTTGTGTGAGTGAGAGAGAGAGAGAGAGAGAGAGAGAGAGAGAGAGAGAGCAGGGCAAGAAGGGGCTGAGTGAATCAATGCACTGCATGCAGCTCTACAATATAAATTCTAAAAATAAGAGTCACAAATGGAAGTGTATGGGAAAATTTTATTAAATGGCCAGAACCCTATCTGCATTTTCATTAGTGCTACCCAATTTTATTAACTTATTGTCCGATGTGCCTTTCAAGAGCAGCAGTTCTAGTCAAGATCAGTGACCAATGCAGGCGTTATCCAATCAGATGAATAATGAATCTTTGCTTATTTGCACACACAAAGATGAAAAAATACACTTGTTGTATTTTGCACCTGTTTATCAAATTGCTTTTTTCTCAGTAGAACGAAGCAGATTTTGCTCAATCACCACACACTGTGTGTTTGGCTGAACACTACAGCCACATATAAGGAGCAGTGGTGTTTATTTAGGAGGCAACAGCACAATGAAGGGAAACCGTTTTCCAGCCAAGCGTCATCGAGCATCAGGGAGGCAGTGTGTGGCCATTCACACTATGTTGCTAAGCAGCTGTTATCTGCCTGATGTGCAACAACAGCAGACGTAAATAATGACAGCCCTTGTTTAGGCCAAGCAGTGGGTGCAAACATGAGCAAGCGTTGTCTCATTTTGAAATGTCAACAGTTTACTGACCTCACTTTGTTTAAAAGATATTTTCGTGGTAGTGTAAATTCTTCCGACATAATCCTCATAAATGTAAAGGGAAAATGGGCTGTGATATTCATACATGTTGACCATATCTCACAATAATGACACTGAAGGTGAGAAGAAAATCCTTCAGTCAATTTTGTCGCTATCACTACATGATTAAAGGATTCTCAAGAATGAATATGATTTAGATCAGACAGGCAAATGCTTTTATTTGTTCCCGGGAAGAAAAAAGACACAGTGTGAAAGATGATTATTCTTGTGGCTGTTCTCACTGAAATCTGCTCCTGCCTGGTAGTGGGCGCCTCCCATCTCACAGCCTTAGATCTGTTTTTCTCAAGTCTTAAAATGCCTGTCTGACTAAGCCTGTTCCAACACTGGAGGATTTGGCTTTTTATATAATAGATTTACCTGTTTCCCAACAGCTTAGTTCTTTCTCAGTGAGCCCAGCAGAGTGTGATGTTCACTTAACTATTACAAGTATGTGCTGTGAAGCGCCAAAATTAGTCTCTCACCACCAAGTTTGTCCACTTGATGACTGTTCTCAGAAATGGTCATTTCAGCCCCAACTGAATATCAAAGCTGCCCAGTTATTACATTGAAAAGAAAAGAAGTGTGTGTTACAGTAAGCCTCTTCTTTGAACTAGTAAACCGTTTAGAGTTTGACTCGAGTGCGAGTGTTCTTGTGTGTGTGTGTGTGTGTGTGTTTGCCTGTGTGCACATATGATGACTGACCGATCACGTCAATGAACTGGGCTGTGTGAGTCCAAGTCAGCTGATATTTGTCTTATGACCAAAATCTTGTATTTTTTTTTCTTCCCTCATCTCTTGAAAACATTTTGTTGGCAATTATTCGCTGGATTAATGGAGCGACCGCTGCTTGTCATACTTATTATATTTTAGCATAACAGTTTTGGTTGAGGACTTTTTTTAAAAACAGGATTAGGTAAACACTTGTGGAATTGATCTGTTTCCTACCTGCTTCACTGTCAAATGTTCTTGGTTTTGTTGTATTTGGACTGTACCGCATTTTAAGTTTGTGACTTTTTCCTGTCTTCCCTCCCTTCTCTCTCTCTCTCTCTCTCCCTCCCTCCCCCTCTTTCTCTCTCTTTCTGTCAGAAGCTCCAGGTGTTGGCGGTGGGGGCAGCCCCAGCAGGGGATCTGTCTGAGGAAGTTGACGAGGTGCAGGGCTGTGGCGTCAAGCCCCTGGGGGAGGAGGAGGGCTACGACGCTGACAGCGAAAGCAACCCGGAGGACATGGCCAAGCAGGAAGAGGGTACGTCCACATTTACTGTACTGACACACCAAATGCACACACACACATACACACACACACACACACTCACTCCTATTTATTCCCTCCAGAAGAATCCACAGCTTGTGCACACACCTGACGGCTCCAAATAATCGTAGCTTAGGCTGGTTTGACATTATCTTCACCGCTTGCTTTCCTTTTATGTCTTGTAACTGTCTACTGTTTGATTATTTTTCACCCGTTTTACTTCTCTGGGGTTATTTTAAGAATGTCGTAAATCACTTTTACTTCATGCACGTCGTCTCTACCATTTGTTTTTGTTAGCTGTAAAGGTCAGCCGAGTAATCTTGATGGACCGAGAGATTATGGTTTGGTCTCAACCTCTGTAAACCTGCTTTTCTTAGCGTTTGGAAATCTTGCTTCTCCTACTATTTAACATTTGCAATCAAATTATCATCAAATTAAACTTAATTTGTATGGCACCTTTCAAAAACATAAAGTGCAATTCTAAGTGCTTTACAAGTGATTGATAAAATTTTTGAAATGCCATGATGGATTAAGAGCCCTATGTGCAGAAGATAGCTTAATAGAAATAAAAATGCTAAAAAATAGTTATAAGATATTGAAATGACAAAGGATAGTACAATTTGTTGAAATATTATGCATTATTACATTTCCTTACGTTCAGAATTTTACGCTAAACAGCATTATCATGGTTTTTCAGCAAAATGCAGCGTTAAAAAAACCCCACATCCTCCATTGGTTTGCTGCAGAGGATATTTTGCAATAACATGTGGCTAGTTTTCATTACGTACATATGACATGGCAAAAATTGGTCCGAGGCTTTTCTTACAACAGCCTCTTGTGTCTGTTCTGCCTCTCCACTCTAGTCCCGTAGGTTAAGAGTGTGGCCTGTTTACACCCTCTTTACTTTTTCATCCCCTCAGAATAGATTCATTGTTTTGCGTTTTACAACTGCAGGCAACCACACTCTGTGGCCCCATGAGCTGGATCTTGTGACTTCAAGTTCCCATCACATCCAGACTTCTACTTCCTGGAAAACACACTTGCGTCCGGGAAAACCTTGTCAGTCTTTAGTTCTGAATTCATGCTAGACAATTTCAATTAATTAACTCATGCAGTTACAATTTTTGGACAGTTACCCTTCTGTGTCTTCCCTCTTAAATCAGCCTCAACATTGAACATCCAAGTTCCTGTTTTAGTTGTAGACAAGTGCTGGGCAATATGTCAAGTTTTGAAGATATGTCAGTGTATTTTCAAACAAGATACAGGATAAGACAATATCGTTTATATCAATATTCTGTTTACGTTTTCATTATTTGCTCAGCTGTGTGTATTCAGAGATGCTGGAAAGGGATTTTTTTAATCTACTCACTTATTTAAGGGGCATATTTATTCAGTGTTTACTAGTCATTTATTTTTGTGTTATTTTTCATGTACATGTTGATATTATATATTGTCTATAAATAAAACTCTCTGTATGACAATTTGGCAGTCAGCATGTGGCTTTGGCTAAGAACTGACTTTTCTTTTATGTATTTAAATAAAAAAAATATATCAAGATATATGTTGTGTATCGCCAGTCAGCTAAAGAATATAGAGATATGCTCCATAATGTCCAGCCCTAACTAAAGTAAGATCTATTGCAAATTACTAAAAAACGCAGAGGAATTGAAGGTCATAGTCATGCTTTTGAAATAAATTATTCTGTCATTAAGTATTTCAGGGTCATGTTGCTGCTTATAAACACAGTTGTCATTTAAAGGAGAAAATACAACGAGCATACTTCTTGCAAAAGCTTCAACAGTTTAGTGCATACACTGACTCTCTTTTGTCAGTGATGTATGCAGACGGTATCCTAACTTTCTGCTTGTTGCTTGGTATTTCTGACTGTCTGCAGTTAACAAGAACATACTCAGTAAGATTGTCAATATGTCTACAAGAGTGCCAACACGCTGTGACGCTGCTTTGTGAGCCTGGATTGGTGTGGAAAGGCCCTGCAATCCTGAGTGATGTATCACAGCCTGTTGCTAAAAATGAGTTGTTACCATCAGGACAGAGATACAGGGTGCCACCTTTGCAGACTTCCTGTACCCAGAGATCCTTCATACCCTCAAGCATAACTTGATTGACAGGCGTCTAAGCCTATCACAGTCAGCCATGGTATTTTTCTTGCTCATCCTGCCTCTTCTCTCCCCAGGCCACTTGATGCCCAAATTTAGATTTTCTTGATCCAATAACAGCTGTCTTATCATAGTCGCTTAACATCACACACAATACATTTGCTTTTTCTCTGCTGGTCTCATATTGTATTTAAACCTTACAAGCCTTCTGAATTTGGTCATACAACCTAAGAGATGAGGTCGATTAAAATGATTCCTAAATTAAAGATAAGATTTTCTTTTCATAACCACAGCTGAAATATAACAGATATGTTGGCTTGCTCAACCTCGGCACAAACCCGGGCATGCTGGGATTGCAGTCAATATAAATGCTGTAGTTTATATTTACTGATAGCAGCATAGATCTGGATGTGTTGGTATTAGATTGAGGCAAACTGTGTAGCTGCAGCAGTGGGAGAGAGCGTGAGCTTCATTAATAAAAGGAGGTCCCACAAGCTGCGTGAGAGCCTGCTGGGCTGCTTTCCTGTAAATCATGAGGGGACTCCCATGCTGCTCTGAGTCTGAGCACGGGACTGAAGGTAATTCATTTTCATGAGCTGCCTCCAAGATGGAAGATCGCTACTGAAGCAGGGATGCCGGTGGATCATGAAGCTGATAAAGCCACACAGCCTGCAAGTGTGTGTTCCTGTGTTGTGTGTGTTGTGTCCGGTGACGTTCATCATTTCTCCACGTCTGTGCGAGTCTCTAATCTTGTGTGTGTGGTTACTCTTGTAGGAGTGAAGGTGGAGTCTGCTGCGCTGCGTGAGTTTGTGGCGGTGGTGGACGGGCCCAGCCGTGGCGTGCTGTTGTTCCCAGAGATCTGCACAATGGAGCTGCAGCTTCTTGCCACAGGCTCCCCAGACCTGGAGGTTCTGAGTCATGTGTTTCACAGCCTGCTGGGCGCAGTGCGCGCCAACAGCCGCAATGCTGCCTTACTGTATGACCAGGTCAGACTGATCACTTCTTCCTCTTTTAACTACTCTCAACTGCCTCAGCGGTCTGTATTTGTCTCACTCTTCCCCTGTGTGCTCTGATTAATATGACTGATCCCCTGGTCTGGTCCTCACAGGGAGGAGTCAAAACCATCCTGTCTGGCTTTCACAACATCCTCAGCCAAACAGACCCCTCCTTTACAGGTTTGTTATTTTCTCTGGCTTTTTTTTGCCTCATCTCACACTGTAGGATATTATTTTTCTGTGGCTTTTTTAGAGAAAAATTAGTACACTCATTTTGCTTGCGTCTAAGATTTGTGCCTCCTGCTTCTGACATTTCCGCTGGCTCCTGAGCATTCAAACATCATAACTGTAGTAATGTAATTTATGGAAAAAATATTGACCACCCAACAGATAATTTGACAAATAGTTGTCATGTGTGAAATCTAAGGAAAACAAAAATGGGTGTACTTCTGTTTGCAGCAGTGGTTACAACTTCTCCTTCCTGCTTGTGAAATTTTGACTGGTTCGTGATAGCTACAACTCTTTATTTTATATATTTAAGCATTCTGTATCTTTTATGCACTTATAGTTTATCTGATGGGCTTGTTTGTGGCCTTTTTTGTTTTTCTGTACCAGCGATGTTCTCTGCTGAGAGCACAACATGCTGTTTTGTGATTTTAGCCTATAGTGTTCTGGTGCATGCCCAAGTGAATGAAAACTGTTTATGTAATCTGCTCTTCACTGGTCTACTTTCAGATTGTCAGACTGTGCTCATGGAACTGCTGGTTGCCATGGTGAGCCAGCGAATAACAGCAGAGGAACTGGCTCTATTGATTCGCCTCTTTCTGGAGAAGACCCCACCTACTGTAAATAGCCCTATCAGTCACTCAACAATGCACTGTTAGCTTACGATCAGGGTGTTGACACTGATAGCTTATGCTCACAGTGTCTGCACATCGAGTTTTTGAGCAGGAACAGGAACATCCTTCCTGTCACGCTCACATCTCACCTGTTAGTTCTTTAAAACTCATCCACATGTGATGCTCCTCTGGGCTTCTTTAGTCAGACACATCAGTCTACATGCAATTAAAACCAGTGAATGCCAAACAGATGTGACACTGCAACTTATCACCGCAGGCTTGTGTTTAATTGGATCCAGGCAGCAGACATCATTAATAACCTGTCTCCAAGAAATAGGCTCCCAAAAGGGAAGAGTTATTTTTAACCATGAGAACGTAATGACATGTGACCTGTGGTTTCCATCTTTAAAAATGAGACATATCAGCGTCTGCAGTGGCCACATATAACTGTGCTGCTCTTTTTGTACCACATTACTTTTTACTGTTCATGAACACACCACACGTTTAGTGCTGAGCTATTTTAGATGGATCACAAAAAGTGCGGATTTGCGACAGATAGTAGCTTTTCTTTTCATGCTGAATGTAAAACAGAACTAAACAGAGGAAGATGTGAAAGATCCCGGTGCTTTAACTCACTGTTCAAAAATGTACTGCAAATACTATACCGCAAGGCCAAGTTCTGTAAGAATTAAAGATATTGGCTTCTTTAATTAAAATAATAACCTGCATTAGTTAGCTTATTAGCTGATAAGTGTGCAATGCAAGTGATCTAGCTCACAGAGGAAACATGAGCTCATTACATCTGAGCTAGCTAGCAAAAATTAGCTGGCAGATAATTTCATTGACAGTCTTAACACCATGAAATACTAACCATGGACTTTGTAGTTGATGATTCTACCTTTGCCTTTGGGAAACAAAGGGACACCAAGTATTTTATTTATGCTATTCACCTTGTGTGTTGTGTCAGTGCAGCTCAGCATGAAAGTCTTAAAGCTGCATTCAAACCAAAGGCCGGACCATCAGGTTATCTGGCGAAATGCAGTGGTGTTTGGCAGTGGGGTTGTCGCTAAATTTGCATATCAGGACTCACTGTGTGGTGTTAAGTTGCGTATTGTGTTCCTCCCGAAATCCAAGAGTGGCGGTCGATCGCTGGAAGACGACCCCTTATGTGATCGGCTTCCGCAGCGAGATGTACAGCTGCCTTTCTCCTAAAGTTGAGCCAATTTCATCTTTTTTCTCTGCAGCTGGCCATGTTTTTTTCAGACAGCAGACCACCACGGCTAAAACAGACGAGCCTCATTCAAATGAATGAGAAAATCTGCGTTTTCACCGGATTACCTGATTGGGTGTGAATACAGCCAATACAGTCGATCGTATTACTTTCTGTCTTCTCTCTGTTGGTTTTAATGTGGCTTCGGGGGTTTTCCCTCAAAAGTTCACATGCAAACACAGCAGAGCAGAGGAGAGAAGTGAAGTTAGCTGAGTTGGCAACCACTTGCTACATTACCAATGCAATAAAACCTCCTCAACAAGAGCAGTTCACTTATGTAATTGTATGAGCTCGAAGAAAGACTGAAATTCAGGCCAAAATATCACCGTTTTCATATCACCACCTGAACTACATCTGACTACAGTATTGTTCTTTGATGTGCTGTACTTGAGCATCCCTAAAAGTTACCTAGATAGCAGTTAAACATCTCAATAATGTGTGCATGGGACGTTTCTTTATGAAATCTAAAATCATAGAGGTCATCCTTCTTCCCACTTGCTTTGTTACTTGCCAGGAGGTTTTACTGAAAGGCATCCTACAAATCGTTGAAGCCAACATGAATATGGAACCTCTTCACTTGCTGAACTTTCCAATAATCCTCGGGGCATCGACACCAGGAGGGATGTCTGCTGGCTACAGACAGAACGGGGTAGCTGGAGGAAAAGGTGCTGGTTTGCTCAGGAAGGGCAAACTGTCTCCTGGACGTAGAGAGGGGGATGCGGAGTACCGACCGAGCCACCTTTTCTCATCTCCCTGGCACATCGCTCCTCTCCACCTTCCTCTGGTCGGGCAAAACTGTTGGCCTCACATGGCCAGCGGCTTCAGTGCCTCTATGTGGCTGAGGTTGACAGACCAGGAGGAAAAGGACGTGGACAAAGGCGAGGGTGAGATGAAGATCCTTCCCAAGGACACTTTTATGTCTAAGTCCATAAATATGAGCTGCTTTTGAAATCCTGTAGTCGTTGTCTTCCAGAGGAGAGTGGCCCCCCTGCAGCTGAGTCCCACCATGGCTCCTCACAGGCTGGGGCGAGATCAGTGGAGGAAGGCCTCATTCATATTCTGTCCATGGGCTCCAAGGCACTGATGCTGCAAGTGTGGGCCAACTTCTCTACAGGCTCTCTCACATTCAGGTGATTTTGAGCTTAGTGTGTGAAGAATGGGTTACTATTTAATAAGTATTCATAGTTTATGGACCTTGAAGTATTGTTGTGTGCTGTTCCCTTCAGGATTTGTATAGACCCAAACGATGAGATAAAAGCAGGGCTGCTGGCTCAGGCCGACTCTGGTGTGGAGCTTCTCAAAGCGGGTCAGTGGCAGCACCTCAGCCTCACTTACACCCAGCAGCCTGAGGGCAAGAAGAACATCCATGGCCGTGTGGTTGTCTGGATGTGCGGCATCAGGTGAACTGCCTCACTATTGCCTACTGTAAAAGCTGCATGTGCTGAATATATCTTAGTGTATTTATTTCACTCTGTTCGTACTGTTAACACTTTTAATTCTGGATTTATTTTAGCGGATTCATATATACCCCTCACTGTTACTATCTTTATAAATGTACATTATTCTGCCCTTCATTCCTTTTTCGCACTTCTGGTTAAATGCTGAACTGCATTTTGTTGTCTCAGTGCTTCTGCTCTGAACTATGACAATGAATTGAATCTAATTAAATCCAATCTAACAAGTAAAAGCAAGAGCAAGAATGTGGTTTAAAATCTGGTGAAGAAAGTGAATATGACCCTTCGCTTATTCTGATCTCCATCTCAGGAAATGTGAGGTTTCTTTGGACTACACTCTACCAAGGAAGTCCAGTTTATCATCTGACAGCAACAAAACCTTCTGCATGTTGGGCCACTGTACGCCATCCTCTGGGGAGCCATGGAAGCAGGGCAGTCACTGGAGCATGGGCACTGTGCTTCTCTTCAACGGTAGGACTCCTGATAACTCCTGTCTTCTTTATCTGACTGGAATCACGTGTCTGAAAGCTTATAGACTGTTGATCCCAGTCAGTCGCTCATCATCTTACTCCACATGCATACATGCAATCCGTTTTAATCCTTTATGTGATTTTATCTGTTTGACGTCAGTGCTGATCCCTGGTGGTTCACCAGATACCAACGTCTCTCTTATAAGCAATCTTGACATAGATGTGCATTAACATATTGTGGTGCTAAAATATTGAAATGCATATTCAGTCATTGAATTGTCTAAAGGCTGTAAAAGGCTGTTGCTGGCTTGCTGTAGATTCTCAGCATTCTCTCGGGAGGCTTTATAAATACTTCTCTTGTTGCCTGTAATTGGCTGTGAATGGTTTGCCTCTCGGTGTCGTCAACCTGTGAACCCAACTGATGTCTTTAGACAAGCTTTAGCCTCTCCTTTGTGGTCATATGAAGCAGTTTTTCTTGAACGAGAAGGACATTGAGATTCACCAAGGTTTCAAAAAAACAAGAAATAAAACATCAAGGCGCCTTGTGGCTTCTCAAGGGTCCCACTTTCACTCTCACACATACTGCTGTGTGAGTTATTGATGGAATAATATAAATCATTTACACGTGGGCTTGATTTAACATCAGTATTATTATTAATTATGACATTTATGGTGCTTGTTTCATTAGGAGAGTAATCGTGACTCTGTTTGGTGCCATATTTCAGGATCTAGAATAGGAGCTGAGGAGGCGCTCTACCTGTACACCAGCGGGCCTGACCTCACCTCGATCATGCCCTGTAAATATGGCAAGCCCTCAGGGACATTCTCCAAATTTGTTACTGAGGAAGGCCTGAAGTGTGAGCATGTGCGAGAGCTTCTGATGAAGAACAAGGATATGGACACAACAGCTTTGGTCGTAAGTCTCTGCACACATGACACATTAAAGGGTAATTACAGTGTTTCAAACCGGGGTCCTCTTTCAGGTCTGTCTGGAAGAAGAGATCTTGTATCTCAGTGGGATATTCCTGATTAAATGGAGGATAAATAAATGTTTACACATTTTGGCATATAAATGACTAAAAGGAACAAAAAGATTTGGATTTGGCCCTGTAGATCGCCTCTTTTGGCAGCTGTGAAACAGGTTACAATCCTTCTGGGCAATGGCGCCCATCAGAGTAGGTCCACTTAAAGTGTTTGTTTTTCCCACTGAGAGCCGGCTCAGGTTGTTATTCTTAGTGTCTGTCAATCTGGAAATCAGTCTTCCAGTTGTCGTTAATTTACAAGTTTTAGTGTGTGACTCTGGTGCTTTGAGAGGGTTTCATGTAGTTTGGATCCAAACTAACTTGTTAATCTTTAATTCCACATCAGAGATGTAAGGGTGTGAAAATTTAACATCCCAATGATAGTGACCAAAATGATCACACCTATCAGTATTATCACAGTGTTGTTAAAATATGCTGAAAATTTTCAAAAAGTACTAATAACAGTGTTCTGTATGAAGAATATGCAAATACAAACGTAACCTACTTGAAATTCAAATGAATATTTAACCCACCCTCAGGCTGTGAGGAGTAAAACGTGCCGGTTGGCTCCACTACACTATGAAGTGTAATATTTGGTGTTTTTATGAGGAGGTTACTCTGAAAGCTTTAGTTTACTTTATTGACCCACTATTGACGAGTTAAAAAGATAAACCATGGCATTTTTCCTCGTTATAAACTTCCCACATCAAGCAATGAGCTAAAAGTTACCAATAACTTACCCTGCACTTGCTTTTACGTTGTGGGTGGTGGTCACAAAGATGGCTGAGCAGATCTGACATGTTGCCACCATTTAGTGGCGACTTTCTCTCTGAACCTTCTGCAGACAGGGTATCACGCTTTAATTAATTTCCTCCCAGCACTCTTATAAAACCCAAAATACGCCCACACTTCTGATCTGATTCACTTGGACGGCTGAAAAATATCCTGTCACTCACTTCCGCCATGTTTTCACTGTTGCCCATAACAAACACATTTTGCTGCTGCACATGCGCGCCTGTGTCTGGGACACCGTTGCCAATTTTGGTTGATGCTGGACAGTTTTTACCATGAACTTGACACCACGGTAATTAAACATGATTTTAATGATAATTTAAAATTTATACAATAACACTAACTGTTGGGAATTTCACCACGCTTAATCGTGAAACTGGTAACTGTTACATCCCTACTCCACACCCACATAGCAAAACAAAACATGAGCTAATTAAATATGAGATAGACAAAATAAAAACTTTAACGTCACTGTTGTCTCATCTGTTACCCAATTTCTGCATGTCAGTTTTGTCGAAATTCAAATTGAAACTGTTGTTCAAACCTGTGCTTGTGCTCTATGATTCAAGTGCATAGCAGATCCCTCCTATGTCTCATTTATTGTTTCATTTCATGGTGTATGACTAATGCGCAGTTCCAATTAGCATTCATTAATGATACTGCACAGTAGGAAGTAATTTTTCCCCCATGGAAAAAGCTATTACATTTAAGCTGCAGCTATTTCAGTGAGACTGAAAATAGTTTTTCTCCCATTAAATGCTAATGGATTTATTGATAATAGCTCTGCTGGTTTAAAAAAAAAAAAGAAAGAAAAAAAGAAAAGGAGTGAGTGAAAATAATGTTTGTCTCCCCTCCACATCTTTGTGTAGTCAAACCAAGTGTAACCCAGCTCTAAATCCATGCTTAAAATCGTAGCCTTAAGCCGGCTGGGCTTGAATCTAATTGAATTTCTACAGTGAATACCTCAAACTGTAAATAATTAAAAGGTTTCCAGATGAAAAGTTTTGCCTGAAAATGACAAATTGTGCGGTTTGTGTTTCTCCACAGGAGAGCCTGGCCGTTGTTTATACTCCCAGCAGTCCCAGAGTTTACACTATTTATGAGCCTGTAATCAGACTGAAGGGTCAGGCAAAAACAGTGGTTACCCAGCGGCCGTTCAGCTCCAAGGAAGTGCAGAGTGTTTCCCTGGAGCCGAATGCTCTCAGAGCTCTGCTCCCCACAGAAACCCAAGGCCTGCAGAGCGTCCTGCACAAGATCGGAGGAACAGGAAATTTCGTCTTCCTCTTCGCACAGGTAGGATGATCCATATTTTTAAAATGGCGTTCCAGCTGAGTCAGAGGTGTCAGTGCTCTCAGTTGCTGTGATGTTCTGATAGACTGTGGATTTAGACTGATGCTTTGGAGAGAGGCCAAAGTGAAAGTTAGATTTAGTCCAAGTCACCTCAGCAGTGTCCAAAAATGTGTCTCATAACTTCTTGTTTTGATTGTAGCTGAGCTGTTGCTCTGTTACTCCTTTATAACTTTGTTCAACAATAAAGAACACAGGCAAAGGAGGAAGGAAACCAGCTTTTAAATCATTAACATTCATTAATTGGATGTCAAAGAAAGGGAATTTTAAATTTTACACCAAGGTTAATTTGCTAGATGAGACTAGCCAATCAAAAGAAACTGTTGTTTAAAGGGTTGTTTTTCAAGCAGAAATGCCAAACATTTGATGAGTCAATCTCTCAGATCTCAGAATTTGCTGCCTCTCTTTGCCTTTACACTATAATAAATGTAATATCACTGTTTTGTTTTTTTTTGGACTGTTGGTCAGAAAAATACAAAACATTTCATGACATTTCTCTGGTCTCCAGGAAAATGTGGCATTTCTCAGAGATGATAATTAAAATAATCATAAGTTACATTCCTACAATTTAGAGACAAGTTCAATTTTGAAGTCTGTATGTTGTCATTCAAATATTTTTCAACTGGCTCCCAATGACCAACATAGCATGAAAGTATTTCTACGCCCAAAAGATAAATGACAAAACTGTGTTATTTTTATACCTATTGTATATTTGAAGGCACTGAGTTAGCTCATGCTTGAGCTGTATTTAGATTTTTCATCTGACGTGTTTTGATTACAGTTGCACATCGTGCACTTCAATCCCACGGGAGAGAGAAAGCTGCAGCATTTTGGTTGTGTGCTCAGCCGCAGTGTAGGAACATCAACACGCCCACTTACCTGCTCTTTACACACATACACTCAATCATGTCATGGGACCACAGCTAAAAGTCAAGGCCAAATGATTCGGATATTTATGTTCAACAATACAGCTCGGCAGTGGACGACAGCAGAATTAAAATGTAGCAGTGCATGTGTGAAAAGGGCGTCAGTGTTGTTGCACTTGCCAGCAGTGATTGAAATTTAATGTCACTTTTTAAGGCAAAGTTGTATATTAGCTTTTGTGAAACTCAATAAGTGTAGCAGGAACAGTGTGAAATAATGTTTAAGAAAGGAAGCAACACATAACCGCGTTCTCAGGGCTGCACTATTGTCATACATGCATTGTTTTTGTTTTCCATCCGTCTTTTCTGTTCCTCCGTCCCTCACCCGTGGGTGTCCAGACGGTGGAGCTGAGTGATTGTGAGAAGACCCAGGCTCTGGCCCTGCAGGTGCTGCTGTCTCTGTGCAAGTTTAACCAGCACCGCATCCATGAAATGGACTGTTACCATGGTTACTCAATGATCCACCAGGTCCTCATCAAGTCCAAGTGCATCGTGGGATATCATATGCTGAAAGTGAGTCACACCTTGAACTCCTTGCTGTCTTCTATCCAGAGCCTCCGCTGACCATAGCACTGAAACATTTTATTTTTTTTACCGTGAACCTGATCCAGCCCGACACATCGGTGCCTCACTGAGCCTCTCTGAACCGGTGCTGGTGACCCTGCTGTTACTTGACCCTCTGGCTGTGTCTGTAATTGAGCTGTGTGATGGCCGTGCACTGAAATGGATTCTGTCTGACTTGATGAAACACTGAGCTCCTGCAGAGTCACACAGCACCTACATACTTTATTGTGCTGCACAGAAGTGCGCTGATAACTGATATTACACCCATTTAACCCTCGTTGTCATTCCTGTATGAAAAGGAGCATGCTGTGCTGCAGCTGTTGGATTTTTCTTTCATTTGTATTTTTCTCTTTATATTGGAAAAGAAAGCTCTCTTTTTTGTTACATTTAAGGTTAAACAGTTTTATCTGAATTCACTGTCAGACAGATGAATAATGTAACTAACTGTGTATAAGACCACAAGCTTCTTTTCTCACATCAGTCTGGCGACCCCGAGGGTTGAAAGATTTCTAACTCCTGCAGTGAAGCTGGTCAGAAATGATAAACACAGATCAACACAGACAGCGCTGCTCAGGGAGTAAATGTGGGTTCTGATGGAGTGAGAAACACTTCTCTCTGGAAGGAGGGCGGTTTTTAGCAGAGCTGGGAATCACCATGATATGATATTATCGCGATACAATATTGTCACGATGTTGCGATATGTTGAGTATTGCATTATCATATATTGCAAGTTTTTTCACCTTTTTCGACTGCAAATCATTTTCCCAAAGTAATAATTGGTCATCTTTATCTATTTCATTTAGTTAGATAAAGTTTTCAGGCTATTCATCTCACCTCAATAATTTTTTTATTGCATTTTTTATTACCTCACCAGACAGGAAGCGCTTAGCACCATCTTTGATTTTTATTATTCTATTACCAGAAAAGTTGACTTTGTATTTTCAATATTTGTTAAGAATTTGTGTAAACAAAAATCGATACTTGGTATCTGTGAATCGATATAATATCATCACACAAAATATCGTGATATTACACAGTATCGATTTTTCGGACCACCTCTAATATTTAACATGTTGATTTGTGTGTTGGATGAGAGTGACCAGCACTCTGTTTTAGAAACACTGCAGAAATGGCCGTCTCTCTGATGCTTCAGCCGTATTCTGTCCTTCTAGACTTTACTGGATGGATGTTGCAGCGGACCTATCCTCATCCTGGGGGAGGACGGGCAGTTTCGGTTGGACACGGAGTCTGTTGCCGTGGTGCAGGATATTAGGCTCCTTTCAGACATCCTGTTAGACTGGAAGATCTGGGCCAAGGCCGAGGTAAACACACACAGCACAGGATCCATCAGTTTTCATTAGTAACGTAACACGGTGTCTGTGCGTGAGCACGCAAATAGTACGCGATTATTTCGAAATTCAAGTTAACAAAGACACAAGTTGTTAAAAGCTGTTTTCATTATTTTAATGTAGACAAATATGAAGTAGAACTGCAGTGTGGGTAAAGTGATGCTCTCAGTGTTTTGCTGTTGTCCCGTCAGACTAGAAATGCATAGAAAAGCAGGAAAATATAATAATTATTCATGCTGAATGATTTTACTGTATCTTCTCATTTTCTATTTTATCCAAGGGTCTGTTCATTTATTTACATTCATTGCTGATGAAGGGAAGAAAGCTGAAAACATCATCATCTAATAATGAGCTGATAATAAATTCATACACCTCAGGAGCAACTCTTAGTGGTCAGAGGCTCATCAGTTTCAGTCTTTGTATTTTTCTACAAAAACCCACAAAATTTTAAAGAAGTAAATTCATTTCAACTCTTTTTTAGGGGTCCAAACAGAAAACCTGCGGGAACCCTATTGCTTTTGTTCTCATTCTTCTTCCTCTTCTTCTTCATCTTCTTCTCCTCTGCTAAAAGTGTCTGGGCTGCAAAAACCAGAAGGCCTAGAAACACAGAACTTTGCAAGCTGGTTGCAAATTGTACTCGCAACAAAAACCAAACCAATTAGACCAGATGGTGGTGCTGTATCAGTACTTTCACATTTTGGGCAATAACTTCTTAACTGTAAGTGTCAGCAACAAAATTCTTTTTTTCCTTGATTCTGGGGATCCAGACGAATCTATCAATATAAGCCACGTCCCTTCGCCCATAGAAAGATATCTGCCATTTTGAATTTTAGCCAAATCTGTGTTTTCGCAACTGATCCTAGAGATTTTGATAAAATTCCACGAAACCTTGTGGGGAATAATCTTTAGACCGATGCAAGTGAAAATTTAATAAGGATAATGGATTGAAGCAAGTATGAGCGATTTAGCCACTGATGAACTTTTGCTAAAATGTACGTTAACACCAAATTGGCCGTAAAAAATAAATTCTTCATCAAATCAACACAAAACTTTAGACGAATGTGAAGAAATGGTTTTTGAACATATCTGATAAAATAAATTGCATTTCACCTGTAGGGGGCACCAAAAAAGTGAAAGAACATGAGTCTTTGATGACATGGAATGTGTTACTTTAAATACTGTTGTATGCACAGCTTTTTTTAATTTTGTCTACAATCAAACTTCACCAAAATGGTGAACCATGTACTGGATATCATCAAAATGTTGTGTGATTTTTTTCAGAATTTTATCTGAAAACGTTAAATTGTTGTGAATTTTTAAAGTTTTGACTGCAGCAGTCAAACAAAAAAACGGCAGCAGACCGCTCAGCTGCAATCATGGCCGCCACCTGTGGAGTGTGACTGACAGAGAGGACAGACACACGAGAGCGGTATGACTTAAAAGTTGGTGTTTGAGCAAAAGGGATTACAAGACAAGTGAAAATTCATCTGAAATCTCACCAACGATTTGACTGTTGTCAACATTTTAAGTGTAAGTGAACAAACAGCCGTAGGACGTCTCAATATGCTAACATCTCAATTTT
>JAQLOL010000003.1:8190209-8209844 GCA_029783665.1 Naso thynnoides
AACACCAAATTGGCCGTAAAAAAAAAAAACATTTTTCATCAAATTAACACAAAACTTTAGACTAATATTAAGAAGTGGTTTTTGAACATATCTGATAAAATAAATAGCATTTCTACCGTAGAGTGCCAAAAAATCGAAAAGTTTATATCTCATAAACGGACGCATCAGTTCAAATAGACTGTGGTTTACACAATCTTAAGTCATCACTCAGTTTATGCATAAAATTTCGTAATGATTGATTAAAGTGGGCGTGGCTTATTACAAAAAAATCCTCATTTTCATACATATCACACTCCATACTTCAAAAAATCATTAAAAAAAATCACTCGTACATTCTATAGAGCTCAGATGTTCTCAGCATGTCCTCTGGATAGGGACCAAACTTTGCTGCAGTGCAACCTATGGTCTATTGAAAAATCTGTCACTCTATATTTTTCAAAATATACACAATCACTCAGCATCTCAGTCTCCAAAAATTTCATTCAAAAGCTACCAAACTTGACAGGCAAATCTTTAGATACCTCATGTCATCTGCTCCAAATTGCGTTGAGATATTTTAAAAGACGAATCTTTGATGACATTGAATGTGTTACTGTAAATACTGCTGTATGCACATTTTTTATTTTGCTAAATCTACAATCAAACTTCAACATCATGAACCATATACTGGATATCATCAAAATGTTGTGTGATTTTATCTCAAAACGTTAAATTGTTGTGAATTTTTAAAGTTTTGACTGCAGCGGTCAAACCGAAAAACAGCAGTAGGCTGCTCAGTTGCAATCATGGCTGCCACCTGTGGAGTGTGACTGAGTGCAGACACACGAGAGTCGTGTGACTCAAAAGTCAGTATTTGAGCAAAATCTGGATTACAAGACAAGTTAAAATTCATGTTGTCAACATTTTAAGCACAAGTGAACAAACAGCCATAGAACATCTCGCTGCCTGAAGTTTTGACAAGATGCGGATTAAACCTCTCACTTTCAAGGTATCAAAATGCTAACATCTCAATTTTGAAAGGTCTAAGGCTTGGAGGTGCTTTTGCCACTGTCTCAAATAATTCAACTGACAAAGTCTGGGTCCTTATGGGACCTGCAATGGTAACCTACCAAGGCTGGGTCCTGCTGATTTAACTATACCTCACGATCTCTAATGCTTCATCTTACAAATACTCAAGCATCAGTGAGGGGCCTTAAGGCCTAGATATTGCTTGGACCCTGGTGATTGCCACTTGCAGCTATATTTTATCTTGATTTTATGTCCCAACTGACATAAAAGTTTGGGGAGGAAACACTAATGGACTGCTAATCATGCAGTCTGACTAGATAAACAAAGAAATCAGAGTTCCACCCAGCTTTTAGTGTGTTGGAAAATAAACACTGATAAAATCAAAGTCAAAATAATGAGTTCTGTTTTTTTTGCATTCTGTACGGCCCTGTTTACTTTGCAAGGAGGTAATGGAACTCTCAGCTGCACCATTACGGGATGAAGAACCAGTAAATGAGTCTGCCTCTTCATTGTCATTCACTGTTTGTGTTGTTTCTGTCAGTGTGGAGTGTGGGAAGCGTTGCTCACAGCCTTGGAGATCCTCATCAGGGTGCACCACCCTCATCAGGTTTTTAACATCCGTCAGTTCCTCAAGGCTGAAGTAGTGCATCACTTCCTGCTCACCTGCCAAGTCTTACAGGTAGGTCCTTGTCACAAAGCAGCTGTAAAGAGACACCCAATCACCTCAGAGGTTGTTTCTTACCACATCGTGTTTGTCTTAAGTAGCATCGGGACGATTATCTTACCGCCATCCCTCAGGAAGTCTGCCTGTCATTCGTCAAAATCATCCAGGAGGTGCTGGGGTCTCCTCCGGACATGGACCTGCTGAAGCTGATTTACAACTTCCTGCTGGCTGTGCATCCACCCACCAACACCTATGTCTGCCACACTCCATCCAGCTTCTACTTCTCACTACACATAGGTGAGGCAGCAGCTGAAAGCAGCACGTCTGTATTAAAGCACCTTTGATTTAAAGCGCTGAGTTCTTTTGATGTCTCTTGTTGGTCAGATGGGAAGCTGTACCAGGAGAAGGTGCAGTCCATTATGTACCTGAGACACTCGAACAGTGGAGGAAAGTCCGCCAGCAGCTCTGTGGTGTCACTCTCCCCGACTGTCTTCACTGATGCTCCCCAGGAAGGTACAACTGCTTAAAAAAGATTTATTCTAACTGCTGCTCCTAACAGTAGCCTGTCTTTATTACACATCTTATATATCTTTCCCACTATGCTATTTTATCCCTTTTATTTGAGCTTTTATTGCTCTACTCAGTTTAATTGTTATAAACCTCCTCTGTCATCAAAATGTTCTCCAAAGGGGGTTGAATTTAGGGAAATTGGACATGCCCTAGATTCAACTCTCTCTTTGTGACCTGGATGACTAAAAATCTGCACAGACACCATAAACATCCTTTTTGAATTGTGTTCTTCTTATTTCTTGTAACACACTAAATGACTTTAGAAAAGGGCTGTATAAATAAATTAGATTTGGGTTTGTACCTGCAACAATACGTGGGCTTACTTAAACAGTACAAAAACAAATGACATTTCCTGAGCTGATCCTGTGTAAACAAAGTATTTGTTTCCTGTCTGACACAATTAAAAGTACAATATTGTCAATAAACAGCTGCAATGCTGCATTGCACATTATGTTTTTCATCACAGCTACAGGTCTGTCAATATTGATGTTTGCACTGCAAGTGTTGCCTAATGCTCCTGCATACAAATAGGGCCCTCGGCGACCTTCAGTTGTAAAGTCTAATAATTTATAAGTTCTGAATCATTCTGTTCTGTTTTCAGGCCATCTCCATGCTCCTTCCCCTGAACACGGAGGCGATGATCAGTCATTACGCCCACCTAGTCTGGCGCCGTCTCCCTACTCCTCCCCTCTACTGACCCCGCGACTCGGACACGGTAGCTCAAATGAGGCAGGTGAAGGTGATGGCGTCTCGCTCGCTACTCTGGGCAGCACAGAGACCCTTAAAAAGGGCGGAGGGGATGAGCAGCTCCTGAGCAGCTGTGAATCAGCCAAGACAATCTGTGACTCTAAGGACATAGGTGAGGGAGGAGCCCTGCGCACGCCCTCCATCAGCGTGGAGGAGGACCGGGACGAGGCAGCAGAGGTGGACAGCCTAGCAGAGGGCAGCGTAGGGGTGGCGGAGTCTGAGGACAGGTTTGACTGGGCCAGTGATGAGGCGCCGCGCCGCCCCGACAGCCTGAAAGGCATCCAGTCCTTCCAGAGGAGCCACAGCAACCTGGCCAGTCTGGGCCTCGCCTTCCCAGCTCCAAACGGCTCGCTGGCAATCGCTCGCTGGCCCAGTGCGGCTGACCGAGGCTCCATGCCTGAAGACTGGGAGAGCTACACCTACTCTCCTGGCTACGAGAGGGCTCACAGCAAGACTGAGTCCAGTGACAGGTATGATGAAATAGTAGCTCGTTTGACTGTCACATGCAGTGTTATTGGATCAAAAGAAAGTACTGTTTTTGTACTCAGTATCACAACAAATTCTGATTTTAGTGAAGTTAACACTGGCCAGTCTACAAATGATTTATAGTGTCATTCAGCATTTTATCTGGTTTAGCTTTTAGAAGTAACTTGAAAAAGAGACCACATTAACCACTGGTTTCTTTGGTAAAGAAGACCTGTGTGTGAAGGGATTAGCATAATCTAATTACTACATTAGGTTGTGGTAATAATCGTTAGCCAACTTAAAAAGATTTGCACTGCAGTGACAGTTTCAATTTATTTATACCTGCAAGCGAGCTGCTGACTGAAGCTGATAGGGGGAAAAAAAAGATTTTTTTAATTTTTTATTCTAATACTGGTTTCACCTTTGTCTTTTTAGCAGTCACAGTGTGGGCTCGCTAGCAAAAAGACATCTGCTTTGATTTGTTGATGAATTTCAAGCTGTGCGGAAAACTTTGAAAATAAAAAGAATGTCCTAAATCCAAATTCATGGCAGGAGTCTCTTTTATATTCTGATTTTATGCTCTGACTCTGGCAGTGTTAATAAAAATGGATCATTTTAACAATGTCTTATTCCTGATGAGTACAGCAGGTTGTTATGTGTTCATTGTTAAACAGCTTCTCTTCTGACTGATGCAAGATTTATAACACAGGAGGGCAGAACATTCACTCCTGTTTGTCGAAAACAAATTTCTTTAGCACTTGCTGTGTGCCACGTAATTTTATTTACTCAAAAGCATTTCTTATAGAGGATATAGAAATTTGTCTGGTGCTAAGACACTGCAAACCTAGTAGCTTAATCAATTTTAGCATTAAAATCTCTCATTTGAACAATCAGGCTCTCGTTACGTAGTTGCTTACATGCAAGTGACACTTTAAACACTAAAATCTAAGCTGTGTGTCTCAGGTCCAGCACTGAGGACTGCCTGGTGCTTATCTGCTGCGGACTCTATGATCTGCTGAGGGGAATTCTGCTGCTGTTGCCTGACCTCATGCTTGAGGAGGTGATGGACAAGCTCATCCAGCCAGAGGCCCTCATCGTCCTGGTCAACCACTCGTCTCCTCTCATCCAGCAAGGAGTCATGAAGGTTAGTTCATTATCGTCTCTGATGAGTCTTAT
Organism: Naso thynnoides; assembly: GCA_029783665.1. Classification (NCBI taxonomy): domain Eukaryota; kingdom Metazoa; phylum Chordata; class Actinopteri; order Acanthuriformes; family Acanthuridae; genus Naso; species Naso thynnoides. Next base: position 8,194,840 of record JAQLOL010000003.1, read on the forward strand.
TTACTGTAAAGCAGGTTGATGTGATTAAACACACTGAGTCATTTTACTGCAGTAATGATGCCAGTGGAAAACACAGTATCTCCCAGTGACAAATGTTTCAACTGAAGATTTGGCTTCATGAAGGCACAGACATGCCGCATGATGGTGACAGTTGGTGGCGATAACGAGCCTCTTATTTTTGTATTGCACTCAGTGAAGGCAGGCTGATATTGATTTGCACCTACTGAACTCAGAACCTGTAACACTGGATGTTATGTTCTCAGTTTGACCCTTAAAACTTGCATTTTAAGAGAATGTGAGTTTTACTGTTTGAGTCCTTTGTTTTGTTACTCAAATCTGGAAGAAGGAAAGAAAAAAGTCATCAAGTGTAATTAAGTATGTATGGTACGAAAATAATTGAATTGAATTTAACAACAACTTGTGTGTCGTGATGCATGTTATACAGAATTACACACACACACATACACACAAATATATATAAAACCACCTGTTTCTTGTTTTTATGCTGAGCTAAGCTGGCTAATGGTGACAGCTTTAACTTTATCACTGCAGAAAAGAGGGTGGTATCTTTCATCATGAAAGCCAGTAACTGCAGAAAATGTTAATCTAACCCTATAACTATCTGTTTTTAACATTTGAACCAATTCACTGTAGGATAAGAGAAAATATTGCACTCTGAAATTGGAGTCAGTGTGTTCATAAGGTATCACGATATGTTGTCGATGTTAAAGCTTTAACCCGCTGAAGTTACCTCTTACTGTTCTGCCCCATCTTTCCTAGCTGCTGGATGCCTATTTCACCAGAGCCCTCAAGGAGCAGAAAGAGAAATTCCTGAAGAACCACGGCTTCTCACTGCTGGCCAACCAGCTGTACATCCACCAGGGCAGCCAGGGGCTCCTCGAATGCTTCCTGGAGATGCTGTTTGGACGGCCGGTGGGCCTGGAGGAAGAGTGAGTCCAGGAGCAATCCACTTTGTCAAGCCATAACATCTCGTGCAAGATAGGCCGAGTGTTTTATTTAAATGTGTTTGATGTAGGGTGACCAGACATCCCGAAAAATTCAGTCCTGAATTACAAACATCTGTCCTGAATCCCAAATTCTGTCCTAGTTGTCCCGAAAATTAGACTAAACTATAGTTTTGAGTAATTACAGCGTAATAAAACATTAAAAAAGGATTGTTGTGAATCACCTTTTTGCTGTCGGTTGGTTCTGCATTGAGTGCTGCAGTTTGTTTCTTACTGAACAATGGCTGTTGTTTATTTTTTAGCTGCACAGGAGTGCTGCGAAAACTGCTACTGTGAGGGCGACTTATTACTTGGTTTACTTTTTAAAAAATACCAGAGGGAAGTTAAAACATCTATGAGATGCAGAATTTCTGAACAAAAGTAATTGTAGTGTTGAGTTATGACTGTCATGTGTTTGACTGTTCATTGCCGATATGACCACGTGACCACACCCAACCCCCAAATCCAAAGTCCTGAATTTCACCCAACCTCATCTGGTCACCCTAGTTTGATGCACACATATTTCGGGCTCATTTTACCACTCTCTTTTCTGCATGGCCTGCCAGTCTGGACCTGGAGGAAATGGAAACTATCTCACCCTTCAGAAAGCGCTGTATCATCCCGGTGTTGGGTCTTATTGAGAACTCCCTGTATGAAAATTCCCTGGTGCACAACATCCTGTGTATGCTGCTGCAGCTCATCAACGCCTGCCCCAAGCTGGCAGACATCCTGCTCGACCACGGGCTGCTCTACGTGCTCTTTAACACCCTCTCCACCCTCAATGGCATGGAGAACGGGTACAGCTGCCAGAACAGGGGGATGATTCATTCAAACACCTCCATGAGTTCACTGAGTTTTGTCTTGAATCTTTGAGCCATGAATTCAATCATTAATCCTTTCACTGTTCATTGATCCAGAATATGCAAAACTCGCTGTGCTTCATAAGTTTTGGTTCCCTTTTGTCCTCTTCCTGCAGGATTCCTCTGAATGACTACAAGCTCTTGGTATGTGACATCCAGCAACTTTTAGTAGCCGTGACCATCCACTCCTGCAGCTCTTCAGGGTCCCAGTACTTCCGCATCATCGAAGACCTCATTACGTTGCTGGGTTTCATGCAGACCAGCAAGATGCGTCGTACGCAGGGTGAGGACTGGATTTTTGAAACTCAATAGTATTGCAAAATACATCACTGTTATCATCAACTATGCAACACAGTTCTGGATGGTATCAGGCTGTCAAGCTTTGCTGCAGGAAGAAACTAGGCTGCACTTTATCATCTACAACTGCAGAGTGGAAACTCATTTGAGAAAAAAAATGTAATTTTAGAAATATCTCACATCTCCATCTTCTCACTAAATGGTTTTCTCTCCTTTTTCCCTAAATTTGCTTCCTCACAAATATCTCCTCCATCTCTTCCTCATTAACACTTACTTATTTGATTCTTTTTAATCAGATATAATCACTCTGTGATAACAGAAACATTACAAAGGCATTATGGCTCTGTACATGTCACCCGTCAGTTCTGGTTGTCATTTTAGTACCGTAATTGTACTTGACTGCATTACTTTTCTCACCGGGACTCTTTCGTGTACTAAATTGGCCCAACCTGTCCAAATGACTCTTTTCTACTCAATGAATGCCACTTGTTCATTAGGAGGTGCATATTTGTGAGATTTGATCATTAGCATAATCGACTCCCACTAATTGCGTTATAGGACTGCCATTTCAGCTCTGTTTGTGGGCAGGATTCATCAATAAAACTGTGACCCATGAGGAAAAGGAACCATATAAAACCAGCAGATAATGACACAGCTTCTTTAAGTGCTTAGTTGTCATACTGCTGCTGTTAACGTTATGCACTTGTAGAGACATGAAGAGATGATATAAAGTTGGTTTTCTTTCTTTTCTATTTGCTTTTAAACACAGAATTAATTAAGATTATTAATTTTTTTTAGTCAAACAGGCATTAACAGGCTGTCCCTCTTTGTGTGCTTCGTTTCGCAGATTTATCTTTGTAGAATTATCATTTTTTTCCATTCTTTATTTAGAGCATTTTGCCAGTAACACAGAAATAGTCTTTTAGTTCTATAGAGCATTAAAAAATTTTACAATCTTCAAACAATATGTTTTTTGAGCCAGTAATCCCTCCGTTCTCATTATCCTTCTTTTCAACAATTTATTGTTCTTTTTAAGTTTTTCCATTAACTATTTATTTTAAAGAAGGGATGTATTAATATGCACACGATACCATTTTGGGAGATAATCTACTGAGTCACAGTTTAACTATGAAGCTCTTCTTTGGCCAGCATAGTCAAACTCACTCATATACATAAACAGGAGATGAAGACAAAAAGGAAAAAAAGAATCAAGCTGAGAGCTTCCCTCAATTTGATTCCATAAAATGTGGCTGTGACTGGCATAAATAAGAGACCCAGGAAGACCAAAGTGTAATGAAGGTGTTGAAATGCTGGCAAAGTGAGAAAGTAATTTTTTCCATTGTACATTTTTCATTAACTATATCCGTCCATTTCTCTACTGTGGGGGAGTCAGGATGCAGCCAGTGCTTGGTGACGAGTTTTTTTTGTTTTTTGTTTTTTTTTGGAAGCAACAATCAGAACTCCAAAAATAAGTATTCATAAAAATGTACTGGATAAAAATGAACTTTTCCTAAAATGAACATGGAAAACTGAAATGGTATTTTTGCATTTAATATCCTCTCTGATATTTTATGTATCTCTAACCAGAAACAACTTGCCTCTGGACATTCCCAAAAGATGTACTAATGATTAGCGTCCTGGCTCCCATAAAGTCTCCAGCACTTAGAATCACCTCCTGCAAAGTGAACCTTTTGCTTTGGAGTAATAAAAAATCTGATTAGACACCTCAATCCGAATTCTCACCATGTATATGAGTTATTATATTTCTACCGAAGAATCATCTCTTAATACAATGTACCTGCCACAGATCGGTTTGTATGCTTGGTTGTCACATGAAGCTCATCCTCAGTCACTCATGAAGAGCATTTGGCTTCTTCTAACATGACAGAGTTTATTGTCTCTTATTTGTGTTTCATCAGAGATGGCAGTGGCTTTGCAGTTCCGCGTCCTCCAGTCAGCAATTGAGTTCATAAAGACGACAGCCAATCAGGAACCCCAGAAGCCAAGCAGCTCAGTTAATGCACCGAGCTCTCCACATCACGCCATCTACCAGAAACGCAAGAGCATCGCTGGTGAATTTTTCAAACTAATGTAGCAACGTACATGTCGTCTGCACTTTTTCTGAGTGTTGATGTAGAATTGACCACTGTGTGTTTTCAGCATTTCTCCACACTCACCTTTTTTGTTCATTGACCCTCTCCTCATCCCGATCTGAAGGTTCCATTGCCATGAAAGACTCCATTATCCCCCGCATCCCCAGACAGCACTTCTGCTCCTATGGCCAGATCCCCCTGTCCCCTCCCTTCAGCTTCTTGTCCCAGGATTCCCCCCTCCCCTCCCCCTCTGGAGCTCCATCCTACATACTCCACTGTGACGCAGGTAGCTTGGACTGCGGTCCACAGCGGAGAACATCCTCCCTGTCACAGGGCATGTCTCCCATGTTTGCTGTGCACTCACCATTTCCCCCTCAGCACTTGCCTCGGGAGTTAATTTGCCCGGTACCCTGATGCGCTACTGGTGCCTTTTGTGTGTGCATGTTTAAATGCTTTACTCAATCAGAGTTAAGCATTTTAGCACAGATGGCATTTTGATCAGTGAATCTTTATAATCTCTTCTGTGTTCAGTGATTCATGAGATATTTGCATAACATGATTCTGAACTTGAAAGGAATAAAGCAAGCGTGCTTCTCCTTGCAAATGGCATACCATCATGTGCACACAGTTTATGTTCTTAACACTGAGCGCATGCCGACATTGTGCTTGTAGGCCGGCGCCGGTTCTCTCTGGCTCAGACTGACTCTCTCCTGATGCGAATGCGGTCTGTAGCCAGCGATGAGCTCAACCAGATGATGCAGAGGAGGATGAGCCAGGAAAACCCCATTCGTGCCAGCGAGACTGAGTTCGTCCAGCGGCTGCAGAGGCTTGTGGTTCTTGCTGTCAACAGGCTCATCTACCACGGTACAACCTGTGTCCCTCCCACTTATCTGTTCCATTAGCTATTTTTTTCTCTTTTGGCCTGTAAAGAAACTGAACTTGCTGACCTGTCCTGTTTCTGTTTGAACGTTGTTCTCATTTCAGATGTCAGTCAGGACTTATTTGACCTGCTGAACATTCCCGACTCTCCAGACCAGCAACTTTTCACACCAGAACCAGGTGATCAAACGCAGGAGGAGAGTGGCTCTGCTTCTGTTCCACACTCTCCTACTCCCTTTAACCTGCCGCCAGCCAACAAGAAGACCTTTCAGAAAGACGTCCTCAAACTCATGATGGATGGGATCAAAATCAGTCTGGTATGTCAAGTGTCAACTGAACGTCTTTTGCTCTAAAGAGCCAACAGTTACGTTAAATGACCTTTTATTAACGGTTGTCATCTCACAGGGCAGCACAGGTCGTGGAGGAGCCCCACATCAGCAGTGGCGAAGGATCCTATGGTCGTGTCGGGACACTTTTCGGGTCCAAATCGGCCGCCTGCTTGTGCACACACTCAGCCCTGCACTTCCTCTGTCCGACAGGAAGGAAGCACTGGAATTTGTGTTTGATCCCAGACATCTGGATATCCTCAAGGAGAGCCTCAGCCCAGGTCTAGAGGTGTGTGTAACAGACGGATAAGTCTAGTTTTCTGTCTGTCACTGCATCTGACTTTTTCAGACAGAAATTCAATTTTAATCTCTGCTCTTCTTTTTTCTCTTTTTTACTCAGCATGGACCCAAGTTGTCACTGTACCTGTATGAGATGCTGCACGATCACAAGGACAGCCTCACCAAAGAAGAGCAGAATGCCGTGGGTGTTTTCATGACCTCACTGAAGCTTTGTGGGCATCGCTGCATCCCACCCAACGCTCCACACAAACAAGACTTGCTCAAGGCCATAAAAGAGGTGAGTCCTACAAATACACAGTCGTTCAAGAGAAGGACAGCAGTCTCCATGCCTTTCACGTCAAACTTAATTAATCAAATATTAACTTTGGTGCGAGTCAGCTCTGCCCTTTCATTCAGAGATGTGCAAACTGAGGAATATTTGCTCAAGTTGACTACATTTACCATCAGCACTGATTGGACATCCTGATGAAATGAGGCTAATTTTCCTTTAAAAACAAGTGCACTAATAATTTTATTCATACAGGAAAAATTCAAGTATGAAGCAGAAGAGAAAACAAGCAAAGCGGCATGGGAAAAGAAAATGGCCAACACTCAAAGGAAGTGAGTAGAATCTCATTTGATGTGATGGTACGAATAGTGTGTTGTTGTTTTTCTTCCATTCACTCTGTTCTTCCTTGTTTCTCTGCAGTCTTATCCAAAGACTGGACGGAAAGTCCAAGGACATTTCCAAGATAGCTACTGATATCACACAGAATGTGTCTCTGAGGCAAGGCATGGAGAGAAAGAAAGTCATCCAGCACATCAGGGGACTTTATAAGACTGACCTCAGTGCCAGCCGCCACTGGCAGGAGCTGGTGCAGCAACTCACGCATGACCGGTAAGCATCAAAAATTATCTGTCAGAAGGGGTTACGCAGCATGAGGACAGAGTGCCATGATAAAATCATTTCTTAAGGATTTTGTTATTCTGATGATGGTTATTTCCAGTGATTTTTCCCTTTAAAAAAATCCTGTAGAGATCATGACAGGCTAAATAGTCAGCAGGCTTTTTTTTTTGTAGTTGGCTTTTTTTTTAATAAATAGATTTTTTTGAACAAGGCCATGCTGATCTGCTAAACTGTGCAAGTGTTAATGCAAACTAACTAATATACTTATGTTTATCAAGTTAAGTTTTAAGCATTTTCACCATCTTTGTTTAGCATGTTGACATTCTAACAAATGCTAATTAGCACTAAAATTTTGACCTGCAGGTAGCACTAAGATGAGCCTTAAACACAACCATAGTTGTTGTAGTTGGCTCTGAATAGGGCATGAGTTAGCCTGGAAACCAGATCTTTTTGCAGAGCTCAAATTTTATTCAGTCTGGCAGAGTTCCACCCGTCCTGTCCCATTTCATGCAAATCACGACTGTTTATTTAGAATGGGGCCGGTTTGATACGATGAGAGAAGGAACAGCGGTCCAGATTTCACTTTGCGCTGCTCTGACTGGTTTGAAACAGCCAGACTTTGCAGTGTTGATCAAATATTTCCCTCTTCAGATATTTTCAGAAACATGTTTTAGTTCACTGTCCAGCTGCAACTACAGTAAAGCTGCAAATATTGTGTCTATGCTGCCATTTTTTCCTGCTCAAAATCAGATCAAGCATTGACCCAAATAGCACGTTTTGCTCAGAGCTGCATCACCCATTTCTTTGCTCTGATTGGTCATAAGTCTATCCAAATGCATCTAGAGGTATTTTGATTAGCGCTCGTTGATACCACCCCTGAGATTCTAGGCATGAATGTCTTTTCATTGCAGATTAAACGATATTTTCAGTGACATTTAAGCCTTTACTCAAGTGGTTGACTGACTAGTCAACAGTTGCATGCAAAGAGCTGAGCCTCTTGAAGCGCTAAAACTTGAGGTCAAGAGGAAAAAATCTCAATGACAGGCAAAATCTAATCTGCTACACAAAAACCAAAGTTCTATATCAAATGCTTTCACACAATGTAATGTCAGGAAATATAATGGTGGTAAAGAAAAAAATAAATAAATCCTGTTTTTGTGATGTAGGGCTGCACAATTAACTGAAATTCAATCAAAATAACAATATGGCCTCCTGCAAATTTTAAATAGCGGGTGTCATGGAATGGAATTTATCTGCCCTAAAACGAGATATCGAAAATTCCATGACAGCAGGGAGGCGCAATTATGTAAAAGACAAAATGTGTGTGTCAAAATACCAATTTAACTCAAATATTGTGGTGCTGCAGAGTTGACACATTATTTTTGATGGACTTAAAAACATTTTTGTTTGATACAGATCCCTGCAAAAATCCCACGAGAATAATGAGGTAAAAATTATGATTTCCAATAAAATCACAAAACATGTTGCAATATCAGTCCAAATAATCAGTTGCAATTAGCAACTGTGACTCATCTGAAAAAATCTGAATCAGGCTTAAAAAAACTTAACACATTTGATTATGTGACATTGTAGGACATAAACTTCTTTTTAGGCTGTCGAACCATCTAATTTCCCAAAACTATATTGGGGACACGACCTTGGTGGATGTTCCAGCCCTGCAGTGAGGTTACTTCTGTACTCATATAGTTGACAAAGTGTTTGACAGGGCTGAAATGCTCCTTTTTCAGTGCCGTTTGGTACGACCAGACATCCTACCCAACATCCTGGCAGCTTGACCCCACTGAAGGGCCGAACCGAGAGCGACGGCGCCTCCAGAGATGCTACCTCACCATTCCTAACAAATACCTGCTGAAAGACAGACGCAAGTCTGAAGGTGAAGAAACCCTTTAACTCAAAACAATATGACAAAGTTCCGTCAAGTACTGTTTTTCTCTCAGTTTTCTTCATCAGCCCTTCTCTCTTGTTTAGACACAGTGAAGCCAGCATTGTCCTTCCTGTTTGAGGATAAAACCCACTCTTCCTTTTCCTCCACTGTCAAAGACAAAGCCACCAGCGAGCCCATCAGGTTTGATTTTCTATCTCTGTCTCTCTTCCTGCTTGTAAGCCTTTAGTAACATCATATCCCTCTTATCCAGCCACAGGGATCTGAAGAAGGCAGATGAAAGCCTCATAAACTTGTGCCACATTTGATATGTGTTTGCTTTATTCAAATGTTGTACGTTTGGTCTGAGAAATGTCTTTTTGTCCTTAGGTTCACCAGACGGTGCATCAGCGTCGCCCCCTCCAGAGAAACAGCAGGGGAGCTACTTCTGGGTAAGACGCTGCCCATCTCTGGCAGCTGCTCCATGCATAATACAGTCAGCCGGTCACAAGGAACATAGAGTAATGTGCTCTCTCCGAGGCACTCGAGAACAAGTGTTTGTTAGTTATTCAGTGGAGGAAGCTTTTGTTTGTCTTGCTCTTAGTACACCAAATCTCACTCGCCCTGTGGTGTCTCACAGGAAAGTCTGGGATGTACTTTGTGGAGGACAACGCCACTGATGCTCATGACAACCAGGTAAAGCAAAAAGACTGTTCAGGATTATTTTTTCCCAGAGGGATGGCGCCTCATTATGTGAGTCAGTCTGGCTGCTGCAACACTGGATGTGTTTATGTGTTTGGACAGAGCATTCATGGGGAGACGGAGGCACCTTCTTTCTCCTGGACGTACGAGGAGATTAAAGAGGTGCACAAGCGCTGGTGGCAGCTCAGAGACAACGCCGTAGAGATTTTCCTCACCAATGGCAGGACCCTGTTGTTAGCCTTTGACAACACTAAGGTGAGGTTAAAAGCAAAAGTCACATGGAATAAAACGAAGAAAGTCACGTTGTGCCTGGAAGCAAATGCTAACATTGCTTATTAATGGCAGACAGTAGATTTTTGAGTGTGTTTAACGAGAGCCATTAAATTTCATTATTGCAAATGACTGAGCTAACACATCAAAAACCAGACTACCCAGCGGATCACAAGATAAAATGTCTGCCATGTTCGGGTTGAATATAAAAATGTAGCTGCACAAAGTGGACTTTGATGGAAATGACAAGATTTATATCCCAATAATGCATTTTGAAAAAAAAATTAATTTGCACTTGTAAGAGACACAGCTGTTGGATTGCTTTTTTGGTATTCTATTTGTGATAGAATATTCTGTGCCACAAATCAGTCACAATGATGAATCATGACAGAGGGGTACAGAACATCACACCTTGCATAAATAACTGAAAGAATATTACAATGTGGTTTGACAGCCAACTTCTAAGTAAGTTTTCAGCTGGTACTTTCAGTGCAGGAATATCAAAGGAAGTGAGAAATAAATTAAAGCCAAACAGATTATTAAAAACATACAGGAGAAGTTTGCTGCTGTTTTGGTTTGTGAATAAAAACTCACAAAACAGAAAACATTCCCATCAGCCTCAGCTGTCCTTTGTGCTAATTACTTTAGCAAACGTTGGCATGCTTACATGCCAAACTAAGATTTTGAACATGGTTAGCATTATACTTTCTTCATGTCGACATGTAAGTACTGTGATTGTGAGCATGTTATCATGCTAACATTAGTGTTAAGCTCCAAACCCTGCTGTCCCTGTGCAGCCTCACTGAGCCACTAGCATGGCCTTTGACTCTGTTTGTGTTCTTCCCCAGCTCTTCTTCCCCCAAGTCTCTACTGTTGACTATCAGTAATGCCCCAGATAATACTTTCCAAAAAAAAAAAAAAAAAGGAAAAAAAAGATTTTTGGTTGGATGGGGATATTTGGATTTTCTGGTCAGCTAAATTTAAGGACAGCTTTGGCCTGCTGTTTATTGAGGTTATTAATCATTAAATATTTAATAGAAACATTCAATACCTTTTTATTTTACCTTCATCATCTGTCAAAATGACAAATATTCTCCCAGGATCCTCGACTTGATTTGGTGGAAAAGCTTTAGCTTTTTAGATGAACGAAACTGAACCTCAAGACTAATTGAGTTATTTTTATGTGGATCAGCAGCTCCCTAAAGGCACCAGACTCATTTTTCCAGTGGTTTGGGAAGCAAAAAAATGCGAGTTATTTAATTCAACTGTGTCATTGGGATTAAAAATGCAAGTTAGTAGTTTTTAGGTTGTTTTTTTTTTAATTCACATTCCGACATTAGAAATAAACACATCTCATGGTTCTCTGTGTTCTTGCTGCAGTTCCGTGACGACGTCTACCACAACATCCTGACCTCTGACCTGCCCAACCTGCTGGAGCACGGAAACATCACGGCGCTCACCCAGCTGTGGGGCTCGGGACAGATCTCCAACTTCGAGTACCTCACACATCTTAACAAGCACGCGGGGCGCTCCTTTAACGACCTCATGCAGTATCCCGTGTTCCCCTTTATCCTGCGAGACTACACCAGTGAGACGCTCGACCTGCAGGACCCAAACATCTACAGGTCAGTTGTCATGTCCGGAAAGGCATTTGATTCTGGGTGATACCACGTACGATGTGATATGAAATGTGAAGAATCTGTCATTAATGCACCCGGTCTTTGGTTTTTAAAATAAATTTTTGCTCCTCTTAACAAGTGTGTCCCTTGTTTATGCAAGAGACACCAACACAGATGCAGTTAATGGACTTATTGTGGTGTTTATTTCTCCACTTTTCGATAAACTGGATGACAAATGAAGCCTCTCTGGAGTTGAGACTCATGACACAGTAGTCATTTATTAATTTTTTTTGTTTGTGCATTGTGTCCATTTGTCATTGTTAAACATTGAGCTTCACTGCTGCTTTGTTTTCACTGTTGCAGGAATTTGAGCAAACCCATCGCAGTGCAGTCGAAAGAGAAAGAGGATCGCTACGTTGATAATTACAGGGTAAGGCGGCTTGTACACGTGTTCCTCGAGTGTACTGGATGTTCCAGTAAGAAAACACATTATCATGTGTGTGTGTGCTTGTGTGTGTGTGTTCAGAGATTGCGTAAGACTTTGATTGTCCTTCATTTTGACGGACAGGGATGGAAAAAAATCTACCACAATCCATCATTGTAATTTCATTTTTTTTTAAATAATAAGAAGCAGTAGTTTTTATTCATTCATTTTTATTTTAATAAAATAATCATGCCAACCTATATATAAAATATTTAAGCCATAGCAAGAAGGGAAAGGTTGAACAGCTGACGACAACCCTGACCCGCTGTGGCCGAGCCCGAACTCAAACCTTCCTCCTGGTTCGTATGGATTAAGCTGGACAGGGGTGTGAAATACAATATGTCAGAATGATGGACGGCCTTCAAAATTTTCCGTTATTGTTCATTTAAAAAAACGTCAGTGTTGGAAAATATTCGGCTAACGCGACCTGTGTGTGTGTTGTTATGCAGTACCTCGAGGAGGAGTACAAGAAGGGTATCCGTGAGGATGACCCCATGCCTCCCGTCCAGCCTTACCACTACGGCTCACACTACTCCAACAGTGGCACCGTGCTGCACTTCCTGGTCCGGATGCCTCCTTTCACCAAGATGTTCCTCGCGTACCAAGGTGAGTCGCATATGCTTCTATCAAAATCTCCTGCCAAGAAAAATTAGAACGCAAAACTGTATTATCTTTATTCAGTATCTGAAGTTTCAACAAGTACAATACATTTTAACTAAAAAATCCAGGACTCTTAAATATTAGGTAATTTTCATACATCATAGCATTTCAGTGCCTGTTCCTCTTGATCTCTGTTGAGGCTTTTTAGCAATTAAATATTCGAACATCCTGATCTCAGATCTAACTGAGCTGCATGTTGCTGTGTTGTGTCACATATAAACCATGAAAGGGGTACTTCATCGCTCTACTATTCCTCTGATCAACTCCTCACCCTTCCCCTCCTTGTTTCTGTTTCTTCCTTTCTCGTTAATTCTTTTTTCATTCAATCCGTGTCCGTCTCCTCTGATCCTCCGAGGCATCTTTTTATGTGTTCCTGAATGTATTCAGCAGGCATGGTGTCTGAGGTCATGAAAGAGGATCTTTTCAATCAGTGAGTCGAATCTGTAATTAGATTGTCTTTGGCCCTCATCAGACCAGAGCTTTGATATCCCGGACCGGACGTTTCATTCCATGAACACCACGTGGCGCCTGTCCTCCTACGAATCTATGACCGATGTGAAGGAGCTCATCCCAGAGTTTTTCTACCTTCCAGAATTCCTGGTCAACAGAGAGGGTAATCATCATTGTCCACTCTGTTTTATAAATTTAATCTTTATACATATCATTTCCATCTGCATGCACTTTTTATAGCCTCTCGTAAATTCTAATACGTTTTTTTGTTTGGTTTTTTTGTTTTTTTGCCAATGCAGGTTTTGATTTTGGTGTTCGTCAAAATGGCGAAAGGGTGAATCATGTGAATTTGCCGCCTTGGGCACGCAACGACCCACGTCTGTTCATCCTGATCCACCGACAAGCGCTGGAGTCCGACCAGGTCTCCCAGACACTGTGCCAGTGGATCGACCTGGTGTTTGGGCTCAAGCAGAAAGGCAAAGCTGCCGTCCAGGCTATCAACGTCTTCCACCCCGCTGTAAGCAGCTGCTCTTTTCATTGTGTTTGCTAGAAATTATTAGAAAAATATTGGTTGTTACTTACGTAATTTTATGGTGTTTTTTTTTTTTTTAACAGACATATTTTGGCATGGATGTGTCGGCCGTAGAAGACCCAGTGCAGCGACGAGCCCTGGAGACAATGATCAAGACTTACGGACAAACACCGAGGCAGCTCTTCAACGGCTCCCATATCAGCAGAGCCGGCCCCAAACTCATGATGGAGGGAGAGCTGCCAGCAGCCATGGGTCTCCTGGTCCAGCTGGCCTTCAGAGAAACACGAGAGCAGGCCAAGGAAATAGTCTGCCCGGTAATCTTCTCTGTGGTGGCAGCCTGCTGTGTGCTGAGGAATACATGACTGAACACAGTGTCAAAGAAATGATCTGCCGCTCACTCTGCAATTTCCTCTTCCTCCCCCACAGAGCCCACTTCCATGGATCAAAGGTCTGAAGTGGGGCGAGTATGTGGGCTCGCCCTCCGCTCCGGACCCAGTGGTGTGTTTCAGCCAGCCGCATGGGGAGAGGTTCGGATCCCTGCTGGCACTTCCAACCCGAGCCATCTGCGGGCTGTCCCGCAAGTTCTGCCTCATGATGATTTACAGCAAGGAGCAAGGTAGGAAGCACGCCAGTCAGTCATGAGTCAGCCTGCATGTACAGGATGCTTTGCTCACACCCTGCTGTCTCCATTAACTTTATGCTCTGTGCTCTGTAGGTGTCCGCAGCATGCACAGCACAGACATCCAGTGGTCAGCCATCTTGAGCTGGGGCTACGCAGACAACATTTTGAGGCTGAAGAGCAAGCAGAGCGAACCGCCAATCAATTTTATTCAGTGTTCGCCACTTCACCAGGTAAATAGGAGTTAAGCCACCTGTTAGTGAAAGGAATCACTAATCTCTCATCAGTGTTACACAACTCAACACAGAAGATCGACCAGTGAGCTGCCAGGTTCATACTTTTCCTCTGTCCAACCGTCTGTCTCACTCTCTTCCAGGTGACCAGCTGCGCCTGGGTGCCTGATGGCTGCCAGCTATTTACAGGCAGCAAGTGTGGAGTCATCACCGCCTACAGCAACCGCTTCACCAGCACCACGGTGGGTTTCCATGGCGACATCCCCCTCTAACCTTCCGCCTCCACATCAACACCCAATCCACCCGCCCACCTCCCATTACCCCCCCCCCACCCCGCTACCCCTCTCTTGAACGCCTCACTGTGCTCAAACGCTCAGCTTCATTAGTCACATCACAGTCACTCTTGAAACGCATTTCCAACGAGCCCACAAGTGGGTTTAGAGGTCTGGGAGTTCAGTCATCAGAGAGGCTTTCAGACTTTCATCGGTCCCTGCCAATAGGCAGCTACATTTCCTGTTTTCTCTGCCCCTGAAGGGTGTTTCAGTAGCAGTTTATTTTTGTGCCTTTCCAAAAATCCTGTGGGAGAGTGATTACTAGAGTTTTTCAGGAAATGTCACTCAGTCACCTGCCTGTATGTCCTCTGTATGTTGCCTCTAATATATGTCCTTCTTTGGAAAATGTCCTTTATAGCCATCAGAGATGGAGGTGGAGTCTCAGGTCCACCTGTACGGACACACAGGGGAGGTCACCAGCTTGTTTGTCTGCAAACCGTACAGCATCCTTATCAGTGTCAGCAAAGATGGCACCTGTATCCTCTGGGACCTCAACAGGTCAGTCTGTGTGTGTGTGTGTGTGTGTGTGTGTGTGTGTGTGTGTGTGTGTGTGTGTGTGTGTGTGTGTGTGTGTGTG
>JAQLOL010000003.1:8221979-8249723 GCA_029783665.1 Naso thynnoides
CTCTCTCTCTCTCTCTCTCTCTCCAGACGTGGATGAGGGGGATAGGCCACTGAAAGTGTGTTCTATCCTGAGCCGTGACAACATAAATGCTCTCATGACTGATTCTCTCTGCATCAGGAAAGTGGAGTGAGTGGGTGGATTAGGATGGATGAAAATTGGGCAGAGCATCAGAGCAAATTAAACAGAATGGTTCCCAGGCACGACTTGGATCCCTTCGTTCTTCCCAAAGAGCCGTTCAATAGTATCGGATCGGTCACCTTAGCCTCTTACAGAAACAAAAATAATGTAATTTAAGTTTAATTGTCGCATCTGATCTACATGTGAAAGGCTTTCACTCAGCTCCAAAACGGGTTTGACAAAAATATAAAAGCTTTTTGAATGATTCTCATCTGCAGTCTCATTTGGCTGCAGTCTGCTCTTCTTAATTAGAGCCCAACTAATCAATTAGATGCAAGTGTGACCCAACTGGTTGATTTTTTTTTAAAATTAATTTATACCAAACTGAAGTGAGACATGGCAGCAGTAAATCAGAACCTTTGAAGTAAGTAACCCTAACAACAGAATTTTGCATATTTTTTAAATATTAATTTCTACACTTAACGTGTTAAACATAATGTTTAAGCATTGGAAATGTAATATTAAGCATTATACATCTAATTGCCTACCAGGTTTAGACGCTGGATTTTTTCATTGTCCATTAAAGTGGACATCTGGTCTAAAGAGATGTGATCTGAGTGAGTTCATTTATATTATACTTTGCAATGTTTATGTATACGTCAAATTACAAAGAGTTTTTAAAAAAAAATCTATTTTCTGCAAGGAGGATGAAATTGTAGCAACAGAGGGTCTGGGTGAACGCCTGAGGATGATGAGAAAGATGACACTGAACCGAAGACAAACGACCATGTTTTGGTTGTGATAATGACCAATACACTAACATCATCAGCAAAGCAGATAATATAAAATAATAAAATGCAAAATATAATAACTATATACATAAAAAATCTAATAACATATACGTTACGACATAAAAATATACATGCACACGTAAAAATGTATACCGTGAAGTCAAATTATCAATAAGAGTCCAGAATTTGGACCTGATGTCCATTACAATGGACATGGAAAACAACAAAAACAAAGAAATATAGTTTGCTTAAAATGTTTTTTTAGCCTCATTTCTACATGATTTAGCAGCAAAAGAAAAGATCTAAATCATTTCAAATAGCCTAATTTAGGTCTGAAAATGTTACACTTTTTTTTCCCCAAGTTTATTCAGCGAGTTTTGGCAAGGGTAAAACTTTATCTCTTTAACCTAAATAAAGTGTGACATTATTAAAGTTTGGCCTCAGCCAACTATGATGACATTTGTATGAAATGTTTGGAGAAAGGCATCTCTTGTGTGGGTGCTTCTTGTATCAGTGCTCGCAAAAATCAAATTATTAGCAGTCATAATGTTTGGAGAGATGTTTAATGAATGCAATAAGAAAGAAAAAAAGTTTGCAGTGATTTAGAAAGCTGGCTAGATTAAGCCATAGGCAGTTATAGATATACATGTTTTCTGTTAGCCAATTATAGAATATTTTTGCAAATCAAATGGTGAAAAAAGTCCTCAGAGAGCAGATGTGGTGTGTTCCCTTACAAACTCACGAACAGCTTTGTTGCACAATGAACTCGCATCTGTATTATTGTCTCTGCAGTTGTTGGATGATTGATTGGCAGGCAGCCGATTGTCCTGGAATAACCACTTGGCCCACCAGATGTGGAGATTCAACTAATTATTTATTAGCAGCTCCAAAAGAGAACCACTGTGGTAGAATGTGGCTACAAATGAAAGCGGCGAAAAGTGCAAAGAAAGAGGAGAAAACAGACAGCTGGCCACATCTGGTAAACCTTTAAATTTAATTAAGGGATCTGATGAGGGACAGTCTGTATCACTGACAAGAGTAGTCTCTGTGCTGCTGATTGAGGGATCACCACGTTCTTATTAATTGCTCAATCAGCCAAAGGAATGTGATCTGTGCTAATTAGAAGGACTCTCCTTCCATCATGGGGCTGCAGTGTAATTACAGTCAGTCTGGGCCTAATGACACACACTGTGCAATACTACTTTTTGTCCTGTGGGGCTCTCGTTCTCTGCAGAAACCAGGGCTGCAGTTACATGATAATATAATTAGTGCATTCACTTTGATTATGAGAATAATTAAGCTGTTTACTCGCATTGCAATAAAAGGCTTTGTTAATGCTTCCACTTTGTACCGGCTTGGATGCTCCTATTAGTGCTTAAATAAGGTCAAATAGAGACGGAAATTGAACATAAATATGCCGCTAAAATAATTAAGCACTTTGCCAAGAAATTTAGTGTCTTTAGAGCGAGCAGATAATTTTTAATAACTCTCTTTTTCTCTCTGACTTGTTTAACAGCTCTTTGAGTACAACCTTAACAAAGTCAACCAGTGACTGCAGAATAACTGTTTTAGTGTTGCCAGTTTCTGCAGGTTTCTGGATGAATAGCTGCTCAATAAATGACATTCCCATCATCTTAAGCAGTACTTTAGTGTGAATGTTAGCATGCTAAACATGCTAACAAACATGCTAAACTGATATTGTTGGGAAAAAAGAAAGAAAGACATAATGTTTGCCAAACATCAGTGTGTTAGTATAGTCATTGCGGGTAAGTGAGCTTGTTAATATTTAGTTTGAAACACTTTGGAAAAAATTCAGTTTTGAATTGTTGCACAATTTTGCTTAAGAGTCATAAATGTTATTCTTTATTAATTATAAATTTTTAAAAATATTTTTTCTGTTTTCAGCCACGGTGGCAAACCACTGAGTTAAAAATAGAAAAAAAAATCTAGTATTTATACGTAAATAAATCTGTTAGAAGTTGAACTTATAAGACTTCATAACAGTGGTCTTCTACATACTTCCTGGGCACGTTATTCCTTTCTATCTCTGTTGTCATCCCAAAACTATTTAGAAATAATCCACTGATGAGCTACGCTGTTGCACTGAAGCAAATGTACTGCATGTTAATCCAGTGCTAAAAAATAGTCTCTGAACAAATGCACTTGTAACCTGTTTAAGTGACACTTTTAAAACACTACAGTGCCTAGCTGTCATTGTTTTCAAGCTATTTTAATAGGTTTGCATTTTTTTGTTTTTTGGTTGAGCGCTTCAGGGAAGGAAGGTCATAAAGAATTGAGAGACGGACTAACACGCTCTAGGTTCTGGTCTTAAAAACATAAAGTAACACTAGTCTCATTGTTCCTTTCAAAATAAAGACCATTAGCACTTTATATACATCAACATCCTCTTGGACATATTATTTTATGCTGTGAGACTGTAAAATAATACTGTAATAATCCACATTTAGGGAGCTGATGGGTGATGATGAATTTTGTGCATTGTGCATGTGTATTCTCTTGTGAGAGCAGCAGTGGGTGAGATGAAGTGGCAGGAAGGAGATCAGATGGCTCTGTCCTCCACGTAGATCCCTGAGCCCTCACCGTCCCTCTGATGCAGCTGCTCCTCTGCTCTCCATTTGCAGCCTCCCCTCCCGTAACCTCCCACTCAGCCTCACAGTAGAAACCTACATTCACATGCAGCCTGGCTGTACTGTAAAATTTATAGGCACAGTTTGACTTTGAAAAATACAATATGTCCATCACCTTGAGGCAGGAGTTTGCTGTTAGTCCCACCTTCGTTTACCCTCAGCCAGTCAAGGTCCCACCTTAACACCTGTCTGTCATCTTGATAAGCTGTCACCTCCTATTGCCTGAGGCTGAGGTTACAGCCATCAGTGTGGTCGCCACAGATACAGACGAATTGCAAACACAAACGTTATGCAGTTTTATAGGAAGGAAGGATCCATTTGAATTCAGATTTCGAATTTGTGTAAAAACTTTTCTTGAAAACCTTTATCCGCCTTAACAAATGCTTTCCACCATTCTGCTGTCATCAGGGTGGTGTCACATATTGTTTCTAGTTTCCTTAAAGACAGTCTGACAATCAGTTATGTGACTCATACATCATCATAGTATTCATCATTAAAACAACAACAACAACAACAACAATAATAATAATAGTACCATTAGGGCTGGGTGACATGGGCCAAATCAAATATCTCAGTGTTTTGGACCAAATACCTTGGTACTGATACAGTAACTGTATTGCAGGACACTGTCACAAAATATTGACCAAATGAGGTTTTTAAAAAATAATCAGTTATATGGATGTAATGACTAAGATAGAAAAGACAAATGCTAGAACAGTCAAGTAACTCCTGAAAACTGTATCACTTAACTGCAATGCAGCTTTTAAAATCAGGAAAGACAACATTTAAACCATATCACAATATAACAATTTCCAAGTCTATGAGAAGAACTTGTCTCATATCATCATATTGATATAATATTGATGTACTGCTCAATCCTAATTACCAGTAGGCCTATGCTTTTTATACAACAATAAAACCAAACTGTCACAATTCTTTTCACAACAAACAGTATGCTAGTGGCATGGCCTGTATTTTGTCAACTAATGGATCAAAAACATCAGGCCAGAATTTTAATTTGTCCAAAATTTTGTTTTATGACCACTGATAATATAATGTAGTGTGATGTAATGTCATGACATGGCAAACATCCTCAGCTGCATTTCATGTTTGTGTGCTGATAAGCAAATGCCAGAATTCTAACATGCTAAACTAAAATGCTGAAGTATTTTCCCTACATTGGCATGTTAGCATTGTAAGCATGTTAGCATGCTTACATTAGCATTAAGTTTAAAGTTCTGCCTCACAGAACAGTTAGCCTGGCGCCAGACCATAGACTGTATATACAGATGGACAACATGACAGATACTCAAGTGAAGCCAAAATGTCTTGATCGCCCCTGGTGTCGGACTGCAGTATAGGTCACAAATCCTGCCCCGTTCGTGTCCGCAGATTGGACACGGACCCCACAAAATCTTTCAAAATAATTTCCTCCAAAGATGGTTTCTGTCTTTTCAGGTCATTCTTATGAAGTTGGTGTTTGTTCAAGTCTTCAATTTTCTGATATGTTTGGTTTTAAGTAGTTATGTGACGCTACAAAGGGGGGATGTGATGTCTTGATTGACAGCTAATCCTAACCTGACCATGATACCACGGCGTCACCCGTCAGTCACAACTCTGCCGACTCTGGCTTTGTCTTCATTTTGTAAAGTGGGAGAAAGAGAAGAAGTATTGCCACCTTTAAATAATCATTGATGTACACTCATAATCTTGTGCAAAACAAACCAAAAACAATCCATTCTCTTCTTCAAATCTTCAAAACTAAGCATATTCAAATTTTTTTCATCTCTTGAGAATCTTAGTTATGATTATCTACATTTTCTTTCAGCAGTTTACTCCCTGAACTGAAACTTAAGATTCTCAAGAAGTTCCAGTTTTCCGGAACAAATGTAATCTCGTTAACTCTTGGAAATGACTTTTAATCAAGTCCTTAACTGATCCTCCTGGGCTTGAAAGTTTCAAGTTGAAAGTCCTAAATGCCTCCCTCTAAATGAGCAGCTCCTTTTAAATCTCTCTTTCTCTCTCGCGTTGACAAAGATATCGTCTTATTTCCTCGATATGGCATATTGAGTAGAAGAGACGAGATCATTCAGATTCACGTCCATAAAACGTGCAAGCTCATAAATCTACTTAAATGCTACCAAGTATTTCTGAGGCATTTTAGGCCTTTACTAAAGAGCGACAATTGTAAGATGACAGAAAATAAGGGAGTGGGCTGCAGCAAAGGTGCCTGGTCAGATTTGAACTTTTAAATAACATAAATCATACATCAGAAAGCTAAAAACAACCTCTGACACCACCCTGATGAGGAAAGTTTCATTGATGGAAAGCTGAAGTGATCTAGCAAGAAACATCTAACCACCTTCATGCGTTCTTTTCCTCTGTCTCAACATTTCAGGTATCCAAAGCAGCAGCAGACCTGATGGCATACTGCGACGCTCACATACGCGAGGACCCTCTCATCATGCCTGTCCCTGCCTCCGAGAACCCTTTTCGGGAGAAGAAGTTCTTCTGCACCATCCTCTGATGAGCTGCCGGTAGAGCTGTTCGGGTGCAGGCATGGCGTTGCCTGGCTTCTCTTTCTTCACCACACCTGAAGCGACTGGCCATAGGCGTTGAGTTGAGTTTTTCCAGGTGGACACTCTGTTGTTGGTCAGCTCTGTCCTGGTGGCTGAAGGTTTTTGGGGGAGTCAGCTACCAAACTGGCAACCCAGTGAGCGTATCATGTCTTGTTAAATAGGTTTGTTATTGCTTTGTTATTAGAGAACAGCCTTGCTCAGTGCTTAATGAAATGAGAGATGTTTTTTTTTTTCTTCTTCTTCTTCTTTTAATGTGCTAGATCTGAACATGCCTCAGGAAACAGAAATTTGCCCAGTGTCTGCGACTTTTTAAAATATTTATTTCCCCTTCCCGTTTATCTGAACAAAAAAGCATTCATCTTTGTATTATCTCGAACATAATTTCAGTCCATCATTTGTGGATTTCAGTGAGCAGATTTGACTATTTGTAGCAACACTTGCTGAAAGCACCACTGAAACTCGACACTTCCATCACTAGTGGTTTCTATTTCAATTTGCCTCCACAGTCACCAACAATTAGCCCACTCGTTTCAGTGCTGCAGTACAGTCAGATTCAGATTAAAGCGCAGAAACGGAAACCTTATCTCACACAGTAAATTATTTCTGTTTGTGCAAACTGCATGCATAATGAGAAGGAGGTGACTGCACACCAGTTCTGCTGCGAAGAAATAAATAGACTATTTATTGAAAGGTGCAGAGCTAATGTTTCAACAGTGAAATGAGTTCTTCAGGGTTAACGCTGCAAACAACCCCAAAGTCAAAAATTATTTATGAATCTGCTCCCTCCCTCTCGGCCCGCTGTAATGCATTCTAAAATTGCTGCTCTGTTTGATTTACTCTTCATATACTCCATCCACTTCAAATCAGAGACACTATCAGTTAATCCCACTGCCCAAATGGAATATTTCCACAAGTTGCAGGAGATCTTTTCCTCTTATTTCCTTAACAGCATCATTTGTTTTCTGGGCATGTTTCCTGAGCCTGATTCCTTTTTGCCTGTCCAAGAGTGAATGGCAAGGCCTTTGACATTAATGCCAAACCAGAGGCCTGCATGTTTTCTGCTCCTTTTCGACGGCCTCCTCTGTTTCCGAGGGACCGTCAGTCTTTTAGAGTGTACAGTATGTTACAGTGCCAATTTCTGTGAGAGCAGTGTGATCTTCACACTGCGGTCCCACAGCCTTTTTTCCGTTTTTGTTTGTTTGGGAAGAAAAAGCACACTGTCGAAACATTTCCTTTACATGGTAGTTGAATAGCATTTGCTAATTTTTACAATGAATTGTTATGATCGTTATTAATATTGTTATTATCGGTAGTATTATTGAATATTTGTTGCACAGCACTGACAGCTACATGACGTGTAGTGCTACGAAGCTTGTATGATACTAAGGAGACAAAAAAAATTTATAAATCATGCAATTATTGATACTATCTGACTATTTTTTAAAAACAATGTTAAGGGTCGGTTTACATAATATGATCCCTTCGGTGGTTCAGGCTTTTTGCATCATCGTTTCTGTAAAATTGAAAGAAATTTCCTCTTGATACTTGAACAGTCTTCACATTAGGACTCAAACTGACACTGGACTGTCACAGACTCACAAACTATTGGACTCAGATTGTTTTCAGGATAATTATTGCATTTATTTCCTATCCAAAAAAAAAACAAAAACCTGAGACTGACCTCAGGGCGCTCTCACTGACCTCATCTTAAGGATGGTGCCAAATCTGAAACAAGAAATATAACGGCTAGAGATGAATATTGCATGGATTTATTTCTATCTATAACAGAGAGAATTATTATGATATGAAATATTGCCTCTTCATTGACTTTCTGGGTGCTACTCTGCACATAATTGAAGTCCGGATGTGTCAAGAATGTGCAGCTGTATTCATGAATGGTATTGTCGTTTTGGTAAGAAATAGCATTTAAATAACAGGCTTTGTAAATCCTTTGACGGATCCAATGAATTAAAGGAAAACGGCAACCCAAGTGTGCTGTGTCGTCTGTATTTCTGCCTCATTTCTCTCTGTGACGCTTTGTCTGTCTGATCACACTGATAACATGAAAGGCCACTGCCGATCGTTCTGCCTCTGACAGAGGAACATGATATTCTGGTGTGAGGTGGAGACCTCCTGTGGCTGAGCTGAACCGCAGGCCATCTGGATGTACTGTTCATGTGTCGTGGCATATTGTCTAAGGATTATGATTCAATTCGGCCATGAACAGTTCGACTTTTGCGCTGTAGATCAAGAAAAGAAAGGCTGTATTTCAGGTGAGGCGGCAGACTGCATGAAAAATGCTCCTGTACGATGATTCAAGGCTTCAGCAAATCATGCAAAATTGTGCAAATTTACTGTTGTAGATGTTTTATGCGTTCATCCATGCATGTATTTACAGCCTCATCTGGGAATGTATTGAAATTGCTGCTTTCTACCACCAAGTTTGGTTGATAGTAAGCCGAGTGATTTTTCTTAAAGACATTATTATCCCACTGGATTCTGCAAAAATCCTTGTTTTGGCCTAATCAGTCATGTGTCGTGAATAGAAATCAACCAGGTGATTTGCTTTCAGGTCATATTCAGTTATATAACTGTGTATTTTGTACAAATTAGCGTGGACACTTTTGATGAATTACATTGTAAGACAAGTCAGGTAACACTTATTGATTTCTCAGAACGGATCCCAAAGGAGCAGGCTGTAATTAAAAAGAAGTGGGGGGGTGGGGGTGGGGGCTGCATCAGCACAGAATAATCTCCTTAAGCTTAAACAGTTATGAGAAGTTTCTGCATCTCTTTTTTTCCTGTGCTCCTCTCACTGATTTAAAGTGGGCGGGGATTAATTGGAGAGTCACATGACACAAAGTTCCTTTCTTACACTAATCAGGATTTGGCAACATTTGAGTCAGAATGTGATCAGCGCTGGTGGGTTGTTTGGTCACTGTCAGTAAAACATGATCCAACCACACCCACACAGTCCCGATGAAACAGATTAGCTGAGTTCTTGAGTGTCTAATAAATACCTGATGATGTTTATTTTCCTAACTTTAAACTGAACCATTGGTAAATTATTCATGACTAGTTGAGATCATGTGAAAATACTGCACAATTAAAATGATCCAAAAGGACTTTGTAGTCTATCAAACATGCAGCACCCTGTTTTGTTTTGTTTTTAAACCCTCAGTTTATGGAAATTAGGTTTTCTGCAAGAAATCTAAAGATACTATAGCGAAAAATATAAGCTTTATGTACCATTAAAATAAGAAATTCAACTAGTAGGTCTCAATACCATTTGTATCAACATGATTCTCATCTGGAAACTAATAAAAAATCTATATAGATCCACAAAGTGCAGCGAGTGCTGAGTGTTCTGAACGCTGCAAAGCAAAAGAAAAAAAACTGCATACACAAGGGTTGGAACAGTATAAATAGTTTTAATGTATGAATAAAAAAGTTAAATTAGAGTTGAGAACATAAACAAAAAACTTGGATGGAGGAGGGTTGAGTCTCTGCAATAGAGCAGGATGTTGGGTTTTGTTTCAAGACGCCCTGAACATGCTATGAATAGCCTTTTCCTTTCAAATGATTAATGGGTTGCAGAGAGAGAACTAAACCATTATAATGACTATATTTATGAATATGGCTCTAAAATGAATTATATAATGCACAGGTATTGCAATTATCCCGAGGGGAGTAGGTTATCTAATACTGAGAAAATGTGCAAAAACAATTTTCCAGATTTAGCACTGAGTCCCAAAAGTGTTTGCAAATTACATGAGAGCAGTAATAATTTTTTATTCGATTATGTATCTACAGTCACAGTATGTTGTTTTCTATGTTATCGTTTCAACTTATAACATTTGCACATAATGTGTTGCAGTGAAGTATTATTCTAGGTGAAGCCTTTAAAATACATTCATTCAACAATGATGGAATCAATGCAAATGAAATGTTTGGCAAACAAGGCAGCAGGCACTTTTGGTAGTGTGACCCACTCCTCCTCTGCAGGAGAAACTGGTGCTCTCAGAGTCAGAAGAAATGTTCCTCAAACACCCCTCTCCATGCACAATAGATTCCATTTAAATGATTTATGTGCAGCACAGAGCAACGGGTTTAATAACATTATGTTCTAATCTTAAAGCCACAACATGTCACCTGGGTTTTAGAAGGATAAAATTATTCATATGTTAATTTTCTTCTCTGCTTTGAAGGGTTTTCTCACATAAGAAATTCACAATGCAGGCTGAAGCAAAACAAACCCAAAAAACCTGACACTTCTTTATGTGATAAACATGGGGAGGCTCACCTCAGCAACACTGTTTGTAGCTGCAATCAGTGTTTTACTGTTTCACTTTTGGAGGGCATGTCATAAACTGAGTATTGTTGTTTTTTTACTATGCAGTAGAACTATATTTATTTATTTTAAGTGGTTTTAGTGCAAATTGAAACTGTGAGGGGCTGTTTAATTTTTCATGGAGATGGGAAAAATGCCAAAACATAAAGTCAAAATCCAGTGTGGTGCACGAATGAATCTTTTAATATTTTAAACATTTTGATAGATAGAAACCATGCAGAAAAGTACAGAAATGTCAAATAAATAGGTCATAATTTAGTAGACCTATATGTAAAGGTGTGTGTCAAAGTGTGATAGAGTAAATATGAATGTTAGTTAGGCTACAACATTAGTTATCCTAATGTAACCCTAACATTATTTTTATTTATTTATTTATTTATTAATTATTATTATTATTATTATTATTATTATTATTATTATTATTCATAATAGTTTGTTTTTATTGCCGCCTTGTCAGTATAAATACAGGCTAGCCTAATCATGTTTAATCGGCCATATGCACTTTTTTGTTTTGGCATTTTTAGATTTTAATGTGACAAATTGAATTCAACTTGAAAAAACTAATAAAATATACAACCGAAGAAGAAGAAGAAGAAGATGATGAGGAGGAGGAGGAGGAGGAGGAGGAAGAAGAATTTTCCGTAACATTTTAAGTACGATATTGTGCTGACTGACTTAAAGACTCCATCTCCCAGAGAGCACCGCGGCAGGGCTCCTCGCCTCCCATTGGTCCGTCTCTCCGAGCAGCGGAGGCAGACATGAAGCGGTGGTGAGAGCCCCGGCGGAGAGCTGCGGAGCTGAAATGAAGCGCACACACGGAGCGGCTCACACCGTGCAGTTCCGTGCGGCTCAGGAAGAGGCTCCGCGCCGCTAAAGCTGAAGGCTGCTCCGGCTGAGTGAAGGGCTCCGTCCATGCGGAGGCTAGCGCTCATTCTGCTGCCCTGTGCTGTCGCCGTCCTGGTGCACTTGTGGTTGGCACAACGACCCTCCTCCACCCCGCCGGACAACAACACACACTCTGGTACTTTTTAGCCACAACCTCGGGCTTCACCTCCTCAGAGCTTCCAACTTTTTATATCCATCCGAGCGGCTGGCTAACTTCGCTTTTACTGCCCCAGCGTGTCTGTTGTGGCTGTAAGTTTGTGCGGGAACAGGTAGATAAAGCTCGCGCGTTTGACTGAGGGCTCGCGCTCGAGTGTGAGCGTGTGTTCATATGTGCTTCAGTGATAAATGACGTGAATGTGACAGTTCAGTAATGTTGGGCGTTGCTGGGATAATGTCATGTCTGGAAACAGATTGAGGCGAGTTGAGCACCTCTGTCCTGCTACAGCGTAACTACCGAGTCGTGTGCTTTCAAATGGACTGTCACTTATTATCACGGGTATCGTGGAGAGTGGATCCGCTTTTTTTTTTCTATTAATCACAGGAATAGAGTTTAACCAGCGTCTGATGCATGCATTGAGTTTTCATGAGGTCAGTCACAGAATGCATCTCAGTAAATCAGTGCAAACTCGATTAGAGAGGCTGCAGGATGAGGAAAGTGAAGCGTAAATCAAACATGCATCAAAGTGTGAATTTTCTGCCTTTTTTAAAAAAAAAAAATCTGGCTCTTGCCTTATTAGTGACACTAACTTAAGGTCACATTTTATCACCATAGTTACATTAAAACCTCCTCATCACTGGGTGGGGAATGAGATTCTGTTTAAAATTATTTTTAAAGATATTTAAAATGGCTTTGTGTTCTCTGATCAGATGAGGCGATACCTTTCTATGAGGTTTTGGTGGGAGTGCTGTCAGCGAGACACCATTATGAACTGCGACAAGCGATAAGGGAGACCTGGCTGGGCTACCTCCGAGATCACCCCCACTTCCAGCACAGGTCTGTAGGGTGGAGCTCCAACTTCACTTATTTTTCTTTCATCCCCCCCCCCCTCCCCCTTTTGTTTATTTATTTATTTTTCCCCAAGACCAGATTCATACAGTGGAGAAAAAGCCTGCAGCTGGCAGCCAGTAACTGACTGTCCCATCAAGCCTTTTATCTTTACCTGACCAGCGGCCAATATTGTTCTCTCTCTCATTCTTCCTTTTTGTCCATTTCCTTCTCATTCAGCGATCTGAGCACAGATAAGGTGTGATGGCCTTTAAGCAACCCTCAGTAACCATGGCAACGGAGGGTGGATAGATGGACAAGCTTTAGAAATCTTGCCGCCTAATATTGCACACACAAAAAGATAAATGCAATAGTGTCGGTGCTTATTTTTCAGAGTGGGGGTGAAGTTCATTGTCGGCGAACATGGGTGTCCCATTCCAGAGGAGGACAGAGAGGATCCGTATTCCTGCTCCCTCCTGAACTTCACTGAACCAGGTAAAAAAAAGAAAAAAGAAAAGAAAACCTTGCTCTTGCAGTGATAAGTGGACGTCTGCAGCTGAGAGAGAGTGTAGCAGAGGCAGAAGAAGAAGCTGAAAGAATGAAAAGAATGAGTGTTCTGAAAAGAAGTAAAGCACCTTTTATTCATGTTCACCCACACCTCAAGGACACTGTTCTTTCCCTTTCTATAGCCAAGGCTGAAGCAGAAATCTCTCACAGTCAACGCAGCTGCTGCAGCCGTTACTAAAACTGTGTACGAACACTTGAAAAGTAAAGCTATAGGAAGCACTGACGTGCTATATGGGAAGTAACTGAAAAGGCTTTCTGTCAGATTGAACGTCCACAGTAATTGTATGTCTCTCACCTTCACAGAGTCACTTCAATGCAGACGTTTCACTACTTTTCCTGTTCAGTTCAGTGTTTGCTGCCTTCGTGAAAACATAATTACCGCTCATCAGGGTGGGCTTTTTTCCGATGATGGCCTTTAGGGTCATGGTGAGGTTTTATTCTTCCTGTCCATTCTCTTCTCTCCACCACGTTAATGGCTGTAAGCGTTGACGTGCTTTGCTTCAGAATCACATGCGGGCGTGCTTTGATGCGAGATGCTGGACGTGATTGGAGGAGAAAAAGAAAATAGTTGCTATTAAAACACGTTCGGGTACCTGACTCAGGATGCAGGTCAAAGCACACATTAAGCGGACAATTAATTGTTGTTGAAATTTGTTTGTGTGTGCTGCATTCATCACAGGGACTTTTCTTTGGGACTACAATAAGCTGAATGCTAATAAGCTGCTTTTAGTAGCTCTGTTGTCGACACAAGGTCTTGTCCTTTAATGTGAAAAAGTCAAGCTCTTGATGATATTGAAATAACTGCAGATTTAAAGCCAAATATTGACACACTTTTTTTACAGTGTTTGATTCATTGAAATGTGAGGTGGGGCAAATGATCTGCAGAGTCATTAATAATTTTTTAAAAAATGGTCAGATTTAGTCTCCGTTGTGAGTTGACTTGCACAATGCATTATTTTCTGTTGAGCTGTAAACAAGGTAGTTTACAGTAGATTTTAAATTGATGCCTAATACTGAAGAAAAACACACCAACAGACGCTAAATAACGCTGAATTTTCCGAAAATTATTTATGATTTATGCCAAGAAGTTTTATTCATTTTTAAGTAGAATAAAGTACTAATCGCGTGCCGTGCAGTGCCAAGAGACGCATTGTTGTTATGAGTTTTGACAAGTAAGCACAAACTAATCAATTATATGTAGTGAGGATAGGAATATTTAATATATTCTCCCATACTCGTAAAAAATCCTGCTGTCCAATTCCACTCATCCGATGTGAGAGACCGTTTGATAAACTGCTGCTCTCTCTTTGTGATTCTTCGCCTCTAATTGCCTTTATTTTGGAGCGAGCAGCAGAACTCATGTAGAACGCATATAAAGTAAAAAGCCTGCTTCCCTTTAACAGCCTTGATCTTTTCATTGATCTCCTGGGTAATAAACTGCTCTTTTGTAATTAAGAAACTACACTCACGAGCAGAAGCTTGCTTTGAAGACAGACAGACAGTCCTAAGAAGAAGCTCCTCAAAGTGCTGATGGTGTATCTTTGTCGGAGTCTGCCTTCTTCTCCGAGCTCTCTCTCTCTCTCTCTCTCCCTCTCTTCCTCTCTCCCCGAATCACCCGATCTTCGTCGCAGAAAGCAGACGATCAGCATGTTGGGAATGTAATAAATTTCATGTGTGCTTGTGCAGTAATCACTGGCATCCCTCTGTCCCAGTGGCAGGCCAGGATGCGGAGATAGAGATTGTGAAGGTGTCCGACCCCTCGGCGCTCGCCCCCGCTGACGTGTCGGCCATCGCCCTGGATTTCAAGGTCCTCCACCCGGTGGTGATCACCAAGCTGGGGGTGTTTCCCAGTGGGACCCGGCCAGAGCTTCAGAGCAACGTGACAGTGAAGCTTCTCCAGCTGGACCAGGAGGTAACAGAGCCTTGACCTGTGAGCATAATAGATATCCTGCTGCTTTTCTGTGGAGGCTGGTGGATACACAGCCTGGGGGCAGCTGGAGGACTCTGCTGGTACTGTTTACTGTCTCAGTTACAGACACGAACTTCAAGTCCTTTTGGATTACCGGTCCTTAAATTATAAGTCTTTTGTGTAGGATTGAGTGTAGATGAAGGTACATTTCTTGATGGATGACAGCTTGTGATTTTTGCAGGAGGCTGTGGTCACTGCTCGTTTCAGTGCCATCAGCACAGGGACCATGCTGAACGGGGTGTGGTACAAACCAGTGGAGCAGTTCATTCTGCCGAAGGTCAGTTTGTTTCACACAGCGTCCTCAAATCCACACTCATATCTCTGACACGTCTTCATTATTTATTTTTTAAACTGCGTGGTGCTTTAAAATTAATTTTCTCTTGAAATATAATAAACTTAAACACAGGTAACCAAACTGTATCTCTCACGTTACAGTTAGCTAGGACCGGCTACAACCAAATCCAGATTACTGAACAAAGTGGGGAGCATCCCAGGGTGCATCCCATCAAAAAAAAAAAAAAGCTTAATGTGACTGTGAGTCACTAAACATCAGGTTAAAAAGCAGTGAGGTTGCTCTCATAAATGTGCTCAGTTGCATCCAGCAGTGATGTCATGGAGTCCCAAAACCACTGCCAGGTGGGAAGTGAGAATGGAGAAAAGCAAGATTTTCAGGGAGTCTTTAGTTAATATTTAATTAAACCGAGGTAGAGAAACATTAGACATTTTTAGCTGTATGATGTAAACTCAGCTGCAGCTGCAGCCCTGCATACGTAAGGGATCATGTGGAGCGAGTGGGTCACTATAGAGAAATAAACCCTGACAGAGTGATGCGAGCCCTTTTCCCTGAAAGTTTTTTTTCTGTGTATTGACCCGCTCGCTGTACATTGTCCTGCTTATTACACTCTTACTTAAGATGTTAATAATTTGACACAAAATATCCATTTAAATATAATTTTATTAATCAATAAATTATTTAACTGCCTCAGATAAAAATAGTCTGCTTCATAGTTTGCAGGAACTGCTTCCGTAGCAACAGTCAGTCAGCGGCGGCGCCTGTTTACTGTCAAAATCTGTTGACATTTACTTTTCAATAAGCCAGTCTTTAAGCGCTGTCTTGTTTCATACCGTGTTCCGTTTAGTGTTGACTTTGTGTCTCTTCAATTTTACCAGTTTCTCATCTCTTCCAGCTCCTTGTGTCTTTTAACTTCTTTTTCTTTGTGATCCTCTGCAATGTTTTCCTCTTCTGGTCTGATCTTTAGACTGACTGGGGACTCTTCAGCTGTTAGCCAAGAGTCTAGAGTTCCCGTCCTCTCCAAATATATCAAAACTAGTATTAAAATTAATATTCCGTGGCTTTCCAAGGGAGTAGCCTTACAAAAAGTAACAGTTTCTTGACCCGAGTCTTTCTGCGGAGTGATATAAAAAGAACTTGGACATCTGGAGCCGGTAACAACAGTCTGCTTTTCAGAAATAACAGACCTTAGAATGCTGTGTTTGACCACTTAGAATACAGCGTTAGAGCCATGTAATAAAGTATAATATCACCCTGTTTAGAAAATGTTGACAGAACAAGGAGCAAACCCATGCCACATGCCAAGCTGCACAAAGAATCAAATGTCTGTCTGTTTTTTAATCCAGGGTTTTGAGGGGACGCTGGTTTGGGAGAATTTGGACTCTTCAGGATTAAGCGTCAACTCATCCGCTGTGCAGCTCAGTGATGGAGGAGGCGTCCTCAAGATCTCCTCTGTACGTGCTGATGGAGCGTCAGAAATAAATGTTTAAAGAATTTTAGATGTTCCAATATCATATCAGTATCGGAACAACCCTTTAAAGAATATTCTCTCATGTTTTGAAGTAAAGAAAAGTTCATGAAGTTAAAAATGTGATATTTCCTTGAATTGCAGATCACAGAGGGCATATTGCCTCATAGAAGTGCGCTCGGATTTCCCGGTTTGGCTGGAGGATTCACATTTACTATCTACGGTTGGTCCGGCAGCAGAATTAATTCTGAACTTTTTATGCACACAGTTCGATCAGAAATCGCTCTATGAGCCAACTGTTGTAAAAGGAGTCCCAGTCCCTGTGTAAAAATTAAAAAAACATTTTAGTTCACTCTGGCATGTTATGAGATTAGCTCCTCTTTTCGCCTCAGGGCTCTTGTATATGTGCCAAATGGAAATAAGTTTATGTATTCCCCTCTCTACCCCGTTGTCTTACATTATTGATGGCACCTCCCGCCTGCGTTTGGGTCTGAATTTATCTGAGAATGGATTTGTGGCCATTTTGGGAAAAACAAAATTAAATTCACCATTCAATATCTCTGAAAACAGAAGTAATGATCCATTCAGTAAAATGTTTCTGTGTTATCATATTGTTTTGCCAGCCAGTAATTTAAGTTATTGTCCCTCAAAGGTGCTTTAATTTATTCAGACCACGGGTGAATAAAAAGTTAATGTGACTCTTTTGAAATCTCATTATGGAAGAAAACTCCTTTATTGTTTTCCTAATTTATCCTGTTTTTCCTGCTTTTCCCCCCATTACTCCCGTCATGTGCCTGCCTCTGCCCAACCCAACCACCTGTGCTTCAGATGTGGACGGCCTGTCTGGGCTCCTGCGGGGCCGCCCAGCCAGGTTGCAGCACCATGCCTCCAGGCTGAGGCAGGAGGATGCCGCCTTGCAGCAGGAGAGCCTCAGGCACAGCGACATGGTGTTTGTAGACGTGGTAGACACCTACAGGAACGTGCCTTCCAAACTGCTTCGGTTCTATAAATGGTATGCCAAGTGCTAATGACTCGATTCTCTGTCTCCAAATTGCCTGGGCCCTCTGAGGAAATCAGCAACCTGAAATGAAAGTGTGCCGTTGCCTCAAAATGTCTCTCTGTTAGAATCACAATTGCAATCACTCAGCTGGGGAAAAAGTACAGTTGTGAGTCATCAGGAAGCACAATACACAGAGTGGCCTCACGCTTTGACTTGACAAGTATATAATATCTTTGCGAGACCTCTTGCCCCTCACTCTCAGTGGTATTCGAAAGTAAATCCACTCTTGGATATTGCTATAAACCAGAAGGTTGGTTTAATTAAGTTTGCAAATTCCCTCTCTGGCAGGTCTGTGGGAAATGCTGACTTTAATCTGCTGCTGAAGACTGATGATAATTGTTACATCAACGTGGACTCTGTATTAATGAAGATTGACCACAAGGGTATGAAGCGCAGCAATTTCTGGTGGGGGAAGTAAGTGCAATTTGATGTCCAGATGTGTATTTTTGGATTTTACTGAGCGCCACAACATTTGTGCACTGTCCATTGAACTTCAGATGAAAGATGACACACGAGTGGGTCAAGTGAAAGCCAGACAAGGTGTCATGATGATGTATGTCCCAGTTTCAGGCAGAGCTGGGCAGTGGATCGCATTGGGAAATGGCAGGAGCTGGAGTACGCCAGTCAAGCCTACCCAGCGTTCGCCTGCGGCTCGGGATATGTCGTCTCTCATGACCTGGTCCAGTGGCTCGCCAGCAATGCAGACAAACTGAAGGCCTATCAGGTAGTGTGCACGAGAGCGAGTGACAGCGGGCATGGGGACAAAAAGTCATGAAAATAAAGTGAGGAATCTGGCCTGGTTGTCTTCTTGCAGGGAGAAGATGTGAGCATGGGGATCTGGATGGCAGCTGTTGGACCACAGAAATATCAGGTAAAAAATGCTTCACAAGTCGTTTGGTTTGTGTCCACATTTGAATATATTTAGAAAAAAAAACCAAATGAAACTTTCTATGATTGCCTGTGGTGTTTTCGCAGTTCACCAGCATTCATCGAGACAAAAAAGACTGTCTGACATAAGAATAATTAGAAGATAGTGTTGAAGAAGGAAATTTAATGACCTGTCCAAAGGTTCCACAGTGTTAAAAACAATATTTAACAAAAGGCAAAAGTTTGGCTTTCTTTTCATTTCAAGTCAAGATGTAAATATCAATTAAAAATGGAAACATTTACACTTGAATGTATAAAAATATCTTAAAACGACAATATGTTTGCTATATATTACGTTGAGCTGTGTACTTTCTATATCCCAGCTGTTTTCAACAATGTCAAACTTCAGAGAAATCTGTTATTTTAAGGTTTTATTTAAGGTAAAGTTGAATTTCATTTTGTTGCCTCTCACTTCCGGGGAAACACCAGTGAGAGATTTGGGAAGAAAGTCGGCAAACGTGACTAAATACAACGCAAATAAACTTTGTTTGTGAACGTCTGCCTTGTTTTCCGGGCAGAAATAACATAGTTTGCATTTTACTTAAATTATGATCTGAAGTTGATATTGTGAGCAATGAAGATGAGTTCAGTTAACTGTTGGTTATTTATCAAACTTGGTTTGTGTGGCATATTTTTATAAAATAGTGCAGATTAAAGTTTTCTGCAAGTGACTGAAATTTATAGATTAGTTTGACAGTAGAAAGACAGATCAGTTAAGAATGAGAGAGAGAAAAAACTGCCAATCATTGACACTTTATCAATGTGTCAGATGGCAGAGCTCAGCGGCACACTACTACACTCCAAAAAATGAAAACGCAATGAAAAAAATTTGTCACTGTGATTAATAGTTTGCTTCACACTGACAATTTAGCGTTTTTTAACATACAGAAAAATTCATGTCCTGATAATATGGTAGCTTTTTACCCCGTTACTGAAATTTGCTGCACAGCTTGTACAAGCATTGCTGATAAATAAAAGCTCTAAAATCAGAAAATGGCCTGCGGAGTCTGTGGGAACTCTGCAACCCGAGTTCAGTTACAGCGTAGCAAAGGTGCATGTTAGCAATTAAACCTGAGTGAGACCTGAACCGGTGTACGGTTAAAAGCGAGATCAGTGCGTGCATGTTAACACATCCGCCGTCCTGCCCCTGTGCTGCTGTCAGGACCCCAGCTGGCTGTGTGAGAAAGAGTGCTACCTGGACATGCTGTCGTCTCCCCAACACACAGCCGAGGAGCTGCACGTCCTCTGGGACAGGAAGAAGTCCTGTGGAGACCCCTGCGGTTGTCCCTGGGGCCACTAAATCTGGCTCACACCTCACTCATCACCAGGTGGCGCTGTGGGTAAAACGCACTCAGCACTGTTTGTCAGTTCAGTTTCTGCGGTTTCCTTAGAACCCCAGACTGAGTCATTTTAGACTTTTATGTGATAAAAAGATTATTCTGAAATGTTTGGCTTTCTGTTGGAAAATAAGCTTAAAAGCGTAATATGCAGCAGTTTCCTAAAAAACAACAACAATGTATAGAGTCTGCCTGTATTTTCTTCTTGTCCTCTTATTTTGCTGTGTTTGGTTTCAGTAGGTCAAGGTCCAAACATAGTGTCTTTGCTGTCTTAGCTCTCTGACGCACACACACACAGAGCAAAGAAGCAGACAGCGAAGATGAAGCATGCACTTTGGCTATACTCACATGAAATCTGGCCTTAAGGCCTCTTCCTGCAGAGTTGTGCTGAGGTTTGGGCATCTTCACCCGTAGTAGTAGTGCTGCCTCCTCTGTTTCACTCCCTGACATTAAAAACCATTAGACGATCCTGCAGAAGAAGGAAATCTAATAATGTGTCTAATTTACTCTGTAGCTTGCTCAACTTTTGCTGCTCTGTCAGCCAAATTGAGCCGGAGTGGAAGTGCCCAGTCTAAACACTGTGTTTGCAAACAGTAATGGAAAACTGCTGCATATTATGTATAAAGTAGCTAAGTCACACCCCGTCCTTTTGACCCCATCGAACCTTGTTTTGGAAAAAATATGAATGGTAGTTAATGGAGAGATGTATTTTTGTCCTGTTTAAACTGTACCGCCAGTCTCAAATATGATGTTCGTCAATTTGAAGGATAATTTTGAAAATCAAAAAGTCGCAGTTTATCACACAAATGCTGAAGTAGCTCTCAACATGCCCATGCCTGTAATGATTTTTACCTCTTTAATCCATTTTCTTTTGTTCTAAAGGAACAAAAAACACTGTGCTGAAGTTACAGCCATGTTAACGTTACTGACGTATATTGCGCAAGACGAGAGACGTAGCTCACTGAGCAGCTTCACAAAAACGTAAAGTGGCACGTAACTATCTTCACGACAAACTGCGACTTTACTGATTTGTAAAATTATCATTTAAAATGACAAGCATCATATTTGAGAATGAGGGCACAATTCAAACAGGATCGCAAATAATAAGTGTCTCTCCACTGACTACTGTACAAACTTTTTCTGAAATAAGGCCCCATGGAAAGGAAGTAGAAGGGCGGGACTTAGGCAGTCTATTTAAAAACTTAGAGATTCAATTGCAGGTTCTCATTAACAGAATTACTGTGCCAACATCATAAAGCATTTGCAGCTTTAGAACATGTTAAAACTCACATTCTGCTGTAGCATACTGTCACTTTTTTTGCCATGAACTCAGTTTAACTTGAGATGTGGGTGAAACATACAAGATGTTTTTTTAAAAAAAAAAGGCTGATTAAAAGTTGTTTTTGTAGTGTGATAACAGACAGGGACGGACAAGAATCACATGCAGTAGCAGCATGTGACAGTCATCGTGTACAGAATCATTGCTATAAGACTTAAATACTTTGTAATATTTTAATTATTGCCACTCTGATACTTGACAGACTTAAACCTTTTGGTTTAAAAGGGATATTTGATGGAATTTTAAAGACGATCGCTTTAAGTTGCTATATTTTGTAAATTATTGTCTTAAGCTTTTCATCCTCTTCACTATTTGTAGATTTATGACGAGCTTTCTCACAAACACACAGTTCCTACTGTAACTGTCTTTGTGCAAATAGTGACGTGGCCTTACTGTATTTGTTAGGCGTCATACTGTATGTACGTTAACACTTGTGATATGGACACAGATTTCAATCGGTGTATTTGCAGCACACATTTTTGAAACTTGACCAGGCAGAAAGTGACCGAAAAACAGAGTCACTAGTTTAACACTGGTTTTATGAAACCCTCCTCACAGGAAATAAAGAACACTTAAGACAGATTAAAGACTTCCTTGTGGTTTATTTTGGGGAACGATGCACACGGTGAACTCGTAGCTGCTGCTGATTCTGTGTTCATGCGGAGTCTGAAACGTTGAGTTCACTCAGTCTGTGCCACAGACAAACAATCAGCAAACAGACTTTGCTCGTGTTATTACAGAAATCCTTTTTTCTTCAACTTAAAAGGAATTTGGAGTCAGCTTGATGTCTATCAGTGAGTGAGTCAGATGACGGGGGAATGACGAACAAAGAAACCTTTGGAGTGTTTTGCCCCGAATCGATCAGTGGCTTTGTGTTAATCAATTGGATTGAACAAAACCAGCCGTCAGTTTGAATGCATGAAGTTAATGTGGTCACATTTCTCTCTCTCTCCTCTGAGAGTATGCTTTAAGTTGCTGCAGATTTTATTTGTTGTTGTTTATTGAAGTTATCAGGGCTGTGAAATGCAAGAATTGGGCAATATAATACGTATCAAGATACAGGGGTTAAGATAAAACATATTGCAATACTGTGAGTAAGGCGACATATTGCTTTTTTTCTGATTTTAGGAAAACTGTCAAAGTATGAAGAACACTCCACAAAACCATTAAATCTGAGTTTAGAAAAAGTTTCCTTTTTATGCAGTCAGATTATTGTAGTAATACTTTTTGTGCAAAGGCTGCCTGCGCTTTGAAAAAAACAAAAAAACTGCTATGAATCCTTGCATGTAAACTATTAATGATAATGTTTTTTGAGAATAGATACAGTATCGTAAAACACAATATTGGGATATTGATATGTATTTGGTATTTTCTTATACCCCTAGAAGCTAGGGGTGATGACAGTGACCAGTACTGACGATGATCGCAATATTTAAAACTGAAATATCGATATTGTGTTTAAAATGTATATATAACAACATTATGTAAATCATGGCCCAACCAATGCATCGCTTTGCTGATTTTATCAGCCAATGTTTGCCCATTGCTGATATATCGGTATTGGCATAACGTTCTCCAATAAGTACCAAAATTAAAATTGTTTTGTAAGGCTGGACAAAATGCTTGGAGTAGTGATTTAAAAGGGTGTGATAACACAGTTTGTCCAGCAGAGGGCGGTCCATTATGTCACTGGTAATAAGTTAAGTTTTCACTGTTCAGTGCACTGACGTTTGAAACAAAGTTTGTTAAATATCCTGCCTCCATTACGAATCTTTGTCACACGATAACCACATTCAAAATGTTATATATAGAATATCGGCTGATATATCGGATATCAGAATTTTCTTACTTTTCAATAT
Organism: Naso thynnoides; assembly: GCA_029783665.1. NCBI lineage: Eukaryota > Metazoa > Chordata > Actinopteri > Acanthuriformes > Acanthuridae > Naso > Naso thynnoides. The sequence goes on from JAQLOL010000003.1 coordinate 8,245,154, forward strand.
CAGTATCAGCATTGACCCCAAATTTCCCATATCAGTCAGGGCCCTAATGTAAATAAAACGGTGCCTCTTAAATAACTTCCATCCTTTCTATTGTTACTTAGTCACAGTAGATGGCGCTATTGCAACTTAATGCTTCTTGCTAACTGCCATAAAATAGAAGAAATTAAAGTATAATAAGTGTTATTGTTCGTTTTGTACAATTTTGTACATTTATGGTTGTAGACTTTTTCCACATTCCTACACTCCAGTTTTGTGTGGATGAATTTGCCAAAAAGAGACAAAAGGAAAATAAAAAACAAGCTAATATTGCCAGAATATATCACAATATCTGTGTGATATTGCAGTTGTATAATTGTAATTTCTTTAGGCCACAATAAATGTGTAGTGAAAATAAGACTTTGTGACAGCCCTAACTGAAGTGTGGCCATGTGACAGATGCTATGTCACTTCAATTAGATATCCTCACTTTAGATTTTTGTAAGTAACAAAAGATGATGCTGAATCTTTACTAATGGGGGATAATACACCTGCCAAGAAGAATCTGTTCCTGCAGTTAACCTGACACTTCTGACTCTTCCTGTGAGCCCCCACCCCCTCTTCGTCCGCATCTTATCCTTTCGCCTCCTCTCTTTCAGCAAGCCGCATGATAACAAAGTCATATCCGCATCTGTTCCACTCTCCCACGTAGATAAGGACGGCATTTCTCACCCCATTAGCCTCTCTCACTGATTTGGCTTGAAGCCGTTCATTGTGAGACGAGAGAGAGAAGCGTGAAAATAACAAAAAAAAAAGCCGACATTTCATTTCTGCTCTGCTGCTTCCTTAGAGGATGAAGTTATTGAATTTGTCTAAACTTTGAAGAGAGCCGTGGGGATATTGTCACTCACCGATGTAAAATGTTGAAGTCATTAGCATTTTGTATTTTCTGAGATATGCTCCAAATCCTGCTTTATTCCCTGAGTGTGTGAGCCCTGTTCCCTCATACATAACAATTCAACCAGGCGATCAAATCAGCCACATCAGCCTCTGTCATAATAACTTGAGACAAATTGTACCGTGTTTATCTAAAAATGCAATCATGTATTATATTAGGAGCCTTCCTAGGCTTGTAATTCACCACTTCATGATCGTTTATCTCACCTCATTTCCTGTCAATATGCAATGTGTGGTCTGTGTTTAATGTGGAGAGTATTCTGCTGATATTTCGAGCAAAATGCTGTTGGCTTAAGCAAGAGAAGGTGGTGTGAAATCCTGTCAGAGGGGAAAACTACTCAACAATTCCTTTGTTCTCAGAGAGATCAATATTTGTGAACATGAAGTTGCTCACAAAGCTGAGTAAATTAGAACTAGAAAGAAATATTATGACAACAAAAAAGGCTATAATGAAAAGATCTCAGCTCATCGCAGTGGCACAGAATGTCGGATTCATCCATATGTTTGACATAAATAAACTCAACACATATTGAATCTCCTCTGCCCTGAAGCGCGTGTAATCTTTTCTAAGCGACGATAAGAGTACAATTCCCAGAACCACTGACTTATTTTCACTCTATTAATATTTTGCTATGAATGTGCAATCATCCGTTTAGCCTGTGACAAGCACCGCTCTGAGAAAATAGAGGGAACTTAGTGGCGGCTCGAGTTAATTGTATTTATTATAAAATGCTTTTCATCTTGAGTCTCACCTCCTCCCAAAACTCCTCTCGCTGAAGATTGAATACAAGAATGTGTTGACATAAATTTGAGGCTTATTTTCTAGACGTCTGGCTTCAGCAAACACGGTTATGTGAGTATGTGGAGTCCTTTCCCGTGGTGGACACCCACAGCCACTGCATCTTCATCAACACCACTCACCATCTTCAAAATATGTTCTCATGATCAGATTTAAAACCAGATGCTATTTAACACTGTGGGACAAAAAGGTTGCAGTTTTGTTTAATGCCAGGGATTTTCTACCGTTAGCTTGACATTACATTAGAATAACATTAGCATATAGCTAGGGCCACCCGTTTTGCGAGATGTCTTGCGAAAAGGGGGATGCAAAAAAACAAAAAACAAAATCATTGATAATACTATGGCAAATGATTTTTTTTAAAAACAGCCTGCCGTGTTAAATCCATTCTTTATGCATCCTGCCTCGTACTTGCATGTTTTACTCTGCCAGGAGTTCTTTATATGTTTTGCTAATAAGCTTTTCTCAGCTGGGCTGTCCTTCTGCTCATCAGGTCTTTTCCTTTTTAAAAACATTTCTGTTTTTTTCAGTAAACACTAGACAGCTAAATGCTAGCAAGAACTAGCTAGGTAAATTGCAGGCGCAGAGCAGCTTGGTATCAGACACAGACTGTACCAGGTCAGTATCCTGTTCATGATCAGTTTTTAGATTTGGAAACCTGCACATGTAAAATGTCAAGTCCTGGCTTTAGAAAACTAAGGTGCATTAAAACCAAAGTCACACCGATGCGGGCATTGTTTTGCTAGGTTTCCAGATTGAACGACCTGCTTCTTCGACATGATGCGCCATTCCTTTTGAGGTATGTTTGCTCTCATTTGGTGGGTGTGTCAGACATGTTGCCCAACAGCTGCAAGGTGTCTATAAACTGTGTCATATTAAAAAGGCAGTGGCACAATGGATCCAACCAGAGTCCTGCACGAAAAAAAACATCTACTGCAACAATTGATGACTTAGGAAAACACGTTTGTGGTAAGTATTTTATAGTTTGTTTTTTAATAGAGTAAGCTAAAACTTTAGGCTACATTTAAATGGACCCACTACCCCATTACACTTTACACACAGTGATTTTACACATTACACACAAATATATTGTAGTGAAGAAAGTTTGTCCACGCTGAGTCTGGTACTCTGGTCACCCAGATTGCAGACGGTGACACTGAACATAATGGTAAATGTTAGGCTGGGTATTGGCAAGGACTTCTCAATACAATACGCATCACAATAAATGGGTCACAATACGATATATCACGATACATTTGAATATGAAGCGTATCGCGATATTTTGTACTATTCTTCGTAGTTCACTGAAAATGTAAAAACAGCTGAAATACAAGTTGCTGTGTACGATCTGGGTAGTCTAAATACATCACATCACATTATATTGGTAATTCAGCAGACAAATTAAGTCAAGACAATTTAATGATGTAGCTGCCATAACATCCAAATAAAAGATGCAATTTAAATGCTCTCTTACACTTCAACTAGACAGAAGAGGCTGTGGTTTACAATGTATTAAAAATAAGAATTTTTAAATTTATTTTTGTTGCTGGAAATTGATAACATATCAGAAAATTAGTATTGCGACATTACAAAATCAAATCATAGCAACACTGATCAGCAATAACCATAGGCTGAATTCACAAATTTAAAAGTCAAGTTGTCAAGTTTAAGAAGTGGAATTTTCTTCACCTCAGATGTTGCCACCCTGAAATGCAAGGCAAAAAACTGGATCGCTATAATAAGGAACCACACTTGCACATGGTGCTCTCTCTTACTCTGGAACATCCAGCCTGTACTGTATCATTAAAAACACTCAGTGACAGATTAGGACATGATGAATGATGTTTCGTCTGGCAGGCAATTAGAAAGATGGGCAATCTTTTAAATAACATTTTGATATGTTATTAAATTTTTTTATAACACTTTCTCTCATCTTCCCTCCTATTTGCAGAGGCCCCTCTGGTTTCCCTCGCTGTAAAAACTGTCACTTTAAACCTTTGAGAAAAACAGTTATTTTGTAAGCAAAATGCCATTTTACAGATTCCATCCCACCAGTTAGGGCATGTGCATTATTTTTATTTTCAACAGTATGTATTTGCAGCAGGTCATTAACTCATAGTGCATTAAGGACAAAATTAAAATGTCCCTGTGGTGTCAAAGTAAAGACGCAATGATTCAGATCCGGCAACAGCTGTACCAGATGTTAGATTAGAGAGGAACTTACAGTCTGCTGAGTGATGCATCTGCATACTCATTCAAACAACTCCAGAGTTTCACACTCTCCTCGCAAAGCATTACACACTGCTGTCAATCAGCCTCCTCTGCTCCATCACCCCCTCCTCTGTGCGCGCTAAAACGAGGAGGAAATCATTTATTCATGACACCCGGCATCTTAAACCAGCATTTCTGACTGATTCTGATTCACAGGAATAAGGAGATATTATTAGACTCACAACTATGCCCTGATGGGGCAACATTTTCATTCCCAATTTGAGATCGCACCCACAGCTCGCTCTACCTCTCGCTCATTTCCATAGCAGCTACAGTGTCTTAGCCGGGTAAGGATACAGCTATCACTCTCTGCAAACATTTGCAGAACACAGCTGCGAATTGTGTGACACCGTGGATCCATTAGATGACACATTCAGAAGAAGTTTGGCTATTAGACAGTACATATAATTAGTCAAGCCTTTGACCAAGTGATTGAAATCCTGAATGAATCATGGGGCTTCATAAGCCCTCTTGAGCTCTCTGCTGCAGTGACATTGCAGATTTACTATGATCGTGTTTGTGAAAGATAATTAGTCACTCAGTCATTACTGAGCCATTACTGACAGT